>CM056052.1:285363897-286563897 GCA_029574335.1 Rana kukunoris
CGGGGCAGTGGGAGTGCAGCAGAAAGCGTGCAGGGAAGGTGTCAGCTAGTACAAGCTGGAAGCAAGGTCCCGTAGGTTAAGTCCACTGGCTGGCTTGGGGTGCAGGAGCAGGTAGGGTCGGTACAGCAGGGTCAGATTCCAGTCCGGGTCAACAACAGGCGGGCAGCAGAAGTACAAAGGATAATCCGAGGGATGGTCGAGCAAGCCGAGATCAGGGCAGGTAGCAGACAGGTACAACAGGTTCAAGCGGGTAGTCAGGATCAGGGTCAATCAGGATACAGACGCTGGTAGCTCACAGAGACGCTGTAGACAGGACAGCAAGAAGCACAGGGATCAGATCCCTTTTAAAGCTGGATTTGGCGCCAGAACGGCGTCCCCACGTGCACGCGCGCCGCCACCGTGGTGCGCGCTCCCGTGTGCGCTATGGTGCCGCGAATGCGCACGCCTGTGCCCACCGATGGGCCAGACTGTCCATGACAGCTATAGAAGCGAATCGCCACTTTAGTTTGCCATTTTCCCGAGTTACAAATGAGTTGGATTCACCTCAGATTCTTGCTCTACCTGAACCCAAAGTTCATTCCTAATATATGTCATGGTTAACCTTTGAGGGATAGAGGGTCTCAAATGTGACCCCTGATAGTCAGTATACATAAAGCTTAAAGACTGTCTGTGGACATTGCTGCATAGGATAACCAGAGACAGTGGGTGTAGACAGTGCTTTTGAAATCTGCTAACTGCTTATCACTAGATATGTGCATTCCCGTTCGTACGAATGTTATTTTCGTACGAAAATGTTCATTTTCGTACCCGCAGGATAATGTGTACATACGAAAAAATAAAGCACCAAAATACGAAAACTACGAGATTACGAATGAGCTGCATAACGAACAACCGCAAATACGAACGAATGATCCGACGAAAAAAAACGACAAAACGAAAACGGCAAAAGAACAAAAATGACATCTATAACAAAAGATTTACATTCTGTATTTTGTTTGAATCCTTTTTCTGTTTGTTTTCAGTCCTATGTTCATTGTTCATATGACATCTATAACAAAAGATTTGCATGCTGTATTTTGTTTCAATCCTTTTTCTGTTTGTTTTCAGTCCTGTGTTCATTGTTCATATGACATCTATAACAAAAGATTTGCATGCTGTATTTTGAATCCAAAATACGAACAGAAAAAAGGAATTTAAAATACAGAATGCAAATCTTTTGTTATAGATGTCATATGAACATACGACTGAAAATAGCAAAAGAAAAGGGTTTCAAGATACTGCAAATCATTGACGAAAATTCACGAAAATTATTGTCTAACAAGTAACGAACATGAATTAAACAGAATAACGAACCATCCGCATGTACGAAAATAAAACAGTAACGAAAATACGAAACGATCGGAATACAAAAAAATCGCGTCATACGAAAAACGAACGGGAACAAACAGGAAAACGGGCGTCTTACGAAAAACGAGCGAAAACGAAAAAACGGAACGATACGAAACAGAACAAAAAAAAAACGATTTTTTTTTTTCTGTGCACATGTCTACTTATCACCCAAATGAATGGCAGCTTTGGATTTTCTCTGTATGGACTGAATTGGTGCTTCCTGTATCCAAGAAGAAAATAGTGCTCACATGAGCACTTGTTCTATTCTATCTACAGCACTAGAAAAGAGTTCCAGATCACAGATTGGTCCTATTTGGATATAGGAATACGACACAGCTAAGAGGGGGAGAGGAAGAATTTTTGAAGATGCACAGGAATTTTCTGACAAAAGCAAGTGGGCCAGAGTGCACATGAAAGAGTTCCACAGTGCTTTCATAAGGATCTTTGAAAGAAAGGAATATACTTATCCTAAACATTTGTTCGGCCATTGTTACTGGACATGTGCCTCCCAAAGTGAGCCTACATTACCCCTGGTTGTCTTTCACTGCAAAAAGGGTCCGCAGGTAATCTTGTGATCATCTCCTTTTTTGCATATTTGCACAATTTGAACATGGACATGTGTGGTTAAAGACATGCTGTAAGACACAGAAGGACTAGGAACATGTTACAAGAGACAAATAGAGATCAGTGCCATTGCAATTCCTTTTAAAATCAATGAACTCAGGTCCTAAGTCCAGCGGTCCTCTCCTTTTTGGCACAATTGGGGAATTTTTACATGGACATGCTAGGAGGGTGGTTGCAGACATGTTGTAGTGCACAGAAAGAGGCTGAGAGCATGTTACAACAGACAGTTATGCCCAGTACACACGATCAGGCTTTTGCCTGGCCAAACTCACATTGAAATTCCGACAGAATTCCATCGAAGTAAAAGAGAACATGTTCTCTATCTAAACAACCACAAAATTCCACGGAATATCCGATGGAAAAAGTCCGTCTGACTTTTTCCATCAGAAATTCCGTTGCTGTGTATGGGGCATTAGAGAGTAACTCCTTTACAGTCCATTTACAAATCAATGCTCTTACTCCTGATACTGAGTACTAAGGTCTGAGGGCCACTGAACTAGTAGTCAAAGGGCACCAGAAGTAATTTACCTTTGCAAATATAATGTATTTACAGTCCTAAATTTGCAGAAAACAAATATTAATTTAACAAACTCTGAATACCATATGAATGTTAACAATGCATAAGTGCCTTGTTGGTGCTCCGATACCAGGCATTTTACGTAAAGAGTAAAGGTTAATTCACACTATTTGTGTCGACCTTATGGGCCATTGCTCTTCACTGGAAATCCTTAATGGTTCCATTATCTACAATCCTTGATAGAGTTGATGGTACCATGTTAATGGAAAGGGTCCTATATACTTTACAGGATAAGATGCACTTGTTTTCTCATAAATGGGATGCGTGGATGACACATCATCACATGCTTGTACCTTGGAACTATACATGTTCACACTGTCAAAGGCTACCAGTCTAGCACCTCTGGGCATTCTTTTGTTTTTCTATTTGCCTATGTGTAATTCTTGTGATTCGGGTGTTCGAGATTTTCTGTGTGCTTCTATATTTTTGTTTGTGGTACAAATTTGTACTTGTGACATGCCATATGTATATTGTCATGACACTATGTACTACAAATACCTCAATATATAGTTTGTAAACAAAAACAATACTGTAACAGACCATGTGAAAAAAAAATGAATAATTGCATCATGCATGTCTAGGGGCATAGGTAGAAATAATAGGCTCCTGCAGCACAATCTGATTTAAACTAGACAATCTTGCTATAAAGACTAATGACGCTTAATACAGTTCATATAAATAGTTATTGCGGTATACAAACTGCAGTAAAAGCTTTCTAGCATTTTGCAGGTCTATATAAAACATCATCTCTTTTTAGAAATAGCCCAAATACTCTTGCTGTCTGAAAAAATATCCAGTAAGAGGAAACCCTGAGGCATGTTTTTGTTCATATATTGGGCTCCTAGTGCTATATCAGTTGCATAGACTGCTGTAGTTCAAGTTATTTCGCTAACTATCTTGGCTTCAATTCAAAGTTTTCTTTTAGAAGTAAACTTTTGAGGCATTATACTGTTTTACCTATGGTGTATGACTATGTTTTATGCATATTTTTTTGTTTGTGCTTTTGAAGCATTAACAATTGTATCTGTGGCTGACATTTATATTATAGATATTGCCAGGTTATTCAAGACGGCAAAAACACCACCTGAAAATAGCATCCCGGAAGAAAATCCTGCTGCTGCTGCTGTTACTATTGCTTTCAGTGCTTCTCAATCAACCTCTTGCTGTGTTCTGGGAAAGGCTGGATGCTTAGCAGCACTAGAATATCTCAAGTCTAAAAGCATCACTGTCAGGTTTTAGAATGCAATCCATTTGTTCATGATTTAGATCTCGGTACTGGCAGAGGTTTGTTGCTTGGGGCCATGTTTTTCATTTTCATTAAGACAAATTATAATTTGTATTTGTATTTGAGCCAAAAGATGCCACAAGCTTAAAAGTCAACTCTCTATTCGACATGAAATGTTACATTGCATTAGTGAATTTTTGCTTTGTTAACTTCTAGTTAAAATAGTTTTAGACTAGAGGAGTAGAGTAGTAAACATAGTACACTTGTAGTCACGACTAATTTGTACTTTACATCGGTGTTTCTCAATCTTTTTGCATTCAGGGCACCCTTGAAAAGTATTTTCAGTTTCGAGGCACCCCTGTCCAAGGTTCGGTTCACGTTACTGCTTGTTGTGGAAAGCATGTAAAATCTCCCTTGTTCCTGACATACAGACAAATGCTCTGCTTTTCAGGGGTGCCATTAATTCCTCATGGTACCTCACATATTGACAAATGCAGTTTTTTTTTTTGGTGCATCGCAATTTTAAAAAATGGGTCAGGACTTCTTTCCCTGCATTTCTGCAGATAGGGCAGCCCATTGAAATGAATGGGTTGCCCTACATGCAGCACACAGTCACACAGTAATGTTTTAAAATAGTGGCATATATCTATCTATGTTACTATTTACTTTATTTATCAGTCTTGCTCTTTTGCCCTCCAATTTTTTGTATTATTTTGTTTCGCTAATGTGCACAAAGTTTTTACCAGTTGTCACAGCCCACATTTCCACCTAAGTGTCCCTATGAACCAAAACAGGGTCCCATATTTTGTAGTACCCACCCAAAACAAAGCAACAACCTGGAATCGGGTTGAGAATGGATTACATCGCTGGAGTTTTTTTTTTTTTTTTAATAAAGGATTTTTGGGGGGACCCCACGCCATTTTTTTTTTTTGGTGCTTGGTTACTCTTAATATACATACCAGACCTGAGGGGCCTGGTATGGAATTTGGGGGATTCCTATGGATTTTTTTTTCTATTTTGGTTCGGGGTTCCCCTAATATTCATACCAGACCCAAAGGGCCTGGTAATGGACTGGGGGGAAGCCGTGAGCAGTTTTACATTACTTTTTTCCTTTAGAAATGTAATTTTGCTGCAGGGACTGTTCTAAAATGTGCCACTTTACAGGCATACTAAAGACACCCCCAGGTACAAAATTTAAAGGAATATTTCACTTTTATTGTTTCACTTTAAGCATTATTAAAATCACTGCTCCCGAAAAAACTGCAGTTTTTAAAACTTGTTTTGCATTGATACATGTCCCCTGGGGTAGGAACCAGGTCCCCAAACACTTTTTATGATAATACCATGCATATATACCTTTAAAATTAGCACTTTTGATTTTTCATGTTAGTGTCCCATAGACTTTAACTCAGCATATTGTTCGGTGTTCGCCAGAATACCCGAACAACCAAAGTTTGGCCCGAACTTATGCTAGGGCCGAACCTTTCGTCCATCCCTACTCTTTTGACATGTTGGGGTTTGTAGCTCCGTTTTAGCGCCAAAAACAGAGAGTTTATCCCATGCCTGAAATAGTTTTCAGAGTTTTCCTGACCACTTTTATTTAAGAACATCATGCAGATATTCCCACGCAGGGTGTTTTCACCCTCAATATGCAATACAGTACATAACAATCAGCCTCCTGGCTCTCTTGCAGCTTTACTGCTCCAAGTAGTTCATCTTAGTCATCCTGAGCATTAGTACCTTTTGGCCCACCTGGCAATTAAACATGTCTCAGTGTTAATGTACAGATGCTGCACCTCAGCTTTGCGTCTTTCCTTGCAGCTCCCTAGTTGCTCTGTCCCTCATGGACTCCCTCTCAGGCTCAGGCCTTGGTCTGTCCTGACCTGGACCGTATGATGCATAGCAACATCTCTTACTGCTTCCTTCACAAACTGACCTCCTCTGGATGTTGGTGCCCTGAGCGCTAACGTTGGCTCTCATATGAAGCCAGCACACACCTTACCCTGCCACACTCTGCACTAGGCATTTGATTTTGATTTTCTATTCTATTTATTTTAGTAAATAAGACCCAGAAAACCAAGGAATGCGGTATGAGAAATGGTTCTACATGCTTAAAGATGTTCAGACCAAAAAATGTTAGTTATCACATTACACTTTGTTAAGAAATTACTAAGGCTTGCTGCCAACATTAAATGATATTGTATATAATTTATTACTCTATTATTTACAAGCAACTATGAAATTAAAGTTTTAATATGCTAATCCCCTGGAGCAGAGGTAGTCAGTCATTTAATATTACTAATGAAACTGCAGTCATTCGTATTTGAGAATAGATGATTGGGACCCAGGGGAACCGGTTCCCAATTACATGATTGCTGTGATAGCCTCTGATTGGTGTGATCATTCAATCTGTAGCCCACCCCTGTGTTGTTTTTCCTCTATAAAGAGAAAAAACAACACACTCTCCTGCTAGCAAGGTGGAAAAGATACATTGTTTTTTTTTTCTCCTTGCTAGGGGATATGTCTGCAAAAAATATCTGGATGTTAAAAAAAAGGGCTTGATCTACTGTAGTGAGTATTAATGTCAGTTAGAGCACTTTCACTCTGGGCATTATGAGTGTCGGCAGTTTTACTGTCGCAGCGTTTTACCGTTGTTTTAGCTGGGCTTTTTGGCAACTAGCAGGGTACTTTTAACCCCGGCTAGCAGTTGAAACAGGGTTAAAAGTGCCCATTGAATTCAATAGGCAGGGATGCTTTAGCAGCGGTGTATACACCGCTCCTAAAGTGCCAAGATGCTGCTTGCAAGACTTTTTTTAGCATCCTGCCAGCTCACCGGTTCAATGTGAAAGCACTCGGGTGACAAGAGAGGCGCTTTATGGGCACTTTACAGGCACTATTTTTAGCACTATAGTGCCTGTAAAGCGCTTGAGTGTGAAAGTAGTCTTAGTGAAAGTGTAAATATCAGTTACTGGTAGTTAGGCCGCGTACACACGATCAGACATGTCCGAGGAAACATGTCCGACGGACCGTTTTCTTCGGACCAGGCTGAAGTGGTCTGTTGGTCTGATGTGTGTACACACCATCGGACCATCCCCTCGGACCAGAACGCGGTGACGTAGAACACAACGACGTCATGAAAAAACTAAGTTCAATGCTTCCAAGCATGCGTCGACTTGATTCCGAGCATGCGCAGGATTTTGGTCCGATTATTTTGTGTACTAACCATCGAACATGTCCGACGGACAGGTTTCCAGTGGACAGGTTTCTAAGCATTTGGAAAAAATGTGTTACCGGCGCCAAGATGATATCAATATTCTTATTAAGTCTTGCTGCAATACAAAGTGCAACCTTGAAGGTTGGGTTTAGATTTGTGCATTTGTGAAGTGAATTGCGCTGACTTATATTTATATAAACATTTTACCACGACTGGTCCTTTGAACTTGTTACTCAAAAAACAAAAAGTATGTACATGTGTCTATGGTTGTTAATTAATGTGCAAACAAACAATCAACAAATAATGTGCAATAAATACCAATACAGTGCCCTGTGCCAAACTATAACATATGGATGTCTTAATCCATCAAAAAAATGTGAAATAAATTCCCCATTTTTTTTAAAATATACTGCTATTACAATCCACAGATTGAATGTGCTCCAAGAAAGCAAGAACATTTATTATACACAAAAAAAATATATAAAAAGTAAAAAGATATATATGTGCTAAGAAAGTCCTTCATAGATAATTTCTTGTAATGATGCCCAGCTATGTTTCCACCTTCACCGCAAATAGCGTCTACACCGTCACCGGATAAAATGGCCACTCACCAGGTGGACCCAGAAATCTGCCTTTGGTTCATATGGATAACCACTCCCTCTCTCAGGTTTATCAGCAATCACTCCCAATGCTTTGGCTGTAGTCTCGTTTTATATCCGCTCATGTAACATATAAAAGACTATCATGGTGTAGTAAATCAAATAATTTATTATGATTAAAACATATACTTATTGCACTCACATATAAAAGTGCCTTGGAGCCAGCACTGAGCTAATCCAGCCATAAATAGGAGTATGCAAATGTACGAGTATGTCCTGGTCCGCACGTGTAATGCCTCACTTTGTCGCTTGGGTTCCCAGCCTCGTTATACTCAAGCTGGACATGACGAGCTGGCAATGGTCCCGCAGCCTCTATGCATTTCACAACTTAATGCGTCATCAGGAAGCTGCCTCATTGTTGCCCGTCAGTCTTTTTATACCCCATGTGCTACTTGTTATCCTATCATCTGCTTCATACAACAGGAAGTACCATATCCGCCATTTTGACTACTGGTAATTCCCTGACTACTGCAACTTCCGGCAGGAAGTCCAAACTCCATTTTACAGGAAGTGAACTTTTGATAACACCACAGCAGTGAACTTAGAACAAGGGTTAAAGAACCAAAAAAATGCTATGGATAAATAAGAGTGTGGTGAGACATCATGACAATGTTTTTAATAGATTTCTCCATGTGAATGAGATTACAGCCAAAGCATTGGGAGTGATTGCTGACACACCTGAGAGAGGGAGTGGTTATCCAAAGATTTTGAATAGCTTAGGGCCAAACTTATATATTTTACAGTGTTTTTAATATTGTTTTTTAATAGACTTTTAACAAGTAATTGTGAGAGTGATCCAGCTGTACAAATGGGGAACTCGGTACACGTTTAAGGAAAGCTGAGGGGGTTAATGTATTAGAATGATTGTGGTAAGTCTCCATAACAAGAAAGGGGGGTTGCCAGCAGGTTTGCACTTGGGGCAATACGCACCCACCAGTTGTTAAAATAGAGGTTGAATTACTTCCAGGAATGGGGAGTGCAGCCTTCTAAGTATAATGAGAATAAAAAATGAATGGAATTAAAGCGGGGGAGGGGGAACTATGTAAAATTAAATAACTAAATAAATAAAATGCTGCCAGCAGGTTTGCACCAGCTGCAGTAAATAATAGCCAGTAACTAAAATGATGGCCAGTCCACTTCCTGTAAAATGGAGTTTGGACTTCCTGCCGGAAATTGCAGTAGTCAGGGAATTACCAGTAGTCAAAATGTCGGATATGGTGCTTCCTGTTGTATGAAGCAGATGATAGGATAACAAGTAGCACATGGGGGTATAAAAAGACTGACGGGCAACAATGAGGCAGCTTCCTGATGACGCATTAAGTTGCGAAATGCATAGAGGCTGCGGGACCATTGCCAGCTCGTCATGTCCAGCCTGAGTATAACGAGGCTGGGAACGCAAGCGACAAAGTGAGGCATCACACGTGCGGACCAGGACATACTCGTACATTTGCATACTCCTATTTACAGCTGGATTAGCTCAGTGCCGGCTCCCAGGCACTTTTATATGTGAGTGGAATAAATATATGTTTTAATCATAATAAATGATTTGATTTACTACACCATGATAGTCTTTTATATGTTACATGAGCGGATATAAAACGAGACTACAGCCAAAGCATTGGGAGTGATTGCTGATAAACCTGAGAGAGGGAGTGGTTATCCATATGAACCAAAGGCAGATTTCTGGGTCCATCTGGTGAGTGGCTATTTTATCCGGTGACGGTGTAGACACTATTTGCGGTGAAGGTGGAAACATAGCTGGGCATCATTGCAAGAAATGATCTATTAAGGACTTTCTTAGCACATATATATCTTTTTACTTTTTATATATATTTTTTTCGTATATAATACATTTTATTGCTTTCTTGGAGCACATTCAATCTGTGGATTGTAATAGCAGTATATTTAAAAAAAAAAATGGGTATTTATTTCACATTTTTTTGATGGATTGAGAAATCCATATGTTATAGTTTGGCACAGGGCACTGTATAGGTATTTATTGCACATTATTTGTTGATTGTTTGTTTGCACATTAATTAACAACCATAGACACATGTACATACTTTTTGTTTTTTGAGTAACAAGTTCAAAGGACCAGTCATGGTAAAATGTTTATATAAATATAAGTTATCGCAATTCACTTCACAAATACACAGGTTTTTAAGCATGTTTAGAAACTTTTGTCTGCTGGAAAACGGTCCAATAGGCCGTACACACGATCGAACATGTCCACTGAAACTGGTCTGTGCACCAGTTTCAGCGGACATGTTCGATCGTGTGTACGCGGCCTTAGTGGCAATGTACGTGTGAGTTAGTGTCAGTGTAAGTTAGTGTCCATGTCAGCTAGTGACAGTGCATGTGGCAATTAGTGACACGGTTAGTATTATGCCATGTACAGACGATTGGACATTCCGACAACTAAACCATGGATTTTTTCCGACGGATGTTGGCTCAAACTTGTCTTGCATATACACGGTTACACAAATGTTGTTGGAAATTCAAGAACGCGGTGACGTACAAGACATGATGAGCTGATAAAAATTAAGTTCAATAGCCAGTGCGGCTCTTCTGCTTGATTCCGAGGGTGCGTGGAATTTTGTGCATCAGAATTGTGTACATACGACCAGCTCTCAAATTTTTGAGACAGCAAATGTCCGATGAAGCATACACACGGTCAAAGCTTACATCAAACATTTGTTGTCGGAAATTCCAACTGTGTGTACGCGGCATATGTGTGTTTTAGGTAAGAAAAATATGTATTTTTGTATTTAGTGTCAGCGCTAGTATCAGTGTGTGTAGGTAAAAATGTTTATTGGCCCTACTACTTGCATAAAAAAAGCAAATGGCACACACATATGTGGTATAGCCGGGTTCATCAGGATTTATTTTGCAGGTTTTTCCTGGGGTGGTACATGGTAATGTCAAAAATAAAACAAAATAGCTCCTGCACTACCAAAAAACAGCAATGAACAATACTAAGTTAGTAGCTAACACCTAGTGTGTTCCCACAATAATATGTGAACAAAAAATGTAACATATAATGCTGCGCAACCATTGTGCTATAGTTACATGTTATTCATTTTTAACTTTCAACCACACATGCATGCATATTAATAATGCCACAAAGTAGTGTAAATAAACCCCACAAATACAAATTAACACACGGTAAGCTCAAATTATCATATAGTAATAAAGTACTACAAAAATGTCCTGGACATATGTGTATAGTATATATTTTGTGCTTGCTATCATTTCCATATGCACCACAGTGCATACATATGACGCATGAGTCATGAACCTTTCAGTGTAAATTGCCCAGAAACTAGTGAAATTAAAGGTGCCTTAACAGGATCCTTTCTCTTGTGCATCCTCAGTGCTCACAGTGCTCTCACCGTAGAAATATGACCCACAATGAATGCAAGGTCAAATAATGCATGTGATGTTTCCACCAGGCTCTCCTAGATGTATGGGTGCCCCTCTGCACACTTATAGTAAATTCCTCAGGTCCTCCTGTTCACTAGAAGGCCCATCTGTGGTCTTCAGTTATCTTCCAGGAAACCTGGGTACAGATCCCTTTAAGGCTGTCTAATACTTATATGGCCATGCTGTGTCACTCAGTTGTGCCATGCCAAGAAGAGCAAAACAAAAAAAAACAGGCACAAATGGTGTAGTCTAAAAGGTACTCTATTCTACAAAACCGCACTTAAAATATATGAAAAAACACTTGCAAAATGAGCACCAACCATTATAGTTAATGGCTCTGTATATAAGGACAGTCAATGCTCCAGCTCTGTTTCTGAGCTAAGTCACGTGACCCGTGGGTCGTGGCCAAGCACGGCATTGAGTAAGACATGTCTGAGTTATCTTTGCGGCGATCCTGCTCTATCGTCCTGATAGCACCGCCATATTTCCTCGCCCAGACAAGGGACATATCTCAATGGCTGCTGCAGCTTCTCGGCTACCTCTGGCTGTGGATATCGCTGATCCGCCATGTCCAAATGTGGACAGGGACTCCGGGCTCCACCTGACACCCCCAGCCATTATGGCAGCCTACCACCCCACACAGCGCAGGAGGCAGCCCAGTGCCTCTTTGACAAGAACACTGCCTGCAAAAACCCTCTACCTCTCCATATGTCTGTACCGGATGGGGAGCTGCTGGAAGCAGACATTGAATAACTGGATGGGATCGCCCAGCTGCTAGCAGAGGCTCCGGTCTCCTAAATTGTGAGTACCCTGCACCATGCTTACAATATGGCCTCAGCATATGTCTCACGTGTCTCAGCAAGATGGCACTGATCCTGAGTCCACATTGCCGAAAATCTTAGCTACTGTTACATCTTGCAGCTCTTTCATAACAGATTTAATGAGGGAGGTGAAAGGCATGAAAGTGGAGATCTCCCTAATAAGGCATGATATATAAAAATTGAGAGAGCGCACCTCTGCCCTGGAAAGCCACTTTAGCACATTAGAAGATGAGTGGCAAGCCCTGCAGAGGGATTTCAGCCATATTCAGCTGGAGGACATGGAGAATTGCTTACGCCAGAATAATGTGCAGGTGGTGGGCATCCCTGAACGAGCAGAAGGTAAAAATCTGGTGGCCTTCATTGAGGCCTGGCTGATTGATAGATTTAGACAGGATGCATTTTCACCCATGTTTGCAGTAGAAAGGGCTTACAGAGTCCCCTCACAGCCACCACAACAGGGAACCCCACCACATCCCTTTTTATTTTGTTTATTGAATTATAAAGATTGAGACATGATCCTAGCTAAAGCCAGGATGGCTAGAATCCTCAAAGTAGATAATGCAGAAGAGTCTTTATTTCTGGATTTCTAGGCTGAGGTGCAGAAGCAGAGATCTAAATTCATGGATATAAAGAAAACGCAACTGCACTGCATACTAGCTCATTATGAAAAACTTACCTTAGAACGAGGCATTGGTAACTCACCTGGTCCATGCCGAGGTAGCTGACATGTTGCCTCGGCGTGTCTTCTGGGAATCGCAGCTCCAGCGCTGTAAGTGGCGCGCAGGCGTGCGGGAGACTTCTTTCCAGCAAGGTCCAGCATCTGCCAGGCCTTTAGCTGAGAATCCCCTGTGCGCATGCGCCGCTGCAGTCAGAGGCTCATTGCGAGGGGAATATCTCCTAAACCGTAAAGGTTTAGAAGATTTTTTTTACCTACAGGTAAGCCTTAAAAAAACACTATACAACCGCTTTAACTAAAAAAAATTGGAAAGCTGAGTTAGATTTCACTCGCCACACCCAGGCCTGATTACCGCCAAACCTGTTGAATCAAGAAATAACATAAATAGAAGCTGTCTGACAAAGTGAAGCACGCTTACAGATCACAAAATGCCACACATCATGCCACAATCTAAAAAAAAATCAAAACAGACTATATACAAAGTAATGTACATGTATCAGTCTAGGAATGGTTTCAGAGCCATTTCTAAGGCTTTGAAACTCCAGTGAACCATGGGGAGAGCCATTATCCACAAAAGGAGATAACTTGGAACAGTGGTGAACCTTCCCAGGAGTGGCTGGCCTACAAAAATGACTTCAATAGCATGACGCCGACTCATCCAGCTTTGCAGCTTCAGGACCTGGACTACTTACCATGAATTCTGAGCTCAACCAGAAAATCCTAAAGTAGAATGTCCGGCCATCAGTTTGTGACCTCAAGCCCAAGTGCACTTGGGTTATGCCGCAGGACAATGATCCGAAACACAACAGCAAGTCCACCTCCAAATGGTTCAAACAGCGCAAAATTTAGATTTTGGAGTGGCCTAGTCAAAGCCCAGACTTAAATCCAATTGAGATGCTGTATCATGACTTTACACAGACTTTTCATGTTGGAAAACCCTCCATGTGGGTGAATTAAAACAATTCTGCAAGGAAGAGTGGGTCACAATTGATCCACAGCAATGTGAAAGACTCATTGCCAGTTATCACAAAAGCTTAATTGCAGTTGTTGCCACCAAGGGTGGCACAACCAGTTATTAGGTTTAGAGGGGCAATTACTCTTTTACATAAAGCCAGGCAGGTTTGAACAGCTTTTTGAGTTAGTAAATGAAACCATCATTTAAAAACTGCATTTTGTATTTACTCTGGTTGTCTTTGTGTAATAATAAAATTAGTTTGATGATCTGAGTCATTTAAATGTGACAAATATGCCAAGAATCAAAAATCAGAAAGGGGGCAAATACTTTTTCACACAACTGTATATTTGAAATGAAACAAGAAAAGCTGCTCTAGGTGAGTAAGTCTCTGGTTAATCCCCACACACACTAGTCAGGTGCTAGCCCAGCTTGCATGCTATGTAATGTGAAGAAATAATTCTGGACGGCTGCACTTCCAAAAAACCTTTTATTGAAGCTTCATATGACAAGTGGTTGACAGATGGAGCAGGGGACAAAGAGATAGACGTGTTTCATGCAAATATCAGCGCTTAGTCATAACCTATTGGAACTAGTCACCACAATCACCTATATAATGCTCTAATATGTTATCATTAGATTACAGATGAACTAACCAATTAACCACTTGGTTTCCCTGTCACGTCCAAAGACGTGAACCGCGCAAACCTGAGGCGCCGGGTTGACGTCTTTGGACGTGACAGCCTTTCCCCGCTCCCTGCGCGTCCCCGCGATCGCGCATCGGCAAAAAACTGTGTTGGCCGTGTCCCTTGGACACAGCCAATCACAGATCGTGCTGAATGGCCAATCACAGAGGCCATTCAGCACTCGATCCTGATGTCCAATGAGAGATGATCTCAATTGTAAACAAATGAGATCATCTCTCATCGCCGGCTTTCTCTCCTCACACACAGCGTGTGAGGAGAGAGAGTGAAAGTCAGTGAGTAAAAAAAAAAAAAGTTAAAGTTTAATTAAAAACAGCGCCAGTGTCTCTGCCAGTGCCACCTGCCAGTGCAAACAGCCTGTGCCACCTGCCAGTGCAAACAGCCTGTGCCACCTGTCCCTGCCATCAGTGCCACCTGCCCCCAGTGCCATCTGCCCCTGCCATCAGTGCCATCTGCCCCTGCCATCAGTGCCATCTGCCCCTGCCATCAGTGCCATCTGCCCCTGCCATCAGTGCCACCTGCCCCTGCCATCAGTGCCACCTGCCATCTGCCGTAAGTGCCATCTGCCATCAGTGCAATCTGCCATCAGTGTCACCTGCCAGTGCAATCTACCATCAGTGCCACCTGCCTGTGCCATCTGCCTGTGCCACCTGCCATCAGTGCTATCTGCCAGTGCCACCTTGCCCGTGCCACCTGCCCGTGCCATCTGTCATCAGTGCCATCTGCCCGTGCCATCTGCCCGTGCCATCTGCCAGTGTCTTCGGTGCCATCTGCCATCCGTGCCATCTGCCCGTGCCAGCTGCCATTAGTGCTACCTGCAATTAGTGTAATTTGCCATCAGTGTCACCTGCCAGTGCAATCTCCCATCAGTGCCACCTGCCAGTGCAATATACCATCAGTGCCATCTGCCTGTGCCATCTGCCTGTGCCACCTGCCATCAGTGCTATCTGCCCGTGCCACCTGCCCGTGCCATCTGCCATCTGTCATCAGTGCCATCTGTCATCAGTCCGTGCCATTTGCCGTCAGTGCCACCTGTCAGTGTCATCAGTGCCAACAATGGCTAAAAGATCCTTTTCGCTCGAGGAGGCATATGAAATTATGGCGGCTGACGAGAGCAACGGGGAGCTCTGCGATTCAGATTCCACTGAAAATTCCGACAATGAATCTGACATCACCTATGAGCCGATAGTCAGCAGTGGAGAAGAGACATCCGAGGAGGAGGACGAGGAGGAAGAAGAGGAGGACGAGGAAGAAGAAGAAGAAGAGGAGGAGGAGGGTCCACCCGCCAGAAGAAGGCGTATTGCTAAGGAGGCAGTGCCATCCACCAGCACCGCTGTGCCATCCACGAGTACCGCAAGACCTCAGCAAGCAAGGTCACGTACCAGTGGGGTGTCACCTCAGTCCCAAAGGGTTAGGTCCCATGCCAGCCTTCCCTATTCCCTTCAGAACCCCCTGTGGCTTCCTTCTAATTCAGGAGAAGCCAACATTCCCCCCTTCACTGCCCAGCCAGGAGTCCAGGTGGACACAGAAAATTTTGCCCCGATTAATTTTTTTAATTTAATTTTCACCGACAACATGCTTGCCTCAATTGTTACCCAGTGCAATCTTTATGCAGAACAATTTATTTCCAGTAACCCCACATCCTATTATGCCCGTCCCTTCGAGTGGAGAGCCCTAACAGTGGAAGAGTTTAAAATTTTTTTGGGCCTCATATTCTGTATGGGACTAAACCACAAAAACCAGCTACGTGCCTATTGGTCAAACCGCCCCATCTACCACATGCCCATCTTTTCCTCAAAAATGCCCAGGACCAGATATCAATTGATAATGAGATTCCTACACTACAACGACAATACCCAGTGCCCTCCCCGAAATGACCCAAGTTTTGATAAACTTTATAAAATACGGCCACTACTAAATTATTTTTCCGAAATTTTCCCCCAGTTGTTTACCCCGGACCAACAAATATGTGTAGACGAATCCTTAGTAAAATTTTCTGGCAGGCTGGGCATAAAACAATTCATTCCCAGTAAAAGGGCCCGCTATGGGGTGAAGCTCTATAAGTTATGTGACCGAGCCACAGGTTATACGTATGCCTTCAACGTATACGAAGGAAAGGACAGCCAGCTACACCCCCCTAATTGTCCAGACTACGTAGGAACCAGCGGGAAAATTGTTTGGCAACTCCTGAACCCACTCCTGGAGAAAGGATACCACTTATATGTGGACAATTTCTACACAAGTTTGCCCCTGTTCCGAAACCTTTTCCACAAAAAAACCCCAGCATGCGGCACCGTGCGATCAAACCGGAAGGGCTTTCCTCAAAGTCTTGTCGTCAAAAAATTAGAAAAAGGGGAGACGGCGAGTTTACGTACAGAGGAAGTTCTGGCTGTGAAATGGAGGGACAAAAGGGATGTGTACGTGCTTTCTACCATCCACAACAACACATTCGTTGAGACCAGAACAAGGAATGGGCTAATCCAGAAACCGAAATGCATTTATGACTACAATAAGTTCATGGGGGGTGTCGATTTGAACGACCAGATGCTGGAACCCTACCTTTCTACAAGAAGATCATACCAGTGGTATAAAAAAGTTTCAATTTATTTGTTTAATTTGGCCGCGTACAATACCTACGTAATATATCGGAAATCCACTCCAAGACCCAAACTCTACCTTTTCTACCTGGAGGAAATCACCACTGCCCTTTTATACCCCAGCAACCCACCAGCATACATTCGATCCGATGTGGTTAGCCGACTCAGCGAGCGCCACTTTCCAGATAAACTCCCTCCCAGACCAACAGGCCATAAATGCCAAAAAAGATGCAAGGTGTGCTCCAAAGCAGGAGTGAGAAGCGACACCATTTATTATTGTCCTAAATGCCCTTCCCAACCAGCCCTCTGCGTAGTTGGTTGTTTCGCCCGTTACCATACCTCACTAAATTATTAGTCACTTTCTGCCATTTACCTTCACACCCCTTATACCTCTGCTTATGACCCCGGCTTGTTATTTGACCACGATTCTGCCTACCGATTCTGTTTATACCTCTGCCTGATTTGGAACTGACCCTGGACTGTTATTTGACCATGCTTATGCCTACTGATTTTGTTTATACCTCTGCCTGATCTGGAACTGACCCTGGACTGTTTGACCATTCTTTTTGCCTGCCTCTTGGACTGATCTTTTACCCTGCCAGTGGACTAGTGGGATTCATAGCACAGGGGTCTCACATATGTGAGGGGCTCCAGAATTTGTTTTTCTGGATGAAGAAAACAATTGTTTTTGTTTTCTCATTCTAGATTAGGGTCTGGTTGCCCGGAGGCTTCAAAGAGATTTGGGTGGGAGAAGCCTCCACCCCTGTCCCCATTCTGTTCTGAACGAGGCCCTACTTCTGCCTGTAGGACCTATGCCATCATGCCTCTGCCTGGTGCATGAACTGACCACCTGCACTAACCCTGACGGGACAGTATCCCTGCCTGGACAATTGTGTATGCCGTTGCTGACCAAGTCCCTGCCTGCTGCCTGGACCAGTGCTATCCTGCTGTGTAGAACTGCGCTACTATTACCACAGGTAATCTTTTGTTTACACTTTGCTCAGCATAATGTATTTTGGGGTGTAATTCTTGGTATGTGCATGCTATGTGTCTCTGGAACACCGGACCGTGTTCCTTGCATGTTTGATCTCTGCATGTGGTCAGGCTGTGTAGAAGTCTCACACATGGGGTATCGTTTTACTCAGGAAGAGTAGCAGAATGTATTTTGGGGTGTCATTTTTGCTATCTAAATGCTATGTGTTGGAAATATCTTAGAAACGCACAACTTTGTGTAAAAAAAATGCGTTTTCATTTTTTTTCCACGTGTTCCAAAAACTTCTGGAAAACAATTAACCGTTCAAAAGACTCATTATGCCTCATAGATTATACGTTGGGGTGTTAGCTTTCCAAAATGGGGTCATTTTGTGGGTAATTTCATTATCCTGGTGTTCCAGGGCCTTCAAAAGTGTAATAGGTAGTCAACTAGTTAGATGTGCAATTTATGCTCCTAAAACCCTGGATGGCGCTTCCTGCATGTTGGGCCTCCGTATGTGGCCAGGCAGTGAAAAAGTCTCACACATGGGGTATCGTTTTACTCAGGAGGAGTAGCAGAATGTATTTTGGGGTGTCATTTTTGCTATCTAAATGCTATGTGTTGGAAATATCTTAGAAACGGACAACTTTGTGTAAAAAAAAATGCGTTTTCATTTTTTTTCCACGTGTTCCAAAAACTTCTGGAAAACAATGAACCATTCAAAAGACTCATTATGCCTCATAGATTATACGTTGGGGTGTTAGCTTTCCAAAATGGGGTCATTTTGTGGGTAATTTCATTATCCTGGTGTTCCAGGGCCTTCAAAAGTGTAATAGGTAGTCAACTAGTTAGATGTGCAATTTATGCTCCTAAAACCCTGGATGGCGCTTCCTGCATGTTGGGCCTCCGTATGTGGCCAGGCAGTGAAAAAGTCTCACACATGGGGTATCGTTTTACTCAGGAGGAGTAGCAGAATGTATTTTGGGGTGTCATTTTTGCTATCTAAATGCTATGTGTTGGAAATATCTTAGAAACGGACAACTTTGTGTAAAAAAAAATGCGTTTTCATTTTTTTTCCACGTGTTCCAAAAACTTCTGGAAAACAATGAACCGTTCAAAAGACTCATTATGCCTCATAGATTATACGTTGGGGTGTTAGCTTTCCAAAATGGGGTCATTTTGTGGGTAATTCCATTGTCCTGGTGTTCCAGGGCCTTCAAAAGTGTAATAGGTAGTCAACTAGTTAGATGTGCAATTTATGCTCCTAAAACCCCTGATGGCGCTTCCTGCATGTTGGGCCTCCGTATGTGGCCAGGCAGTGAAAAAGTCTCACACATGGGGTATCGTTTTACTCAGGAGGAATAGCAGAATGTATTTTGGGGTGTAATTTGTGGTATGCACATGCCATGTGAGAGAAATAAGCTATTACAATGACAATTTTGAGAACATTTTTAAATAAAAAATGTAAAAAACTTAATTTTGCAAAGTATTGTGGGAAAAAATTACAACTTCAAATACCTCACCATGCCTCTTAATAAATACCTTGGAATGTTTACTTTCCAAAATGGGGTTATTTGGGGGGAATTTGTACTTTCCTGGCTTGTTGGGGTCTCAAGAAATGAGATAGGCCTTCAGTACATCAGGTGTAATCAGATGTGATAATTTTTTATGATTTGCACTATAGCTTGTAGACTCTAAAATTTTCACACAGACCAAATAATTTCGAAAAATTTTGGGTTATTTTTATCAAAGACATGTAGCAGTATAAATTGTGGCCAAAATGTATGAAGAAAAATTAATAATTAGCAAAATTTTATCACAGAAACTAAGAAAAAATCTTTTTTTTTCAAAATTTTCGGTCTTTTTTTATTAATAGCGCAAAAAATAAAAAACCCAGAGATGATCAAATACCACCAAAAGAAAGCTCTATTTGTGGGAAGAAAAGGACAAAAAAATCATTTAGGTATAGTGTTGCATGACTGAGTAATTGTCATTCAAAGTGTGAGAGTGCTGAAAGCTGAAAATTGCTCTGGGCAGGAAGGGTGTTTAAGTGCCCAGTAAGCAAGTGGTTAAAATTAGTACTCAGCTGGTGTTACAAAGAAAACCCGGCTAGAATACACAGTACTTGGGTAAAGTAGTTATTTCTGCACTACAGTGGAAACTATGGGCCAGATTCACAGAGCCATTACGCCGGCGTTCTAAAGTCTAAAGTCTAGTAAGTCTAAATGTGCGCATGCGTATCGATGCGCCGCATCCCCAAAACGATATACGCATGAAATCTACTTTTTTTTGGACCGCCGTAATTTCAATAGACCGGCGTATCCGTCCACGCAAAACTGCGCTAGACACATCATTGATTTGCTATTCAAATATGCAAATGAGGGAGTTACAGGGATCCACAAAAGTAAGTTGGTGCAGCGCAGGCTACGGGCTGTGCGCAACAGCTGCACGTCCTGTCTAAAATTAGACCATAGAAAAGGTGGAATAAAATTAGACAATCCGTCTACATGTCAGATAAAGCAACACTGTTAGTGAGGAGCTGAGCAGTCACACTTGCTGCCCAACAAACTGTATGCCAACATGCCAGTGGCATCCATGCTCATAGCTATACTAATGATTTTAGATGAGCAAAGAAGGAGGAGAGCACGGAGGAGGGCATGGAGGAGGGCACAGGAGAGGTTTTTTTTTTTTTTTTCCAAAAACCTTTTATTTGCTTTTAGAAACATTTAAAAAAATATATACATACATATATTCATCAATACATAACATACATACAAATTACAAACACGGTCTCACTATCTTTCAATAGCCCTTTAAAACCTTGATGGACTTCCGGTTCCGGCGCCGCATGGAGTAGCTGACCTCCTCATCAGCTCCCGCAGCACGACCCAAAATCGGCCTATAAAACCAGCCTGAGAAGACATCCGAGCCTCTCTCCACCTCTGGGCACTCTACACAGCACCCATGGACCGCTTCCTAGAAAAATCGAGCGCCCGGACGCTCACGGCGCAGACGGCTCACCCGCCGCCGGCGCAGCAACAAATCGAGGCCCCGGTCTCGGCCTACGCCGCGCTGCATTCATCCGCGCCGGGGGCGGACATGGAGGTAAGCGGTGAGACCTCTTCCCCCCCTCCTCCACACACATCCCCACCTCAGCTGGAGGGAGATAACTCCATTGACCGGATAGCCCAGGCTGTAGCAGCGTTGCTGTCACCCATGATTGCAGCATCAGTGGAGAAGGCCGTGAACGCCGGGATGGCGCAAATTAAGGCCCAGTTAGGGGAACATGGCACGAGGCTAAATGAGCTTGAACATCGCCTCTCTAATGCAGAAGAGGAGCTTTATCAAGCCCAGGCCACAGAGCATGCCCAGGACAAAACAAACCAGTACATCTTGCAGAAGCTGGATGATTTGGAGAATAGGGCCAGGAGAAGTAACCTGCGCTTCATGGGAGTACCGGAGACACTACAGGCATCAGCCCTGACGGACTTCTGTGCCCGGCGCGTCCCAGAAGCCTTGGGCCTTTCGGGCCCATGCACGGTGGAAAGAGCTCACCGTATGGGGCTATTCAACTCGGAGAGAAAATCACCCCGTCCAATCATTGCCAAGTACCTCAGCTATGCAGACAAGTCCATTATCCTGCAATCATTCCGGCAATCCCGTCAACTTCAAATTGATGGCGTTAAAGTTTTAATATTTGCTGACTACTCCATCGAGGTGTCAAAGAAGAGAAAAGCATTTCAACAGGTATGCACGGAACTTTTTAAACACCAAATTAAATTTTCTTTGGCCTTCCCGGCAATTCTCCGCCTCAGAGCTCCTAATGGCGACCAACTGACCTTCCATGACCCTGCTGACGCAGAAGCGTTCCTTCGTTCGCGCTTTGCAAACCAGCACCACCAGCCACCCTCTAAAGCCCTTCCGATCAACCGTCCCATGGACCAGAGGAGCCCCCGCAAGGATTCCCCAAAAAGATTCAGGGGCTCTGAATTGGATTCCGCCCGGCTCATCACAAACTGACTCTGGCAGTAATACTTTTCCACTCGTTCTCTCCCCCTACTCATATCCCTCCTTGAGGGGTCCCAAAGTGACCTGTCAGGTACTCCTCAGAGCTCGCTGCGTAGCAGTCTCCGTCCACCAAAGTGACCTACCCACAACGCCGGTTGCCTGCCGCACTACCACAGGTCCAGGTAGCTATGTCCGCTGAGGTGGACCTCTGATCTTTGAGCTCGGGCATCTCTCAGCACGCCACTACACTTCTCTGTTATTGCTGATGCATTACCTTGGGCAAAAAGGGCTTAGTTATTCATTTCAGCTGCTTTGTTGCTCTTTCTGATGCAAATGCCCGACTGTTTTGTTTTATTTTTGTTACTGCCATGCTCCCTCCCCCCCCCTCCCGGTTTGCTAAAATATGTTTATATGGTATGTCTCTCATGATATTTCACTGGGCATTGCACCCCCTGGGCTCATTGTACGCCGTCATCCTTCATTTCCTCCAATACACGGTCTGTGATCACACACCGCTTGGCACCTTATGCTTTTGGTGCCGGGCTCTCGGGCCTCAAATCGGTGTGGTCGTGACATGGGGGCTGGCTCGTACGGTGACTCCATGTGGAAAAAAGCGAAGTACTCGCAATTGTTTTCGTTCTTTCTTGTTACTGTTGGTATTACCTTTGTTTCAGGTTCCCCCCTTGCCACCCCCTTACCCCTCCCCCCCCACCATGCACCGTATCGCCCCCTTCTTACACTCCTTCGACACACCATTCTGCTGATATCTCCCCACCCCTTGAAGTGGCGACCCCCCCAAACTTTTGAAATAAGAGGGCCCCTATATAGTATTTCTGCCCAAACCCTTTACACAGTCCCCCTGACATGAAAGTTATATCCTGGAATGTGAAGGGACTCAGATCACCCAATAAGAGGATGAAGGTTCTTAGACACCTGAAGAGGCACAAAGCAGACATTGCAATACTGCAGGAGACCCATCTAGCACAGTCTGACTTCCCACGCTTACATAAGCTATGGGTGGGCACGGTCCTTGGCTCAGAGGCTGTAGGCCGCAAGGCGGGCGTTATAATGCTTATACACAAAAACCTCCCCTGCACGATCATCGCAGTTAACTCGGACGCACAAGGTAGGCTTCTCTCAGCACATCTTAAAATAGGCTCCAAGGAACTAGTCATCTCTAACGTTTATGCCCCTAACAGTCCCGGTAAAACCTTCTACAGCGAACTCTCCACCTGGCTTCTCCAAAACCCTCACCTCCCCCACTTGATTGGGGGTGACTTCAATGACACCCTCCACCAAGTGGATGACAGGTCCTCTCCGAAACACTCGACACTCGCTCCAGATGCTAGTCATCCCTCCCTTTTCGCGTCCACTATGGACTCCCTCCATCTCCATGACCTATGGCGCTTATCACACCCTGCAGACAGGGAATTCACTTTTTACTCCAACCCACATGCTGTCTTTACCAGGATAGATTACCTTTTTGGATCGGACGACTTAATACCCATGATGTCGGACACCGACATCCTCGACATAGCTATATCCGATCATGCCCCGATAACGGTCTCACTTGACAATCTGGACCTCCCCCCTCACCCCAAAATCTGGCGCTTTCCCTCTTATCTACATAACCGCGCTGACTTCCAACGATTCATGGAAAAAGCGTGGCTAGAATACTCTGAGGCCAACGCCTCCCATGCAGACAACCCGAACCTCTTCTGGGACGCCGGTAAAGCATTCCTCAGAGGCCAGATCATCTCCTATGCTTCTTCCTTTAAAAGAAATGCCATGTCCCAATACAAACTGGCCAGCTCCCGTCTGCACCTGGCACAAAAGGGCCCTTCTCACCTCTGATTCCCCGCAAAACAGAGACGAATGGCACGCTGCCAAGAGATCATTTGATTCCTGGGCAGACACTCTAGAATCGGTCAAAAAGGCTACACTAGATGCCACCTTCCACAAGTTCGGCAATAAATCTGGCAAGTTACTAGCCAGGCTCTGTAAAGGCGCCTTCAAACCCACCCATATCACGTCCCTGAGAGGCCACAGCAGTAATGTTAACACAACCCCTCCGTCAATAAACGCGGCAATGCTACACTATTACTCGACCCTATATGCCCCTGACCCTATTGACAATCAAACAGCAAAAGCCTTTTTAGAAAACTTAGACATCCCCAAATCACCCTCTCCCAACTGGAGGCCCTAAACGCCCCTATCTCTCCCGCCGAGATCTCTGACACCATTCGCTCACTTGCCCCATCTAAAGCCCCGGGTCCCGATGGCTTCACGGGCGAATTCTATAAGACCCTACGAACTTTACTGGAACCCACCCTTCTCTCAGTTTATAGCGGCGTGTGGTCCGGCGGCTCATACCTCCCCTCAGGAAATCAGGCTATCATCAAACTGCTGTCCAAAAAGGGGAAAGACCCCCTAGATCCTGGGTCATATAGACCCATTTCCTTACTGAACCTAGATGTTAAAATCTTGTCCAAAATAGTTGCCAATAGGCTCTCGGATATAATCCCCTCCCTCATCCATCCGGCACAATCGGGCTTCGTAAAAGGCAGAACGGCAACCCTGAACATCCGCAAAGTCATGCTAGCCCTAGAGCACGCTCGACAACACCCTATGGGAGACTTTGCCATCATGTCCCTCGATGCCGAGAAAGCCTTCGATAATGTAAGCTTTGAATGGCTCTCTCTATCGATGGCGAAATTAGGATTCTCCGGCCCCTTCTGCCACCTCGTTCACGCCATGTACGCTTCCCCCTCGGCGAAATTAGTAGCTGCGGGCCTCCTCTCGGAGGAATTCCGCCTCCATAAGGGGACACGGCAGGGCTGCCCTCTCTCCCCGCTCCTTTTCAACTTAGCCTTAGAACCCCTATCCAGACACCTTATCCAAATTGCCCCTCTTCACGGCATACGAATTGGCCCGCACGAACTGCGCTCTTCCCTCTTTGCGGACGACGTTCTCATTTTTTCAGCCGACCCATCCGCCGACATGGTCACCATCAAGAAAATCTTCGATACGTTCCGCACCTGCTCGGGTCTCCGCATCAATTATGGCAAAAGCGAAATCCTCCCCCTAGGCTCACTACCCCCCCCCCTCGTGGACTCGCCAATCCATCTTCTTGGTCGCCACGTCCCATATCACATATCTCTGCATCAAAATCGGCAAACTGCCCTCCTCCCTGTACCATCTTAACTATCCCCCTCTATTCTCAAAAATTTCTCAGGAACTGGTGAACTGGTTAGACCTGCCGCTCTCGCTCCTGGGGAGATGCCACCTGGTAAAGATGGTTAGCTTCGCCAGATTGCTTTACCCGATGCAGACTATCCCTCTGCTCCTCCGTCACAAAGACGTTAAAAACCTTGAATCGGCTGTTTCCAAATTTATCTGGCATGGCAAGAGACCCCGCATTGCTCTAAAAAAATTGTTTCTCCCCAGGCGCGAAGGTGGTGTTAATCTCCCGAACATTAGACTGTATAATATAGCATGTCTATTAAGAATTGGCTTAGATTGGATAGCACGATCCTCCCGATGCTCAAACTTCCCCCTTGAGTCTGCTATGGCGCACCCCCTTTCACTGGTGGCACTCCTCCACTGCAAATGGAAGTCTGTTTCCCCCGAATACCAGCATAACTTACTACTCAGGGACACGGTCATCGCATGGAGGGAAAGCAGGAAAAGCCTTGGTCTCTCCCCCTTCATGTCAAGGCACCTACCTATCCAAGGCAACCCCAGTTTTCAACCGGGACTGGACCACAGGCCCTTCAAAGTTTGGCAGGAAAAAGGACTTACTCATTTTATCTCTCTATGTGATGCTGCCACCGGTCGCCCATGACCTTTTGCTGCTGTAGCCAATCTCTTTGCTCTGCCCCAATCTTACTTTCTATACTATTGGCAATGTGTCCACTACCTACGTGCCACCTGCAACGAATACTGCAAGCGCTTCACCCCAAACTTCACTGACCAACTACTTTCAGATGGCATATACAAAATCTCAGACATCTACAAGCCACTGCTCAGTGAGGCGTCCCCCTCCCTGGCATCCGCATCCTCATCAGCAGCCAACTGGGGAAAGGACTTTCCGGACGATGATCTGTTGCACAAACTATTCCAAGGCTACAACAAGACGCTACAACTGACCCCGAACGAAATATGGAGGGAAACCCAGTTAAAAATTCTCCACCGAGCTCACATCCCTTTCCTTCGATCCTCTCAGGACTCAAGCAGCGCAGAGTGCCCTCTGTGCCGACACCCCAGACCCTCCCTGGCACACCGTTTCTGGACCTGCTCTTTCATTTCAACGTTTTGGGACCAAGTGTTGGCCTACATATTTGAAATCACTTTGCTTAAGCTGCCCAAGGACCCTTTCCTCCTCATCTTCAGCTACTGGGACCCCCAGATACTACGACGTTCACAGCGGGATGATCCACCCACCCCCACCTCCAATATCCCTTCATATACCTCTAAAGATTGGCCTCTGCTATGCCTGCTTGTCGCACGAAGAGTCATTTTGAGAAACTGGACCTCCTCACGCCCCCCCTCTACTTCCCAAATTAAACGGGACATCCTCCTCCTCCTCTACAAGGAAAGAGCCACCACAGACTTTCGAAAGGACACTGCTAAGGAACGTTTTCTTTCCATCTGGCTACCCTTCATGCAAATGAACTTGTCCCATCAGGATCTGGAAACCTTTGAGCATCACTCATTCTCCTTCTCCAAATCCGCCCCTCCACCAACCCCAGCAGGAGTTATCCCCCCAGACACCCCCTCTACCACCTGATTGTGACTTTATACCTCTGCCGCCACCCCACCTCCCTCTTTATGTACTATATGGAAATAACTCCCTCGGTGCACCCCCCCCCTCCTCCCTTCACCCCCAAGTTTCTCTATCCTCCCCCCAATATTGCTCTGCTTGTTATATTGTACATGTAACTCCTCTGTCTGGAAAACCTCAATAAATATTTTTGAAAAAAAAAAAAAAACCTTGATGGATATAATAATCTAATCTGATACAAGCCCCTCATTCTTCACTTGATATATCACACACGCATAGACATATTTAGCATGAGTGATTCTGAGGTGTCTTGCATCTTTAGATTCACCCCTCATGCCATCCTGGAATTAACCACAACCCTGCAGGAGGACATCACCAGCCCAACACATAACACCACCCATGACACCCATGACAGCTACATATACAATCCTAGCCCCATCCCCACAGATTTCGAACAGAACATGTATTGGGACAGCTGGCTGGTTGGTGAGTGACATGGGTGGCAGGCATGACTGTCCCCTCCATGATGCTGAAATCACATGGGGCACATGCACTACTAACATCCTCCTGTCTTATCCCTTCAGGGTGACTCTGCATATGCACTGGGACCCCATCTCATGACTCCTATCCGGAACCCCCCATGGTACCCTGTTGTATTCCCCAAACTTTGTATGCCAGATCATCGGTGCATGTTGCATGCTGCACAACTTTGCAGTGAGAAAGGGCCTGGAGATTGACATACCTGATGACCTGACCCCCGAACCAGACAATCCCCCCTAACCGAGGCTACCCCGTCTTCTGAGGGAAGAGCAGCCAGGAGACAGCTCACATTAGGCATCTTTGCACGTTAAACACACACATTAATCATGGCACAATGAGAATGCATGCATGCACACCACTGTGGTCCCTAGCACAGACACATCACATCCTCACATTGGATTGGCACAAGCCCACCATGCAGGACTTGTGAGCAGCAACACCACGCCACGGTTTCAATTATGTCACTGTACATTCATACACCATTCACACGGACCTGGGGATCGCTTCTCCACCACAAATGAGGGTGACACCCCTTTTCCGGCAGAAATGTCACCCCCACATTCCAAAATCATTCACAAACAGAACCAAAAAAAAATGACCAGCAAAAAAAAAAAATGCCCAGCCAAAAAAAAATGCCCAGCAAAAATATAATTTTTAAAAAACACAACAAAGAAAACACAGAAAAGACAAAAATCACTCTGCAAAACAGTCACCAAATATCTCAAAGACACGTCACAAACAAACAAAGGCTAATAAACAACAGAACAAAAGCCCCTTGCTGTATAGGAAGGGATACAAAGGGATGTACTTTTGCAAAGGAAGGGCGTTTGTCTCTGTCTATTTAAGCACTCTGCGTAGCTCACTAAGTTGCCCGGGTCCACTTCTAATTTCACTGATTGTGCCATTCCCGAGTTGTGAGCATGCGCACAGAGGTGCTGACCATGGTCTGCTTCATGCGCGCATGCGCGATCCGGCCAGCCCTTCATTTGCATGGGGTCACGGCTCATTTCAATGAAACACGCCCATGTCCTTCCCAATTTTAATTACTCCGCCTTACGCCTCGGAATTTACATTACACCGGCGCACATTTCTGCGCAAATACTACGAGGATACGGTGATTGCGCCTCTACAGTGCACCGGTCTAACGTAAAGGAGGTGCGCTACGCCGGTCAAAATATGCGCCAATGTACGTGAATCTGGCCCTATGTGTGCAGAGGGTAGAGGTGCTGAAAACTACCGTATGGGCCAACCGCTACCCACAGTGAGACATGGAAAGAATCAAGAGATGGTGTTGCACTCCAATATCATAGAATGGTGTAATTGGTAAAATGTATAAATAACCAAAATAGTATAATTGATAAATGAATGTGCAAATATGCAAATAGACTGACTGAAAGATGAAAATCGCTATAAATGCTAAGATAAGGTGCATCCAAAGGTGTACTGAATTAATGTGCAAACAGTGCAGATAAGGTGACTCGGGTACATAAATACAATCTCAACATAAAGATAATAGTATATGCAGTCTCAGAGGATGGTGTTGTGCTCCAATCAAAAATAAATGACTGGACATAACTGATGTACAACAATGATGGATGAATAAAACAGTGAACTGAATAAGAGTACAAATACATACAAATAGGTGACTGTATAATGTAAGTAAAATCACATCATATGAATAGTGGATGGAACCGCAAGAATGTCCATGTGTTACAAAGCGTAAATGGTGCAACTGCGACTCAGTCCAAGAGGTGAAGAAATTGCAAGGTGCAAGTAGAGTGCTGGGTGCAGAAATAGAATCGCAGCATAAACATAATATATGCAGTCGTAGAGGAAATCTCAGGATGGTGTTATGCTCCCATCAACATGAATGACTGAACATAACTGATATACACCAATGATGGATGATGCAACTGCGACTCAGTCTAGGAGGTAATGCAATTTAAACAAAAGAAATTGCAAAGTGTGAGTGAAGTGCTATCTTAGCATTTATAGCAATTTTTATCTTTCAGTCAGTCTATTTGCATATTTGCACATTCATTTATCAATTATACTATTTTGGTTATTTATACATTTTACCAATTACACCATTCTATGCTATTGGAGCGCAACACCATCTCTTGATTTTTTCCAATACACAGTACTTACACTCAAATCTGATGTAAAGAGTTCGGTCCAAATCTACTGCCAGAAAAAATCTGATACACCAATAGAACTCGGAGAAAACTCGACACATCAGTCAAAATCATTGTATAGTTACAACAACATCCACAAAATAGAAGACATATATATACAATGAAGTTGATGTTGAGAATAAATGATTTTAACCACTTGACTACTGGGCACTTAAACCCACTTAATAACCAGACCAATTTTCAGCTTTCGGTGCTCTCACATTTTGAAGGACAATAACTCAGTCATACAACACTATAACCAAATGAAATTTTTGTCCTTTTTTTCCCACAAATAGAGCTTTCTTTTGGTGGTATTTTATCACCTCTGCGGTTTTTATTTTTTTCACTATAAATGAAAAAAGAACGAAAATTTTGTAAAAAAATGAATTTTTCTTCATTTCTATTATAAAATTTTGCAAAAAAGTAATTTTTCTTCATAAATTTGGCCTAAAATGTATACTGCTACATATCTTTGGTAACAAAACAAAAAAAAATTAGATATTATTTAGTCTGGGTGAAAGTTATAGGGTCTAAAAGCTATGGTACCAATTACTGAAAATTGATCAATTTGATCACAACTGATGTACTGACATCCTCTCTCATTTCTTGAGACCCTAACATGCCAGAAAAGTACAAATACCCCCCAAATGACCCCTTTTTGGAAAGAAGACATTCCAAGGTATTTAGAAAGAGGCCTGGTGAGTTTTTTGAAGTTGTAATTTTTCCCACAATTCTTTGCAAAATCAAGATTTTTTTCATTTTTATTTTCTTTCCACAAAATTTTCATATTAGCGGGTTATTTCTCACACACAGCATATGCATACCACAAATTACACCCCAAAACACATTCTGCTATTCCTCCCGAGTATGGCGATACCCCATGTGTGGGACTTTTACACAGCGTGGCCACATGGAATGGCGCCAAACTTTGCGACTTAAAAATCCCCATAGGTGACGCTTTAAATATTTTTACTGGTTACATCATTTTAGTTGGAGAAGAGGTCTAGGGCCAAAATTATTGCTCTCGCTCTAACGTTCGCAGCGATACCTCACATGTGTGGTTTGAACACCGTTTTCATATGTGGGCGGGACTTGCGTATGCGTTCGCTTCTGCATGCGAGCTCACAGGGACAGGGGCGCTGTATGCCCAGAGTATTGCGGAGTATGCCCAGAGTATTGCGGAGTATGCCCAGAGTATTGCGGAGTATGCCCAGAGTATTGCAGAGTATGCCCAGAGTATTGCGGAGTATGCCCAGAGTATTGCGGAGTATGCCCAGAGTATTGCAGAGTATGCCCAGAGTATTGCGGAGTATGCCCAGAGTATTGCAGAGTATGCCCAGAGTATTGCGAAGTATGCTCAGAGTATTGCGGAGTATGCCCAGAGTATTGCGGAAGTATGCTCAGAGTATTGCGGAAGTATGCCCAGAGTATTGTGGAAGTATGCCCAGAGTATTGCGGAAGTATGCCCAGAGTATTGCGGAAGTATGCCCAGAGTATTGCGGAAGTATGCCCAGAGTATTGCGGAAGTATGCCCAGAGTATTGCGGAGTATGCCCAGAGTATTGCGGAAGTATGCCCAGAGTATTGCGGAAGTATGCCCAGAGTATTGCGGAGTATGCCCAGAGTATTGCGGAGTATGCCCAGAGTATTGCGGAGTATGCCCAGAGTATTGCGGAGTATGCCCAGAGTATTGCGGAGTATGCCCACCAGAGTATGCCCAGAGTATTGCGGAGTATGCCCACCAGAGTATGCCCAGAGTATTGCGGAGTATGCCCACCAGAGTATGCCCAGAGTATTGCGGAGTATGCCCACCAGAGTATGCCCAGAGTATTGCGGAGTATGCCCACCAGAGTATGCCCAGAGTATGCCCAGAGTATTGCCCCCCCCCCCAGAGTATTGCCCCCCCCCCAGAGTATTGCCCAGCATTGCAGAGTATGTGCAGCAGGGATGGCTGAGCAGGGAGGGATGGATGGATGGATCTGTGACTACATTTGTCACAGATCCATCCCGCAGCACTGGCGCTGCCATCCGCTCCCTCCCCTCTCCTCTCACACTGTACCGATCGGTACAGAGAGAGGAGGGAGGAACCGGCGTCATCAAATGACGCCGGTCTGTTTACATCTGATCGCGCCGTCATTGGACGGCGCGATCACGTGGTAAACCGCTGCTATCAGCGGCGATTTACCGTGATTCGTGACCCGCCGGGTCCTCTGGACCCGGCGGTCACGGACATTCCCGTGTGCGCGCCCCAGGGGGCGCGCGGGAGCGCGACTCTGGAATCACGTTATATAACGTGATCCCAGAGTTAAGCAACCACCTTGCCGCCGTAATTTTTCGGCAGGTGGTTGCTAAGTGGTTAAAAACAAAGTGTTAGAACATCATTTGATTTTGATTCGATTTTATTAATTGTAAAGCGCCAAATACAGTTCATGAACTGCGCCTAAGCGCTAGACAGACCAAATACATATACTGACGTTCAAAAATAAGCATAGCAGACATCACATACAGCATAGATTAGTAATAAATAACAGCTGATATAGCATAAGGAGGAGCATCTAAACAGAGGGAAAAAAAATGAAAAAGCTGAAGAAGCAGAATAACAGTCCACATTTAAATAAGGAGCAACAAGTCAGGGCGGGCTGATCAGCTGGTTAGTAGTAGATAGCACACGTCCCGTATCCATATACAATGGAAAGTAAGTGAGTCTTAAGTACCTTGAGAAAATGAGTTAGCGAGTAGGGTTGAGCGAACCCGAATAATTTGCTGAAAGTTCGGATTCGGGTTCGGAGTTTGGCTATGTAACGGCGCGCTGCACGGCAGCCAATCGCCATTTGTTTTACTTGTGTGACCTGGAAGCCATCACAGCCATGCCTACTAATGCCATGGCTGTGATTGCTCAGTGCAGCATGTGACCAAGCATGTGACCCAGCCTCTATATAAGCTAGAGGCACACAGCACAGCTCGTCACTCTGCTTTAGCTAGGGTAGGGAAAGGCTGCCACTGCTCTCAGGGACAGATTTAGATAGGATTGTCCTGCTTCAGAAATCGAATTACAATACTCAGTGAATGATCTACATAGCATTAGCTACATTAGGGAAAGGTTCTTGATTGATTGTGCTTATAGGGAGAGAATTGGTTAGGAGTCAGTTCTACTTCACAAATCTAATTGCAGCAGCACTACATATGTTCCTGTCAGATACTCTGCATATTGCACCAGCAATGCATATGTTCCTGTGAGATAATCTGCATATTACACCAGCACTGCATATGTTCCTGTCAGATACTCTGAATATTGCACCAGCAATGCATATGTTCCTGTCAGATACTCTGCATATTGCACCAGCACTGCATATGTTCCTGTCAGATACTCTGCATATTGCACCAGCACTGCATATGTTCCTGTAAGATACTCTGCATTTTGCACCAGCACTGCATATGTTCCTGTCAGATACTCTGCATATTGTACCAGCACTGCATATGTTCCTGAAACATACTCTGCATTAGCTACTGTAGGGAAAGATTTCTGATTGTGCTTATGGGGAGAGAATTATATAGGAGTCAGTCCTACTTCACAAATCTAATTGCACCAGCACTGCACATGTTACGGTCAGATACTCTGCATATTGCACCAGCAATGCATATGTTCCTGTCAGATACTCTGCATATTGCACCAGCACTGCATATGTTCCTATCAGATACTCTGCATATTGCACCATATAGGGAGAGAATTAGTTAGGAGTCAGTCCTACTTCACAAATCTAATTGCACCAGAATAGTGTCCCATCATTGGTATCATTGGCAGGAATAGTGTCCCATCATTAGTGTCAGTGGGAGAAATAGTGCGGCATCATTGGTATCAGTGGGAGGAATAGTGTCCCATCATTGGTATCATTGGTAGGAATAGTGTCCCATCATTTGTGTCAATGGGAGAAATAGTGCCCCATCATTTGTATCATTGGGAGGAATAATGTCCTATCATTTGTGTCAGTGGGAGAAATAGTGCTGCATCATTGGTATCAGTGGGAGGAATAGTGTCCCATCATTGGTATCATTGGCAGCAATAGTGTCCCATCATGTGTGTCAGTGGGAGAAATAGTGCTGCATCATTGGTATCAGTGGGAGGAATAGTGTCCCATCATTTGTGTCAGTGGGAGAAATAGTGCTGCATCATTGGTATCAGTGGGAGGAATAGTCTCCCATCATTGGTATCATTGGGAGGAATAGTGTCTCATCATTGGTATCATTGGCAGGAATAGTGTCCCATCATTAGTGTCAGTGGGAGAAATAGTGCCGCATCATTGGTATCAGTCGGATGAATAGTGTCCCATCATTGGTATCATTGGCAGGAATAGTGTCCCATCATTTGTGTCAGTGGGAGAAATAGTGCTGCATCATTGGTATCGGTGGGAGGAATAGTCTCCCATCATTGGTATCATTGGGAGGAATAGTGTTCCATCATTTGTGTCAGTGGGAGAAATAGTGCCCCATCATTGTATCATTGGGAGGAATAGTGCCCCATTATTGATATCAGTGGGAGGAATAGTGTATCATCATTGGGGAAGGTTCCTGCTTGGCAAGATTTTTTTAAATTTTATGTTATTTTAAGTTATTTCCCTATCCACATTTGATTGCAGAGTACTTGCCATGCTCTAACCAACATTTTGCTGCCATTTGCAGCCCTCTAGCCCTTTCCTTTAGTTTTTTAGAGACATTTTAGTAGTCAAAAATGTGGGTCCCCGTTGACTTCAATGGGGTTCGGGTTCGGGTAAAGTTCGGGTCCCGAACTTGGACTTTTTTCCGAAGTTCGACCAAACCCACCGAACCCGAACATCCAGGTGTCCGCTCAACTCTATTAGCGAGTTAATTTTCTGCATACTCTCAGGAAGATTATTCCATAGAAATACTCCAAACACTTGGAGAGTTTTTCCACCAGCTGCTGCAAAATTATATGGTTTAGGCATAAGGCGGTTTTGATTCGCTGAATGTAAATATACTGTTGGGTCTATAGTGGGAAACTATACTTGATAAATAGATTAGACCTTGACTCCAATATGTCTTAAAAACAAGGCAGAGGGCCTTGAATTCTTTTGGCAATGGGTAGCCAGTGAAGCTCTCAAAGGGAGCTTGTAACATGTTCTCTGTGATTTAGTCCATTGATTAGGCGAGCGGCATGGTTTTGAACTAACTGCAACTTAGCAATCCATTTCTTTGGGAGATTTAATAAGAAAACATTTGAGTAATCCAACCTAGAAAGTATGAATGCTTGTACAAGTTTTTTCCGATTCACTTCGGTAAACAGATTTTTCAGCTTCCGAAGGAAATATAGATACTTGCTTGCATTTTTCACAATATTTAAGACATGTGGTATAAATGTGAGTTCCGAGTCGAACCAAACCTCTACGTTTTTAATCTTTTTGGCAGGCGTTGGAATAGTGCCAAATGATATGGGCCAGTTAGAAATTGGTGATATAGGTGTAATTTTACCAATTAAAAGAACTTCAGTCTGAGCAGTGTTAATACCAAGTCTACTAGAAAGCATCCATTGATGTATTTCAGCTAAACAAAGTTGGAGTTTCAATTGCATATCTGTACCGCTAGCAATATCTACCAGTATTTGTGTGTCATCCGTGTATATTTAAGCTTCCAAGCCACATTTCGTTATAATTTCTGGCAGTGGCCGCATGTAACAGTTAAAGGCCAGTGGTGAGATGGCACTGCCTTGAGGAACTTCACAGTGTAGATGGCGAGGGAGAGATCTATAATCTCCTAAGCGAACTACATGTGTGCGATTTGAAAGAAAGGACTTTAGCCAGTTAAGCACTTTGCCTTTTATTCTGAACAGGAATTCCATGGGATTCATCAGGATGTCGTGGTCGATCGCATCGAACGCCGCCAAGAGGTCTAGTAACACCAATGCGGCTGATCCTCCAGCGTCCTTAATCATAAGGAGTCTTTCACGCATGGCTAACACACATACTTCTGTGCCTCCACCCGGCCTAAATCCCGATTGGGTGTCTTAGAAAAAATTGTTTATTTCCATATGATGTTGTAGCTGATCAAAGACCACACGCTCCAGGATCTTGGCCAAGAATGGTATCGAGGTTATCGGTCTAAAATTATTTAGGTTTGCAGGATCTAAGCCTGCTTTCTTCAACAGCGGTGAAATGATGGCATGTTTCAATTGAGTAGGCATAAGGCCAATTGCAAGGCATTTATTAACTAGTAGACATGTGCATTCATTTTCGTCCGAAAATCTGTTTTTTTCGTTATCGTTTTAACAAACGATAACAAAAGTGCAAGAAACTAAAACCGAAAGATCCGACATAAAAAATGCTTTATTTTCGTTTTCGTTGCGGTAAAAATTCGATATAGAGAGATTCGACATTATAGGGAAAAGATTCGACATCATAGAGAAATGATTCGACATTATAGAGAAAAGATTCGACACTATAGAAATAATAGATTCGACCTTACAGAGAATAGATTTTGATTTATGAGACGTAAAGATTCGATGTTCCGTCGAATATTCTTTTGATCATTCACCAGCAACCAAGTATTATTGGATTTTCGGACGAAAGCTATTCCCCAACGAAAAACTAAATAAATCAAAACGATTTTCGGGAGTAACTAAATAAATGTATTTTCCAAACGAAAAAACGATACGAAATATTCCAGTCTGCACATGTCTATTAACTAGCATTATGATATCAGCCGCCAAGGTTACAGCATGTTTTTTTTTTATAAAACCATGCAGGGCATGTATCATCTAAATATGTGGAGGCTTTTAGGCTGTTCATGATCTTTAAAATGTCTAATATAGATACAAGCTTAAATTTGTCCAATAGAGGCATATTGATGTTGGTAGGATCATGTAATGGTTGATAACTAGATGAGGCTGATATATCACAGATTTTTCCAATTTTTCCAATAATTGTTTCATGAAAATCTGTACAATGTTTCAATGAGCCCAATATGGACAGTGCACACTGACTAGGCATTGTAATGGAGCGTACAAATTAAACAGTGCACTGTCTTTATTAGGTGCATTGTTAATTAGATGGTTATAATATGTCCGTTTACATCATTTTATTTGCTTTGAGTATGCATGACAGAAAATTCTATATATTTTCTTGTCAGAATCAAGTTTTGTCTTTAGCCACCTGAGTTCTAATTGTCTTCTTTTTGTTTTTAAAGACAAAAGTTTTCCTGTATGCCAAGGACGAGATTTAGTCAGGTGTGGCCAATTATTTGATGTTTGTAATGGGGCAACACTATTAAGGCATAGTTTTTTTTTAAATCAAATTGATTCAAGGCTTCCTCCACTTGTAGAATCTCAAATTCTGGATTGTCTAGTTGTTGATGGACACTAGAAAATGCAGCTATTTGTAAAGGTGTTAGTTGATATAATGTATTGAAATTTTCCAAGGCGACATCCTTTAGTTTTCTATATGGATTAGACCAGTGGCGGTTCGTCCATAGAGGGCGCTGTAGCGCTGCCCCCTCTGGCTCTCACCGCCACTGAGGCCGTGTACACACAATCAAATCTGTCTGCTGGAAATGGTCTGCTAGACCGTCCCAGCAGACAGATTAGATCGTGTGTACGGGCGAGCTGACAGATTCGGCGCATGCGCGGAAGTGTTTTACTTCCTGGTGCGGTGACGTGGCGGCGTCAACGTCACCACCACATCACCGACACGTCAGCGCGCCGTCTGCTGGCGGGGATTTTGGTTTGCTCGTGTGTACAGACAGATTTGTTCAAATCGGTCGGACAGACCGTTTTGAACAAATCTATTGCCTCGTGTGTACGAGGCCTGAGTCTAATAACATAGATTCATGCATTGCACGAATCTATGTTATTAGCGCCGCTGCCGCTGTTATTCAGATGGTCAGCACTCATGTCCGGCCATCTGAATAACGTTAGCTGGTTGGCTGTACGGAAATGTCAATCAGAGCCAACAGCTCTGATAGGCTTTTCCAGTACAGCCCTCGGGTCCCGGAAGCTTATTCTCAGAGCGCACAGACTGTACGCCCCTTGGATAAGATGACAGGCGTCTCAGCCAATCAGGTTGGCCGGTTCTGGCTACCGGTAACCTGATTGGCTGAGACGCCTGTCAGTCATTGAGGGCAAGAGAAGACATTGTGGGACGTGGATGCCTGACTCCAGTAAAGGTAAGTGCCGGGGGGGGGAGAGAGCAATTTACAAGGCACAGTGGGGACAATTGGCACAGTGGCGACCATTAAAGGGCACAGTGGTGACAATTGATGGCACAGTGGCTGGTTTAATGGCATGGAACAGTGGTGACAATTGATGGCACAGTGGCTGGTTTAATGGCATGGAACAGTGGTGACAATTGATGGCACAGTGGCTGGTTTAATAAAATGGAACCATGGTGACAATTGATGGCACAGTGGCTGGTTTAATGGCATGGCACCGTGGTGACAATTGATGGCACAGTGGCTGGTTTAATGGCATGGAACAGTGGTGACAATTGATGGTACAGTGGCTGGTTTAATGGTATGGAACAGTGGTGACAATTGATGGCACAGTGGCTGGTTTAATGGCATGGCACAGTGGTGACAATTGATGGCACAGTGGCTGGTTTAATAGCATGGCACAGTGGTGCGAATTGATGGCACAGTGGCTGCATTTTTTTTTTCCTTTTGCGCCCCCCCCCAAAAATGTTGAGCACCAGCCTCCACTGGATTAGACATAGTCATAGAGTGTCTAATTGCTACTTTTCGAGGTGCAAAATCTGGGAGGGTAAAAGTAATTAAAAAGTGATCCATCCAAATAACCTCTGTTGCCAAGATATTGTCAGTAGACAATGTATTAGTGTATGTCCTTTTTGATGTGTGGGTACTTTAAGTTGTTGAACAAAATTTGCATAGGATATGAAATTCAAAAATTCTATGGCTTTCTGATTATGCCACATACACACGGTCGTTTTTTGCAATGAAAAAAAACGACGTTTTTTAAAACGTCATTTAAATTGATCGTGTGTGGGCAAAACGTCGTTTTTTGTCTTAAAAAAAACGACCAAAAAAAAATTCCAACATGCTTGAATTTTTTGTGTCGTTTTTCAAGACGTCGTTTTTTGTTTCACAAAAAGTCACCGTGTGTAGCAAAAACGTCGTTTAAAACGACGTTTTTCAAGCCGCGCATGCCCAGAAGCTAGTTATGAAGCGAGCTTCAATGGAAAAGAGTGGTGAACGTAACCTCGCTTTTTGTGAAAAAACGATGGTGTGTACAGTATGCAAAATTGTCTTTGAAAAGTGACGTTTCAAAAACGTTGTTTTTTACTTCACAGAAAACGTCGGGTTTTTTTCATCACAAAAAATGATCGTGTGTACGCGGCATGAGGATCGTCAAGCCAAAGATTTACATCTCCCAGGACGAAAATGTTAGAGTAGTCTAGAGAGGGTTTTAAAATAAAATAAATCATCATTGAATGATGCATTATAGCCTGGCGGATGGTAAATCAATAAAACTAAAAGTGAAGATGTAGGATTGATACAACATTTTACCAACATAGATTCAAAATTTGTAGTCTCCTGTATAGTTTAGAGCATTTTAATGAATCGCCATTTATATGAAGCCTAAGCCCCCCCCTTTTTTTATGAAGGTGGTTTTTAAAAATAATTTTATAATTATCAGGGACTAAGTCTATGAGGCAAGCATCAAAGCGAGGTTGAAACCATGTCTCAGATAACCCCAAAAAATGGAGGTACTGGCATATTCCCAAAGTATGTGCATAATCTCGAATGAATGTCAATGAGAAAAAAAATAGGTGCTAATAGAATTCATTAATCCTGATGTACTAATAATAATCTAATGTCTTAAGGCCCCTAAAATGCCAGAACAGTACAAATACCCCCACATGACCAATTTTTGAAAAGTAGACAGTCTGAGCTATTTAGTAAGAAGCATGTCAAGTTTTTTGAAGTTGTATTTTTTGTCACAATTTTTGTAAAAGTTAGGAAATTCAACCATATTTAACATACTGTCACCAGTTCAGCATGGCAATTATTTTTAAACATTTTATTGCATACGTTTATCACCATACTGACACCAAACTACTAGTGAGACAAGGGATTTTTTTTTACACTTTGATGTTACAGTGATGTTCATTATAACAGCAAGGTTATAAACTGTCATGTATGGGCCCACAGCTATCACATGGTACAGGGTGCTGCCAAGGCCCAGGTCCCATGTGATAGCTGTGGGCCAATCACAGCATCACAATATTAAGTACAACTGTTATGACTTAAACCCATTCATAACAGTTGTGTTTACATTGTGATCATGTGATCGCATAGTAATCAAAGTGGCGGGGTACCAGGAGCCTCAATCTGGGAGCTAAGTTCTGCATGCCTATAAGCTGGATGATATACATGTATGTGATCTAGCCTGCCTGTGCTGCTGTGCTGCATTAAATGTACTGTAGCCAGATGGCAAGCAGTTTCGTTAAATGTTGTCAGGATTGTATACACATATGTAGTTTAGAGCTAGGGAGTAAGGGTATTAGTAATTTTTTTGCCAGATCCAGGAGGTAGCAGCATATAGCAGAGGGTCAAGCAATCACTAGTAATGATAAGCCAAAGCGTCCTGGGTTCAGTTGGAGCAGGGTTCAGTGAAATTTTAAAAAGTTTGGATGCTGAACCGAACCCTGAAACCTATGGACAACTAATCTGTTATATTAAAAATGCCTATTTACTGGCATAGTAGGCTTAAAAGATGACACAAATAGCTTGGGAGGGTGGGCATTGCCCTGGAAAACATGTACCAATGCAAACTTTTTTTTTAATTCCATTCAGCCAAGAGCAGTGATTTTTTTTTTAAATGTTTAAAGTGAAATAATAAAAATGCCCATCTACTTTACTCTATTCAATACAGAACCACGGCTGGTGGGATGGGTCAGCAGGGGGCTGAACATAGCTTCCCTAAAAAATCAGCACCCTGTCTTAGTACTCCTCTCAAGAGTCCTCAACCCTAAGGCAGACTGCATCTTCAAAGAATTAATGGAAATATCAAAATGCCTTGTTGGGTGGATGTCAGACTGGGGGAGTGGGTGTTTCTAGGGGAACTGTACTTGAATACCCCCTGCCCTAGGTAATACCCACATGTGATGCTAAACCTCCATGATTAAAATAACTGAAAAAGTTGGCCCAGGGACAGTAAGACCGGTAAGAAAGTGCTAGATGATGCTTAACATCTTCCAGCCAGTAAATGAGGCGCAATCTATCTGACTTGCTTCCTCTTCTAATGTACCTAGTGAAAAGCTCACAGTGTGCAATGAAATCAAAGTAAGCAATATCAGTACAGGAAGAAAGTATGTACAATTGTGCAATACTGAAGGTAATAAGGTAATACTGTAGTTTAATGCTGTTCCATCAAGACTGTGCACCAGTGCACAAAGCAAGGTCAATAAAGACATCGATGAGTGAGTTTGGGGTAGAGGGATCAAGCCTCTTCCTCATTGACTATGGACACTGGCATTTAAGGTTACACTACTCTTTCGAAGGTGTATGCCTGGGAGATCCGTGGAGTGGTCTTGTTACTTTGAATTCAAGTCCATGTCTTCCCCAAGACAAACAGACTCTGGGACTCTAGGCCTGGGTACCTGTTTAAGGCCTAATTGCCTCATTAAAAATAGTTAATGATTCACACTGTGAGACTAGCAGATGCTGATGTCATCAACCAGCCACCTGTCTGGGGACCCCGGCCATAATGTGTTTATTGTAAGTAGGTCTCCTGTTATTGTCTGAAGGCGTTCTGTGTTTATACTTACGATAATGTGTATTGTATCTTGTGAGCTCGGTGACAGCAAGTCTGACCTGGAATGTCATCCGGGTGGCTAATTAACGTAATGTTCATAGTATATGTCGGTTGTTCTAATTATTATCCTGTGTGCAGTTTGTATTGTTAGGGTTATATGATCAGGAGGGGGGGTATCCTCCTGTGGGGTATATATTTTTTGTAAGTTTGTTCATTAAAAGGTCTTTTAGCTTTGCAGCCAAACGAGTCCTGCCTAGTTCTTGGTTGCAATATGCGCCTATACTATCTGATATCTATCTTCAGACTGGAGGAAGTGGTATGTGACGGAAACACTCAAGCGGAGTGTGTGACGGTTCTGTTACAGTAATATAGTGTGTATATATATATATATATACCAAATAGCCATACCATTGTGACCACTGACAGGTAAAGTGAATAACATTGATTAAGTTGAATTGTTAAAAGCAGAAATATGAGCAAGCAAAAGAATTTGAGTGACTTTGACAACAGCTAAATTGGTAATGGTTAGATGACTGGGTCAGAGCAACAGTAAAACTGCAACTCTTATGGAATTTTCACGGTCTGCTGTGGTCAGGACCTACCAAAAGTGGTCCAAGGAAGGAAAACTGGTAAACTGCCATCAGAATCATGGGCTGTGGAGACTCGTTCATGTACAGGGAGAGTGAAGGCTGTGTCTGGTCTGATCCAATAGGAGAGCTACTGTTGTCAAATTTCTACAAATTGTAATGTTGGTTCTGATACCCTGTTTCCCTGAAAATAAGCCCTATCACAAAAATAAGACCTAGCGTGAATTTCTGGGATGGCTGCAATATAAGCCCTACCCGAAAATAAGCTCTAGTTAAAGACCTTGTAAAATCATGTGATCTGTTCTGTAAAAAGATTATATAATGTGCAATGTGTCTCCTTGTGTTATTTTTTTGTGGAAAATTTCTTATTTACAGCTCTGTGGGGCGCTCATATGACCTTCTGGAGCTCTTGTCTTCTCCTCCCGGCTGATGTCAGCAGTTCCTCCCTCTTCTCCTCCCAGGCTGACATCAGTGGGTATCGTGGCCTCTCCCTCTGCAGTATTCATAGCAGGGAAGAAGAGCTCTGGCATGCCACGTGAGCGCCCCATGGCGCTGTAAATTTTTCACAATAAACATTACACAAGGATTGCACATTATATAATATTTTAAAGAATGGATTACATGATTTTACGAGGTCTTTAAGGTTTATTTTTGGGATTACAGAATTTCACAATGCTGACACCTGAGCTAACAGGGGGAGGAAGTTTTTTGTGCATACCATAAATAAATAAGACATCCCCTGAAAATAATCCCTAGTGTGTTATTTATAGCCAAAAATAGTATAAGACTCAGTCTTATTTTCGGGTAAACACAGTAGAAATCTCTCAGAAAACACAGTGCATTGCATTTTTTTCCGTACTGGGCTGCGTGGCCGCAGACAGGTCAGGGTGCCCATGTCCACAGCCAAAAGCACCTACAAGTGACACTTGTGCATTAGAACTGGGCCACAGGAGCAAAAGAAAAGGTGGTCTGGTTTGATGAATTCAAAAAAGGTTTAAGGAACGAAAGAACGAGATTGAGGTCTTGATTTGGCATCCAAATTCTTTAAATCTCTGTTCAATCAAGCATTGGTGGGATGTGCTGGAAAAACAAGTTCAATCCACAGAGGCCCCACATCACAAATTGCAGGACTTAAAGGATCGGCTACTGACAGCTTGGTACCAGATACCACAGCATACCTTTGAAGGTCTAGTGGAGTTCATGCCTCAAAGGGTTATGGTGGGTGATCATAATGTTATGGCTGATCTGTGTATAGTCTCATAAAGCATATATAGCTTGGGCACAAGTGATAAATGGAAGCATATACTGTAGCACAGTTGTACAGGTCACATCAAAGCTGTGCTGCTATATTAGGATTTTTCTCTTATAGCATCCACATTTCTATAAATGTTGTCCACTGCCAAGTTAAATGGAGACAGAAAGGTCATTTTCTATTGTACCTATTCATTATTGATTATATAATCAAAGTCACCACAGGTCACGGGTCTGAAGGACAAGATCTGATGAAGATCAGCCAAAGAAAATGTATCTGTAAAATTGGTTTATGTTAATATATTTATGGTAAATTGGCTTAATGGTGTTATTGCCAGATCTTGCATTTTCTCAAATAAGTAAAAGCACTATAGGGCACATTTTTTCTCAAGAACCTGGAATCCTAATTTTTCTTCATTTTTTTCCTTTGAAGGGTTATCGAATAGCTGCATGTGGCTGAATGTGTATCTCGGAAAGAAAATTCATTTACTTATCACCAAGAGAATATGATAAACTCAAGGGGATGTTAACCTCTTAACTCATTTAATCAATTCTGATGTCAGAGATTTCTGATATTCTTTTTCCAGAACAGGCAACTGATGGAATTCCCTGTGTCTCCAGCATGTTCACATTGATCTCATTAAACCGTTTTTCTTCTGGTCAGCTCATGATCAATATTCTTAGATTTATTTGTTTAAAGCATTTATCATATGTGGAATATCAAGTGTGTTTGTAAAATAATTTAGGTATTCTGAATGAATAACCACTTCTGTTAACGAACTACTTATTTAACTCATGATATTCTGCTCAAAACTGGCTATTATAGCACATATGTCACATAAAAGGAACTACCTGGGAGATTATATTGTAAGTGAAACTATATTTTCTCATTTAGCTGAGTGACTAATACCGTTTTTTTTTTTTCAAAGATGTTACATTTCAGAGTCAGACTGAAAAGCTTACAATTCTGGATTTTGCCAAAAGGTTTTCTAGTATGAAGTTATGAACTGATTTCAATTCTCATTAGCTTCATAGCATTATATAGAGGTGAACCAGCCTGGGTTCAATTCACCAAGGGTTTAGCAAATCGTGTTTGAAATCAGAGGCAAATCTATGGGGGCCAAATCCTAATATTAAATTATGGCCATTTTAGGACCAATAAGAAATTACTACACAGAAAAAAGGCAGTGGAAGCTGGAAACTGCCTTCTGGAACATGTACAATTGCAAAAATGTTTAGAAAAATACAGTACAGCAGGGAGAGGATATTTTCATGTGGTTTTGAGAGCAACACTGGAAGTACACATCATTTTAAATAACCTGATTGGGGGATGCCTTAAAGCTCTATGTGGCAATAGGGAACGGCATGATTTTCACAGACATCTAAAAAACAGTGTGTATATGTCACGTACTTTCCGGTAGAGCATGACGAGAAGAGGAAGACCTCTAGTACAGCCCTGGCTCAAGAACCACTGGAGTTGCGACAGTGGTTGCAAGAGCACAGAGAGGTAAGAGTGCATGCAAGATTCTCCATTGATAGCAGAGATAATTAGCTGGTGAGTAGCAGGACTGGACTGGGTTGCTGAGCAGCAGATGACAGCAGAAACAGCAGATGCAGGTATTCTGCGGATGCAGGACAACGTCACTGGATTTACACAGAGCTGGTCGACAGAAGACTGATGAAGAGCCAGGTCGTACTTGGAGGATCAGATATCTTGTAATGGCGGGCAGAGAATGGTCAGTGTTCAGGCAGCAGTTGGCAACAGGAAATCAGGCAGATTAGCAGAAACAACAAGGTCAAGGCAAGCCAAAGGACAGGACTGGAGATAAGCGCTTGGTCAGGAAGCTGGGTCAATAATAGATTTTTTGGTGGTGTCTTGTAAAAATAAGTTTTTCTGCAATCTTTAGACAATAAAACATAGTGGGTTACTATAGATAATCTATTCTGTAATTTGTTTTCTTTAAAATTACACTAAATGTCATGTACCTGGCCAACATGACGGGAGAGCTTTCTTCACACTTCTTGTCCTGTTTTTTTGGAGTTGATGACAGGGTATAACAGGGTAGAGAGTGGCATGGTTGCCTGTAGAAGATCCAGGCTGGGAGATCTTGTAGTAGATGAATTCTGTGCAGCATGCAAGCTGGCACCCGGCAGATGCAGGATCTCAGATATGTGGTCAGGTGGGCAGAAGCTGGCTACAACCAGGTGGCAGAGGTACATAATCAGAATCAGGAACCAGGAGTCACAACCAGTACTGTATGTATGTGGAGAGTGAAGGCTGGCACATGTGGTCTGATCAAATAGGAGAGCTACTGTTGTCAAATTTCTACAAACGGTAATGTTGGTTCTGATACCCTGTTTCCCCGAAAATAAGCCCTATCCCAAAAATAAGACCTAGCGTGAATTTCTGGGATGGCTGCAATATAAGCCATACACCGAAAATAAGCCCTAGTTAAAGACCTTGTAAAATCATGTGATCTGTTCTGTAAAAAGAATATATAATGTGCAATGTGTCTCCTTGTGTAATTTTTTTGTGGAAAATACCTTATTTACAGCTCCGTGGGGCGCTCATGTGACCATCTGGAGCTCTTGTCTTCTCCTCCTGGCTGATGTCAGCAGTTTCTCCCTCTTCAGCGCTCGGAGCGGGCTGACATCAGCTGGTATCGTGGCCTCTCCCTCTGCAGTATTAATACAGGGAAGAAGAGCTCTGGTGGGTCACATGAGCGCCCAGCAGCGCTGTAAATAATGCATTTTTCACAATAAAAATTACACAAGAATCAGAATCAAGAACCAGGAGTCACAACCAGGCCAAGGTCAGTATCAGATAAGCAGAGAAAGTACCAGAACAACCAAAAGGAGGCAAGGTCAGGCCACAATCTGGAGTCAGCAACAGAATTTTAGGAGCAAGTGGATTAAAACGAGTTGGGAGAGAACAAACAAATAAACAAGGAAGCAGGTCACAGGCAGAAGCAACTGACAGCCACTTTGCAATGACCCTGAGTCTTAGGCCGCGTACACACAATCAAATTTGTCTGCTGGAAACGGTCTGCTAGACTGTCCCAGCAGACATATTCGATCGTGTGTACGGGCGAGCCGACGGATTTGGCCACCCGACAGATTTCAAAGCATGCTTTGAAATCTATCGGGTGGGAACCCGTCCGCCCGACATGTCTGCTGGTTAGTACACTTACCAGCAGACATGTCGTCTCACACCGGCGCCGAATGGATTCGGCGCATGCGCGGAAGTGTTTTACTTCCTGGTGCGGTGACGTGGCGGCGTCAACGTCACCGCCATGTCACCGCCACGTCAGCACGCCGTCTGCTGGCGGGGATTTTGGTTTGCTCGTGTGTACACGCGAGCAAACCAAAATCCAAACAGACAGATTTGTTCAAATCGGTCGGACAGACCGTTTTGAACAAATCTATTGCCTCGTGTGTACGAGGCCTTACAGTGCTTTAAATAGGCCACTGGGTGCCAAAGTACATTCAAACATGTATACTCCCTCCTATGAGAATGCTAATGCTTATTTCTTACATGCACAGTCCTGATTCCATACACAGTTCTGTAGATCTTTCTGCATGCATATGCATTTTTATGAGCTTAGGCATGCATTCCATTTTCCTGGCACTAAAAATTTGGTTTTAGTACAAAACATTGCAAATGAAATACATTTATTTTTTTCAAAATTGCACCTTTTTTTAATGTGACACCAAAAAAATAACAAAGAAGACTAATAAAAACAGAAAAGTCAGAGAAGAAGAATATGGAGTCAATTATAACTAAATAGATTGAACTAAGATTTACTTTGCATGTGCCGCGCTATATACGTTTTCATTCATTCATTCATTCAATAAGGGGCTAAACAAAATAAATTTTTATCAAAACAAACTTTTTTTACTTAACTGACATCATCTGCAGATCGACGTTCGTCCCTCTCATCTGCAGATAAAAAAAACTAATTGGATAAAAAAGTAATAATGTTACTTTGCATACGTCTCTTTCCCTCTGAATAGTGTTGTTAATAAACACTATCAGACAACCTAGTTTTGATAGCAGCAGCTGCCAGAGCTTCTCTGTGCATACAGCAACTCTGGCTTTGATCAATCAGAGCCAATAATTGCTGGGGAGTGAGAGTCCTGGCAGCAGGGCAGAAGGACTGGATGCACTACATGCGTGTACTATGAGTACTATGATGACTTTTTCTTGCATACGTGTAGCATGTCCAGTGTCTTAAACTAGTAAAATGATGCTGCTGCATGCCTCAAACAAAAGGCAGTTGCAAGAACAGATGTTGAGTGCCAGGTAAATGTTGTGCTTTAATGCCTTGCTGCTGCGTTTACACATATATGTGGCTTCAATGAAGTGGGTCTTCTTCTGTGAGACTGAATATATGTGTACATGTCTTTGTGCTGGGGGCACGCTTCACAGCACACTCCCAGCACAGGAAAAGGGTCTCACCAAGGGACCTGGATCCCACACTAATGATCAGGGACAAGCCTGGTTCCTGATCACCTGATCACTCTGATAGCCTATGTTTGGTTATCGCAGTGATCAATTACTGTAATTCCCTCCCCTGTGTATGCTTTCTCATCTGAATGAAAAGAAAGATACATTGGGGCAGATTCACAGACATTTTGCTTAGCGTAGCGTATCAGAAATACACTACGCCGCCGTTTTTTACCTTGCTCTACGTGGAATTCAGGTAGATTTTCTACGGTAAACGACGGCGGCGTAGTGTATTTCTCCCGTCTCAATCCATCTGCGCGAGTAGGGGGCGTGAAACATTTAAATTAGGCGCGTTCCCGCGGCGATCGATCTGCGCATGCTCCGTTCGCAAATTTCCCGCCGTGCATTGCGCGAAATCACGTCGTGACGTCATTCGTTGTTTATGTAGCGTACTTTACGGCCGATCCACGTCCCGACGAGTTACGTAAACAAAATAAAAATTTAAATAAATTCAAAGCGGGAACGACGGCCATACTTAACATGGGCTACGTAAAGTTAGAGCAGCAAAAAGCTGCTCTAACATTACGTATAAAAAAATAGACGAAAACGATTGCGACGCCCGCTCGTATGTTCGTGAATCCCCGTAAAAACACATTTGCATATCCCGACGCACCAAAACGACGCGAACTCCTCCCAGTGGCCGCAAATAGATGGCAGCGTAGATCCGAAGGCTTACGAAGACGTAAGCCTCTCGGATCGAAGCCCGAAGCCGGCGTATCATGGTTTGAGGATTCAAACTAGTGATACGCCGCGCGAAATTTGAAATTACTCCTGTCTAACCCCAGTTAGACAGGCGTAATTGTTTTGTGAATCTGGCCCATTGTATCTTTCTCTCCTTGCTAGAGGATAAAAATGTAAATAAATAAAAATTAAATAAAATATATATTAAATATAAATAGTTTTGGTTGTTTCACCTAGGTGTAGTTATATTTCCTGTGTCATGTGTTTGCCTTGCCTTACCTTAAAGGGGTTGTAAAGGTACAATTTTTTTTCCCTAAATAGCCTCCTATACCTTAGTGCAGTCCTCCTTCACTTACCTCATCCTTCGATTTTGCTTTTAAATGTCGTTATTTCTTCTGAGAAATCCTCACTTCCTGTTCTTCTGTCTGTAACTCCACACAGTAATGCAAGGCTTTCTCCCTGGTGTGGAGTGTCGTGCTCACCCCCTCCCTTGGACTACAGGAGAGTCAGAAGGCCCACTAACACACAGCTCCCTTCTCTATCTGTAACGTAGAGAGCGTGCTGACTCTCCTGTAGTCAAAGGGAGGGGGGAGCACGACACTCCACACCAGGGAGAAAGCCTTGCGTTACTGTGTGTAGTTACAGACAGAAGAACAGGAAGTAAGGATTCCTCAGAAAAAATAAGGACATTTAAAAGCAAAATTGAAAGAATGAGGTAAGTGAAGGAGGACTGCACTAAGGTAAAGGAAGCTATTTAGGGAAACAAAATTGTACCTTTACAACCCCTTTAAATGATGGGTTCAGTTTTCTTAAGTCCATGAATTTATTCACCTAGCTTGCCCCTTTTCACTAAAAGGATAGGAAACTTTTTGTTCTGGGTCACTCAGCATCCACTTAATGCCGCATCATTTCCTCTGTGTTGCATCACAAATGTGGGATTGCTAGTATGATGATACAAATCTCTTTCTGTCATTGTTCTGCTTGCTTGTGTCTGTTTCAGATATAATTACTTTGAAGCTCTCACTTGCAGAACACAAGAATGAGAGACCCAAGGATTGTGAGGTTCATACTAACCTGTGCAGTGCCATGCAGCATGCCTCATATTGATCAAAAACATAAACTGGTAGTACCAGAATGTGAGGATTTACTCTACTATTAGCATTGTGCACAGAGCAAGAAATTACACAATGAAACTACGGTACATAATCAAAAACATAAGGTGCAAGGAGGAAGGTTTATGATACCTTTAAATTATTTTGTTTTACTGTAGTTTCAAACCAAAAATTTCCATTTGTATGTACTGGAGCTTGTGGGCAAAATAATCACTGTGGCATATCATTTGGCAATTAAATAGAATTGTACTTTGCTAAACCGAATACACACATATACATATGTTTATTTACTAAAGAAGTATACAGTAAAACCTTGGATTGCAAGCATAATCTGTTCCAGAAACATGCTTGTAATCCAAAGCACTTGTATATCAAGAAGATTTCCACATAAGAAATAATGAAAACTCAAATAATTTATTCCACAACCATTTATTCATAGGTCCTTCAGTTTATTGCAATGTGATAGGATGTATAACCATAAAATGTCCATCCACAACTGGAAGCCTCCGAAAGTGGATTAGAAATGAAATCCAGCAGGAGCTACAGAGTATAAAAGAGAAGAGAGGCTCCACTAAGTGTAGCAATATCTGCTAAATGTTGTACCTTCATTAAATGTAACCATATTGCTACACTTAGAGGCGCTTCTCTTCTGTTTTATACTCAGTTGTGACATGACACTACTTGTATATCAAGACATTGCTTGTATATCAAGTTAAAATGTATTAAAAAATGTTGCTTGTCTTGCAAAACGCTCTCAAACCCAGTTACTCTCAAACCAAGGTTTCAATGTATAATGTTTACATAGAAAATCAAATGTTCACCGAATGTGTGAGTGAATGTTCACTGAGTTTAGAAAATAAGTATAAATGATATAAATATATATTAACATATCACATTTACATAGGACAGCGTGAACTGCCGCCGGGAGACATGCGATGTGGGAACCCGCAGTGGATTTGCAGGGTTCCCACATAGCTGCAGTGTAAGCCAAGGCTCATAGTAAATGCTACAAGAAACATAATTTAGTTAAAATATTTATTCATCTCCGAAAGCTTAAAAGTGTGGCTGAAACAGGCTATTTTAGTATATGTGATTTAAAAATCCATGGTTGTGTGGTGCATTACAAAAAATATTACATATTTATTTAAATGTGTTTACAGGATTTGTGAATTCATGATAATACTCATAAATACATTTTCTTTTTAAAGTGACAATCTCTGGTATAGATAACAAATAATCTACAGTATTTTAAATGTTTGGGATATCTCAAAGCATTTTAGATTGTAAGCTTTCATGAGCAGGACCCATCTAACCCTCATAGTAATTAAATAGGTAATGACAGATTTTAGTTTACAGAATTTTAAATGTATAGACTATATACACTCTTATCACCACACATTTGATCTTTGACAGACAGAGCCACGTATTAGATTTTTAACCAACATTCCTATCTATATAAAAAAAAAAAAGTTCTTTGAAATAAAGTAAGTTCATTTTTCAAACTTTGGCAAGAGCCAAAGATGAAAACGCTAGACTGCATACATACTAGGATTAATTTGATAAGCAAGAGTACTTACTCAAAATGTTTATGTTTTCTTATGTGTTTGGAATGGTACAGATACTCCAGAAATGATTTGTTCATAGTTGTGTAAGCCACAGGAAAATGTACATGTTTACAGGTAAAAGTTTTTGTTATAATAATAATTACAGAATGACAAATAATTGCTTTGTTTAGTTAATAAATGTTGTTTTGTGCTCGTATAGTATAGTCAATTTGTTAGTATTATCAGATCCAAATTTTTCAAGAACAAAATTGAATGTTGTTGAGTGCCTTTTACAGTACTACTTTTCTTTGCACAAACATACAAAATCGTTATGGGTCCTAAAGGGAAAGAAAGAATGCTAATAGAAAACAAAAAAATTGTCAGTAAAAACAAAAAATTGTATACAATCAGTGGTGAAAACATGTTTTAAAGTGTGGAAAAGGGACAAACCTTATGGGTGGAGAGATTTAGCTGCACACCCCGATATATTGAATAGAAAAAAGGTCCCAATGGGGCTTTGAAGCAGCAGATGTGAAGTAAAATGGCAATGCAACGTCTATGGTAAAAACGTTTTATTACAAAAGTGATTATTGACATAACATTTAGGGGTATACAAGGAATGAGTTGCGGCAGAGTAACAAAAATTGATTAAAATAACCATAACATTTCCAGATCAATAATGAAATACATGGCCTGAATAGTGGCAGGCGGGTGTATATTCCTAACGCGTTTCGACCATTCGGTCTTCTTCAGAGGATTGTGGCTGAAAAAGATTTAATATTATAAATAAATATGTACAGAAGATCTTGATTTGTCTCTGTGTCCTCCCTGTGGGGTCTATCCCCTTATGAAAAGGGAAAGAAAGAGGGGGGGTACACCGACTCCCAGGACCACAGGGAAGATATATGCACAGAGAACAACATCAGTATAATAAGTTTAAGGGAGAGGAGCTTTCCTTCTCCCTTCCACAGTAATCAAAGATTCATCATCAACAGCAGCATATTATATTTACCCAGAAATTTGAGTTATGGGGCATCCAGATGTGGTCCGATGCAGGCGTGATATGCAGGGGCCCAAAGCCGACGGTACTCCCGATCCGTCCCTCAGTCTCGCCCAATCCCAAACGTGACCGCCCAAGAGTGGCCCTCAGCCACTTACGAGGAAGCACCAGACAAGAATGGTGGCATCCGGGTAGACCAGAAGGGTGGAGAAAAATGGGATTCAAAGAGTAGAGAAAGGGAGTCCTAGAATTGAGTGAAGTAATTAGTATCAAAAATGGCCAATGGTTGGGTATGAGTTGTGTGGGAGTCTTACAAGGATGAGATAATGGAGGTACATGGTGGAAAACAAACAGGAGTGGATGGGGTTGGGGAAGGAGAAAAATGGGGGGATGGGAACCGGAAGGTGATTGGGCTGGAAAGTGAGAGGAATGGGGAAAAGGGGGTATGAGGAAAAAATCGAGATGGTGATGGAATGGGATGGGAAAAAAAAAAAATAAAAAAAAAAAAAAAAAAAAAGTGAAAAAGTGATGATGGGGGTGAGAAAGGGGAGGGGGAAGGTGAGTGCACATGGGGAAAGGGGATAAGAGACGCAGAATAAAAAGAGTGCAAAAAGGAGAAAGAAATATAGTGATGATGATAATGGTAAATGAAAGAATAAGTGAAACGTGGAGTAAATAAAGGTGCAAGTGGAGAATGCTTGGAACAAGAAAAAGAATAGGGAAGTGCAAAGACTAAGAAAGTGCGGAGCAGGTGGGACAAGGGGAGGGAAAAAAAAAAGAGAAAAGAAGTGGGGGAGGAGAAACGAGTAGTGGAGTGGAATGAAGGCTGGGAAGTGAGGAGTGAGGAACAGTGGGGCTGAAATAGAGTGTGGATAAGAGAGTAAAGAGTGAGAAATGGGAAGAGACAGAAAAAAAAGGGGGGTCGAAGTGTGAAAAACGGGGTGGGGGAGGAGGTGAAAGGAAGAGGGAAGAAAGGAAAAGAAAGGAAAGGAAAAGGAAAGTGAGGGAATAGAGGGGAATGGGGATGAGAGGTGTGTGGGGAGTATGGAAAGAGGTGAAAAACATGGAAGGAGTGGATAACGAATGTGGCAGTGAAATTGAGGGAGTTAGGTGGCAAAATGCCAAAAAGAAAGAAAAGGGCGAAAAGGGAAACGTGGGAGAGGGATGAAAAGTGACTGAAATCCAGGGTGACTGACAATTGGGAGTGCAAAAGGTAGTGGTGTGAGAAGGAGGCTGGATAAAACAAACCAGGGTTACCTCCAATATTTCCACTTATAATCAAGGTGTTGAAAGTGAGATATTGTCTGTTAAGTGAGAAGAGTATTAAAGGATATATATAAAACCATTTGAATATAGAAACCAGGTAGTATTGTCAATTGGCTGAAAGGGGAGTAGGTTATATAGGTAAAGTAACTTACCAACTGGCTGGACGGTGTCACTCATGGAGATGCCGCATGCTTCTCTGAGTGCCTGCGATCGGATGCGGAAGTAAATACCGCTCACGATCCCGGGATTGGTCCAGCTAGTCCCACGTGTAGTGGGAGGAGACAGGGTATGTCTTCCTTGTCAGACCTGGTGGTCTGCCGGTGCCTAATGGTTGTCACGGTGGTTCTTCCGGCGTGGGTGAAGATCGCACGAAGCCGACACTGCCGTCGCTTCCGCATGACGCATCGCAACGTGCGACGCCGCCGTGCGCGCCTGCGGCGCTCACGCAGCGACGTCACAGCGTCTCGGAAGCGATCGCTCACGCCGCCAGCAGGGAGGGATTCGCATCCACTCGGGCGGTTGGACGCCGCCTTGTGGATACAAGACACATTGCGCCGATGACGCGTGTATCTCCCGCCCTGCTGGGAAGTGACAAGAGGGAAATACTCAAGGACAGGGACAGGAAGGAGGCGGCTGAGGGGACCTGAACGGGAGACGGCAGCCCAAGGACCCACAAACCACAGCGCATCGTGACTCCACTGGAAAAAAGAAAAAACACATAACAAAATAAAATGTGTAACATAGGTTAACAAATCAATCATATAGCAACGAGTTAGCCCCTTATATGCGAGTATGACACATGTAGTCATATTCACCAATCATAATATATTGGTTTATGTCAAGAAAAATAATACTTAAGGCATTGCAAAACAACAGCATAGTAATGATCTGAAAAGGCATGTATGGATGCTTGAACAATAGTGAATATACATGATTCCAATGGGCATGGATTAAATTGAAAAGGACATGTTTACATTTTGTTTGGAGGAGAGGGGAAGGGGGAGAAACGTTAGTAAATTATTTCTATGACTTCTATACAGTATGAAGGCAACTATGTCAAAGTGTTTATTCAAGAATTACATTAAATTAAACAAAGCAAAGGGGGGATATGGGCAAGGAAGGGGTTTTACAGTGGTGTATACTATTGGGTTTTTTCCTGAGACGAAGCCTTTAAGGAATGGGGCAAAGGAGCAAGATTCATTCAAGCCGGGATACATAGTGGCCCGTGTCTTGAAGATCCATCTTTGCTCATGCTGGAGGAGAATTTTGTTCCAATCGCCGCCTCTATTGGGAATATAAATTCGATAGAGGGCGGCGAAGGATATTTTGGGTACAGTGTAGTGATGTTGTAGGGCTGCGTGTCTTCCAATTGGATTCCATTCCTTGTATACCCCTAAATTTTATGTCAATAATCACTTTTGTAATAAAACGTTTTTACCATAGACGTTGCATTGCCATTTTACTTCACATCTGCTGCTTCAAAGCCCCATTGGGACCTTTTTTCTATGTTTTAAAGTGTATCCTAGCTCTATAGTAGACATTAGCTCCATGTCCGGGTTGAACTCGTGTTCAAACCCAGGTCATTAGCAGTTATAGCAAGTGGCAGGGGCATAACTAGAGCATTTGGCACCCAGAGCGGATCCCATATCTGGCACCCCCCTCACTTATCATGCCTGTACGCACTCAGCCCCACATCTGCGCGCACTCAATCCACCCACACATCTGTACGCACTCAGCCCCTCGTATCTTCATGCACTGAACCCACCCACACATCTGTACGCACTCAGCCCCTCGTATGTTCATGCACTCAACCCACCCACACATCTGTACGCACTCAGCCCCTCATCTGCACGCACTCAACCCACCCACACATTTATAAACACTCAGCCCCACATATCTGTATGCACTCAACCCACCGACACATCTGTACGCACTCAGCCCCTCATCTGCACGCACTCAACCCACCCACACATCTGTACGCACTCAGCCCCTCGTATCTGTATGCACTCAAACCACCCACACATCTGTACGCACTCAGCCCCTCATCTGCACGCGCTCAACCCACCCACACATTTATAAACACTCAGCCCCACATATCTGTATGCACTCAACCCACCGACACATCTGTACGCACTCAGCCCCTCATCTGCACGCACTCAACCCACCCACACATCTGTACGCACTCAGCCCCTCGTATCTGTATGCACTCAAACCACCCACACATCTGTACGCACTCAGCCCCTCATCTGCACGCACTCAACCCATCCACACATCTGTATGCACTCAGCCCCTCGTATCTGTACGCACTCAACCCACCCACACATCTGTACGCACTCAGCCCCTCATCTGCACGCACTCAACCCACCCACGCATCTGTACGCACTCAGTCCTTCGTATCTGTATGCACTCAAACCACCCACACATCTGTACGCACTCAGCCCATCATCTGCACGCACTCAACCCATCCACGCATCTGTACGCACTCAGCCCCTCGTATCTGTATGCACTCAAACCACCCACACATCTGTACGCACTCAGCCCCTCATCTGCACGCACTCAACCCATCCACACATCTGTACGCACTCAGCCCCTCGTATCTGTACGCACTAAACCCACCCACACATCTGTATGCACTCAGCCCCTCATCTGTACGCACTCAGCCCACCCACACATCTGTATACACTCAGCCCCTCATATCTGTACACATTCAACCCACCCACACATCTGTACACACTCAGCCCCTCATATCTGTATGCACTCAACCCACCCACACATCTGTATACACTCAGCCCCTAATATCTGTACACACTCAACCCACCCACACATCTGTATACACTCAGCCCCTCATATCTGTACACACTCAACCCATCCACACATCTGTATGCACTCAGCCCCTCGTACCTGTACGCACTCAGCCCACCCACACCTGTATGCACTCAGCCCCCTCATACCTGTATGCACTCAGCCGCCTCATACCTGTACGCACTCAGCCCCCTCATACCTGTACGCACTCAGCCCCCTCATACCTGTATGCACTCAGCCCCCTCATACCTGTATGCACTTAGCCCCCTCATACCTGTACGCACTTAGCCCTCTCATACCTGTATGCACTCAGCCCCCTTCATACCTGTTCATACTCAGCCCCTCATACCTGTATGCACTCAGCCCCCTCATACCTGTATGCACTCAGCCCCCTCATACCTGTATGCACTCAGTCCCCTCATACCTGTATGCACTCAGTCCCCTCATATCTGTGTACACTCAGCCCCCTTCATACCTGTTCATACTCAACTCCCTCATACCTATACGCACTTAGTCCACCCACACACCTGTACGCACTCAGCCCCCTTCATATCTGTACGCACTCAGCCTTCTCATACCTGTACACACTCAGCCTCCTCATACCTGTACACACTCAGCCCCCTCATACCTGTACACACTCAGCCCCCTTTATATCTGTACGCACTCAGCCCCCTTCATATCTGTACGCACTCAGCCTTCTCATACCTGTACACACTCAGCCCCCTCATACCTGTACACACTCAGCCCCCTCATACCTGTACACACTCAGTTTCCTCATACCTGTACACACTCAGCCCCCTGTATATCTGTATGCACTCAGCCCCCTCATCCCTCTACGCACTCAGCCCCCTGTATATCTGTATGCACTCAGCCCCCTCATCCCTCTACGCACTCAGCCCCAACTTGTGTTCAAACCCAGGTCATTAGCAGTTATAGCAAGTGGCAGGAGAATAACTAGAGCATTTGGCACCCAGGGCGGATCCCATATCTGGCACCCCCCTCACTTATTATGCCTGTACGCACTCAGCTACTTATATCTGTATGCACTCAACCCACCCTCACATCTGTACGCACTCAGCCCCTCGTATCTGTATGCACTTAACCCACCCACACATCTGTACGCACTCAGCCCCTCGTATCTGTACGCACTTAACCCACCCACACATCTGTACGCACTCAGCCCCTCATCTTCACGCACTCAACCCACCCACACATCTGTATGCACTCAGCCCCTCATATCTGTACGCACTCAACCCATCCACACATCTGTACGCACTCAGCCCCTCATATCTGTACGCACTCAACCCACCCACACATCTGTATACACTCAGCCCCTCATATCTGTACGCACTCAACCCACCCACACATCTGCACGCACTCAGCCCCTCATATTTGTACACACTCAACCCATCCACACATCTGTACGCACTCAGCCCCTCATATCTGTATGCACTCAGCCCACCCACACCTGTATGCACTCACCGCCCTTATACCTGTATGCACTCAGCCGCTTCATACCTGTACGCACTCAGCCCCCTTAATACCTGTTTATACTCAGCCCCCTCATACCTGTATGCACTCTGCCCCCTCATACCTGTATGCACTCAGCCCCCTCATACCTGTATGCACTCAGTCCCCTCATACCTATATGCACTCAGCCCCCTCATACCTGTACGTACTCAGCCCTCTCATACCTGTATGCACTCAGCCCCCTTCATACCTGTTCATACTCAGCCCCCTCATACCTGTACACACTCAGCCCTCTTCATACCTGTTCATACTTAACCCCCTCATACCTATACGCACTTAGTCCACCCACACACCTGTACGCACTCAGTCCCCTTCATACCTATACGCACTCAGCCTTCTCATACCTGTACACACTCAGCCCCCTCATACCTGTACACACTCAGCCCCCTCATACCTGTACACACTCAGTTTCCCCATACCTGTACACACTCAGCCCCCTTTATATCTGTACGCACTCAGCCCCCTTCATACCTGTACACACTCAGCCCCCTGATACCTGTATGCACTCAGCCCCCTCATACCTGTATGCAATCAGCCCCCTCATACCTCTACGCACTGAGCCCCTTTCATACCTGTACACACTCAGCCCCCTTTATACCTTTACGCACTCAGCCCCCTTCATACCTGTACACACTCAGCCCCCTGATACCTGTATGCACTCAGCCCCCTCATACCTGTATGCACTCAGCCCCCTCATACCTCTACGCACTGAGCCCCTTTCATACCTGTACACACTCAGCCCCCTTTATACCTTTACGCACTCAGCCCCTTCATACCTGTATGTACTAAGCCCCCTTCATACCTGTACACACTTAGCCCCCTCATACCTGCATGCACTCAGCCCCCTCATACCTTTACTCACTCAGCCACTTCATACCTGTATGCACTCAGCTCCCTCATACCTGTACGCATTCAGCCCCCTCATACTTGTATGCACCCAGCCTCCTCATACCTGTAGACACTCAGCTGCGCCCCCACACATACACACCTTTACACACTCGGCAGCTCCCCCCCCCCCACACACACCTGTACACACTCTGTTGCCCCCACATCTGTGAAAACACACACAGCTCTGCTCCCCTGTACACAAACAGTCCCCTCCCTTCACTTGTACTCAAAGCCCCCACTTGTAAGGTGGTCTTTCTTGTCCCAGGTCTTGATTCCACATGTCCCGGTGTCAATACATTACTGGAAGCACACACGAGGGGTGCACGAACATGAAGTAGCCAGAGGTGGCAGTATAGAGCCCGATGTGAGCTCAATGACACTGAACAACAGAAGCTGCCGACTTTCAAGATCGGAGAGAGCAAGCACAGCTACAGACCACCTCCTGCACCCACCTCTGCCTTGCCCCTGCTCTAATAAACAGCCTGACGCCCTCCAATGTGTGGCACCTGGGGGGACCACCCCCCCCCCATCTGTAAGTACGCCACTGGAAAGTGGTGATGGTGAACTAATGTGGTAATTTTTGGCTTTAGCAACCAATTATCAATCATGCTCCTCCTGGCCTCATCAGCCTCATCAGCATTTTTTTCATGTGTATTAGAGGAGGCATGTAGCAAATAGGGTAATGTTTGCAGTTAGAGCTAGGGTTAAGTGTTGCTGTTACTGTTTCCTTAAGGACCCTTTCACACAGAATGCAGTTGGATGCAGTTAGCTGCAGTTGGATGCATTTTGAACTGCACTCCAACTGCATAGACAGCTCAAAGTCAAGGTAATCCTACAGGCAAAGTGCCCATAGGGAACCATGTGAATCCACTGTGGGTTCCCACATTGTATGTCTCCTGGCGGCAGTTCACACTGTCCTATGTGAACTGCTGGGAGTGTCAACTAAAAGTTAATGACACTCCCAGCTGCCACATCTAACCTGGTACTCCCGAGGGACTCCTGCCCAGTAGTGCATCCTGTTTGTCAGCCACCATCCAGCGGACATCCCATCAGCCTGTCGCAGCTGGCAACTTCTGCTTCTCTGATCATAGCACTTTTTGTTACCACCTTCAGGGGCACACTACACTTAGCTGCAAAGGCAACCCTCTCAGCACTTCGGCCTCTGACCAGGTACATGACAAGGGAGAAGCCTCATAGCGTGAATCAGTTTAACAAGTTTATTAGATAAAATAAATTAAAATTACATTGAGGCACAGAAAAAACAACTAGTAATGTAATGTAAGCTGGCCGCAGTGTCACCCATCTTACCAGCAGCGATGACATCACACGTGCACTTCACTCAACGCTTTTCCCCAAAACTGGAATCTTCTGTAGTTGGAGGATGAGTCCCTCCAGTGTGACAAAAATGACAACCTCAAAAACTAGTCATGCCTCTTACTGAATACCTTGGACTCTCTACTTTTCAAAAGGGGGGCATTTGGGGGATATTTGTACTCTCAATGCATTTTAAGGCCTCAAGAAATTAGATAGGCTGGCAGTACATCAGGATTGATCAATTTTCAAATGTTTAACCATAATTTGTGGACTCTATTTGTGTGACAAAATATTAAAAATTTAATATGGGTACAGTGCCGTTTTATGACGCAATTGTCATTCAAAGTGTGACAGCACTGAAAGATAAAAATTGGCATGGGCAGTAAGGGAGTAAAAGTGCCTGGTATTGAAGTGGTTAACTAGTGACTGATACCATATATATTTACTTTTCAGCACATGTTTTTTTTTGTTAATCACACATTCTAACACAAAGCACCAAGCTTCCAAATATTAATAATGATCATGAAAACATTTTAATATGTTTTACCAATGTTTGAAAAGTTCCTCTTTTAAAGGGTTGGCACAGTACAATAGAACAATGGTACAAATAATCCCTTCTGCATGTGGTACTAGTGCTGTTTTGAGAATCAGGCCTTTTTCTTTACAGAGAACACTTATCTATTGTTCTGCAGTGCCATAATCCACACAATACAATGCTCAATGTAATCTTTTTGGCAAATATCTGCCAATATCTGCATTGGATGTGCAGAGTACACCCTATTCTAAATTATAATTAGAAGGGAGTCAGATGTGTAAATTTCACTCACCTTCATAGCTTTGTTCGGCTAATTAACCAACTGCACCATGCTGACCCCATCTGCTATGCTGTCTTTGTTTGTGACAAGATTTCATATGGACTTTTAAAGGGTAATGTGCTTGACTTACAGTACATACTTATATGGTGGTGAAAGGCTGCAACTGAAAATACTTGACACACAATATTTTAAAAGCATTTCTTTTTTTATAGTATACAGTTTCCTCCCTGATAGATAGAAAAGTCATTATTCTAAATGAAATTATATGACATTTTTATTTTTCAAAATAGCCAAAAAGCAAGTGGTTTTGTGGGCATAAAGCAAGGCACAACTTGCCAATATTAGGCAAATATGACTATTATATAAGATATGGCAAGCCCATCTTATACTGATTGTATGTTACTACTTTGGGGGGCGGGGGAGGGGGGGGGGTTCTGTGTTCCTACCTTTTACAAATATTAATACATGAAACAATTATATTCTAGCAATACATAAATATGTATTGTAAATGCTTGGAAAACAGCATGGTCACTCTGTCACTCTGCGTAGAATCCACAACTGATATATCCATGAGCCGAGCTAGTTGGTTACTAGTGTTTCACTCTTGTTGACTTCAGTGCTAGGGTCTCCAGCCTTTGACTAAGCTTTGGGGGGCAGAGTGAAATGTGTTGGGGGCATGGCCTGGTTGGAGTCCAGGCTAAGATTGCCACTCTATCCATCGCTGTAGGACAACATTGATGTGTGACTTCCAGGGGTTTCTCCTCTTTCCTTTAACTCTTGCAGAAACCAGAATGGGCTCCATCCCTGTCAGCCTTCTAGCAGCATTTGTGGATGTGTGATGGAATTATTACAAAATTATATTTGATAAGTTGAAGCTAATTTTTATTAGAAGCCACTAATGTGTTTCTCCATTATATTTCTTTAAGATTTTATATTCTTTTATATAATCCTTTTTGTATACCTGTTTATATATACATTTATGCATGTATGAGACTATGAACCACAATAGTGCCTTATCTTCCTTGATATTACCTAAAGAGATGTGATAATGAAAAATGTGAACGAGCATGGAAATACAAAAAGGAGAGCTGTTTGTTCAAGAGCCTTCAAGCCATTTTCCTTCTATTCTCCCCTCCCCCACTTCCTGCAATCAAGAGGAAAGAAAAGGAGAAGCTATGCTGGACTGTTCTACCCTTATATGGAAGGTGTTGAGGGACTGATCTAAACAAGGATATTTTGGACTGTCCCATATAATATGTCAGAACCCCTGGAAGCTGAATAAGGGTTTTGTATGGGAGACCCCTTAGAATAAATTGAAACAAAGCCATCCTACATGTGCTCTTAGGAGAGGCGTGAATGAGGGAGGGAACTGGGTGTGCCAATGGTTGGATGGGAGGGAACTGGGTGTGTTTTTATCATGTGAGGGTGTGTACTTTTTTATGTGAACCAATCACGTGCCTGTGTTTTGGGACGTCCCCTAGCAAATAAATTGCCGGGAGCTGCCTGAATTCAGCCCCCTTCCTTTTCTCTGCTGGCACTGTTTCTGTTTCATTTCCTCTTTGCTGCAGTAACATCACTAATCATCTTGGTACATATACCAGGGAAAACATCTATTTCAATTTGGCGCTCAACGTGCTTTTTTTAGATCTGAGGCGAGCAAGCGTGGACCCACGAGACGTTGCCTGAGAGTTGAGAAATTGTCTTCCAGGACTGGGAATTCATGAACCCCAAAAACAACAAGGTAAGTGAAGATTGTGTTTATTTTCAACTCCTTACCTTGTTACTGTCCAGGTGGGCTTCTCAATTCTCATTCAGCCTGTCTGCGCATCCTTAGCCTCTGCAAGGACGGATTTTTTTTTTATTCCTGTCTAAAAATTACGAACCAGGCTGGTGCTGTTACTGTTGTCCTGTTTTATTGTTGTGTTCTGTATCCACAGAATATGGCCATTTCTCCGGTTGTCTGGGGAGGGCGTGTGCATTAGTGTATTAATCAGCCGGCTAAGGTAAGTTGGTTGCGGGTCAGCTAAGTGAGCTGTTGGAGGTGGCTCAGATAGTCACGTGGCATCCTGGCTTGGGGAGTCAGGACGGAAATACCCAATCTCTATGACAGTTGGTTGAGGTATCTATGAGGTTTGTTATATTTTACACTCGTGGTAAAATATACCAAATCGGCTTTTTTTAACTTGGGGTTAGGGTTTTTAATATTACCGCCCTGCAGACAAAGTTACTGAAAATGGCCATGTTCTGTTTGTATCTTGCTTAATCTTATACCTACTGTGTGTTGCTTTGTGTGCCTGAACCTTTTTCTTACACTTTTGTGCTTGCTTGTGCTTGCTTGCTTCCCCCCCCCTCTCCCCCCCTTCCTTTTGTTGCTGTCCTCATTCTAACATCCTTCTAAGTTTTCTCTTTGCTGAGTTCCCCCCCCCCCTCTTTTCTGCACGTTTAACCCTTTGCTTGCTGGGAGATTAGCTTACCTTTTTCCTGCTGTGCTATAAGTAATTAGACTATGCGTAGATACCCTATTGTGTTAATAGATAGGGTGACCCTCTGCTCTGATTGATATTGCTAGGGCATAAACCTACGTGTGTGACACCTCTTGTGTTTCCTTTTCTTGAGCTCTGCATTGCTATTATTGCTAGTAAGTTTTTTTTACTTCTTCTTTTATTTCCTTCTTTCTCTCTTCTCCTGCCGGTTTTTATTCACCCTTTTCTCTTCATACACTCAAGTTTAATCGCTAACTTTGCTCCGGTCTATGCCATTTCCCTCCATTTTAAATTATTCCCACCTCTTCTTGGTCCCTCCCTTCTTTTTCTTCTCCTTCTTCATCATCCACTCCTGCCTCTTCTTGGCTCCTCCCCCTTTCTCCTTCACCCACCATTACTCAAAATAACCCTTTCCTCAGCTTTCACTCAATTCTAACTACTACCTTTTCGCCTGTAACCATTTTACGCTTCTCCCCCCCCCCCTCCTTGCGTTTAACCCTTTTGCTTGCTGAGAGTTACACTTCTCTTTTTATGCTGGTGGGCAATACTGCTGAAACACAAGTAACCAACTCGCTCTTTTACTTAATCTTTCCCCCATGTCTTGCATGATGTTATACTTCCTGGGCAGGAAGTAATTTGTCTGTGTTTATGGTCAGTTGTGTTACATATTGTGTTTATTTTCTTGCACTTTACATTTTCTTTGCCGAAAGTATTATTAACCCTTTTTCTCTTTCCACTTTAGCTTACTTGTCCCTTAGGAGTCTATTAGATTAACTCTTTCTTCTTATTTTGTTCCTTGCCCCCCCTCCTCTTTGCTTGCTCCTCCCTTTCTTCTCCATACTCCATTTTTCTTTTCCTTTTTTCTCTCTTCCCCCTCTCTTTCATCGCCCCTTTCTTCTTCTTCTTCTTCTTCTTCTTACGCCATTTTGTTCCTTGCCCCGCCTCCTCCCTGTTCGCCCCTCCCTTCTCTGTTTTCCCGCTCTTTTTGTGCGCCCCTCCCTTTCTTCTTTGTACTCCATCTTGCCCCCCCTCCTCTCTGCTTGCCCCTCCCCTCTTCTCCACAGCCCACCATTTTACTTTTCTGTCTTTCTGTCTTGCCGCTCATTCTTGGTAGCCCCTCCCTTCTTCTCCTGCTCTTTCTTGATTGCCCCTTCCTCTTCTTCTTCTGTTTTGAACATCGGCCTCCATTTTGCTCTGCGCCCCTGTTCCCCTTCCCTACCTTCCCTTTTCTTACCTTAGTTACTTCCCCCTCTTCCTCTCTCACTTCTCTCCTGTTTTTGCATAACTTCTGTTCCTGTTAGGGGTGCGTGCATTTTTGGCCCAGTGTTAGGGCACCTACTGCAAAAGGGTTGGCATGGGTCCCCGGCTCACTAGGCCCACCGAGGGTACATTAGCCTATGACCTTGTGCTCCAACGAGAGGGCCAACAGGGTGTGAAGGGCTGGAGAAAGTTAATGAAGCTTGCCAATTTCTCCGGTTGTGGCGGTCGCCTTCAGCCGGAGCAATGGAGGATTTTATTGATTGAAAAGAAGGGTTTGTTGGCTGGTAGTAATCTGGTTTTAGCTGCTGAGGCCTGGTTTCGTGTTTCTAAGGCTCTGATGAATGAGGGATGGGTGGAGCAGGAACTGCAGAACAAGGAGGGGCCGATGTATGTATATCGCAAGGATGGAATTCAGCCTCCTCCTTATGATCACGGTACAGACTGGACGTGTAGGGAATGTGGGAAGTCCGGACTCTCACATCCTGAACACCCTGAGCTCTGTCACGATTGCGGCTGTAAGTCAAGAGACCTCCCTCAGAAGTCTCCTCTCTTGCAACCAGACCCGCCTCCTGTCTCGCAACCCCCTCCACCCACGCCTCTTTATCCCCTCTGTCCAGTTTTGAACGCGGATGGCAGTTTTTACTGCCCTCCGGCTGTTGCTACTGTGATGTCTTCAGTTCCATCCTCATTTCCCCAGCCATCTGCCGCTTCTGCTCAATATGCTCCAGCATCAGGACCCCTTCAGTCTACCCCTGCTAGGCCTTCAGTCCCTCCTCCAGCACTACCGCCCCTGCCCCCCAGTCAAACCCCCAGCCAACCCTCCTATGATCAAGCTGGTTCTAGTTGGGACGGTCCTGATGAGAGGGGTAGATTCCAGGACCTACAGGACATGACGACCTGGAATCCGGGGCCCGGCCGTATGTTGCCGGATGCCCCACTCAGGTATGCTTCCTTTACCCCCTCGCAAGCATCCACCCTGGTAGCTTCCCTCCCTGACCCTGAGCTGCAGCCTATGCCGTTCTATCGCCGGATTGCTCAGATCCAAAAGACGTACTCGTCAGCATGGAAAGACTTGTCCAGCTTATGTGAGATTAAGGCAGGGGATGCATATTGGCCCATAATGGAGAAACATTTTAATAATGCCCGGCTGGACAGTGAGGTCACATATCATTCGGGGGTTGTGTTTTTTGAACAACTTCAGGAATGGGCTAGGGGTAAATTAGCTGATCAGGCAACTAGCATCCAGGATGTGACGCAAGCCCCAACGGAGTCTGTGGAAAAGTTTTACATGAGACTCACTCAGGTCTTTACTGATTTAGGATTTTCTTTACATACTAAAGCCCATTATCAAATGCTGTTGGGTGCTTTCGTTGCAGGTTTGAAAGAACCAATACGGAAGGGCTTGATAGTGGCCCGTCCAGAGTATAGGACACTACCCTTGGATGCTTTATTGCCTGTTGCAAAAGGTTTAGAAACACAACAGCCACTCCCAGAGGTGACGCCCTTGATGACTGTGAGTTCCTACCCGACAATGCCTGTGGCCCCCACCCAGCCCATAGCTGCGTCTCCCGCACAACCAGTTGCGGTACCGACCAACCCACCACTGCCTGTGGTTCCCAGCCTGTCTAGGAGACCCCAGATTACTTGCTTTAACTGTGGGGTTCTGGGCCACTATCAGAGGGACTGTAGGGCCCCCAGACGGTTTAGCCGTGACGCCCCCCAGTATGACCGTGGGTATAATAGGAATCAGGACTTCAGGTATGGCCAGTACCAGGACTTTGGGTATGATCATAACGGGAACTTCAGAAATGATCAATACCCTGACTACAAGTATAATCAACGCCAGAATGTCAGGGCTTTACCACCTCCTTCTCCCCGTGGGGAGCGCCCTCTACCCATCGAATAGGAAAACGGCAACCCTGTGTCCTCTGCCTCACCCCCTTCCCTTCCGATTATGGCCGCCACATCCCGGTCAGGGGTGGGTCCTCTAGCGAACATTTCAATTCCTATAGAGGGCCGCCCAACCATCTTTCTGATAGACACAGGGGCTAGTCGAAGCGTCCTACGGGAGGCAGATATCCCTGACCCCTCCTACCTATCCTCTATAGATGTGTCTTGTGTGGGAGTGGATGGTAAGTCTCGGTCCAGCCCCCTCACAAGACCTCTACAGGTGGGTACTACCCCCGCGTTGTTGGCAAGATTCGTGGTTTCGAAACACCTGTCCCCTCAATCTCTTGGGGGCGGATGTTCTTTCCAGGCTTCAGGCCTCCATCTCATATAATGCTGATGGGTCCATCTCCGTGTCCACTGCCCTGAGTGAGGGTGACACGTCCGCATTATGTTCCCTCCCCATCCTGCTGTCCCTACAGGTCACGCCAGAAGCTGTTCCTGACCATTTCCTTGTTCAAATTCCTTCCTGCCTCTGGTCCACTGGCCCAGAGGATGTGGGTAGGTTGTCCGTTCCCCCGGTAGTGGTCCTTTTAAAACCAGGAGCTGTTCTTCCCAAAAGGGCACAATACCCCCTAAAACCTGTCCAGACTCAGGCGATTACTGAGCAAATTGAAGTCTTGTTGGGGAATGGTGCCCTGATACCCTGCACTTCCCCTTGCAATACCCCTTTGTTCCCTATTAAAAAGAAGACCCCCAAGGGTCACCCGGATAAGTTCAGGATGGTACAGGATCTTAGAGCAGTGAACGAGGCCACCATTTTGGAGACACCTCTCGTCCCCAATCCACACACTCTCCTGTCGGGGGTACCCCCATCTGCAAAGGTTTTCACTGTGATTGATTTGGCAAACGCGTTTTTCAGTGTGCCCCTGGACCCCTCCTGTCAGTACCTGTTTGCCTTCACTCACGCACAAAAACAGTATACCTGGGCTGTTCTCCCTCAGGGCGCACAGAACTCGCCCAACCAGTTTACCAAGGCCATGTCCCTGATCCTCTCCAACTGGGATAATCCCCACCCGGACCTGGTGGTGGTTCTCCAATATGTGGATGACCTGCTCGTCTGTGCCCCCTCCCAAGAAACGGCAGAACAATCATCTGTCAGCCTGCTGGTGTACTTGGCTCTCCAAGGCTGCAAGGCCTCGAAAGAGAAATTACAGTGGTGCTCTCCCCGTGTTGTCTTCCTGGGACATTGCATTTCTCATGGCGCGAAGCACATTACGCAACAACGCGCTGAAGCCATTCAAGCCATTCCGCCCCCCAGTAGTGCCAAGGCCCTACATGCATTTCTGAGGCTTATCTCTTATTGCAGAGCCTGGATACCTGTGGCTTCCCTTCTCATGCAGCCACTATATGACAACCTGCCATGTGTCCCCTTTGCGCTGTCCGAAGAAGCGCTTACAAACTTTTACCTTTTGAAAAAGGCAATCACTTCCGCTCCGGCTCTTGGAATACCCGATTATGGAAAAATCTTTCGCTTGTTTATTTCTGAGACACATGGCCACGCCTCGGGGGTGTTGACGCAAAGCTATGGACTCCGTAACCGCCCCATCGGCTACTATTCTGCCCGCCTGGACTCTGTTGCCAGAGGTGGCCCCTCCTGTCTCCGAGCTGTTTTTGCTGCCCAGGCCCTGTTGGACAAGACTTCTGATATTGTTCTGGGTTATCCCCTACAGCTGCTTGCCCCTCACGATATTTCTGCCATCTTGAATCAAGTGCAGCCCAAGCATGTTTCTTCCGCCCGTCACCTCCGGTTGCAATGTTCTCTACTTTTGCCAGACAATGTCACTCTGCTTCGCTGCCAGCAGCTGAACCCCGCTACTCTTCTTCCTATTGTCCAAGGGGGGAATCGAGATATGTCTGTGGACGAACCGGAAGAAGAGAACACAGACTCACCTGCTCCTACCTTAGATGAATATGAACATGATTGCTTTGAACTCATGAAGGCGGAAACCACCCATCTACCTTCTGTTCTTGATGCCCCGATCCCAGATCCTCAACTCACGTTGTATGTTGATGGCTCCAGATTTGCAGATTCATTTGGGAACTACCATACAGGATATGCGGTTACCACAGAGACTACAGTTATGAAAGCCGCCTCGCTCCCAGCATCCATGTCCGCTCAAGAGGCTGAGCTTTATGCCCTTACAGTAGCCTGCCAGCTTGCAGAAGCACGAACAGCGAACATCTATACAGATTCACGATACGCAATGGGCGTTGCTCACGACTTCGGAGTTATATGGAAGACTCGCGGCTTCTTGACTACAGCCGGCACCCCAGTGAAGCATGGCAGAGCAATAGATGCACTCCTGACAGCACTCCAACTCCCAGAACAAGTAGCAATACTCAAGGTTAAAGCCCATGGAAAGAGAACCACACCAGAAGCCAGAGGAAACTACCTTGCCGATGAAACAGCAAAACAAGCAGCCATGACCCCCCTACAGGCCCAAACCACAGACTTTGTAGGGATATACCATCCACAACCAGAAGCGGTGCACAAAGACCTACTTAAAAAGACTCAAACAGATGCTGCAGACCAAGAGAAAACTACATGGAATAAGATGGGAGCAGTACAGATGAATGAACTTTGGACTGTAGGAACCCGCCCATGTCTCCCCAGAGCTCTGTACCCAGCTGTGGTACAGTGGGCCCATGGACCCACCCATCTCTCAAAGACTTTGATGAACTCACTCATAAACAAACACTATGTAGCTCCAGGAATCACTACTTTGACTAATCAGTACTGCAGGTCCTGCCACACCTGCCTGGCATGCAATCCTGGAAGGTTGGAGAAACCACCCCCGAAACATTCAGCCAGACCACTCTACCCCTTCCAGAGGATACAGATCGACCACATACAAATGCCAAAGAGTGGTAGATTCGAGTATGTCCTGGTAGTGGTAGACATGTTCTCAGGATGGCCCGAGGCTTATCCAGTTGCAAATCAGACAGCGAAAACCACAGCTAAAAAGTTACTTTTGGAGGTGGTTTGCAGATATGGGGTACCTGAGGTGATAGAGAGTGATCAAGGTCCTGCGTTCACTGCTACAGTTACAAAAGAAATATGGAAGGCCCTAGGTACCACATTAGCGTTTCACACACCTTACCATCCTCAGAGTAGTGGGAAGGTGGAAAGAATGAACCAGACACTTAAAACCCGAATGTTGAAAATGGCCAAGGACACAGGTCTGTCCTGGCCGGAAAGTTTGCCAATAGCCTTGTTTAGTGTAAGGTACTCCCCGAGAGGGAAACATTCTTTATCCCCTTTTGAAATCTTGTTTGGAACAGCTCCTAGGTTAGGATGTTATTACCCACAACAATTGCAATTACAGTCTGATACTTTGGTTGATTATGTGACGGCTCTGGCCAAAGAATTAACTAATATCCATGCACGAGTGTTTTCTTCCATTCCAGATCCTGATTTAGACACTGGGACACATACTATACTTCCTGGTGATTGGGTAATGGTTAAAAAGTTCCTCCGAAAACATTCTCTGGAGCCAAGATATGATGGTCCGTTCCAAGTGTTGCTGACAACAGCTACTTCAGTAAAGTTGGCCGGAAAGAGCACTTGGATACACGCATCCCATTGCAAAAAGGCTCCAGCCCCTAAGGACGGTGTACTACCTGCATCAGAATGAAGTTATATATCCTTCTTTTTACAGTGACAATTGCGTATACACAGGAAGTGGCTATTAGAAAAGCAAAACAGATGATGCAATTTTGGTATAATTCATCAAACACACACGTGGCTACTTTTATGTTTGACTACTGTGATTTATATCTTTCTGGTCTTCCAATTACGTGGCAGTGGTGTGTGGCGTACCGACGGCTGTTTGTCGCCCGTGGAAACGTATATCTATGTGATGCAGCTGAGGATTGTGACAAGTGGGGATCTGTGGGTTGGAATACAGATGAGGACTGGGGAAATAGACCACAGAGTGCCCTGAACAAAAAAGACAAATATGGGGAGACATTACTTGATAGACTGACCTTGAAAAAAACAGGCTTATGGTCAGGTAGCGAGGGGGAACATATCACAAAACTTACCCTAACCATAAGGAATCCCAGTCCTGCGGATGCAGGCACATATGTTGTGGGGTTACGGTATAGCGAAGGGGATAGGCCACCAAATGTAGGGGAAAAGGGACCAACCATACAGTTCCAACTCAAAGACATGTATAAATCATCCGAATGGCAGGCCCTTCAGGCAGCAAGTGGTTCCCCTGGACCCCAGGAGAATATGCGTACCCTAGATGAGATAGTGGCCATAGCAGACCCCACATTCGAGGATACGATGGCAGCAGAGACTGGTCTCTCAGAGGTCAACCTGTGGCTCGAATGGATGAGGTATAGTGCAGGGAAACATAACAGGTCCAACTGCTATGTGTGTAGTGGGGCTAAACCCCATTTGGGAACAGTGCCATTGAACATACCTCCCACTCAAGAGGAGTGTTTTCTGAGCCTGTTTACCAATACCACTACTGATTACTCCCAGTGTGAAACATGGAAAAAGGAATACCCAATAATAACTAAGTCAGCAAGTCCCGGGGAGAGTATCACTATATATACTGGTAATTACAAATGTTATGGGAAATATCAGGGAGAAGGGAGGTTCTTGAGTAACTTCTCTGAGGGATATTGTGCCTCATACAGTAGTGTATCCGCAGATTTAGTCCAAAATCAAGTCCAATCTTTGGGAGATGTGTATTGGATCTGTGGTGACATGAAGATTAGAACTAAATTACCTGGAAGATGGACAGGGGAATGTGCGCTTGCAAAAGTCATAATGCCCCTGCACATCTTTTCCGTAGAAGACCTAGTAATAAAAGGGAATCATTCTAACAGAATGCGTAGAGGTGCCCCAGCTGGTAGTTTTGACCCCCATGTTTATATAGATGCCATAGGAGTTCCTAGGGGGGTACCTGATGAGTTTAAGGCCAGAGACCAAGTGGCTGCAGGTTTTGAGTCCCTGATTCCTATAATCACTATAAATAAGAATGTAGATTGGATTAATTATATTTACTATAATCAACAGAGGTTTGTTAACTATACCAGGGATGCACTCCAGGGAATAGCTGAACAACTAGAGGCCACCTCACAGATGACTTTCCAAAACTGCATGGCCCTAGACATGATTTTAGCTGAAAAAGGGGGTGTATGTAAAATATTGCCTGGAACAAGTACATGCTGTACGTACATTCCGGACAATACAGGTCCGAATGGCAATGTAACATTGGCCATTAAGAAATTAGAGGAACTCTCCAAAGAGTTAAAAAGAAATTCAGGGCTGACAGATCCCTGGGATCAGTATTTTGGGTGGATGAAAGGGTGGCAACGCATTTGCACTCAAATAGGTATAGCAATTTTGTTTTTGGTTATACTGGTTGTGGTGATGTTTTACTGTATCCTGCCCTGTATAAAGAAGCTGTTAGGAAAAGCAGCTGAAGAGGTAGCTCCTACTTTTTTGAATTTAAATGATATAGGGGATTCAATGAAGGAAGTAGAAGAGGGACCGTATCCTCTGCTACCGTCCTTGCCCGTTAAGACCACTTACAACATTCTCAAGTGAGAAAAAGAATAAGAGAGTGTAGGGCCGTTTCTTTTCAAATATACATTTTTATGGGGGAATTTTGATGGAATTATTACAAAATTATATTTGATAAGTTGAAGCTAATTTTTATTAGAAGCCACTAATGTGTTTCTCCATTATATTTCTTTAAGATTTTATATTCTTTTATATAATCCTTTTTGTATACCTGTTTATATATACATTTATGCATGTATGAGACTATGAACCACAATAGTGCCTTATCTTCCTTGATATTACCTAAAGAGATGTGATAATGAAAAATGTGAACGAGCATGGAAATACAAAAAGGAGAGCTGTTTGTTCAAGAGCCTTCAAGCCATTTTCCTTCCATTCTCCCCTCCGCCACTTCCTGCAATCAAGAGGAAAGAAAAGGAGAAGCTATGCTGGACTGTTCTACCCTTATATGGAAGGTGTTGAGGGACTGATCTAAACAAGGATATTTTGGACTGTCCCATATAATATGTCAGAACCCCTGGAAGCTGAATAAGGGTTTTGTATGGGAGACCCCTTAGAATAAATTGAAACAAAGCCATCCTACATGTGCTCTTAGGAGAGGCGTGAATGAGGGAGGGAACTGGGTGTGCCAATGGTTGGATGGGAGGGAACTGGGTGTGTTTTTATCATGTGAGGGTGTGTACTTTTTTATGTGAACCAATCACGTGCCTGTGTTTTGGGACGTCCCCTAGCAAATAAATTGCCGGGAGCTGCCTGAATTCAGCCCCCTTCCTTTTCTCTGCTGGCACTGTTTCTGTTTCATTTCCTCTTTGCTGCAGTAACATCACTAGTCATCTTGGTACATATACCAGGGAAAACATCTATTTCAATTGCACTACCTATATACCCAATTCCTATCGAGCCTGAGCGACACACCTACATTTTCCATGATCTCCATGTTCGTAGTCATGGAAGTGGTGAGGTCTAAACTCAAAAAGGTAGAGATTTTCACCAGACAAAAAATCTCTGCCAGAATGCAGCAAATCCTGAAATGTATGTTGTTGGGCATCCCCAACCTGATAATAGGACAATGAAGGAATAGTAGAAAACAGATTAAATCATTGCTGTCCTGGCCTCTCCATTAAATAGCTTTCCAATTAAAAATGTGTAATATTGCACAGTGCAATAGCATATTGAATAGTGCCTATTGCTTACCATTCCTTCTCAGTATGTCTTTGGATTTTCAGAGCAATATGTAAAACCATCTCAGGGTCACTAAATGGATTTATATATTTTTTTCAAAAATGATTTTTAATTATTATTATGTTAAGCATAACTTTATAGAAGAGTTATTTGTGCTGTGTGTCTCACAGGAAAGTTGCAGCTGCAGTGCTCTTTATTGAATAGCGCAGTTTTTTACTTTTGATGATCTCTTGATTTTCACTCAATAAGTGCCACCAGCTACAGCCAGTGGTGCTGATGAGTTTATACTGACAGAGGAGAAGCCTTCCCACTGTAAGGCCGCGTACACACGATCAGACATGTCCGATGAAACATGTCCAACGGACCGTTTTCATCGGACCAGGCTGAAGTGGTCTGTTGGTCTGATGTGTGTACACACCATCGGACCAAAATCCCCTCGGACCAGAACGCAGTGACGTAGAACACAACGACGTGATGAAAAAACGAAGTTCAATGCTTCCAAGCATGCGTCGACTTGATCCTGAGCATGCGCGGGATTTTGGTCCGATGATTTTGTGTACTAACCATCAAACATGTCCGACGGACAGGTTTCCAGGGGACAGGTTTCTAAGCATGTTTGGAAACTTTTGGCCGCTGGAAAACAGTCCGATAGGCCGATAGGCCGTACACACGATCGAACATGTTCGCTGAAACTGGTCTGTGGACCAGTTACAGCAGACATGTTCGATCGTCTGTACGCGGCCTTAAAATACAATAGCTCCACAGAAGAGATTATCCCATCTACACCGTATTTGTGGATGGGGGAATTGATTAATTTTCTTTCATTCAACATGCTGGATGAACAAAAAAAATACTAATGCATGGCATATTTATTGTGCTATTAATAAATACTATGTAACTCTATCAATAACTGTAATTGCAAGAATCCTTTAGATCTAAGTGTGTTTAAGTAAATACCCCTATATTGATTGGAACATACAGGGCCAGATTCTGAAAGGAGATACGACGGCGTATCTCCAGATACGCCATTGTATCTCTGTTTGTGTGGCTGTGTATCTATGTGACTGATTCTTAGAATCAGTTACACATAGATTTTGCTTAGATCCGACTGGTGTAAGTTACTTACACCGTCGGATCTAAGTTGCAATCTTATGCTGGCCGCTAGGTGGCGTTTCCGTCGATTTCTGAATTGAATATGCAAATGAGCCTGATACGCTGATTCCCGAACGTATTTGCGATCCGTCGTCGTAGTTTACGTTGTTTGTGTAAGCGTAAGGTTACCCCTGCTATATGAGGAGTAACTTTGCGTAGGTGATGCATACGCCATGTTAAGTATGGACGTCGGATCAGTGTCGCTTTTTCCGTCGTTTACGTAAATCGTTCGCGAATAGGGCTTTGCGTTAATTGCGTTCACATTGAAACCAATGTATTTGCAGCGTACTATGGAGCATGCGCACTGGGCTATGTTTACGGCCGGCACATGCGCAGTTCATTTGGCGCGGGGGCACGCTTAATTTAAATACAAGACGCCCCCTTTGAATTACGCGGGGATACGCCAGGCCATTTACACTACGCCGCCGCAAATTACGGAGCAAGTGCTTTAAGAAAACGGCACTTGCGTCTGTAAGTTGCGGTGGCGTAGTGTAAATAGGATACGCCGCCAGGTACGTGAATCTGGCCCACAGTAATTACATTTACACTTAGAAAAAACAGGCACTGCAGTAATGCAGCAGGGTGGATGTGCGGAATGAAAAGGGGGGTAAAAAGTTAAAAAGATCAACATTTGGCGGGAAGAGGCAGTTCCCATATATAGGTCCTGAGTAAACCTAGTGTGTGAATACAGAACAAAGCAGAGGGTGTCTCCATCTGAGTGTGGAGTATTGGAAACAGCAATTTGGTAGTGATGAATAAATACAGCACTCACATTTGATGGAGGAAATATCATCTTGTTATATGTGGAAGTCTTAACATCTCTAGCAGAGATCGTCAGACAAGCAGATGGTGTTGTGCAGAGAACGCCTGGGTGGTGAGAAGGAAGTGCTGGAGAATGAAGAGGCCAGCGGCGTGGTGTATATTGGTGTCTGGGTGTCCTTGGCTTTCTTGAAACTCTTCTGAAATGCAAAGTTCAGCCAGGAAGCGCTGGGCAGAAACAGGTAGGAGCGCTGTGCCTGGGGAAGCTAAACTGCGTGCAACACTGTTGAGTGACGACTTCTCTGTGTCCTTGGCTGGCTCTGCAATCTTAGATGGCAAGACATGATGATGTTTCTCCAAAAGGGGGCATGGTTATGCATTTTGGGGATCCAACCCTTTGTCAAATGCGGTTTAGCTTCCCCAGGCACATCTCTCCTGTCTGTTTCTGCCCAGCCACTTCCTGGTCAAACTTTGCATTTCAGAACAGTGTCAAGCAAGCCAAGGACACACCAATGCACGCCATGGCCTCTCCATTCTCCACCACTTCCTTCTTACCACCCAGCAGCTTCCTGGCTGATCTCTGCACAACACCAGCTACTTCCTGCCGATCTCTGCTAAAGATGTTAGGACAGATGACAAGCTGATATTAACTCCATCAAATAGTGGTTTCCAATACTCCACACATTTAGATAGAGGTGCCCCCTGCTTTTTTTCTTTTCTGTTTTCACATTAACACTTAACGTACTTAACAAAGGGTGTGTTTTGTGTTTGCCTGAGGCCCAGTACTAAGCAGTGCTAAAGTACAGTTCACAGTTTACATTTTGCTATTCATTGTAAATTGTCCTGTAGAAGGTCCACACTAAATAAATCTATTTTTAAATTGCTCTGCTACTTTTTTTCATACTGTATATTATTTAGTTGTGTTTTTGTTGCATACACATCCATAAATCATACATACACCATGTATTTATAAATGTTATATTTTGGGATTGACTTTCAGCCAGTTACCCAGGCCAATAACATCAGAACTGATTCAGAATAACACACTTAACAAACAGAAATTAATGACAGGCTTGAGACCCACTAAACGCATGAAAATTCCACCCATATCAATAAGCAAACTTTAATTATACACCAAAGAAATTGTACTAAGGTAGAGAAAAAGACCTGTGTCATATTTATGAACCACTTCAATCGTTCGTCAAAATCTTTCAAAACATGGCTTTATTTTGCTGAAAGCAAAATGTGGATATAATGATTTGTTTTCAACCCTTCATAGGCACTCAGGGACCAACATTTATTGCATACCACATTTGCAAAATATATATTTTTTAACTAAAATGATCGGTTGCCTGGTATATGCTATTATTAAAGCTAATTAGTAAATTGTGCTCCAGTCTGTAAAATAGGATATTCAAAGAACAAAGCAAAATGCCTTTAAACCGAGTTGCATCCATCTGCTCCCAGGCAAGTATCCACATGATTGCATGTACACTACAACTGGGCAAGGAACAAACATAAACTTTCATTGTGTACTTAGGGGGCTTTTAGAATATTTTATTGATAAACAAAACATTTTATGATATATTGAAAAAAAATTGCCATAAAACAATATCTACAGCTTTGTTTGGAAGGGATTTTTCCAGCATATTGAAAATGGTGCCATTAAATTAGCAGGTAAACTATATGAGAATTATTGTCAGTGTCCTTGGCTCAGTTTCTTTGTTGGTATGACTGAGCTTTGGATGGAAACGAGAAAGCATTGTTCTTGTTCACAGGAAGCTATGTCTTATCTAATTGGCTTCTTTGATCGCCATGGAAAATGTGCATGGAGCCTATCCAACATTAATAACCGTACATCTGCTATGTTAACAAAGGAAAAGGTTTGTAATCAATAGACCTACATGAGGCAATGATCACTTATGGTGAATGATTTAAATTATATAAATACAGTGTATGGACATTTTTATGATGCTTTTTGTCTGTCAGAATGTTGCTGTCTTTTAATTTAGGACCTATAATTCAACATTTTTAAAGAGGACATTGAAATAAACATTCCATGGCCGCTGTCACTTGCTGTTTGTTTTTCAGAATGTGTTATAAAGACTTTATTCAAGTCCTGTGTAAAACATGCTTACAATAAACCAGACCTAAAGGCTTATGCCGCGTACACACGATCACTTTATGTGATGAAAAAAAACAATGTTTTTAAAAACGTCAATTTAAATGACCGTGTGTAGGGGAAAACGTTGTTTTATGTCTTGTGAAAAACTACAAAAAAAAATTGAAGCATGTCGTTTTTCAAAACGTCGTTTTTTGTTTTACAAAAAATCACTGTGTGTAGCAAAAAATGAAGTTTTTCCACCTGCGCATGCCCAGAAGCTAGTTATGAAGCGAGCTTCAATGGAAAAGCGTGGTGAACGTAACCTCGCTTTGCTAGAGCATTGTGAAAAAACGATGGTGTGTAGACAACATTGTCTTTGAAAATTGAAGTTTCAAAAACGTTGTTTTTTACTTCACAGAAAACGTCTTTTTTTTTTTTATCACATAAAATGATCGTGTGTACGCGGCATTAAGCTGGCCATACATTGCTTAATTTTTTTCATTCGCTGGCCGAACAAAAATAACTGAACTGATTCCCTCATATACACATTCGTAGATTTCAGGAACCCTCCTCCCTTGAGCAGTTTTAATCTGACAGCAGGGAGACTTTTGATCTCCCATGATCAATACAACTATGGCCCCCTTAACCACTTTCCCCCAGCACTTTAGCAGAAAGACGGCTGTAGCAAGGCTTCATTTGCTGGGAGGCCATCATATGGCTGTCCTCCCATGATTGAGTCCAATGACAGCTGATCTCAATGTAAACACAAGCCAGTTATTGGCTTTCCTTTCCTCACGCTGACAGCATGAGGAGGGGAGAAGAGAGACAATAATTGGCTTGTGTAAAAGGGACATCTACACTGATAATCAATGTTGTCAGTGTCCTAATTATCAGTGCAGTCCCAGCAATTCTGCTTATTGGTGCTACCAATCAGTGCCCAACAGTTCTGCCAATCAGTGCTCATCAGTGCTGCCAATCAATGCACAGCAGTGCCTTCTCATCTGTGTCATGTATCAGTGCTGCCTATCAGTGCCACCTACCAGTGCTTAACAGTGCCTATCAGTGCTGCCCATCAGTGCTGCCTATCAGTGCCACCTATCAGTGCAGTCTCATCAGTGCCTTCTCACCAGTACCCTGTCATCAGTGCTGCATCATCAGTGCCATCAGTGTCATGTATCAGTGCCTATCAGTGCCACCTATCAGTGCCTATCAGTGTCACCTCATCAGAGCATGACATATTCCTACACATCTTGACCCCGTAGGTAAATTACTCCCAGCCTTACCACAGGTTGTTGCGCCTTTGATTTGTACCCCTATACTGTAGCAAGCGATAAGGGAACATTAGGGGCTCCTCTTCTCCCCTCTCCCCCTTATTCCTGTTCTCTTGTCTTCCCTGGTATGTATGTTATGTATTTGTATTATAAATAAATAAGCAAGTACGAAATAAAAACTAGTAGCTTAGAATGTTTAGAATTTACCTTTATATATATATATATATATATATATATATATATATATAAAATTATTTCTATATTTTGATTCTCACAATTTGTATAGACTTATTATTCATGACTGCTGAAAAGTGTTGGCTCCCACTTTATAGTGACAATAAAGATTTTCTATTGTGTTTTTACTGTTTGTCAGAATACAGAATATTCATCTGGATTAAGTACTGAGGGAAATTACCCTACTAGTAGTGTAGAACACTTGCATTTTTCTTCCTCATCACTCAATGTAAACACTGGATGACAGACAACCAAATACATATAAGCAACCTGCAGACACCGCTGACCAAGGCTAATCAGAGGGACAGCCAATTGGATGCAGCGCTAATCAAACTAAAAATTTACAACAAACCTTTTTGATCTATCTATGGCCAGCCGAAGGATGCTTTGTCAGCCATAGATGCATGAGGATGGTAGGATATTGCTTGCACTTCCGTCTGATGTCTATTGTCAGCTTTACATGCATATGCATATGCATATGCTTTCCAGATATACACATATACTCAGATTTACAAGGGACATAATTATTGTGAAACCTTAAAAATTATACGAATCAACAAATGTAACTATTTAAAACCTGGGACCTTTTACTAATTCTTCAGGACATTTCACATTTGTAACATGACTTTGGCAATGTCTTCCTATGGGACATCCTCATGACAATTATTTGTTAGGGTAAACACTAGGGATGAGCCGAACACCCCCGCATTCGGTTCGCACCAGAACATTCGTACAGACCGCCCGTTCGATCGAACATTTAGAACCCCAAAATCTATGGGACTCGAACGTTCGAATTCAAAAGTGCTCATTTTAAAGACCAATATTCAAGCTATTGTTGGAAAACGTCTTTAGGAACCTGGGTCTTGCCCAACGGAACATGTATAAATGGAAAAGGACTCCTGAAAAAACGACAGTTTTTAAAACTTTTTTTCCATTGATACATGTTCCCTCGGGCAAGACCCGGGTTCTCAAAGACGTTTTCACAGGCAAACTATAGACACCCAGCAGGTACAATATTTAAAGGAATTTTTCATTTTTTTTATTTAAACATTATTAAAATCACTGCTTCAGGAGCAGTGATTTTAACAATGCTTAACCACTTAAGGACCGCCTACTGCACATTTACGTCGGCAGAATGGCACGGCTGGGCACATCAACGTATATATACGTTGGTTTTAGTACCCAGCCGTGGGTCGCGGGCGCGCGCCCGCGGGCGCGCGCCCGCGACCCGGTCCGAAGCTCCAGGACCGGGACCGCGGGATTCGCGGACCCGATCGCCGCTGCAGTGCGGCGATCCGTCCTTGGAGCAGAAGAATGGGGAGAGCCGTGTGTACACACGGCTTCCCCGTGCTTCTCTGTGGCCGGAGCATCGATCGCGTCATCCCTGTAATAGGGGGACGCGATCGATGACGTCACACCTACAGCCACACCCCCCTACAGTTGTAAACACACTCATTAGGGCACACATTCCCTACAGCGCCACCTGTGGTTAACTCCCAAACTGCAACTGTCATTTCCACAGTAAACAATGCAATTTAAATGCATTTTTTGCTGTGAAAATGACAATTGTCCCAAAAATGTGTCAAAATTGTCCAAAGTGTCCGCCATATTGTCGCGTGCATGAAAAAAATCGCTGATCGCCGCTATTAGTCGTAAAAAAAAAAAAAAAATTAATAAAAATGCAATAAAACTATCCCTTATTTTGTAAACGCTATAAATTTTGCGAAAACCAACCGATAAACGCTTATTGCGATTTTTTTTACCAAAAATATGTAGAAGAATACGTATCGGCCTAAACTGAGGAAAACAAATGTTTTTTTATATATTTTTGGGGGATATTTATTATAGCAAAAAGTAAAAAATATTGCATTTTTTTTTAAATTGTCGCTCTATTTTTGTTTATAGCGCAAAAAATAAAAACCGCAGAGGTGATCAAATACCACCAAAAGAAAGCTCTATTTGTGGGAAAAAAAGGACGCAAATTTTGTTTGGGAGCCACGTCGCACGACCGCGCAATTGTCTGTTAAAGCGACGCAGTGCCGAATCGCAAAAACCCCTTGGGTCATTTGCCAGCGTATTGGTCCGGGTCTTAAGTGGTTAAATAAAAAAAAAATGAAAAATTCCTTTAAATATTGTACCTGCTGGGTGTCTATACCTGTGATAAGGTCTTTAAATAGCACAATCACCTGCCTGCCAGTAAATTAGGAAGAACTGATCTATCTAAGCTATACAGTGTATAAATATATGTGCAACTCCTAGGGATGTATATATATCCTCTACACAATGTAAATTAAGCTAAACTGACTAGCCGGCCTGCTCTATCTAGCTATATAAAAAGACTATCTCTCTGTCTCTCTGACTGATCTCAGTTCAGCGCTGGAACACACTACATGAGGCCGCCCAGCAGGCAGCCTTATACAGTATAGTGTTGGGCCTGTGCTAAGGCCCTGAGCCATAATTGGCCAAAGCCACCCTGGCTTTGGCCAATTATGGCTCTCCGTTTTTTGCGCGCTGTGATTGGCCAAGCATGCAGAGTCATAGTGCATGTTTGGCCAATCATCAGTGCGCAATGCCGTAGTGAATTATGGGCCGTTGCACTTCACTCGAATTTGGAGCGAACGACCCGTTTTGTTCGAAATTCATCGAACGTACGAACAGACAATGTTCGAGTCGAACATACGTTCGAATTGAACGCGGAGCTCATCCCTAGAAAACACATGTAAAATGCCCCCCAGTGCTTTCTCCAGTGCCCTTGTATGCAGTTTTACTGTACTTTGTGTCTGTAAACTGCACAGTCACCATATCATCAAAATTGTTATATGACCTGCTGGAAAACAGGGGCGGTGATACAGAATCGATTGCAGAGGAGTTGAGTGACAGCGACTCATGGGGAAGTTTGTCTTCAGACGCAGAAAGCTATTTTAGCTATGATCCTGGGACCATTAGGGCTAACCGGCGTGACATGCCGCCAACATTTGCCAATAAAAAGCTCGGGGCAGGAGAAGTAGTTGCCTGGCAGAAAGGAAAAATGATGGCAATGAGGTGGCGGGACAAAAAAGATGAGTTACCATTCATAACCATTCATAACACCTTGACCGTAATGGTACACACCAAAGGTGAAAAAGATGTTATGAAGGCACAGGTCGTGTTGGACTACAACAATACCATGGGAGGTGTGGACAGAGCTGACCAGGCCATGACCTTTTATCCAGCCTGGAACAGTGCCTGTGGAATGTATTCATTCTTCTGGAAAAAAAGAGTGATAGGCCTATGATCCATGCAGACTTTGTGTGGAAGGTTGCCAAACTATTTCTAAAGCACCAGACGCCAACGGCTGTAAACAGACCTGGTCGTCGGGCTGCTGGTGTTGTGAACCCCCCGAACGACTGACTTGTCGTCACTTTATGGACCACATTCCACCAACTGAAAAGAAGACAGCACCCACAAGGATGTGTGTGGTTTGCTGTTCTAAGCGTGACGACACCGGAAGGAAAATCCGAAAAGAAAACGGTTTCCATTGTCCCGACTGTGACGTTGGACTTTGTGCTGTACCTTGTTTTACATACCCGAGATGTTTACTGAAACAATATGACTACTAATATTACACCCTTGACCAAAAACAAATATTATTTGTTATTATTATTTTATAATTTATGATTTTGTGTTTCAAACTTTAGTTATTCCTAAGGCCTCGTACACACGAGGGGATATGTCCGCTGAAAACGGTCCGATGGACGGTTTCAGCAGACATCTCCGCTCGTGTGTATGGGCTAGCGGACAGATTTCTCCACCCAACAGATTTCAAAGCATGCTTTGAAATCTATCCGGTGGGAATCTGTCCGCCCGACATGTCTGCTGGTTAGTACACTTACCAGCAGACATGTCGTCCCCCACCGCCGCCGCCGCACCGCCGAATGGATTCGGCGCATGCGTGGAAGTGTTTAACTTCCTGGTGCGGTGACGTAGCGGTGATGTGGCGGCGTCAACGTCACCGCCGCGTCACCGCCACGTCACCGCGCCGTCCGGCGGCGGGGAATTTGATCCGATGGTGTGTACACGCCATCGGATCAAACTCCCGATCGGACATATCCGATGGAAATGGTCCGCGGACCGTTTTCATCGGATATGTCCGATAGTGTGTACGAGGCCTCAGAATTACAGGCCTTACAATGTAAAACGCCAAATTTCCATGCAAAATAATGGTACTGCTTTTAGCACCTAAAATCTGAAAGAATCATAACACCAGGGAGGTTAAATGCAATACAATTTTATAAGTTGCTTAAAAACTAAGTTAACCTTAGGAACCTATTACTTGTTCCCCCTGTATTTAGGGTGAAAAATGTACATGTTCCAGCTCCTACCTCCTCTACCCCACGCCCTGAGCCCCCCCCCTCCCTGTGACAACGGGAGGGAGATCTTCTCCCCGTATCCGCTGTCACAATTTAAAAACAGTGCGGCTGTGTGAGGCTCTGCCCACATGTCTACGTCATTCATTTACAGTTTCCTGTGAATGAATGCCTACAAGTACCATCAGCCAACCCAACTTACGGCTTGTTGATCTTAGCGGAACTGTGAGGGCACTGGTGAGTGCTCTCATAGTCCATTGATTCTTTCTGCCATTCAGTATCTGCTTGTCACTCAATCCACACCCACAATCTCTGGACCATGAGTGCAATACTTTACAGACTGCAGAATGGGTGTATTTAGGTTTTGTGCTGCCCTAGGCCTGACTAAACTTGTGCAACCCCTAATTTAAATATGACCCATCCCTTCCTGTCAAGGCCACAGCCCTTGCGATTTAAGACCCACCCTAAAATTTTCGAATGGGGACACTAGTTCTGATGGCCTGTGGGGGGGGGCAATGGATTCCCTTCATTTGCATAGATTTCCTCTCACTTCCTGTTTGGCTATGGGGCAGGAAGTGAAGGGAAATCTCTGCAATGGGACAGGGATGGTAAAAAAAATTAAGCACTGCCTCCCACAGTTGCAGAATGCCAAACGCCCACATACTGGAAGCAGTGTGGCCGATTTATGGGGGTGCTAAACTAATTTGCCCAACAGTGTAGCGCAAGCCTGGCGGGGACACTGTCGGTGCTGCCCCCCTGCAAAGTGCTGCCCTAGGCCTGGGCCTTGTTGGCCTAGGCCAGGATACAGCATTGGACTGCAGAGAAAAATAAATAAAAGATGCACATTGGTTTTTACTTGCAAAAAAAATACTATTTATTTATTTATTTTGAAAGTTGAACTTATCATTTAATAACCTTAAAACTTGACTTTATGATCATTGGCACCTCTTATTGCTGCCAGTAAAATATTAACTCCTTTAGTGCAATCAGCTGTTGCCTTACTTCCACATCCACCTCTCTGTAACCAATTTCAGGTTCTGTGTGAGGCAGAGGCACTGGTTTGCTGAGAGATCAAAACAGCGATGAGGCAGTTGGTCAAACTCTTGGTTCTCTGCACCAAAAGAGAGGCAAAAATTTGAATGTTAGATTTATATTTTTATTGTCAGCATTAGGAGGGACCAGTGGATCTAAAAATGGATCTTTAAATGAAGATTTGGCTTAAGCGTTCATACTGTTAAAATATAATAATGATTCATTTCAATAACATGTTAATCCATGCAGTAAATGATGGTTGTATTTAATAAAATCTATTTTGTTTCTTTTAACCTCAGAATCTATTGCTGTTATTGAGCCTTTAAAATATCACAGATAAAACTGTGTCGTTCATAAATCACAGCCAGCAGTGTGGGAGCTGTATCTGAAATAGCGTATCCTTTTTAAGGCTCATGATAAACAGTAATCTTAATGCTTTTTACCTGGTCTGCATTATTCTTTTGCTGAAAAAAAGTATATTTTTTTAATGTTTACCAGATCAAATATGTTTGCATTGCCTAACTGGTTACATTTAATACTGAATGTCCACCAGTGTCTTTGGTTTAACTTTAAAAAAAATCTGGTTTACATAAACATTAAACAAAAAAGTTTGTCACAGTTTCTACTTCGATCAGTTCAGGAAAATTGAATTCTTTATGACAAATACATTTCTGGAAGTTCACTCATATAGCTATGTTGTGAGTTTAAACAGTTTAAATTGTGATTTGTGAACAAATACATTTTAAAATAGAGTGAGCAGAAAATTTTGACAAATGTTTTATCTGCACTTTTAATATTTTCCCTGGAAATATTTTTAAACCAATAAGCAAAAATATAAATATGAACTCAATAACACGGCTTTATCGTATAAAACGTCCAAAAAATTTTGTCCATGAAAAAGATAATTTAACAGGTAATTATTGGGTGGATATTATAGAGCTGGTTTAATTATATTATATTTTGAATTAGCCTGCGTTCTTTTCAGATTAATAATCACATTTACAGGAAATTTTAAAGAGTACACATTGCTCCATGACCTTATTGGTTGTTTCAATTGGATGCAATTTAATGCTGATCAGGGATGAGTGAATTTGAGTTGCTTTATATCATGGGGAGTTGATTAAATTCTGCTTAACATCTGCAAAACCCAAACTTACCAGCCAACCCTACTGACTTTATTGGGGGCAAACCTTGATGCAAAATTTTGACCATTTGTAAGGCTAATATGCAAGCTAATGTCACGACCATGGGGGACATTTTACAAAGCATGATGTGACTTTAAAGGTAACATTGGAGAAACACCAAGCCTTTAAATTATATGCTTGGAGATTTGTTGTTACAGAATAACACAATTTTAATAGACAGCATTAGCGGAATTTTTTTTTTGCCATTGCATATTTTTAATGCGTAATGTTTTAAATGCATTGATTTTTTTTAAACTGTTGCATTTAGCTTGTAGCAGCAGCAACCAATTCTCATTCTTACTCTTTTTAGTTATTGTGGCTAAAACACAATTTTTTTATGCAGAGGTTAAAATTTGAGTTGAACAGTAGAATTTAAGGTATAGGACACATTGGTGATAGTAGCCTCCTTTAAAGCCCCCGTTTTTTTGTTTTTTTTAATCTGATTCTTTTTATTGAGAACAAGAAGTAACATTTTCATTTTACAACACACATCTCTTATAACTGAAAGGACACAGATTTCTCAATTTTTGTTGGCCATCCGGTTACATTGTGTATGTTTATACATTGAATTAGTTGTAACAGTACATATAAAATAAAGAAGCAATTGTATAGGAGGAAAAAATTGTATCCAATATTGTATTGCATGGGTCATTTTGTATCTTGTGTGTATCCTCTTGGTATCCTTTCACTCAGCTCCATCCCCAACCCTTAGCCGGGCTAACGAGTGGGGCAAGAGTACTACTCACGCCAAAACAGCAGGGGTGGAACACAGTATTCATACAAATTAACTGTTGGGTTCAACAAAACAAAGTAGTTAGCCACTGCATATCCGAATACCACAAGATTATGCACATCCCTTCATCGTAACTTATACATGGAGTGCCGTCACACCATTCCCTTCAGTCACACACACCATCCTTTGGAGTAACAATATGTATTGTTAAGAGGACGCTGTGGTTGGCCTTCCCCCTAGAATTTTATTTTGAACCAGACGTAAGAGAGCTAGGCCGGGAACTTCATGCCAAGAATTCCAGATGTTTTCGAACTTCCTTGGGCTACCTCGATGTTTGTACGTCAGTTGCTCCCTTATAAGAGAGTACGTTTTTTCAGTGATCCATTCTGTATGTGTAGGAGGTAACACTGAGAGCCACTTTCTGGCAATACGTTTTCTAGCTATAAACAGTACCCTAAGAATGGCTATATAGGTATGGGGAGTATATTGTTCCTCATCTAGCCAGCCAATTAAGCATAGTTTAGGGTCAGCATCAAGCTTAAGGTTTCATATCCTATTAATAGTACTCATCACTGCAGTCCGAAATCTTTGCAATTTTGCGAATCTTCACAGCATGTGTACAAGTGTGCCATTGTCCACCAAACAACGGGGGCAGAACGGGTCGTCCCTTCTATGCCAGCTGTGTCTGCAGGTCAGTGACATATAGATATGTGACCTATGAGAGAACCATATAAGGCGGATATATGTTCCTTTCGGGATAATGATGTAACCAGTTGCGTGAGTATGGTGGGCCTAGTTAGTTCCCAAGTAGAGATTGTAGATTGTGCCGATAGAGTGTGTCTAAGTTGCAAGTATTGAAAGAAAAATGTGTTTGGTAAATTAAATTCCATGTGCAGTGAGTGTAATTCTCGCAAGAGGTCTCCATGGTATAACTGTGAAATAAACACAACCCCACTCCTAGACCAGGCTGAGAAACCCTGTAATTTACCTAATTCTGGGTAATTTCTGTTATTCCAGATACGCGACCAATTGGTGTAGCCTGAGTATAAGAAATGTTGTTCCATACTGCGCGCGCACTTGCTGGGACGCACGGACCGGAAGTGAAGTCAGAGGTCATTCGTGACCATTCACTTCCGGTGAAGGTGAATACTTAAGACGGCACTGACAGTTCACATGTCAGACGCCATCTTGGGTATCAGGAGATAACACAACCAGCAGTGGATCGGTACTGGACATCTGGAAAAACCTGTCATCTGCCTTCGCAGACTATTGTCGTGTACCTTGTTCTCAACAAGAGGTAATTTTTAATTAGTTGATGCAGCTATTAAACCATTTAATGCACTTGGGTACTTTGCTATCAGCATTTTACCCATATATACCTTTCACTTTTTCTACCATGTAAAACATCCTTTAAATATCCCGCCTCATTCTGCCTTTATGTATAATATAAAATTGCCATTACATATATACCTTACTAAGGCATAATTTTGCTATTATAATGTCCCTTGGCCTAATTGATTGAGGGACATCTTCTGGACTTACTAATTATTGGGATATGGGTTAATCTCTATTGATATCCTCCCTATTAGCGTATTAATTCTCCTTAACGAGGATCATTGACATGGCCTTTGTATGATAAGCCAACTACTGGATATCTCGGCCAACTCCTAACTACCCTTTGGCCCCTCAATAGAACTTAAGGGTGCAGAGTAGTAGGTATAAATTGTTATATGTGCCTAGGCTTGTTAAAGTTTTTATCTTTACAGCCTTATATAGAACAATTGAATACTACCCCTTCTATTTATTTTAATAATTTGCAGAGTTAAAATTGTTTTATGCTGGAAATCCCACCACCTTAACATCCACACATCTAACAGCTGGTTGGATCTGGCTTCCACCAGCCATCGTCTGCTCTCATTACCATTTGCGCTGTCGGGATACTGTTCTGAATAGGATCAGAGGACTCGGGGTGCCGCCAACCCGTTAAATGCTGTAATTGAGCTGCTATAACATAGTAGAATGGGTTGGGTGCTGCCAGGCCACCAGAGTCCTTTGTTTCCTGCAGAGTTTCCAACTTTATGCGTGGAACCTGTTTCCTCCATATCAATGTGTGGAAAATGGTATTGCATTTTTTAAACACATGGATAGGGATCCTGCAGGGCACATTGTGGAGCACATACAGGAGTTGTGGATTCCAAATCCTTTTTTTTAAATTGCAATGGCCGACTATTGAGAGGGGTAGTTTAATCCAGCTAGCTGTTTTTTTCTAAATTTTTGGGTGAGTGGGTTGATATTGAGTTTAATATATTGATCTAGAATAGGGTGTACAACTATGCCCAGGTACCAAAAGATATTCACCACCTTGATCTGTTCTGCTATCTGGGGTAGGGGCGCCACCAGGGGGTCCAAAGGGAGTAAAGTGGATTTGTCCCAATTTATTTTAAACCCAGAGAAGTTACCAAATCTATGAATTCACTCCATAAGGTTTATCAGTGAGACAGATGTGTCCCCCAAAAAGAGGAGCACATTGTCTGTGTATAGTGTCAATTTGTCTTCTAGCTCACCATGTTTGAACCCACATATATTAATAATTAATAATGGCTGCAGCTAGGGGCTCTATTGCTAGCACAAATAACAGAGGGGATAAGGGGCAGCCCTGTCTCGTACATCTGTATGTAGTTAAAAGGATGGAGATTAGATGTTATTGATTCTGATGCCTGCCTTCGGTGCTTTATATAATAGTTTAATCCATTAAATGATTACCTCCCTCAGGTTGAGTTTTTCCAACACCCGCGATATATATATTGATATAATCAATAGTTCCACTCTGCGCTATTGAATGCCTTAGCGGCAACAAGCGAGAGGATGGCTCTCTGGCCCATGTCATCAGTAGGTATTTGCATATTCAGATATAGGCAACAGAGATTGTTTGCCGTAGATCGATTGAGTATGAATCCGGATTGATCTGGACTTACAAGTTTAGTCACCACCTTGAAGAGTCTCATGGCAATGACTTCTGTAATTATGTTTAGATCCGTATTTATCAGGGAGATAGGTCGCTATCCCTATCACAAAATAATTCAAGTTACATTTTTTAGGAGCTCATCTTAATCACTTTACATTAATCCAATATAGAAATACTGTATAGAAACTTAAATCAATAAGTACAGTAGAAACAGTTAATTACACGCATTGTCTAATATATAGTATATATAATAATATATATCATCAAGCCAATTACACTCCTGGGATATTGATCTGGTCAGTTGAGTAGCAGAGGGGGTTGTTAATCAGATTCAGCTGCTTTGGTGTTAATGAAATTAACAACAGCTGCACTAGATGGGCAACAACGACCTCCAAAACAGGAATGTTTTTTCAGGTGAAGGTGTCTGACATTTTTTCCACTACTCATCTTATCTGACCGCTTTTCACTAGTTTTGCATTTGGCTAGGGTCAGTGTCACTACTGGTAGCATGAAGTGATACCTGGAATCTATAGAGGTTGCACAGGCAGTCCAAATCCTCCATGAATACATGCCATTGCCAGAAGGTTTGCTGTGTCTCCCAGCACAGTCTCAAGAGCATAGAGTAGATTCCAGGAGACAGGCAGTTACTTTAGGAAAGCTGTACAGGGTTGTAGATGTTTTTTTTTTCGTACACTAACACACTGTATATCACACACATTTTTACAGATTATATTTTTAATTGTATATATATATATATATATATATATATATATATATATACAATTATGTACAATTATTTTATGACTTTTATATGTCCATGTGGTTTATTTATATCTTTATGCCAGCCTTTTTTATATGGTTGTGTCTTTATTTGTATTTGAAGTCTTATTATGTATTTGTAGACCACAAAATCATGTTAGACAAATAAAGTTTTCATTATAAATTATATATATATACTCCAAATATTTCTTTTTTCAGCAACACACCTCATTTAAAGTCACAATATTTCTTTCCTTTTTCTACCTATAGTTAGGAATGGATACATGTTGCTGCAGCTATGCCAGGTCACATTTTTTATCTTTTTTATCTTTTTGGCCATAGAAGGTCCTTAACCCATCAGCAGGACCAGTATCTGCTCCTTTGTGCAAGGAGGAACAGGATGAGCACTGCCAGATCCCTCAAAATGACCTCCAGCAGGCCACTGGTGTGAACGTCTCTGACCAAACAACAGAGACAGACTTAATGAGGGGGGCCTGAAGGCCCGATGTCCTTTAGTGGGCCCTGTGCTCACTGCCCGACACCGTGGAGCTCCATTGGCATTTGCCATTGAACACCAGAATTGGCAGGTCCGCCATTGGTGCCTGATCTTTTTACAGATGAGAGCAGGTTCACCCTGAGCACATGTCACAGACGTGAAAGGGTCTGGAGAAGCCATGGAAAACGTTATGCTGCCTGTACTATTTGGTGGTGGGTCAGTGATGGTCTGGGAAGACATCGATGGAGGGATGTACAGACCTCTACAGGCTAGAAAAAGACACCCTGGCTGCAATTAGGTATCGGGAAACCGTGAACCCATTATTAGACCCTTTGCTAGTGCAATGGGTCCTGGGTTCCTCCTGGTGCAGGACGATGCCCGGCCTCAGGTGGTGAAAGTATGCAACCAGTTCATGGAGGATGAAGGAATTGATACCATTGAATGACCCCCACGCTTAAATTACCTAAATTCAATAGAACACATCTGGGACATTATGTTTTGGTCCATTGGACACGGCAAGGTTGTACCTCAGTCTGTTCAGGAGCTTCAAACTATTGGAAAGGGCATTCATCAGAAAAAAATTCTGTAGGACCTCAGCAGTCTAAATCCTATACATTTTGCAGAATATCAGTCTACCGCTGTTTTTCCTGGAGAGAGTGGCTTCTTTGCTGCCCTTGGCACCAGGCCATCCTCCAAAAGTCTTCCCATCCCTGTGCGTGCAGATGCACTCACACCTGCCTGCTACCATTCCTGAGCAAGCTCTGCACTGGGAATGCTCCAATCTCACTTCTGTATCAACTGTAGGAGATGTTCCTGGCACTTGAACTTTCTTGGGCTCCCTGAAGCCTTAGTCACAACAATTGAACCTCTCTCCTTGAAGTTTTTGATGATCTGATAAATGGTTGATTTAGGTGGAATCTTAGTAGCAGCAATATCCTTGCCTGTAAATCCCTTTTTGTGCTAAGCAATGATGATTGCATGTGTTTGCATGCAGGTAATCATGGAACAATGATTTCAAGCACCACCCTCCTTTTAAAGCTTTCAGTCTTTTATTCTAACCCAATCAGCATTACAGAGTGATTTTCAGCCTTTCAACCCTGTTAGTCACCGATCTCTGCACATGCGCATTAGAGCAGTGAAAGGCGTACGCGCATGCGCGGTCTGGCGGCGCGACGTGTGCACGGGCACACGCACGAGCGCGCATCCCCTCGGAACCAATCGGAGGCCTAACCAGGCTTTTTAAACCAGCTCCTGTCTCATGGCGGGTTGCTGGTTTGTCTTCAGCTTGTGCTTGGACTCTCTGCCACCTTACCTGAATTACCAACCCGGACTTCCGTACAACTCTGCTCACTCTCTGAAGTTGACCTTGGCTTTGCTTCCTGGATATGCTGTCTTCTCCACCCCCTCTGGCTTGACTTTGGACTTGTTGCTCTCTCCAACCCTTGAACCTCGGCTTGCATCCCGGACCTGCCTCCAGTCTCACCCGCTCTGTATCTGCTCAGTACTACCCAAGTTACCTGCTCCGCAGCTTCTCAGTACAGTTACAACTACCTGCTCTGCACCTGCCCTGTGTCTCCAAGACTGTCTGCTCTGCTCACCGTCACCCCCAGGGGCTCCCGGTCAAGTCTTCAGCCAGAACTCCAGCTGCCTATCCAGGACCTTGCTGGCACCGGTGCCTCCTGGTGCCTTCCTCCTCTGTTCCAACTCCAGGGGACAGTGTGCGCCGGGTTGCAACAGTAAGCCGCCCTCGGCATCTCGGCTTCGGTGAGTACGCAGCCTGACAGCCTTGTCCTCGTCAACACTGACACCTGTGATAAGGAAAGAATCACTGACATAATGTCAGCTGGTTCTTTCGTGGCAGAGATGAAATGCAGTGGAATTTTATTTATTTTTTTGGGGGTGGGGAGGGATTAAGTTAATTTTCATAGCAAAGAAGGACTTTGCAATTTATCTGATTACTCTTCATAACATTGTGGAGTACATGCAAATTTCCATCTTAAAAACTTAGGCAGCAGACTTTGTAAAAATTATTATTTGTGTCATTCTCAAAACTTTTGGCCATGGCTGTATATAGATAGATCAGGGATCCTCAAACTACGGCCCTCCAGATGTTGTAGAACTACACATCCCATGAGGCATTGTAACACACTGACATTCACAGACATGACTAGACATTATGGGAATTGTAGTTCCTGAACAACTGGAGGGCCATAGTTTGAAGACCCATGAGATAGATAGATAAATAGTATACATACAGTATATCTCACCATAGGAAGAGGGAATATATGTCACTGAATGTCACCAAGAAAGGTACAGCCAGAGATGAGTAAATAAATGAGTGTCCTTCAAAGTTTATATTCATACAATCACCATGGGCATCAATTCTAATAAGAAATACAATATTAATCCTAATCAATGGAATATCAGCCCATAAACACAAATTAATGTGCCATCAGATATCCACATCCAGAAAAATGAAGAGATCACTATCTACACAATTAAGCACATCTCAGGCCCCATACACACGGCAGAGAACCTCGACGGGCGGAACACATCGTTTCCGCCCGTCAAGGTTCTCTGTCGGCCGTCAGAATCGGTGACCCGCCCATCAGGAAAGGCAACCAGCCATTCATCCCCACGGCCGTCGAGCAAATAGAGAACCTGTTCTCTATTTGCTCGACGGGTTTCCCGACGAGCGGGGCTCGCCAACAGCGTACGCACGGCCGAGGTTCTCGGCAGAATGCGGCTCCCAGCGAGGTTCTCGCTGGTTTCTGCCGAGAACCTCGGCCGTGTGTACGGGGCTTCAGGTCACCTCAGGAACTCTCTAGACCTTAGAATACAGTTCATAGAAAGATCTTATACCGAAAAAGACCATCTTTACCTATTACTTCCTATTTATCCCACATGTGCCCTGGAGTTCCATCCAGTCATGTCCAGGCAATGCCTTAACTATGTAACTATACAATACTGATGAAGATTCTAGTGAATAATTGTTCCCATTTTCTTACTACACATTCATTGATCTTGGTTTACAAAGGATGCTTGTTGAAATTACCCACAAATCTGCCCAAAATTGTATTGCTACCCTAAAGTAATAGTATAATTGAAACAATGATGTCGTTTTCAGAGGAGTGAGCCACAGTATGGTTTTCTGCTGGGACTTTATTGATATTTGTAATTCTGCTAAACAGGTGTTCCCTGACCTTTGGTCCTATTTAGATATAGCTCAGCTGTGAGCTGAACTTTTTGGATCCTCTTTGATCATGACATGAAGAGGCAGAACGGAGAGATGACTATGTAAACAAAGCATTTCCCATGTTCTGCCTAGTGACTTGGCAGGGATCTACTGCTCCCTGTCATCGGGAGTAGTGATCTCAGTCATGTCAGTGGTAGCCCAACCCCCTACAGTTAGAATCACTCCCTAGGACACACTTAACCCCTTGATCACCCCCTAGTGTTTAACCCCTTCTCTGCCAGTGTCATTTACACAGTAATCAGTGCATTTTTATAAATGACAATGGTCACAAAATAGTGTCAAAAGTCTCTGATGTGTCCGCCGCAATATCACAGTCATGATCACAGGTCTCCCCCATTACTAGTAAAAAAAAATACTAATAAAAATTGCATAAATATATCCCCCATTTTGTAGATGCTATAACTTTTGCACAAACCAATCAATATACCATTATTGTGATTTTTTTTTTTTACCAATAATATGTAGAGGAATACATATCGGCCTAAACTGAGGGATTTTTTAAAATAAATAAATATATTATTTTTTTTTTTGGGGGGGGGGGTATTTATTATAGAAAAAAATCCAGAATATTGCTTTTTGTTTTTTTAAATTGTTGTTTTTTTTTTTTTTGTTTATAGCGCGGAAAAATAAGAAACTGCAGAGGTGATCAAATACCACCAAAAGTAAGCTTTATTTATGGGAAAAAAAGGACAACACATTTCTTTGGGTGCAACATCGCACGATCGCACAATTGTCAGTTAAAGTGACACAGTGCCGTATCGCAAAACGTACTCTGCTCAGGAAGGGGGTAAATTCTTCCAGAGCTGAAGCAATTAAAGTGCATTCCCTGTATATTCTTATCAATAACCTATTTCAGAAGCACAGATTTCAGAGTTCTGTTTTAATGGATAATTTCACCTTTGGGAATGTTTCCCGCACTTGCTGTTACTAATTTAAGAAGTCATGCCCATGCAAGGTCCTGCCTGCCTAGCCACGCCATTATTTACAGAGTTCTGTAACAGGAAACTACAAGTACTGATAGCCTTTTTGGCTGTCAGCTTGTAGGTCTCAATGAACCTGCAGGGTGCTGTTGAACGTTTTAGGTAGGTCATTCTTTCTTCTTGCCCATGTGTTAGACATGTGCACACTGAAATATTTTGTTTCGTAAATTTGTTTTCGTCCGAAAAATAAATGTATTTAATTACTCCCGAAATTTGTTTTTATTTAGTTTTTCGTTAAAAAAAGATGCATTCGTCTGAAAATCCAAATTATGGTCGAATCTGTCATTGATGGCTTATGGTGTCTGTCGAATGTTCTAAGAAAAAAAAAAGAAGATTCGACAGAATCTTTAAAAACAAAATAGACCCTTCATGTCTCTCTATGTCAAATCTTCTTGTCTCTCTATGTCGAATCTTCACGTTTCTCTATGTCAAATCTGTCATTGAAGGCTTATGGTGTCTGTCCAATGTTCTAAGAAAAAAAAAAAAAAAGATTTGACAGATTCTTAAAAATAAAAAATTCAACTTTTCATGTCTCTCAATTTTGAATCTTCATGTCTCTCTATGTCGAATCTTCATGTCTCTCTATGTCGAAGCTTTTCTCTCTATTTCAAACTTTTTCTCTCTATGTAGAATAATATTGGACTAATAGAGTTAAGGTTAGGCACATTCGACTGCAACGAAAATGAAAATAAAGCATTTGTTTATGTCGGATGTTTTGGTTTTAGTTTTCTGTGCTTTCGTTATCGTTTGTTAAAACGAAAATACCTGAAATTCGGACGAAAATGTATTAGGACGAAAATTAATGCACATGTCTACCGTGTGTAACTGTCTGCTAGTATGAGTTAGGAGCAGACAGATACACTGACAAGTCTCCAGGGGTCCTGCATGGCACCAGCAATCTGCTGATCTTGGGTGCAATGCTTTCCAGTCTACCCACAATTTATTTTATTTTTTTTAATTCACAGAGGTGAACTTTTCCATTAAAAAATCAATTATCTTTTTTTAATTTGGTGCAAAATGTACACCTTTCAGGAAATTATCCTCAAAATGTGGTAACTTATAAAACTGGCTTGACTGTTAAATAATAGTAAATGGCTTAAGCAGCTATCATACCTTTAAATGTCCACTAATATGACTGCAATAATAGTAATATATCAGAGCAACAGAAAAGGCTATTTAAAAAAAAACACACAGGTAAAGCACATCCACAGAAAATAGGATTGCAATCATCATCGTATTTTCTCTACTTTAAAGGATTTAGCTTTCTGAGTCATAATGGCTGTTTGGGAGCCACATATCCTTCAGGCATGATTGATCACCAATTAGTCAAGTCTGGTATATATGTTATTGCTAGATTCTGTCTGATAAGGATAGAAAGATTATTGGAACTGGATATGGCTGTTAAAGTACTTGCACAACAAAAGTAGATATGCTTAATCTGAGTTAAATCCATGCTACAGCTAATTGGCAGACACAACGCACAGGAAAATATCTCATTTGAAACCCACATTCTAAATGTAATCCTTTACTGATATGCCCAGTTTACTGGCTTCAAATTTACATGCTTGCAGTATAGTTCTGGAGTTGATACAAAACAATAATTATCTGAAAATACTTGTCACATTAATCCCATTTTGGGAGTAAGGCATTTTGGCAAGAGCTCATACCTTACTCCCCAGCCATCTGCTGCAATCATAATATGATATGATGCCTTCATTTACCTAATTCACAATAATTTAAACAAATTCAAATATTTAGACATACAATTCATTTTGTTGATGATATGTATGTGTATATATATATATATGTATATATATATATATATATATATATATATATATATATATATATATATATATATATATATATATATATATATATATATATATATATATATATGTATATATACACACACTATATTTAAATAGTAAGCCTATAAGTGATTATATAGAATTTTTACAGCAGTGTATAGAGATTTAACAGAATATGTATCTAGTCAGATTCAGGACATTCCATCATCTCAAATCTGGTTTATTTGAAGGTTTTTGTTTTTGCAGAGCAATGTTACTGTTTTTTCTCACTCTGCTGATTGTATGTCAAACTCCTGCTGTTCCCAGAAAAGAAAAGCAACATTACCTGAATGTTTCCCTAAAAATTTCACTAAAGTATTTTACCTTTACTTTTTTATATATAATATCTGAAATATTTTATAGATAATTTGGTATCAGTATATTGTTATTATGTATAATTTACTGTATTTTTATTTTGTACTTATTTTCAAGATAGAAGGGTCACTTAGTGTTTCATCGTAAGGTCTTCATGCTATATATTATAGTCCCCTGCGCTACTATGTGTAGAAATGTGCTAACAAGTATATTTGAGGGTCTGCTGCTATAAACCCAATACGTGTTCCAAGGTGATTCAAAATAGCTAAAGATGGTAAATTTCTCCCCTTTATATAGCTGATAAATCACTATATAAAGCAAATCATTTACAGTATCCTAATGTGCAGTACAAAAACAGCAAAGAATTGCAGAAAATTATTAATAAATGTGTATCAGCATAAAGATATATAGGCAAAGATAAGTGTCACTTAATAATAAATCTGTGGTCGTGCATACCAGTATACCACCATTTTAACACAAAAATCCCAGAAAAATTAAGTGCTTGTGCAAAGAAGCCAGTATAAGATACACTGGAAAAACATAAAGACAATAAAGTCCAAATAATAAATCTGTGGGTGTTGCGCAAACATGTGAAGCACCTTCAATGTCCCTCCACCTTCACTTCACATCTATGCGCTCACTTCCATAAAGGACAAACAACTTGTCACCATGTGCCTTCCACCTATAGGGGTATTTGGATCCTTAGTGGATATTTGCAGCCTCCCTGGGTTCAAGAGAATCCTGGGATTCACTCGGATCGCTTGCATCACACATATAGGGTGTGCAGCGCCATTAGGATTTATTGGATATTCATGGCAGCAGCCCACACACAGGGTGAAAGAACTTCCTGGTTAGGTGTGCTGACATAACTAGGCCCCGCCCCCGGTGTTTTTTGTCAGAACCACTTGACTTTTTTTAAGGAGTATCCTTGAAAGTTCTTTATGCTATGTTTATTCAGATCAGTAATTCTGTTGTGCTAGCTAAAACATCAGGAAACAGTACTTGGATGAATATTCATAAACTTTTTTACAAATGGGTAACATATTTTGTGTAAAATGATCATAATACAAAAATATACAATAGGGAACAAAATAAAATCAATCATCAAAATAAATCATAAACAACACATGCACAGAGAATTATTTATTATTTCATTTGGCCAAACCTTTTATTTTTTGCTTTCATTTTTTATTGTTTGTAACCTTTATCCATTTGGAGAGATTTTCAGGCACTTCCTGTCCTATAGGCACAACAAGAAAGGAGATCAGATCTGAAACGGATTTCTAGGGAGATTGGAACATTTATTGGGTTTCGCAATATTGATTCCTTAGGCCTCGTACACACGATGAGATATGTCCGCTCAAACTTGTCCGACGGACAGTTTAGAGCGGACATGTCTCATCGGATTTCGGTTCGATGGCGTGTACACACCATCGGATCAAAATCCCCGCCGGCAGACAGCGTAGTGACGCGGCGGTGACGTTGACGCCGCCACGTCACCGCTATGTCACCGCACCAGGAAGTAAACACTTCCGCGCGCATGCGTCGGATCCATTCACAGGATACGACGCATGTGCGGGAAGATATGTCCGCTGGTTTGCCGTACTAACCAGCGGACATATCCGACGGACAGGTTTGTAGCGGACAAATTTCAAAGCATGCAAATCTGTCCGCTAGCCCGTACACACGATCGGATTTGTCTGCTGAAACGGTCCATCGGACCGTTTTCAGCGGACAAATTTGATCGTGTGTACGCAGCCTTACTCTTTCTGAGTTGATTACAGTTTTCCAAAATATGATAAAAACTTTTTTTTTTTTGTTTTTATCATCCACATTCTGAACAAATAATAAAACATATATATATACTAATCAGATGGATTTTGTGGTCTATTATTAAAGGGGTTGTAAAGGATTTTTTCCCCCTAAAAAGCTTCCTTTGCTTTAGTGCAGTCCTCCTTCACTTACCTCATCCTTCCATTTTGCTTTTAAATGTCCTTATTTCTTCTGAGAAATCCTCACTTCCAGTTCTTCTGTCTGTAACTCACCACTGTAATGCGAGGCTTTCTTCCTGGGTGTGGAGAAAGCCTCTTGAGGGGGAAAGGGGGCGAGCAGGAGTGTCAGGACGCCCACTAACACACAGCTTCTTTCTCTATCTGCAAAGTAGAGAGTGTCCTGACTTGCCTGCTTGCCCCCTCCCACCTCAAGAGGCTTTCTCCACACCAGGGAGAAAGCCTTGCATCGAGGATTTCTCAGAAGAAATAGGGACATTTAAAAGCAAATTCGAATGATGAGGTAAGTGAAGGAGGACTGTACTAAGGTAACGGAAGCTATTTAGGGAAAAACATTTTTTCCTTTACAACCCCTTTAAATTGCCCATATGGTCTTTATTATATAGGTGAAACCACTTAAATGGCGAAGAACCGGTTTGTAAGACACAAGAATGCTATCTGTGATGATCTGATACAGCAGTCAGTAGCACAGCATTTTGTATACTGTGTACATTCAATTTTTCAACTAAGATTCATGATGATTCATCATATCCCTAAAGATAGACAAGGAGTGGATAGGGAGTTGATATTGAGACAAAGAGAGATATATTAGAGAGAATGGTTGAATACATTACAGTCAAGAGGTTTGAACTTGGATTTTGATGTTCATCTGTTCTTTTTTTTTTTTTTGTGTTGTTTGGATGCATGTGGATGCACATACTTCTTTAATTAAATGGTTGATAATTATTTCATAATTTTTGGGTATATTTGGGTAACTGTTTATTTTTTGAAACCATGCACCCTGAAGGAAACCATTAAGTAGCCCACCTGCTTTGGAATTTTGTGGCACTCTCACTTCCTCTCTAGCTCTCCCTCTCTTGCTTTCTCTCTCTCTCTCTCTCTCTCTCTCTCTCTCTCTGTATATATATATATATATATATATATATATATATATATATATATATATATATACACAGTACATATATATATATAGTTTAAATAATAGAAGCATACAACAAAGAAATAGTTCCATTACTCTTAATCACTCAAACGTTGCTGAGAAGCACAATAAAATGTTAGTTGCTTTACCACTTATGTTTCTTCATAGTTTAATTTCAGTCTATAAGACAGGCTAATCTGATATGATATCACCCCTAATCACTTCCACATACATGATTTTCTCCATTACTCATTTCTGCAATAAAAGATTTTTGTCGTAGTACAACATTATTTATATAACCAAGCACAAAACAATTCATTAGAAAGTCTGCACACTGTATAACTCCAGGCAGTTTCCTATGTTCATGAATTTTCAAAACCACATAAGCCAATTCCAGAAAACAAAGCTTTTGCTTAACATCCATAATATTGTTTTTACTGCAAAAGATATTGAAGTTGTGGCCATAGCCAATGCATATTATAAGTAATTTCATAAAATATTAAAGAGTAGATCTTCAAAATTGTAATGTTTTAGTTCAAGTTATGAAAGGTTTGTGTTTTCTATAATCAAAAAACAAATGACTTAAAATTGAAAAAACATAATCATTTGTTCTACTACAAATTGTATTTTTCTCTAACACAAAAACAGCACATAATAGTGTTATAGGCATAGGCAAGAGCAGAATGAGATGATGAAAATGTAATGAACTTAGAGTTAGCTTGCTTCCAAGTATTCAAAAAATAACAATGATGAAAATAAACTGCATACCTTTTATATTTAAAGGATCACTACTTCCAAATGACATCATTGTCATAAACTGTTTAAGACAACAGTTAATAAATATGTATGTAAAAGTTGACCAAAACACCTTTAACCACTTTTAGCCCCAGAAGAATTTACCCCCATCCTTACCAGAGCACTTTTTGCGATTCGGCACTGCGTCGCTTCAACTGACAATTGAGCGGTCGTGTGACGTGGCTCCCAAACTAAATTTACTCCCTTTTTTTGCCACAAATAGAGATTTATTTTGGTAGTATTTGATCACCTCTGCGGTTTTTATTTTTTGCGCTATAAACAAAAATAGAGAGACAATTTTGAAAAAAATGCAATATTTTTTGCTTTTTGCTATAATAAATATCCCCAAAAAATCTATAAAAAAAATCCACAGTTTAGGCGGATACGTATTCTTCTACATATTTTTTGTAAAAAATATCGCAATAAGTGTATATTAATTGGTTTGCGCAAAAGTTATAGCGTCTACAAAATAGGAAATAGATTTATTGCATTTTTATTTTTTTACTAGTAATGGTGGCGATCTGCGATTCTTATTGTGACCATGACATTGCGACGGACATATCCAACACTTTTGACACATTTTTGGGACCATTCACATTTATACAGCGATTAGTGCTATAAAACTGCACTGATTACTGTACAAATGTGACTGGCAGGGAAGGGGTTAACACTAGGGGGCGCTGAAAGATTAGGTATGTTCTCTAGTGAGTGATTCTAACTGTAAGGGGAGGGGACTCACAAGGGGAGGAGACCGATCTGTGTTCCTCTGTACTGGGAACACACGTCAGTCTCCTCACCTCTGACAGGACATGGATCTGTGTGTTTACACACACAGATCCACGCGCACTGGGTCCCGAGCAATGCCACTGGCGCACGTGCGCCCCTTAGATGGCCGGGAAGCCCAGGAAGTCATATGACGTCCACCCAGGATGGGAGCTCCCATCTGTGGATGTCATTTGATGATGGGCGGGACCTGAAGTGGTTAATTATGGTGACATAATGAGATACTTTTGACACATAGGGGTTCATTTACTAAATGATGAAATCTGAAGCAGCTTAAGCTTTGACAAAAAAAATGGAAGCTGATTGTTTTTTTATGCAGAGCTCCACTAGATTTTGCACTCTCTAGTTTTAGTTAATCATCCCCATAGTTCATTTAATTTCTCTCCAGATAATAAAATTAAGAAACAATACCAGTTGTCATACTTTTTTCTTCCTATTGTTTTGAGTGGGACTTTAAACAGAGTGAAATACTGCTGAGCAAGGCTACATAAATGTCAAATATCCCAATTCTTGTACAGACATATTAATAATAGCATGTACTATACGTTAGGTGTGAATTTAGTAGCATTATTACAATTTTATATCATGCTAGTAGGTCTGACTGCTGACCACTGAGATGAAACAGAGACTTTTTTTTCCATAAAGAGATATGCACATTAGAAATGACATTCAATCACCAGGCTTACACCATAAATTCAACAATTAAAAATTAAAATAAGTTTAACTTTTTTGAGAATTTGTATAATTTTAATATAATTAAATTTAATCCGTTAGAAAATAGATTTTTTTTTTAAAACCTCAGTTTTTTTAAACACAATCTTGGAGCTTGGCCTTGGTATACAAACAGATAAACAGAATATTAATTTAGGAAGACAATAGTTGTCATCAGCACACATACCTTTGAAATTAGAGAACACCCTGCAAAAGTGGTTGATTCTACTGCACAGGCCTTAGCAGTTATTGAATAGTCAGTCATGCTAGTTCAGTAGCAGAAGCATTAAAGGGAAATAGCTAGAAGCCAATGCCAGGGGATACAGGAATCATTAAGCAGTACCAAGTAAAAATCCAACGTTACAGTCAGACTGATCAGGATTAGAACAGGCTGAAAGATGTCAAATGTCTAAGGTAAACTCCAAGGATCAAAAGTCTAAGAAACATAATCCAAGCAGCAGTCTTTTTAATGGTCAGTATTTGAGTCTCTTGATTTTGTTTTGTACAGCTAGGATCCAAAGAGGGTACAACACAGTTAATGTTAAAAAAAACAAAAAACAAAGCCTATTGTTAAAAAACAGTAATATGCATTCTAAACATGGCCACTGTATAAAAGAAAAATAATATTTTGGTGGGGAGCAGCAATTCAACTGGATTTAGTATAACTGATGAACTACAGCGCTACTAAATCCAAAATACACCACAAAATTAATAAATAAATGTAAAAAGCTGCAGTATGTGAAAAAGGTTACCAACCAAACAACAAATGTGAAAAAAGCAAGTTTTAAAACTTTGGTCCGACAGACAACGGACCGATGGGCCGTACACACATTCGGTTTGGACCGATCGTGTGTACGCGGCCTGACAGGCTTTATTCTAAGGTTGCCCTATTTTTGACTCCATCCATCTTCCCATAAACTACAACCAGCTTCCATGTCCCTGCTGAAGGAAAGCATCACCACAACATGATACTGCCACCACCATGTCTCACCCTGGATGGTGTGTTCAGGGTGATGTGCAGTGTTAGTTTTCCGCCACACATAGCATTTTGATTTTGGGCCAAAAAGTTCAATTCTGGTTTCTTCTTGCCACTCTTCAATAAAGGCCAGAATGGCTTGGATTGAACAGTACTTGTGAGATGTTTAAAGCTTGGGGTATTATTTTAAAACCCATTCCTGCTTTAAACTTCTCCAAAACGTTATCCCTGACGTGTCTGAGCTTATGCAATTTCTCAGCATGAATTTTTGGTTAAAAACGTATCTGTGTGTATGGTGCAAGTGTACTGAGAATTAGTTATACGATGTGGAATGCGCGAGACATGCGGGATAAGATTAAAAGGACAGTCGTTTTACAATATTTGAAAGGGCAGAGGGTTGATATTGTTGCATTGGGAGAATTAGTTATACAAACATCAAGTGTAAATCATCTCAGCAATACTTCACTGTTTACGGGACAGCTGCAGTGGAGCATAATGGGTGAACTTAAAGCGGTGGTAAACCCGCTGACTTTTTTTTTTTACACCTGTAAGGGAAAAGGCATAACGAGCTAGTATGCACAGCATACTAGCTCATTATGAAATACTTATCTTAGAATGAGGCGTTGGTGTAATTCCCGATCCATGGCGAGGAAGCTGACATTCGGGTATCGCTGGAGCCGCTATGTCATCACTCCCACAAATGCGTGCAGGAGACTTCTTCCCCGCAAAGTCCAGCGGCTCCCAGCACTGAAAGGCAATCCATAACCCCCCCCCCCAGCCCATTAAGCTGGTGTCCACTGTCAGAACCTTCCAAGAAAGGGAGGAGAATGAACTTCCCTGATTCCTACAGCTATGCAAAGATCCAGGGAGCTCTGTAATTAATCTAATCAAAGGGAACTGCTTCAGATGAGGCAACTAGTTTCCCCAATACTCTCATGTAGAGACAAATTGAGAGATAACATAAGGACCTCAGAAAAGTAATTGATTTTTCAGAGCAAGGGACTTACTTAGAGGAAGAATCACTTTTGTATTGGCCTTTTTGATGAGACTTATATATTTCAACCACTGGGATAGAATTAATGATGATTTATGTATTTTACCACAGAACCAAATCTCTCTAGAGTACTCACAGTAAAAGTGAGCAAACTATCCAGGTACCCTTGCATAAGCCCCCTCTAGGTCCTTAGAAGGTCCACAGTGTGAGCCAGGACCTTTGTGAATACTGAATCCATTTGAAATCTTCACACCTGGAGAACATTATTGAGAAATTTGAGATCCAATATGGGATGCACTTTGTCATTCAGTTTTGAAACTTTATAAAGATTTATATAGAACCCACAAACTTTTTGTCTTTTTGTACCAGAATGATCGCTCCTTGAGAAGGAGATGACCAATGGCCTACAAAAGCAAAAATCGTTTTAGTGGACTCAGAAACATTTAAAGCATAAAGTATGAAGGGGGAAAGCTTTAGAATTCCAACTTGCACCTTTGAGCAAATGTGCAGTAAACCCACCCATCTGCTACCTTATCCTGCCTCATTTTGCAAAGGCCATCAGACATTCCCTTCCCACACAAGTGGGGTTGCCCCTTCAATGGGAGAGGGGCCTTAAAGTCCAAATTCACTGGCTTAGAGGCCCAGAACATCTTATAGAACTGGGACTAAAGTTTGAAGTGGATTAAGTTGAAGCCTGAGATTGATGAAAGGAATGCCTTGTACAAGAAAGCATAGAAGGGAGCAGCAAACCTCTGAATTGTGTGCTTATCCTTTTTCAAGTTTTAACAGAAAGCTCTTACCATCCAACATTTCTTAGACATGCTTATCCAGGTCAGACCCAGGCAAGCATTCTCCGTGAAATGAAAAACTTGCCAACAGCTTCTGGAAGGGTAATTCTGCAGACCAACATTAATTTTAGCCAAAGAATTCTGTGCATGTGTATGGACTAAAGTCTCAGGCATACTAATCTATGGGTACCAACACGCTACCAGATACACTTACCATTCCTGCCACAAGACAAGGGGGTCAAATCCTCACCCTTCACAGTGACCTGTGCCAAGAGGACATTCAAGGACTCAATCCTACCCATGCTGGGGTTCACTGCCCTGGACCTGTATAAGCTCCAGAAACACCGGCGAGATGCGGGAGGGAGGGCAACCCCTGCCACTGCCTCTAAGGCCGCGTACACATGGACTGTTTCAGCAGACAAATCCGATCGTGTGTACAGGCTAGCGGACAGGTTTGTCCATTGGACAAATTTCAAAGCATGCTTTGAAATTTGTCCGCTACAAACCTGTCCGTCGGATATGTTCGCTGGTTAGTACACTCACCAGCGGACATATCTGCCCGCACATGCGTCGAATGGATTTGACGCATGCGCGGAAGTATTTTTCTTCCTGGTTCGGTGACGTTGCGGCGTCAACGTCACCGCGCTGTCTGTGTGTGTACACGCCATCGGACCAAAATCCGATGAGACATGTCCGCTCTAAACTGTCCATCGGACAAGTTTGAGCGGACATATTTCATCGTGTGTACGCGGCCAAAAAGAGATCCAGCGGCTGATTGGTTACTAGGCACAGCTGCACCAGATTCTGTGTGCTCCAGTTTTAGCAAATCTCCCCCAATATCTAGCAGAATAGGACTTATTGAAACATTAAGTCAAATAAATAGTTTTTGTATGTGCAGCTTTTTAGTAGTCTCTAAAGTTTTCAATTTAGGGCTCTGCAGCTACAGTAAAGTATCATATAACAATTTCTGCATTAATTGATAACCAACAGAGGAAAGTCACTATCTTACTCCTTTTAAAACATAACCTACCTGGGGATGAGCAACTAAGATGTTACATTATCATACTATACAATTACAACTGTAGAGAATGTAGATTAATAAGAACAGTGCAGGCTTTTACAGCGTAATAAAATCATAGGGTGGCAATCACAGACTGAGAAAACTTTATTTCACACTGTTGTCCCAGTTTTCAACTTCAAAAAAACAGGAGGCCTAAATGCATACCATATTCATAACTTACTTCTTAGGAGGTCCCTCATTATTTCCACCCCTATAGTTATGAATATTGAGCACATGCTTTAGTCATTTGTACTGGTAATTCATACTAAAACATACACAAAGGAAAACCTAGAAGTGTTAAATAATGGGAAGGCTAAACCCATGTGGGCTACCTATTAAAAGTAACACTGCCGGCCAACGTAGACTGCTTTCATTAAAGTTTCTATGGTTACAGAATACCAATATATAGTTCTGTGAACTGAATTTTGGTGTAGCTATATAATTTAAAATATGTATTAACAAATACTAGATGTTAACAAAAAAAAATCAGAATAGCACTTTAAGGAAACATATTGTGAAAAAAATTGTAATTGCCATCACTAAACTATCCTTTTGAAAATGCTAATTGTCTAGAAGGTATAGCATGTTGATTCAATAAGTTGTTGACCCAGGACCAGTATGCTGATGAGGACTGTAAAAAACCACATGCATTTTTTCACTCCAGTGAATGAAAAAGTATTGAGATCAGGGTCAACAAGGCAACTACAATTTTTGGAAGGAGGACAGTAATGTACAGTAAGCCCCTATTCTTTACTCAATGCATGGTTCCTTTAATACAAGTATAGTTATTATGTCTTTATATTTTCTTTTGAATATGTAGGTTAATGTAATTTATTTTAGTTACAATACCTTTTATACATGTTAGTAACTGGATTTTTTTTCATTTGCATTTCAGAATCAGTGACTTTCAAATAAATAAACCTCATAAAATCTGCTAAACTGAGTAATCTGTAAGTCAGTTTGCAATAAGAATGTGTACAATAGCTTTTGAATTTTCCCTTTATGGGCATTTATAGTGTTATTTTTTTCCCTCTGGAAAAACTGTTTCCACGCACGTCAGCTTTTATATGGTACAGAATACACATTAGGAAAAGGTGTCCAAACAAGAGGGAATAAAGGTATAGAATATTGGGATTTTTTTATTTTATTTATATTTTTCTATTTAAAGCAATATTTTCTGAGCAGCACCTCAGGGATACCTAGAAAGTAAATGAAACTGCCAAGGGCATAGTGTACACTTTAAATATGCAGCAAAATATAGACATGCAGTGCAGCTTTTGGGTGGTAGCAGTCATTTGTGATGGTTCATTAACTAAGTGATGACATTTTTTTATTATTCCAGGACTAATGCATTCTGAATAAATCTCTTTACCCTCGTGGCTCATCATGTTGTACTTTTTGGACTGACCACCAGATGCAGTAAAAACTATTTTTAAAAAGGACACCTAAGACCATTGCAGTGTTTTAGAGAATATTTTAACCTACTGGCTTCTAACCTGGCCGAGGCATGGGTAAATAGGTGGCCAAAATATCTGAAAAGGCCCTCTTCACTGAGGATCTCCCTGTAAATTAATTGATGGGGCATAAGTCTGATATGATCCAGAGAGAAACATACTTTGTTTAGATGTTAATCTTGGGGACAACACAGACGTTTGTGAATAAATATGGATTTTTGTGGGCCAGGTATCTCACTCCTGTTTCATGTTTCTTGACATATATACTGTATATTCAGTTATGAAAATAAATACAACTACTACTTAGTTCCCTTTCACACTTATACGACTTGTACCACGATTTTGGACTGCAAAATCGTATGATAATTCATGCTCCATGATTTTGATTGACTACCATTTATATTGGCACAACTTTAAGGCGGCGTACACACGACCGAGGTTCTCGCTGGAAACCAGCGAGAACCTCGCTGGAAGCTGCATTCCAGCGAGAACCTCGGCCGTGTGTACGCTCTCGGCGAGCATCCCGTCGGGAATGCCGTCGAGCAGAAATAGAGAGCATGCTCTCTATTTGCTCGACGGCCCGCCTGGATGAATGGCTGGTTGCCATTCCCGACGGGCGGGTCGCCGAATCTGACGGCCGGCAGAGAACCTCGACGGGCGGAACGATGTGTTCTGCCCATCGAGGTTCTCTGCTGTGTGTACGCAGCTTAAGTCGTGCCGACTTCAACGTAGTCCCTGCACTACTTTGGTCCAACTTCCATGGAAATTGATGTCCATAGACCTCAATGTTAAACCCTCAAGTAGCATGCAAATCTTACCTGAATAATATAGCTGCGATTTCAGTACGATTTCAGTACAACTTTGTAAGCACAAGCTGTAAGCACAAGCAGCTTTTTGACCCTTGCCCCACCCAATCCTTTCAATAAAGTAGCCCTTCCCAAGCACATTTTTCTAGCACACTTTCACTTCCTGGTTATTCCCTAGGCAACAATGTGCTCCAAACAGCCCAAAAAAAGAGATGTCCTTGTCCTCTGCTTCTCCTCCTCTTCTTCATCATGCACTGCTACTGCTGCAGCAGCAATGACAACTGCTGTGGCAATATATTGAGTAGCAAACATTTTCTGTCACAACACACCACACCACAACAACCAGGAAGCAAACAGGAACTGGAAACAATTATGGCAGGAAAAGGAATTACCTTACACCATGTATGTTTTCATTGGTTAATGCCAAAGTTGTGGCAAAGTCTACAAAGTAGTACTGATCCAAAATTGCAGCAAAATCACGCAAAATCACAGCCAAAAAGTTGCGCGACTTTGAAGTTGTACAAGTGTGAAAGGGGGTCCACTTAAAGGAGTTGTAAAGGAAAAATTATTTTTTGCTGAAATTATTGTTTACAGGGTATAGAGACATAATAGTTAACTGATTCCTTTTAAAAATGATTAAAAATAGATAAAAATCAATCATATAATGTGCCTGCACTTTCAGTTTTGTTTTTGCTGTTGTACAGAGCCAGAGAGCCAATAGAGGGCAGTGATGGTTTGTAAAACGAAACTGGATTGGTGCTGAGGAGTTTTACACACACCTCCTTGATTAGTGACCACAGTGAGAAATCTCCCAGTACTGTGGTTATCTGGAAACAGACAACCAGGAAGTGTTCAAAACAGAAAGGAATTACAGCAACATCAAAGCAAAAACGAACAATGAGGACATGAAAACAGCACTGCATTAAGTTAAAGGAAGCTATTTAGCTAAAAAAAAAATTCCTTAAGTGACCCTTTAATGTTGTCCAGACATTATAACTTCATGTGGATTTGTAAACTTTTAATGCCATTACTCTTATTTCTGCTTTGCTTGACAAAGGATACCAGGATACTCACTTTGGAGAAAAATGCTTTAGAAAATATTATCCTTAATGCCTGTATATAGCCTGATCTTTCAAAATTATGGTCCTCATTTGAGCATTGCTTTTGACAAGCAAAAGAGGCCAGTCTATATAGACATTGTCCTGCTCACCCCCTCAAGAGGCTTTCTCCACACCAGGGAGAAAGCCTTGCATTACTGTGTTTAGTTACAGACAGAAGAACAGGAAGTGAAGATTTCTCAGAAGAAATAAGGACATTTAAAAGCAAAATTGAAGGATGAGGTAAGTGAAGGAGGACTGCACTAAGGTAAAGGAAGCTATTTAGGGAATTTTTGTCCTCGCTATGATGTTTGCGATACCTCACATGTCTGATGTGATTACTATTCACATATGCACCATAGACCTACACAAGCATTCACCTTTGCTTTTGAGCATGGGGGGGGGACAAGGACTCTTTGCATTTATTATTTTTATTATTATTTATTTTATTTAAAAAAAAAATTACACTATCTCTTTATTTTTTTTATCAACTTTATTCCAGTGACTGTAAAGCCGCTCAGATCATTTTTATATTATAGAGCATCGATAGCTGAATAAAACACACCAGGGTCATGACTGAAGCTGCAGCCATGACCCTGGTATAACCACTAAAACCCAAGGTTGTACGGGTATGTCCTAAGGGCAGTAAGTGATTAAATTTAGAGTTCTACAGTTGTATGGTGTATACTCACCCACTTTTAGGACCCAAAGAAAGGACTATTTGATAGGTATGCTATTGGGTAAAAAGTACTGCAACCTGATAATAGCACTTGCTCCCTGTGGTGCTGGACCCAGAAAAGTAACAGTCTACTATACAATATATGAATCACTATTGTACACTCAAGTGAGAGAAAGGCGGGATCACCTGACTCCCTCTTCTGGGTCATGTAATATACATCTCAGCAAATATAATCAACTTTGGTGTCACAAATGGGTTAGGCTTTGCCATTATTGGCAGATCTTATACATAATTTCGAATATTTCACGCTTGCATTCCCATAGCTTATAATGCACAGTCTGATTTCTGTGAAAGTAGATATAAACACACATCTTTTTCCTTTAATGTACTTCAAGCAATTCATTCAGCCTACATCTCTTTCATGTTTCAATAAAGTATGTATCACATTGCCTCACAAAGAATTTCTTTCTTTAATATGGAATGAGATAATGCAATTGAATCCTACATACCAAATCATAGGAAATGTCAATTCCTCAGAACCTGTACTCTACAGTATGTGTGTGTGTGTATAAAATATACAGAATATATACATATATATATATATATATATATATATATATATATATATATATATTATATTCTTTACACACACATAGAGTACGGGAGGGAGGTGGGCTTAATTAAGTCAACTACTTCTCAGTTTGCACCCTCAATAAAACTCTTTCTTCATCCCCTGCCAGGAATATCTGGGCTGTTCCTCTCTCTGGGGTTTGGGATGAAACTTCACCTTGAGGGATTGTGCCTGCCAGACCTTGGTGTCCCTTCTGTAGTAGTTATCAGTGTGTAACCCTGTACTTAAATTCCTGTGCTGTAATGCCTAACTAGCGTACAGGGAATTTTGGAATTTTTAGTCAGAGAGGGATGAGGAGTAGTGAGAGAAGTGTCACAGGAATGGGAAGATGGAGGAATCTTGATTACCCACAGGCAGCCCCTGTCAGGCCCGGGCCCCCTGCTGAATCGTACTGTTTGCACTACCCTATCAGTGACCGTGGTGAAAGAGTAAACTGTAAAACATGTTTAATAGGCTGGTAGTTACATAAACTAAGTCAAAGGGTTTCTATGTATTTTTATTACCTATTAATTCCAGGCTACAAGAAAATCATCCAGCAATTAGCTAATCCTTGAAGGAGATATTTATTTGTAGCAGAAATATGTTACAGTAAAGAAATGTCTGTATGCACTGAAGAGAATAAACATTCTATATGGATACATCTAGCACCATGTTATAAATAAGACCCCATACACACTATTAAGCACACGATCAGATTTCCATCAAACAAATCCATGTAATTTGGTGCGAAGGGCGTTGACCGTGAACTTGGTATGCATACAGACGACAGAACTTTTTCAGCCAACATACACAAAACTATGTGGTTTTTCAGCTCGTTAGCACCACCTTTTGGGCAACTTCTGCTAATGTTGTGCTATGGTTGGCATTGGTTCGGAGCATGTGTGTTTGTCCTTTGGATTTTATTCCGACGGACTTGTGCACAAATGATTGGATAATCCAACAAGACACATTTGTTGTCGGACAGTTTTAAAGCATGCTATAAAACATTTGTTATCGGAAAATACGACAACAATTGTCCAGTGGACCAAAAAACGGTCGGAAAATACGATTGTGTGTATGGGCCTTTAGAGTATTGTGCATGTTTGTAGATATGTGTTGAGGTGTGCCTTATAGTTAAGAAAAAGACTGCCAGTTCTCTCAGTAGATGCCTGATGCAAGGTGGAGCATCCACTTTTTAGGCAGCAAAGTTTGACCTTCCTGACCTCTCTGTAAATGACGCAGACGGGTCTCTGTTTCCTCACAAATGGAACAGTCTCTTGCATTCTCTTCTCATTCTCAAGCATACTTTTTAATCTTCTCCAGTCGGGAAAAACTTAAGTGGACAGGTGGAGTTTGGTGGCCAGGGAACCCATCAACTGTTTTCCTGGTCAGACTCCCGAGCCTTCTACTGATAGGTTGATAATTTCTATCATGCATACTAACATCCCTTGGAGCCATTAAATACCAGAAGAATCATAAGCTGTAATAAAAACCTGTCATTGCTTGTGTAGATTGACTGGCTTTAGTTCCACTCCCTGTAATATTTCGTGGGTATCCTGTAATGGGTGGGGCTGCTCTGTTCCTCTCACAGCTTCGAACAGGTCAAATGCAGCTCAGTGATGATGTCATCACTACACTCATGCCCCGTACACATGATCAGAATTTACGATGGCCTAAAATCTAAAGGAATTTTTTGTCGAAATTACGTTCAAGCTGTCTTGCCTACACACTGTCAGACCAAATTCTGACCTTCCAAAATGTGGTGACGTAAAACACTATGACGAGCCGAGAAAAATTAACTTCGATGCTTTCTGAGCATGCGTCAACTTGATTCTGAGCATGCGTGGGTTTTTTCTCCATCAGAGTTGCACACAGACTATAGGAATTTCCTATCGTTTCTTTTTCCATCGGAAAAAAATAAAATATGTTCTATTTCTAAACACAGACGGAAACAAGTCAGATGGGGCCCACACACGATTCCGATCGTGTGTACGCGGCATCACAGGGTACTATCTGAGTTTGCAAAGACATTTGGTGCTTACAAGGTGGACTTAAATTCTTTTGATTACTATTAAGGAATACGTTTGCACGAAAATCCTACCTGGAGTACAGCTTTAGGCTGGGTTCACACTTTGTGGAGCAGTTTGCACAGGGGGTCCAGTGCGTCCCTGTTCTCCGTTTCAGGGGAAAATCAGGTTCAAACTTTTGGCTCAATTTGGACCAGAAATGAAGCCAAAGACACACAGGACTCTTCTGCAGTGTGCTCCAATGAGAGCTGGTGACAGTCTCCTGTCATGCAAATTGGATGTGGGGAAGTGTGAACCCAGCCTAAAGCTTGTGTTTTTTTTTTTTTTATTATTTATATCTGTATCTGAGACCCCACATAAGCATATATGTTGCATTTGTCATTTTATCCAATTGAGTTTTTCTCTATTCTATACATTTTAATATGATATAGTATGTCTTTAGAACGTGTGTGACTTTGAAGGGTTAGCTTTGCATTTATATGCCTCCCCACCGTAGCAGCAGTATATACTTTGCCCTATTTCCAGAGATTGTGAAGGATGTAAAATCCACATAGCATAGGTCTTTTCTTCAAATAAGGTTATTAATAATACATGTACCAAAGTGTAGGACAATGTGTTGCATACCTGTGTATAATCTAATATCCACCTACATCTAAATTTTATATTCATTATTTCTTCAAAATGTGACAATGCCTAATGCTGAAGGCTATGTTGTTGAAAGGCCGTGAATGGAAAATCCATCAGACTTTGGCAGAGATTTCCAGTGTAATCACCAATAATACCTTTTCTTGCTAATAAAAGAAACATTTTCCTTAACTGCATTTCAATGAAACTGTTTCTGAAAAACTGCTCAAGTATTTCCTTTGTTCATTTACTGGACATATAATTGAAAACGCAGATATTAACAGTAACAAAAGATGATAACAGCTCATGCAAAGATAATTGTACTTGCTTGTTAAATATTTAAAGTGAATCTGTACTTTGTACAAACTACACAAAGTAACAGGTCCACATTGCTGTGGCGCTTAGATAACACATGCACTTACGTTCCACTCACTCCTCCATGCCACCAGCTCCTCTGAGAAATGCCTGATATTACCACATATGAGAAAAGACATACAAATTATTTATAAACCTGCTGTGAAAATTCAGCATCACTAAAAGACTGCCAACCCTAGCATATATAGTAAACTTCAGCACACTAACCCAGGTACAGTGCAGCCACAGAAGGCATTCCATTTGCCATCCCTCCCCCAAATGCATAATTTGGTGTTAGATCAGCCAATTGCTAGGCTCAAATATTATCAAGTAGTGGTGGAAATAGAAAATGTTGTGTGCATAGCCCCTATAAAAGTTTCAACTTACTCAGCATGTTTAACCGATTCCCGAAGGAATCGGTTAAACACGGTTAAAAACGTATCAAAAGTGTCCGATCTGTCTGTCGCAATGTCGCAGTACCACTAAAAATCACAGATTGCTGCCTTTACTAGTAAAAAATAAAAATGCCATAAATCTTTTCCATAGTTTGTAGACACAATACATTTTGTGCAAACCAATCAATATACGCTTAGCGCGTTTTTTTTTTTACAAAAAATATGTAAAAGAATATATATTGGCTTAAACTGATGAAGAAATGTGTTTTCTTTTTAAAAAATTGGGTATATTTATTATAGCAAATAGTAAAAAATATATATATTTTTCAAAATTGTTGCTCTTTTTTTGTTAAAAAATATGCCAATTTTGTTTGGGTACAATATCGCATGACCGCGCAATTGTCAGTTAAACAGACTCAGTGCCAAATTGTAAAAAGTGCTCTGGTTAGGAAAGGGGTACAATTTTGGATGGTTCGTTTTTTAGTATATATATATATATATATATATATATATATATAAATACACACACACACTATATTGGGACACCTGCCTTTACATGCTTATGAACTTTAATAGCATCCCAGTCTTATTCCTTTGGGTTCAATATTGAGTTGGCCCACCCTTTGAAGCTAGAACAGCTTCAACTCTTCTGGGAAGGCTGTCCACAAGGTTTAGGAGTGTGTCTATGGGAGTGTTTGGCCATTCTTCCAGAAATGCAATTGTGAGGTCAGGCAATGATGTTGGATGAGAAAGTCTGGCTTGCATTCTCCGCTATAATTCATCTCAAAGGTTTTCTATCTGGTTGAGGACAGGACTCTGTCAATTTCTCCACCTCAAACTCGCTCATCCATGTCTTTATGGATCTTGCTTTGTGCACTGGTCCACATCATTTGGTGGAGGGGGTATTATGGTGTGGGGCTGTTTTTCAGGGGTTGAGATTGGCCTCTTAGTTCCAGTGAAGGGAACTTTTAAGATATCAGCATACCAAGAAATTCTGGACAATTTCATGCTCCCAACTTTGTGGGAACAGTTTGGGGATGGCCCCTTTTGGTTCCAACATGACTGTGCACAAAGCAAAGGCGCTTCTGGAAGAATGGTCAAACATTCCCATAGACCAGTGGTCTCCAAACTGCGGCCCAAGGGCCGGATGTGGCCCTCTGCTTGCCCTTTTCTTGCAATTTGGGCACTATTCTTCCCACTGATACAAGACACTATTCTGCCACCTGCCACCAACAATGGGGCATCATTTCTTCCACTGAAACCAAAAATGGGGTACTATTCCTCCCTATGATACCAAGGACTGAGCACTGTTCCCCCCCTAATACCAAAAGTGGCAATGCTTACTCCCACTGATGCCAGGAATATTTCCACTCCTGCTTTTGACCATAGTCTGGGCCTTCCTAGAGTCTGAAGGACAATAAACCGGCCATTTGTTTAGAATGTTTGGAGACACCTGCTATAGACACACTTCTAAACCTTGTGTACAGGCTTCTTAGAATTGTTAAAGCCGTTATAGCTGCAAAGGTTGGGTCAACTCAATATTGAACCCTATGGACTAAAACTGGGATGCCATTAAGGTTCATATGCAAGTAAGTGGAGGTGTCCCAATACTTTTGGTAATATGGGACCAGATTCAGGTACATCTGCGCATTATTGGAGCGGCGTAGCGCACCGCCTTTACGCTAGACTGGCGCAATGTAGCGGCGCAATCACCCTATTCTCGTCGGTTTTACGCAGAAATTAGCGCCTGTGCAACGTTATTTCTGAGGCGCAAGGCGGAGTAATACAAATTGGGAAGGACGTGGGCGTGTTACATTGAAATGAGCCGTGACCCCATGCAAATGAAGGGCCGGCCGGCTCGCGCATGCGCGCTTGAAGCATACCATGTCAGCACCTCTGTGCACATGCTCCCAACTCGGGAAGAGCGCAATCAGTGAAATTGAAAGTGGACTAGTGCAAAATCATGAACTACGCAGACAGCATAAATAGACAGACAGAAACGCACTTCCTTTGCAAAAGTACATCTCTTTGTATCCCTCACTATACAGCAAGGTGCTTTTGTTCTGTTGTTAGTTGCGTTGTGGTTTGTCTTTGTGATATTTGTGAACTGTGTGATCTAGTGTTTGTTAGAAGATATTTGTAAGTGATTTTTGGTGACTGCTTGTGAGAGTTTTTGGTTGATCGTTTTTTGTTCGTTTGTTTTCTTGCTTGATTTTTCCTGCTTGTTTTTGTGAGTGATTTTTCCTGCTTGTTTTTGTAAGTGATTTTTGCTGACTGTTTGGGAGTGAGTTTTTACTTTTGGGGAGAAACAAATTCTTGCCCGGGCCATTTCCCAATATGGGCGTTACCTCCACGGCCCTGGAGAGTGCCAACACCACCCCGGCCAGGAGGAGAGAGATTTTGGACATGATTACTGACGAGGTGAATGCATCGGGGGGGGGGGGACCTGGACACGGTCAGGGATTGAAAAGAAGATCAATGACCTAGGGCGTCTGGTCAAAAAGAAGCTGGCCAAAATGCTAGCCCATGCCAGGGCAACAGGAGGGGGCCCACCATGCCCTGTTAGGCTGACAGCGGAGGAGTGTGCGGTGGCCCAGACCTTTCATAGGCAAGAAGTGGAGGGCCTGCCTGGCTATGACTCAAGTCAGGAGCCCGTGATGCCAGGTAAGGTTTTTTTGCCCTATCAGGTGTGTAGCATGTGTGGGGGAGGGTGTGAAAGGGAATATGTGGCAAGTGTGTGGATCCTCCAACCTGTGAATGTTTTGTGTCATCCACAGATGTGCAGGAGGGTGCTGGGCCATCTGGGCTGACCGCACCATCCCCAGGACAGCAGCCTGATGAGGACCCCCCGACAAGGCCGGAGTCCTTGGAGGAGGATGAAGAGGAGGAGGTTGAGGAGGAGGAGTTTGAGGAGGAGGAGGAGTCCATGTCAGGCAGTGGACTTTTGTTTTTGGAGGACTCTTCCCCTCTGGCTGGCAGCAGCCAGCCCTCCATAAGGGGTAGCCCCTCCCACTCCTCCCGCACCCCTCCCAAGGGGCTCCCCTTCTCCCCGGCCACAAGCATCAGCTGGAGGCAGGAAGGCGACCCAGAAGACCAGGGGCATGGCCGATGTCCTGCCCGCCAATCTGAGAAGGGACCAGTTCCTTCAGACCCGCCATCTGGGAGAGGTCAGCCAGACTTTGGTGCGGGTGGAGGAGAGCCTGTTCTCCATAAAGGATACGCTTGGGGACCTGGACTGCCACTCCCTGGCTCTTACAAACTGCCTAAATGACCTGCAGACTGCAACAGCAGGCGTTGAACAGGATGTGAGGGCCCTCACCCAGGCTATCCAGGCCAACACTGCAACACTAGGTGCTGGCCTGAACAGAATTGCCGTGGCCTTGGAGGGCAGGCCGCCAGGTGGGCAGAGACCAGGGGCTGCTCCTCCTTCCCCGGATTACCCCTCTCCCCAATGAGTCTCCCCTGAGGAGCCGGGGCCGTGGCCAGGGGCGCCCCAGGCGTGGCTCACGTCAACGGCAATAATTTGTTTTTCCGCTTTTTTTTGGCCTGTTTTTCTTTTATTTTTGGCCCTTTTTTTTTAGCTGGAAATTTTTTGTTTTGCTGGGCATTTTTTTTTTTTGGGTTGTGAATGCTGTTTGAATGTGGGGGTGACATTCCTGCCGGAAAAGGGGTGTCACCCTCATCTTTGGTGGAGAAGGGTTCCCCAGGACCAGGGAGAAGTGATCCCCAGGTCCGTGTGAATGGTGTATGAATGTACAGTGACATAATTGAAGCCTTGGCGTGGCGTTGCTGCTCACAAGTCCTGCATGGTGGACTTGTGCCAATCCAATTTGATGAGGATGTGGGATGTGTGTGCTAGGGACCACAGTGGTGTGCATGCATGCATTCTCATTGTGCCTTGATTAATGTGTGTGTTTAACGTGCAAAGATGCATAATGTGAGCTGGCATGAGATGGGATCATGAGATGGGGTCCCAGTGCATATGCAGAGTCACCTTGAAGGGAAAAAACAGGAGGATGTTAGTAGTGCATGTGCCCCTTGTGATGTGTGCATCATGGGGGGGGACAGTCATGCCTGCCATCCATGTCACTCACCAACCAGCCAGCTGTCCCCATACATGTTCTGTTCGAAATCTGTGGGGATGGGGCTCTGATTGTATATGTAGCTGTCATGGGTGTCATGGGTAGTGTCATGTGTTGGGCTGGTGGGTTGCAGGGTTGTGGTAAATTCCATGATGGCATGAGGGGTGAATCTGAAGATGCGAGACACCTCAGAATCACTCATGCCATAGATGTCTATGTGCTATCTTCTCCCGTGAAGAGTGAAGAGTGAGGGGCTTGTATCAGATAAGAATATTGTATTAGATTATATTAAATTGTAAAGTTTATATAAGCAAAAAAAAGTTTAAAAAAAAAAAATCCTGTGCCCTCCTCAGTGCCCTCCTCAGTGCCCTCCTCCTTCTTGCTCATCTAAAGTCAGTAGTATAGCTATGAGCATGGATGCCACTGGCATGTTGGCATACAGATTGTTGTGCAACATGTGTGATTGCTCAGCTCCTCACTAACAGTGTTGCTTTATCTGACATGTAGACGAATTGTCTAATTTTATACCAGCTTTTATATGGTCTAATTTTAGACAGGACATTTTGCTGTTGCGCACAGCGCGTAGCCTGCGCTGCACCAACGTTCTTTTGTGGATCCCTGTAACTCCCTCATTAGCATATTTGAATAGCAAATCAATGGTGTGTCTAGCGCAGTTTTGCACGGACGGATGCGCCTGTCTAACGAAATTACGCTGGCCAAAAAAAAATAGATTTCTTGTGTATCTTGTTTTGGGAATGCCGTGCATCGAAACGCACGCGCACAATTAGACTTACGCCACGCATCTCCTGTAACGCCGGCGTAATCGCTCTGTGAATCTGGCCCATGGTGTTTATATATATATACATATATATATATATATATATATATATATATACCATAAACTTTGCATATACCTGCTATTAAGCAATTGGGAGTCCTGCCCTTTGTATGAGGGTACACCAATGTATTGCTGAGGGCCACATATTCACTCTCCTATCTCAAAAGTTTCAGTAGAGCATTCCATTCACATCCCCAAAAAATACAACTATGAGAGGCACATCTAAAATGAGAGGCAGAGGTGTAGCATAAACTGGAGATTTTCCCCACAGTGGCCAACCAATACTGACTAACCAACAGATAGTTGACTGGCTGACAAATCTTTCTACACCAAGGCACAGATAATGGCATTTGTTGGCCTTAGGTCAAAGATGGCAACTTGTGCTAAGGAAATAATGATTTATTTATATTTGTGTAAGATTTAAAACATGCTTATATTTCTTCTATAGTCCCCTGTACTTCAACATGACTTTTAACTACACTGACTCCAGAAAATAAATTAGGTCTATTTTTTAGATACTGCCAAGTGATCTAGCTGGGCATAATTTGTTATATCATATACTGTATTAATCAATCTGCATCATGTATTATATACAGTATGTATTTTGGGAATATTATTTAGCTTTATTATTGTGGGTGTTATAATGAACTTACATATCAATTCTGTTATTATTATTATAATGTTTATATTATATTCATCAAAGAAAAATGTTTTAAAAGTAATTAGTTATTTTTAATATGATGAAATGGTAACAGGTGAGGTATCAAGTAGATAACATATTTATGCATTTGATGAACATGCTTTGTATCCCACTATAACAAATACAAATATAAATAATTAGAAATTGTTTGCTTCGTTCTACATAAAAATGCATATTGTATAGTAAATACTGAGGTTAGATGCTGGCTAGGTAAGAAGCCTTAATTTCTGGAAAATTAATTTGTGAGTCATATAACAGCACCATGCAAACCTTAAACTTCATTGAACTATTGAATTACCAGTGTAGGAAATGGTGACGAGCTGGAGATAAGCCATGACATGTGATTTGAAAATTACTATAGCAGAATGTTAAAATCAGTTGATACTGATACTCATTAATGAGAGACGTATAAAACAAAATGCAGATAAGTAATGTTTTTAATTAAGAATAAATTACTTTTTTTTCTTCATTTCTCAGCTGTTGGATGATTACATACATAAACAAACGACTTTTTATGTTTTATTTATAGTATAGTTCAATCCTATATTCAACACAGTAACTATCACTTTTTCACTTAGCAAATGAACTATACATTAGAGGACCAGGGATTCTCAAACTTCTACCACATCACTGTAACTGATCAAGGAAGATTTTATATGACCAATTTAAGAGCTGCTTCACACTGGGGTGACCTGGGATCTGACTTCAAGTTGCCCCAAGTCGAGAAAATAAATGGAAGTGAATGGGAGCCGTCTTAATGCACACTACTTAAGTCGCTCCGACTTCAGAAAAGGTTCCTGTACTACTTCAATCCGACTTGTAGGCAACTTGTACCCATTGATTTCAATGGAAGTCGCCTCAGAAGTCGGATCACTGTCTTAACTGAAGCAACAATACAGGAAGATAACATACATTTCTCAGGCAAACCCCTCCCTCCCCTCCCTCCCTGTCACGTACCTGGTGGTTGAGCCCGATGTGCAAGGAGTGTCTGCCCTTGCTCCTCTGATCCCGAGACCCCTGATAGAGCAAACAGGGGGTACGGGAGTGCAGAGTCGCACGAACGCCGGTTGCAGCGTGGGTGCTGGGCTAGAGGGGCTTCTGGAGGCTCCGGTGCTGCGTGAAGGAACAGGTATAGACTGGTCGCTGCAGGTGGAAAGGCACTAGAAGCAGAGAAGCCACAGGACCGGGGAAGGTGTTCTGTAGTACAGCGGAAGTAAGTCCCAGCAGGAAAGTCCACGGCAGACTGGCAGGTCGGGTGCTGGTGCGGTAAACAAGCAGAGTCAAAGTTCAGACCGGGTCGGCAACAGGTGGGCAGCAGAAGGTACCAAGGGTCAGGCAGGCGGGTCGTCAGGCAGGCCGGGGTCAGGGCAGGCGGAAGACAAGCAGAATCAGAAGCAAGCCGGGTTGTCAGGAACAGGAACAAACAGGAACAGGCACAGGTAACACTAGGAACCGCTGTAGACTGGACAGCAAGAGGTGCAGGGGTCAGGTCCTTTTTAAAGCCAAATTTGGCGCCAGAATGGCGTCCTCACGTGCCCGCGCCCGCGCCGTTACCGCGAATGCGCGCGCCCGTGCACGTCGATGCGCCGCTACTGCCACCTGGTGGTTGGGACTGCTCATGACACTCCCACAGAGCTGATTGTTGTTTGATTGGCCACTGAAAAGGCTCCTGTCCTGGAGGCGACTTGAAGTTACCTTGTACTGTCCTGGAGGCAACTTGAAGTTGCCTTGTAAGTTGCCTGATGATTCATACTCAAGTCGTGTCCAAGTTGCCTCCCAAAGTTGTGCTGGAAGTCGTGTTGCCCCTGTGTGAATGGGCTCTAACAGTGCTTTAATTAAAGATTTGTTTTTACAGATAAATAAATACAAATTGTGTTATCCACGTGTTCAAGTGTTTTGTAGGAGTACATTTGGGTGCAGTTAGTACAAGTTTTTTTCTTTTGTTGAACCATTTCTATTTCAGTATGTAATTAAAAGTAAAATTATGGGTATGCACTTTAACATGTAATTATTAGAATGCATCTCTGTTCACCACAACATATATTTAAGTGAACAATGGACAAAATGCACCCAGAGGCATTGAAAAATTGCAGTACATTAATGTAGTCTAAAGTACACCCTTAAACTTTATGAATGCCCATAACTCAGCATAAAAAGGGTTTGCCATCATTTGAGCATATTGTGACCCACTAATTAGACTATGCAAAATATACATTTTTTTTTTTTTAACCAGAATTATTTTCTAGTGTGCTTGTATATACTGAACATGCTTCCTTTTACATATTTACAGTAAACAAATCTAATAATGGTTCTAAATGTCACAGCACCCATTAGGCTCCATGCATACTGGGTGCTAAAATAATGTTCTAAAAATGGCAGTAGCTTTGCAGGGAGTCTTTCAAAAGTTTTTTTAACATTTTTGCAATAGCGTTTATTAGCGTTTTTCAGCGTTAGCATTTTTTAGCTTTTCTTTTTCCTTTTTTTTTCGATGGATCCAAAATTTTCAAAAACGCTGGCAAGCCACGTTTTTGATAATTGTTTTGCGTTTATCGCCGTTTGGCGTTTTTTAGTTAAACGCGATTTTTGGCAGTTCAGAAAAAAGCCCATAAACTCCACTGCTCATTAACCACTTCCCGACCGCCCACCGCAGGTATACGTCGGCACTTTGAAGATGGATATCTCGGTAACGGCAGCAGCTGCTGCCACAACCGAGATATCCATCTCTTCTGTGGGCGGTCGGGTAAACGATAATGGCGGTCTCCGCGGCGGAATCGCAGAAGCGAACGCATACGCGAGTAGCGCCCGCATATGAAAACGGTGTTCAAACCACACAAGTGAGGTATCGCCGCGATCGTTAGAGCGAGAGCAATAATTCTAGCCCTAGACCTCCTCTGTATCTCAAAAAATGCAACCTGTAGAATTTTTTAAACATCGAGATTTTTAAGGGTAAAAGTTTGATGCCATGCCACGAGCGGGCGCAATTTTTAAGCGTGACATGTTGGGTATCATTTTACTCGGCGTAACATTATCTTTCACAATATGTAAAAAAATTGGGCCAAATTTATTGTTGTCTTATTTTTTAATTTAAAAAAGTGAATTTTTTCCAAAAAAAGTGCGCTTGTAAGACCGCTGCGCAAATACGGTGTAACAAAAAGTATTGCAATGACTGCCATTTTATTCTCTAGAGTGTTAGAAAAAAAAATATATAAATATATAATGTTTGGGGGTTTTAAGTAATTTTATAGCAAAAAAAAATGTTTTAGTCTCGTAAACACTGAATCTGAAAAACAGGCCCGGGGCTAAAGTGGTTAAAGCTGAAAAACACATAGGCTAACATAGAGTGGAGTTTATGGGCTTTTAAAAACAACGCCAAAATTCCAATAAACTGCAGTTTATCAGCTCCAGTGTGCATGAGGCCTCATACAATGTACCTAACAACCTCCCACCCAGTATTTCCCTACACACGTTAACCCTCCAACCTGTTTCCACCCATCAGTGTCTGGATAATTGGCACAGTAAGGATATGATGAAGGTAACTGACACAGTAGAGGTATGAATAGGGAGGGCATAGTACAGGGTCTGAAGTGGGTAAAGGGTACAAACAGTATAGGTACAGTGTATAGTAAGCTGACACAGTACAGATTATAATGAAAGTAGAAGGCACCTTGCAGGCACAGTGTATGGTAAGCTGGGCTCTTATTTTTTCTGCTTAGAACCTCCCCCCCATGTTAGCCAATGTGTCCAATGCACACTATGGCTCTTTCATGAGTTTACATGCATATGCTCTTACAGGCAGAAACCCCCCCACCAAACTCACATTTTAAAAAGGAGCTTTCAAACGCAGAAAATATACCTAAGTGCACAAAAATACCAAAAAAAGCATTAACCACTACCCGACGGCAGTACGACTTTGTACGGCCACTGGGGGGCGCACGTGCCCGCCGCATCGCTAACATGCCGATGCGCGTGCCTGGCGGCCATGATGTCCGCCAGGCACTCGGGATCGGTGGCTGTAGGGACAAGACGTGGATCTCTGTGTGTAAACACAGAGATCCATGTCCTGTCAGGGGAGAGAGGAGACCGATCTGTGTCCCTTGTACATAGGGACACAGCATCGGTCACCTCCCCCAGTCACCCCCTCCCCCCACAGTTAGAACACAATTTAGGGTACACATTAACCCCTTCCTCACCCCCTAGTGTTAACCCCTTCAATGGCAGTCACATTTATACAGTAATTAGTGCATATTTATAGCACTGATTGGTGTATAAATGTGAATGGCGCCAAAAATGTGTCAAAAGTGTCCGATGTCTCCGCCATAATGTCGCAGTCATGAAAAAATGCTGATCGCCGCCATTAATAGTAGTAAAAAAATAAATAATAACAAATAATAATAATTCTGTCCCCTATTTTGTAAGCGCAATAACTTTTGCGCAAACCAGACGCTTATTGCAATTTTTTTTTCTAACAAAAATATGTAGAATAATACGTATCGCCTAGACTGAGAAAAAAATGTTTTTTTAAAAAAATTGGGCTATTTTTTACAGCAACAAGTAAAAAATATAGTTTTTTTTTTCAAAATTTCACTCTATTTTTTTTTCTCAATCAAAAGATTTTATTGATGATTATGCAAAGCATACAAGAGACATTTTGTAGCAGACTGCAGAATCAAATATAACAATTAAACAGAATAACTACACATGTCAGCGTACACTTAAATATAATATGAACTGAAAGGGCTTTAAGTAAGCAATACAAAACATATGTTGAATAAATGTGAATACAGGAAAGGTGAAATAATAGGGAGGGGGTGAACAGGGTGAGAGCGGGGTAGGGTGGGAAGGGAGGGGGAGAGGGTGGGTGGGGGGAAGGAGATAGGATCAATGTGGAAGAAGTCAACCAAGCTTAGGGGATATAATGTGACTCGTCACCCGGAAGTTTGAACAGGCCGATAGCCGGCAAAGACAATCATTTGCGCTTGTTACAAGCAAGAGAGGGTCATATAACAGGATCATTGGTACAATGTTTGGTACTCAGCTGAATATGTAAATAGAAACCATGGTTGCCATATGTCATTAAAGTTAGGGCTCCTCTCGTGCTTCATGGCAATTATTTCTTCCATTTTGTATATGTATGTAACCCTGTCCAGCCATTCTTTGAGCCCTGGAGCCTGGGTTGATTTCCAATGAAGGGGAATAAGGGTTTTGGCGGCATTGAGTAGATGTCTGGTAAGGTTTTTTTTGTATTTACTGATTGGGAGATGGTTTATGTGGAGCAAGCATGCGGCTGCGTCAAGCGCAATCGTTGTTTCAGTGATGTGTCTTATCCATTTAATCACATTTTGCCAATAAATACAAATGACAGAGCATTCCCACCATATATGTAGGAATGAGCCTACTTCATTTTTGCAGCGCCAGCAAGTGTCTGAAGCATTGTTGAACCATTTTTGGGTTCTTTGTGGTGTGATGTACCAGTGCGTGAGTATCTTGTATGAGATCTCCTGATGTCTGGTACTCAAGGAGCATTTGTGTGAAAGAATGCATGCTTTCTCCCACTGCGATTCGTCTATGCTAATACCTAAGTCTTTCTCCCACCTTAATTTGTGTCCATTTACATTAGTTTGTGGTGGCTGTATAAGCCAGGAATAGGCTAGCGAGGTGGTGTGTGGGACTTGGTCTCGTTTATAGCATAAGCTTTCCAGAGCAGTCATTGGGCGACTATATGCGGGGAGGGATCTAGTGTTGGCCAGAAAGTGTCGCAATTGGAGGTGAAACCAGAAACCTGGGAAAGTCTCCCCGTGTTCCCCCCTCATCTCAGCATACGTCTTCACTTTGCCCCCAGAAATGCAATCAATGGCCAAGAGGTTCGGAACCCTCTTTCCCTGAATGCCCGGGGGGAAATCAGGGTTGTCAAAGATAGGAGTGAGGGGGCCCGGAGCTTTTGCCAGTCCATGTTTTGGTGCAATTTTTTGCCAAATTTTGAGTGTATTCGCAATCAGGGGGTGCTTCGTGGAGTTGGGCAGTTTGGAGTGGGTGGTCCAGGGCGCATAAAGGGTGTGGTATGGTGCCATTTGCCTTTCCAATTTGACCCAATCTTTGTCTTTACTGTGGCAGTGCCAATCAATTATTCTCGTGATATGAGATGCTTGGTTGTACTTTTTATAGTCTGGGAGACCTATGCCGCCTTTGCATTTAGGGAGGGTTAGTAATCTGGTGGTAATTCTGGGGTTTTTATCAGCCCACAGGAATCTCCTTTGTAATTTAATAAGCTTGGTAAAGAATGATTCCGGTATGTGTATTGGGAGGGCGTTGAAAATGTATAAGAGCCTGGGGAGGATTGTCATTTTTAGGATCGAGGCTCTTCCGAACCAGGAGAATAGTTTTGGGATCCATTTTTGGAGGTCAGTGGAGATTGATCTAAGTAGTGGGGGTTAATTCCGATTTGAATTTGTTTATTTTAAAGTTTGAAATATACCCAAACGTTTCGAATAGTTTTTGTAGGTTGGGGATGGAGAAGAAGGGTTTTGTGAGGAAGAACAGAAGATCATCCGCATATGCGGCGATCTTGTACTCGGTCTTGCCTATCCTAAAGCCACTCACATCTTTAGACATATTGACTGCTCTAATCAGTGGTTCTAATGAAATAATAAAAAGGATGGGGGAAAGGGGGCAACCCTGGCGAGTCCCGTTTTTTATGTTTATCGTGTTGGATAAAGTGTTGTTGACTTTAATTCTCGCCTGTGGATGTTGGTATAGGGCTGACAACCAAGACAGCATGCCCTCCCCCATCCCTATGTGGGAGCAGGTGGAGAACATGTAGTCCCAGGAGATTCTATCAAAGGCCTTTTCGGCATCGGTGGAGAGTAGCATTCCGTTTGTTTTAGAGATTTGTGTCGAGTAAATCAGATTGAGTGCTTTCGTGATGTTGTCACGTGCTTCCCTTCCAGGCATGAAGCCCACCTGTTCAGGGCCTATAATTTTGCTGAGAAGGGGTTTCAGTCTGTTGGCCAGAATTTTTGCCAGGAGCTTTAAATCAATATTCAATAGTGAAATGGGCCTGAAATTGGCGCAGTCCGAGTGATCCTTCTCTGGTTTGGGGATCACTGCAATGTGAGCTAATAGGAAGGAGCTAGACTCATGTTTGTTCTTGGCTAGATGGTTGTATGCGGACATAAGTGGTTTGAATATACTGTTCGTGTAAGTTTTGTAGTATTGGGAGGTAAAGCCGTCGGGGCCTGGGCTCTTCCCGGCTTTCAGGTCTAGGATGGCTGTTTGTATTTCTGTCACATTGATAGGATCATCTAATTTAGACGCGTCGTCATGATTTAGTGTGGGAAGTTCACTGTCTTTTAGAAATTCCAGTATGGCTTCACTTTTGGAACTCGTGATATAGTGGGGTTTATGTTGTTCTGGGAGATTATAAAGTTTATCGTAGACCTTTGAGAATAGTTCAGCAATTTTCCCGGGATCATGGTTAAGTACCCCCATTCTATCTTTAATGGCATGGATGTGATTTGTAGATTGTGCGTCCCTGAGGGCCTTAGCTAAAAGTTTCCCACTTTTATCCCCTTGTTCGTAGAAGATGTTCTTCTTGAAGAAGAGAGCTTTCCTGACTTTCAAGTCTAAAATCTGTTTTAGGGAGGATCTGCATTTTGTCAGCTCCTCTTCCACTGCAATTGAGAGGGACTGCTTATGTTGGATTTCCAGATTAGCTATTTGTTGAGATAATTGGGTTATTTCCCTTTCTCTCTCCTTCTTCCTCCTCGCCCCCCATTTGATTAGTTCTACTCTGACCACCGTCTTGTGTGCCTCCCAGTTGTTTAGGGGGTTCGTGTTACTGTCCAGGTTGTTTTGGAAGTATGACGTGATTGTCTGGTGTATGTCATCCCTGATCACTTGGTCGGTTAGTAAGGAGGCGTTAAGCCTCCAGTTAAACGCGGGGCGCTTGGTGGGATTCAACGAAAGGGAGATTGCAATGGGGGCATGGTCCGACAGGGACATGATGCCAATTTCAGCTCTGAGCATATTGCCTAAGTCCCTCTGAGTTATAAAGATCATGTCAAGTCGGGAATATCTTTTATGAGGAGCTGAGTAGAAAGTGAAGTCTTTCCCCAGGGGGTGCATTGCTCTCCATGTGTCAACTAATGTGAGGGACTGAAGCAGGATCTTGATGCGTTTCAGTATCCTGTAGAAGACATGAGTGTATCCATTAGAAGTGTCCTTCAGTGGGGAGAGGGGAATGTTGAAATCACCCCCCAATAATATGCAGCCTTCCGCAAACCATTTAAGCTCATCTATTATTTTACGGCAGAATGTGATATGTGCCGAGTTGGGGAAATAGACATTAGCTAGCATAATGGGGGATCCCCCCCAGGAACCCTTCAGAAGAATATATCGACCTTCTGGGTCTGAGATCTGGTGTTGTAGCACAAAGGGTGCATCCTTATTAAGTAAGATTGACACTCCTTTAGTTTTGGCCAGTGGATTGGTGGCATGAAAGGCTCTTGTGAAAATGTTATCTGTAATTTTGGGTATATTCTGGCCCTTAAAGTGGGTTTCCTGCAAAAAAACGATAGAGGGACGTGTCTTTTTCAGTTCTTTGAGCATTTTTGTCCTCTTTTCAGGGATATTTAGCCCGTTGACATTGTGTGATATTAGTGAGGGCGACCTTCCTAAGAAGGCATATGCCATGTTGTCCTTTTTAAGTGGGGTTAGGAGTGGTAGATGGAAGGAGTGGGTGACAGGTAGGTGGGGGGGAGGGGGGGAAGAGTGACAGATAGGACGGGGGGTAAGAGGTTGGGAGAGGTGTTGAAAGTGGGGATAGGGGTGAGTTGCACTCAAATACACACCCAGAGGGTGGTGAGTTAAGTAGTTTCTTAAATATTAAGAACTAAGTTGTACTCTTGGGGGTGAGTGGGAGGTGCGAGCGTTGACCGCTGCTGGACTCCTTCTGGACCCCTTCTGGGGTAGTTACACTGTTTGAGTATATAAGTAGTAGTGATTAGTGAGTATATTCTATACCTGTTTGCTCGTGGGTGGTACAAGGCCGCGGGACCTGGGAGTTAGAACAAGTAAAGTAAGTTATTTATTCTGATCTGAGGCCGGGTAATGGGAGAGGGGATAGGTGTGCTCCAGTGGGGTTATCACGGCCGAGAGCCGGGGATAGTGTATGAGGGTATAGTGTGAAAAGCATATCTGTGTGGTGGGACGTGCGGGATATATATGTTGTGTAAACAAGTGTAGCCAGTCTGAAGGCCGTAAGGGCCTATGGTTGTCTTCCAGAGAGGCCTGACAATCAGAATAACCTTAACAGAACCATAATAAAAAACAGATAACACCAATTAAGATAAAAATTAAAATAAAAAATGGACACAAAGAACAAGAAAAAGAAAAAGGGTCCGGAGTTATAGCTTCATCGCTTAGCATATGCAAGCATATTTAAACCTTTTGTATGCGTGAGGAACATAACTATACAACTAGAGTCGTGGCACCAGGTGGGTGGTGAGCATGTCACTGAGGTTGCGATAGGACCTAGGCATTATGGAAATGGTATCTGTGAGGCGTCCGCAGGGAAGAGGGGAAAAAAAAAGAAAAGAAAAGGGGATAAAGCAATAAAACGATAAATTGTCTGCGTGGTGATACACAAGATACCATTTCAGCTCCAAGGAGGTCACGGATCCAAGTGTCCTTTACCCCGCGGATGAGTGAATGACATGTTAGTGCAGTTCTGCCGCATCGGTCAAGAGAGCTCTAGGCAGGGGTACGTTCCCCAACAAATAGCAATGTGGTACTCACTGTCTCCTCAGTCTGGAGTAAGTTGGAGTCTCGAAGGCGTCGGTGCGCAGCTGGTGAGATGTGCCGGTTAGTTGTTCCTGAGGGGTAAACATTTTGGGTCTCTCTTTGCTGGTAACTGGGTCTGGATTTCCGGGGCTCCGACTCCTGGGGAGAAAAATCACTGTTTGGATGGCAAGACCCTGTGGGGAGAAGAAAGATTAGTCATCCTGGGCAGCACAGTGGTGCGGTGAGTAGCACTTTCGCCTGGCAGCAAAAGGGTCGCTGGTTCGAATCCCGACCACGACACCATCTGCCTGGAGTTTGCATGTTCTCCCTGTGTCTGCGTGGGTTTCCTCCGGGTACTCCGGTTTCCTCCCACACTCCAAAGACATGCGGCTAGGTAAATTGGATCTCGTCCAAATTGGCCCAGTATATATGTATATATGTGTGTATGACTGTGTGTCCCTAGCGTGTCAAGATCCTACGGATCCTGACCGCACCAGCCAAGCAGACACTGGCTGGAAAAAGCGCCCAGAGGCGATTCAGTTCGCATGCGTTGCGCTATACAAGTCATTCATTCATTCATTCATCCTGAGCGCGGCAGATAGCATTTCAACTTTTCATTCCGCAGACGTCACCAGCCGAGCCTTTCCCCAGAGAAAGCCTGATAAGCGGCAAGGGAGCCATTAATCAAAAACCAAGGGAGTATTCCCGGTGTATAGCACCATCCGGCGTCACTACACTCTCATTGCAGCATCACTCCATGGGGGGAAGAAACAAATGTGCGCCAAACGTGACGAGTGCTAAGTAAGGAAGTCAAACGACAAAAAGTAAACATTGTTAACTGAAGGTGGGTCTGGTAGGTTCAGTCAGAGCCTGTGAGTGGGGACAGAGGTCATCGCAACTTTTAGCCTCTGTCGTGCTGACAGGCCCACTGGGTAAATGTCTGGTTTAACACAAACATCAAGGTAGCAGCGGAGGGCATCACATGCGGTGTGCATGAGCTTTTTGAGGGTGCTGGAGAGTCATTGTATCTGCCTCTTGAGTTGCCTCGCTGGTTCCTCTGTTGGAACGGTGAGAAAAGTGATGGAGGGCCCGGGGAATGTTGGGGGTTGTTGATTGGTGGAGGTAGTAGAAATTCTGTGTACCAGTCAGGCAGCTCCACAGGTGCAATCTGTATGGCGTCAAAAAATTTCACGAGGTCCCCAGGGACACTGAGCATGTGTTGCTTGCCCATGTAACTAGCTTGGAGAGCAAATGGGAATTTCCACCTGTAATTAATTCCTTTCTCTCTGAGGATGGCAAGAAGGGGTTTTAACGCTCTTCTATTTTTTAGCGTGATCGGGGAGAGATCTTGGAACAATTGGATCGGGGCGCCCCCATGTTGGATCTGATCCGTTGATCTTGCTTTTTGCAATATTTCCTCCTTCAGCCCAAAATTTGGCAAGCAGCAAATAATGTCCCTGGGCGGGTTGTCGTCTGGGGCTTTAGGCCTGAGTGCCCTGTGTGCTCTGTCAAATTCGATCGGGGACTGTTCAGGTCTGTCCAACAGGGAGTTAAAGATGGCGGACAGAGTAGGCCTCACACTCTCAGGGGGTACTGACTCAGGGACCCCCCTCACCCTAATGTTATGTTTGCGTCCCCTGTTGTCCAGGTCTTCAAGCTGCCTGTTCATGTCGATTAAGTGTTGGGAATGGTTGGCAGCGATGTCATCTAGCCTGAGCAGGGCGCTCTGTCACCGCCATCTGCTCTGACAGTTTCATCAGCTCCGTTTTAATGTCCGTGATGGCTAGGGCAAACGAGCTTTTGATGTCTGCTGCTATGTCAGTCATCGCAGCATATGTCAGGGGAATGTCCGCTCGGTCCATATCTTTGTTGGAGTCCTCCGAGGCCAGGAGAGATACCTCATCGTCCTCCATGTCCTCCTCCATGTTTAGTCTGAGCGGCGGCGCCATCTTGGAGGCCTTTCTGCTGCCGTTATAGCTGAATTTGCTGAGGTTAGTGGGGGTAGTTTTCCTTTTAGGGGTGCTCAGCGATATCAGGGAGCGACTATGAGAGCCCTTCCTTAGCAGGGAGGACATAATCTGCAGATTTTCTGCCCGTTTTCAGCTCTCAGGTCCCGCGGGTTGACGGAGCTCCTCTACACCGCAGCCATCCTCGCTGCGCGCCAAGCCACGCCCTCCTCTATTTTAGTTTATAGCGCAAAAAATAAAAACTGCAAAGGCGATCAAATACCACCAAAAGAAAGCTCTATTTGTGGGGAAAAAAGGACGCCAATTTTGTTTGGGAGCCACGTCGCACGACTGCGCAATTGTCAGTTAAATTGATGCAGTGCCACAAGCTGAAATTTCACCTCGTCAGGAAGGGGTATATGTGCCCAGTAAGGAAGTGGTTAAAGGTCAAAAGAGCTGGAAAACGCACACAAAAATCAACCAGGATTTTTTGCAGAATAAGAAAACTGATCTCATAGTGACTAAGTGAGTATGAACAGCATGTAATACACCATGTATTGATATGTTTTAATATGTGGGTTTAGTGACTCTTTAACTTCAAGAAGACACAAAAATGCAGTTATTCATTAACGACTTAAGGACCTCCGCACGCACATTTGCGGCCACAGAATGGCACGGATGGGCACAAGGGAGTAAATTTACGTCCTCGCCCAGTAGCGGGTAGGGGGTCCGATCGGGACCCCCTCCGCGGCGTGCGGAGGTCCCCGTGTCTCCGGGAGCGATCCGGGACGAGCGGACGGATGTCGGTGTTTACCCGCCCCCCCGCGATCGCTCCCAGCCAATCGCTGCGCTCCCCCTTTGTGTCACTTCCTCCTCCTGTGTAAACACAGGAAGGGGGAAGTGATGTAATCTCTCATCGCAGCGGTATTTCCAACCGCTGCGATGAGAGGAACACCTAACAGTAAGTGTGCACCAACATTACACTGACACACACACACATAGGCATACTTAACCCCTTGCGATCTGCCCCCCCACCCCCCCTGTCACAGTGTCACTGAATGCAGTGATCTAATCACTGCATTTAGTGTCAGTGTGACAGGCAGTGTAAAATCAGTTAGTGTTAGGTTCAGGATAGCCCCCCCACCCCCCCTAATAAAGTTTTAACCCCCTGATCACCGCCCTAGTTAACCCTTTCACTCCCTATTGCCAGCGTCACTAAGCGATCATTTTTCTGATCGCTGTATTAGTGTTGCTGTTCCCGCTAGGTAGCTATTTTTTTTTATTGCGATTTTTTTTTTACTAAAGACATGTGGCTAAATAAATGTTGGCCTAAATGTTTGACTAAAATTTAGATTATTTGATTTTTTTTTAACAAAAAGTAAAAAATAGTGTTTTTTTTTCAAAAATGTCGCTCTATTTTTGTATATAGCGCAAAAAATAAAAATCGCAGAGGTGATCAAATACCACCAAAAGAAAGCTCTATTTGTGGGAAGAAAAGGACGCAAATTTTGCGCACGACCGCGCAATTGTCTGTTAAAGCGACGCAGTGCCGAATCGCAAAAACCCCTTGGGTCATTTACCAGCGTATTGGTCCGGGTCTTAAGTGGTTAATAAAAAAAATCATGAAATTTATTTTTAAATGTAATTAATGTATGTTTTGGTATATGTCTCTCTAAGCTTTCTCCTCAAATGAAATAAGAAAAGTCACCAGTCAACCTCAAGGCTATGCTGTCTGCCAGGCCTGTGTTAATCTCTGGACTGGTTGGACAAACTTACAGTACAATCCTTAGGCAGGTAGAACTGCTCTCTTAACCACCTCAATACCGGGCACTTTCACCCAGTCCCTGCCCAGGCCAATTTTCAGCTTTCAGCGTTGCCACACTTAAATGCCAATTCTGTGGTCTTGCAACACTGCACCCAAATTTATTTTTAATCATTCTCTTCACACAAATAGAGCTTTATTTTGGTTGTATTTGATCACTGCTGGGTTTTTTATTTTTAACAAAAAACAAAAAACAGATCGAAAATTGTGTAAACAAGTAATGTTTCTCCTTCACTGATGTGCGCTGATGAGGCGGCACTGATAGACTGCACTGATGGGCATTGATGAGGTGGCACTGATGAGGAGGAACTAATATGCCGCACTGATGGACACTGATGAGCACTGATGAGCACTGTTAGGTTTCACTAGTGGGCACTGATAGGCAGCACTGGTGGGTACTGATAGGTGGCATGGATAGGCAGCACTGATGAGTGGCACTGATGGGAGGCACTGATAGGCAGCGATGATGATCAGGCACTGATGGCAGCTAAAATGCAGCACTGAGTGGCATCAGTTATAGACATTGATTTGTGTCACTGATGGGCACTCCTGGGGCTTTACTGTAAACAGGGCACTAATGATCAGTGCCCTGATTACCTGCCCTAGTCTCCCTTGCCCTCCCTTCCCCTGAAGATGCCACTGAACAGCTCTCCTTGCCACAACCTCTGTCAGGCGAGAAGAGACGGTTACCAGCACTTCCGCATTTACATGTGCCTGGCCGTGATTGGACGTAGCCACTCATATGGTTAAAGAGCCACGTCATCGGCTCTTTACAGAGATTGAGTTTGTGCCGTGTCCTAGGAGCTCGAGAGTGGCCATTCTAGGGGCCCTCATATGACATCTTCCCATAATGAGAGCAGCACAGCTCCTCCGTCATTTGGCACTGGGCGGTCAGCAAGTGGTTAAAGTGGAACTTTAATTAGAAATTTAAGTCCTGCTAGATCACTTCAGGCTGACCACTTTTACAGATATAGCTATGTAAGACATTAAAAAAAGTCCCTATACTATTTAAAATCGAGTAATACACTGTCTCAACTCTGCACATGTTCAGTTGCTCTCCCTTTTTAGGCACTGTTGAGTTAGTAGAGGTCGATCTGCTGACAGCCTTAAAGCAGAATTAAACCCTTCACCAGTCATTTGATGGTTTGACACGTTGGTTGAGGACACAATCAAATCATTTGGAACTGGTAAATGAAAGGGTTTCGTTTTATGGCTTTATGATTTACTGCTGTTCAGAGGCTTTGGGCTTCAGGAAAATGGCAGCCCCCAGCAAGAAGTATCAGGGCAATTTACAGCACACACAAATTTTGGTAGTGCAATTATTAATATAGAATATATGTTCCTATACAAAGAACAGCTTTTATGGGTAAAGTTCCACTTTGAATGTATTTTAACAGTGTATTCCTGAAGTCCCACTTTGAATGTTTAAGTACAAAGAGAAAGCAAACTACCGGTATATTTGAATACAGCACAAATGTTTTTTATGTACAGCTACTCATTTCTGACAGCTTTGACATTGTAAGCCAGGCATTGTGCCAGACAGAAAATGTTCAGCCTTTCCATGTTAATCAAGGGACATTTGAAGAACCTGTATCAGAAAACAAAAAAAAGGTTATGCATTTTATTTAAAATCTTGATTATAAATTATCTGGATCACAACTTTCTGGCATTGAAATCTTGGTCTTGTGAGATCCGAGTATATGATTAGTAGTTTTTTATGCAAATAACTCTGATATCTGATAAAGTAAGTACTGTACAGCATTTCAAGATTTAATACGTGTAGGGCATTTGGTTAGTGCTATGGTCAAGGGTTAAAAGGTTAAATTAAAACTTGACAAAATCTTTAAAAAAAAAGGCATATATGATGCACTCTGTCACTAGTATTTTATGTTTTTTTTTTTTAATAGCAATTTTCACTTTTAAACAGACATTCTGTAAAGTTAAAAAAGTAGCTTCTAGAATGCTATTTGGATGAGTAGAAAAACATTGTTCAACATTATAGACCAAGTCCTGTTGAATAACATTGTACTACTAGCTATTATTTCATGATGAGTGAAAACCTTCACATATCCATGTTACCTGATGATCCTGCCAGTAGGGCCATTTGATTGACTTTTTTCATTCTGCACTGACAAAGAGCACAGCAGCCATGTCCCAGATAGGCAGGGCTGACACCATGTGTTTAAATTTAATAGCTTAGCACACCAAAGCAATACTACACATGAAGTGGTGAGACAGATCATGAGGCACATATCGGTAATATGAAAATTAATACAAGGTTACAGCTTGAGCCATAAATACCTCTTTTGGATACTCTAAATTTGTTCTGTGATTAAATGAAACCTGACCCTGACCCACTGTCAATTATGCAAGTGATATTCTGTATTTTCTTCAGTAATACATCTTTTACAGACCTTACAAGTTCATTGCAGCTGGTTGCCCAGGAATGCACAGATAACTTTTTTTTAGCACATCAACAGTTATTTTTCTGTGCTTGCAGGGTGTTTAAATGGAAAGCTACTTGTACTGCAAAGATGTACCATGTTTTTTCTAGAAATATGCTTTACTTTACATTTTATTTCCACTTTTGCAGTAAAATTTGAGGAATACCCACTATATGATTTAGATTAGGATTGATTTATTGTCATTGTGAATACATTCCACAACAAAATTACAAACAATATAGGAGAACGATGAGAGGGACGAGATATGTTTATTATGTGTTCCCATTCACACAACGTGCCTATTTTTTTTAAATATCTCTTACCTTTTAGATGTTTCTCAAGAGGAAGTGTTGTGTCTGACTGCAAGGTATTTTGAACAATGTTAGAGCAATCCTGTCCCAAGCCTGTTCTCATTTTAAAAAACAATGCAAAAAGCCTAGCATCTCCACCGTTAACCCTTTGTTAGGTCAGTGTTCACATCTAGTTACAATTGATAATGACAATCTGCCTGAACATTTCAGACAGGGCTAATTGTGGCAAACACAGCTGCCCAGCCCGTTTATAAACAAAGATAATTAGCTACATTTTTTACTTGTTGGATGGTCCAAAATAAATCATCTAAAAAAAGATAAGCTGCAATTTTTAATTTTATTTTTAGGTTATGCTATGTGAATGGAAATATGCAGCAAATATAAAGTATGTGTTATTCAAATTTGACTGCAAATGTGTAAAAAACATCTAAATTAGTTATTATATATCATTATATATTAGTATATTAGAATGTAAAAGGAGGGAAAAGCTATTTGGGCCCACCTTCATGGGGTTGCTGTAGCCCCCGTTTTTTCCTGCCAATTAAAATTTATAGGCGAGTTATTATGGAAACAGTTTTAGGTTACTGTCTCTTTAAAATTTGCGAGCTAAGCTTGTATCCAATTAAAAGCAGCGGAAGGTTCTGGAATATTCAGGAACCTATAAATATCCCTGTCTGACAGGAATTTTTTCAGTTGGTCAAGCCTTTAGCTAAGAGCTAACCTCCCACCTCTCCCTTGTCATTGGCACTTATGTGGTGTGATAGTCACCCTGGATGTCTAGGGGGGACTTTAATGTTATTTAATATTTTTTGTCTCGAGTTCTAATAACTGAGCTTCTGGATAGATTTAATTTTAATGGAATTTTATGATTGAATAACATATTTTAGAATTATTTATTTATTTATGCAAACCAATAAAGTGCCACAGCCATTATTTATGACAATAGTTGTTTTGTGTTTTTTTATTCTGGGTATTCTGGGTATTCTTTAGCTTTATTCTTCTGAAATATTGGAGTCTAAGGGGCCCGGGCTGCATGCAATCACATATATATCAATATAAATTAGTTGTGTTTGTTATTGTACATGCTTTTTTGTGTGGTGATAGTTGCCTATATGTGTGTGTGTGTGTGTATATATATCTGATTGCATGGATTTGTACCCACCCACTTCAAACAATTCAGCGCACAAAGTGATTTGGATAAATTCTACTGCCTCTAGAGTTAGTATACCTCATGTCTATTTTTGCAGTTGGTTCTGTCATGGGAGGCTATCAAATACATGGATATTCATGGATGGTCATGGCTGCACAAGATTAAAACATACAATTAGGAGAGATTATAATGCAAAGCTGCCAATCAAATAACCTTTAAAAGGGAATTAATTGAAGAGCACTCTTGAGAGCTCAAATCACAATTTTATAAACTGAGTTACTGTGTAAGATGTGCATATGTAATGTACCTTTATTTAACTAGTTGCAGACTTTGGGCATGCTACACATGCCCAAAAAAGGTCATCACTGTACACAGAACATGTGTAGCACATCCAGTCCTTCTGAGATAAATAAAAAACAATTGTTGCAAGACAATTATTGTGAAAAAAAAGCCTTGCTGGTCTTTAGAAAAACAATATATGTATGATCTTGTTGCTCTACAAACAGAACAATTACAATACAAAATTATTGCAGAATAAACAAGTTCAGAGCAAAAATTTTAAAAATTGCTCTGGTCCTTTGAACAGGTGTAGGAGGCAAAGTGGTTAAAGCGGTTATACGATTAAACTTTTTGTTGAACAAATTAAAATGAAAAAGAGGTTTAAACAGTAAGGCGAAAAACTTATTTAATCCCCTGCTTATTATACATTTGCCCACTGACAAAAAAAAAGATCAGTCTATAATTTTAATGGTAGGTTTATTTTTCAGTGAGAGAATAACACCAAAAATATCCAGAAAAACACATTTAAAAAAAAGTTATAAATTGATTTGCATTTTAACAAATTAAATAAGTATTCTCAAAATATGACTTAGTACTTGGTGGAAAAACCTCTGTTGGCAATCACAGAGGTCAGATGTTTTTTGTAGTTGGCCACCAGGTTTGCACACATCTCAGGAGAGATTTTGTCCCACTCCTCTTTGCAGATCCTCTCCAACTCATTAAGTTTTTGAGGCTGACGCTTGGTAACTCGAACCTTTAGCTCCCTCCACATATTTTCTATGGGATTAAGGTCTGGAGACTAGCTAGGCCACTCCAGGACCTTAACCACTTCCCACCTAGTCTATAGCAAATTATGGCCAGGCAGTTGTTCTGTTATCCTAACTGGACGTCATATGACATCTTTCAGGATAACAGCCGGCACGCACCTGCTGGGGCACGCGGAGATCATTGGTGCAGCGTGTCGGTCTGACACACAGCAACACCAATTTCACTAAAGAGTCTCTGAAGGAGACTCTTTACCATGTGATCAGCTGTGTCCAATCACTGCTGGACCCCAAAGAAAATAAAAAATATGTTCCGCAGTCAATTAAGACTGACCACCTACTGCAGGCTCTGACAGTTCTTATATAGGTAAGGAGCGGAGTCACCCAGAGATGTCGCTAGGTGGCTCCACTCCTTTTTAAGAACTGTCAAACGGCAGAGCCTGCAGAAGGCGGTTGGCCTTCATTAACAACTGAGCTTTTTTTTATCTTATTTAGAGTCTGATGGTAGCGGTGAGCATGGGATCTACATGGGGGGGACATTATTTATATATTTTTTTAATAAAGAAATTGTCAAAAACCCGTCTACAGTTTTTATTTCTTTTTTACATTTTTTTGTGAATGGGTAGGGGTACGATGTATCCTATACTCATTCACATGGGGGGATCTGGGGGCTTTATTTTGTATTGTCAGCAATTTTTATTTTGCATTGGCATGCGAACATCCCGCTGAACGCACAGAAAATGTGGGTGCTTGGCGTACACCCGGACAGGCAATGTTTGGGATGAACCGTTCACCCAACACTATTTTCAAGCAGGTTAGTTGTGAGGGTAAAGCATCTTTCCTCATGGGGACCCCCACGCATTTTTTTAAATTTTGGTTTGGGGTTCCCCTTAATATTCATACTAGACCCAAAGGTAATGGACTAAGGGTGGAACCCATGACGTTTTTTTTTTTCAATGACTTTTATCTGTTTTGCCGGGACCCGACAATTCATTATAGCCGAGAGTAGTTTTGAATGACTTTTTTCCTTTAGAAATTTCATTTTGTGCTGAGATTGTTATAAACATGGGAAAAATTTGCTACTTTACAGGCATACTATAGACACCCCTCAGGTACGAAATTTAAAGGAATATTTTACTTTAATTGTTTCAGTGTAAGCATTGTAAAACTCACTGCCCCTGAAAAAAAGTTAGTTTTTAAAACTTTTTTTGCATGTGACCCTGGGGCAGGACCCAGGTCTCCAAACACTTTTTATGACAATAACTTGCATATTAACCTTTACAAATAGCACTTTTTATTTCTCCCATAAACTTTTAAAGGGTGTTCCGTGGCTTTCGAATTTCCCGCGAACACCCCAAATTAAATTGTTTGCTATTCGGTGAACAGCCAATGTTCGAGTCAAACTCATGTTTGATCCAAACATAAACCTCATCCCTAGTGGACAGTATGATTGAATATATATTTAGGAATCAGAATTAGATAATGGCAACCTGCTGGCTGCTTTTAAGAAACAGACAAAAAGTTTTTTGTGTGTGCTTGTTTATACTTTTTTCTGCACTATAACCAGTAAAATACAGGACTATATTCCTGATAGCTAGTGTTCCACATTTGGGCAGAATTACTTTTCAGTGCTACAACTATAGGAACATATTTATAGAACACACATTTTACTGGCTACATTCACCACATTTATAACATGATGGATGCTAAAACTATTAAATCTTAATGTACAGTATGAATATGTGACAAATGTGTGATGAATTTGCAGTGATTCTTTATAAATAGCACACAGTGCCTTTTTAGAAGAACTTTGATATTAGCTTGTTTTTTAGTTAGTTGTTTTATATATATATATATATATATATATATATATATATATATATATATATATATATACACATATATATACACATATATATATACATACATTATCTCACACAAGTAAGTAAACCCCTCACACTTTTGTAAATATTTTATTATATTTTTTCATGTGACAACACTGAAGAAATTACACTTTGCTCTAATGTAAAGTAGTGAGTGTATAGCTTGTATAACAGTGTACATTTCCCCTCCCCAGTATCATGTGACAAGGTCTCAGGTGTGAATGGGGAGCAGGTGTATTATACTGGTCACCAGAAGTTCAACATGGCACCTCATGGCAAAGCCCTCTGAGGATCCAAAAATAATAATTGTTGCTCTATATGAAGATGGCCTAGGCTATAAGAAGATTGCCAAGACACTAAAACTAAGCTGCAGCATGGTGGCCAAGTTTGAAACATTAAATTTCAGATCTGACACTTCTGAATGTTACAAAAGTGAAAGGTAAATAACACTAAAGAATGGATGTCGTTGAATATTGTGGAGTCTACAAATGTCCAGGTGAATCTTTCTGGTAAATGTTCTTAAAAAATGCGGTGAACAATTAATTTGTGAATTGAAGTAAATGTATGGTGAATGTACAATGAATGCCACATCCACACATCATATGCCCATTGGTTGTTAATTCTTTTGTCCTTCAATATGCAGGAGACTCTTTATATATTTTTTTAGATTAAAAGTTAGTAGCATGTACATTATTGTACTTCGTGTATGCCAGTCCTAACAATGAACTTGTATTTGGTCTGCTGAATGTCCTTTTGAAGGCATTTTCCTATATCTGCTTGAAGACTGCAAACAATGCTCCTTAATACTGCCAGAAATCTTGTGCGCTTATATATTTTTTGTCAAAACATAAAAAAACAAGCCTTGCTAATTACAGTGGCACACTGGCATGTTGCAAGGTTGTGGGGAGCCTTGTAGAGAAGATAGAATGGATAGAATGATAGCAATAAGGCATAACACCATCCAGGGAGCAGCATGTAAAGATGTCTCAGCCAAGAACAACTTACTGGGTAGCACCAAAAGACTAATCACATCCATGATCTGATCCTACGATGGTCACTTTTCCCTGCACTGACTTCAGTGGCTGCTTTTAACAGAAATCTCCACACAGTGCCAAACCATGGACTGGATCCCTGCCCTCTTCACCGCCCAGTAAGTTAACCATCACAGTGCCACACTCCTTGCAAATGACTAGAGGGTCATACATTTTTCTGCTCTTTACTTTTGTGCTATTATCTGTTAGCATTATCCCCAGCTCTGCTTCGTGTACTACAAAACACCTCACCCTAAGTTATGAAGAATAAGGAAAGATGGTCTGTAGACCTATGTGATGATGCTGAGTTGAAGATGCTGTTTGTACATAGATACGGTAAGTCAGGAGTGTCAAACTTGATTTTATCATGGGCTGCATCAGCTTTGTGTTTGCCCTCAAAGGGTTAGTTTTATCTATAAGACTATATCATTTTTTTGGCTTTTTTTCTCAGAGAATAGATGAAGGAACTCAACCACGCCCCTTCTGAACCACATTAAATGGTGGGTGTTACCAAATTGCACAGTGGGGGGATCCTAAAGGGGCAATAAATACAAGTTATACAAGGATTTTGGAGTGCACAACATACAGATTGCAGGGTATAGGGGTGTGTTATGCACAGTGTTCATCTCACTTTCACAGGCTTTCCACATCTTGCTTCTACCCTTCCTCAGCTCTAACCTCTACACCACTCTCCCCCATCCCCCACCCTACAAACATCTCAATCCACAGCCCTCATCCCTCCCCCTTAAATGCCTCCTTTCATCTCACCCTACCAAACTGGCTCTAGTATCTCTCAACAGTGTATGTGGCTCTGCCTCTCTCTTGGTCACTTACAGGGAGATCATTGGTTGGCATCTGTGCATCCAGGTAAAGATGGGGATCACAGTGCAGCTTACCATGTGATGCCCAATTCCACACTGCACCTGCATCTCCCTTATCCCCATGCGTGCAGGGCAGAGAGCCACTGAAAGGAAAGCTGTTCTTGTAAACACAGAAGGATTCTGTGTTTACAAGCGACAGTGGCAAGCGAGGAGTGGAGGGTGAGAGCTTGAGGTGGAAGAACTTGTTACCCAATGTTCTGGCTGCAAAAAAAAAGCCATGGGTGCAGTGGCCACATGAAATTGCCTGGCGGGCAAGACTCATTCCTGCAGGGTTTGGGTTTACCACATGTACAGTATGTTGTCAACCTAGGACAAGAAGTGTTATTGAATAAATAGATAAGAGGAAAATAAAGAAAATAATGAAAATATATTCAATTTTTGCTTTTCATTTTTGAGTTTAGCTGCACTTTAAATCAGGGTATAAGCACTTGCTTCTCCTCTATGGAATGTAAGTTGTAGTGCTGCACATGGATGATTAGGTCTCATTCACATGGGTGTACGTAAGGGTACACCTTTACAAGGGCTGTGTTTGCCCACAAGGGGATGCACAGGTGTCCTGTGCATCCTTGTGGAGGTAGTACCATTCATGTCAATCGGGACACAGCTGCTGCAAAAACACAACCGCTACTCCCAATTTAACAGCCGTGTGGGTGCAGGTGCACAGCCCCAAACACATAATGCCGAATGTGGGCTGTGCACCCATACCTGCATGGCTGCCAAATTGTGAGCAACTGTGTCCCTGCAGTTTCTGTGCATCCCTGGGTGAGCAAACACAAAAATTGTACAGGAGTATGTTTAAGTACTCCCATGTGAATGATGAGACCTTAGGGTTTTCAGATCATCTCTCCACAGCTGAGGTAATTACAGAAGAGAACATATTAGTGCTGCATTTAACTGCAGTGTTCTGAGCAGAAAGATGTTGTTTAAAATAGTGTGAAGCAAGATTTGGATGCAAAAAAGCTTCAGTGCCTGCAACATGTTTAAAAATGTATGGAACATTATGGTTGCTTGCGATGTATGTCCAAAAACTAAAAGAAGACATTAAAATATTTATGACACATTGTTGCTCTTCCCAATGGAGTACCCTTTTAAATAATAATAATCACCTATAACCATTGGTGTCACTTCAAAGAAAAAAGGGGGGAAACGGGGGTACCTAAGGACCCTGGGACTATGAGGCGGTGCTGATAAAGTGTAACAAAACACATGTTTTTCCACACAAAACTGAATTGGTGTCACTTCATTCAGTGTCAAGGATTTACTTAAAGCATCACTAAAGGATTTTTTTTTTTAGCTAAATAGCTTCCTTTACCTTACTGCAGTACTGGTTTCATGTCCTTATTGTTTGTTTTTGCTTTGAAGTTGCTGTAATCCTGCTCTGTTCTCCACACTTCCTGCTTTTCTGTTTCCTTATAACCACCATACTGGGAGATTTCTCACGGTGGTCTAAGCTGTCATTACTGTGTGTATAAAACTTCCCAGAACCAATCAGATTAATTTTAAAAACAAAACACTGCCCTGGATTTGTTTGTTTTTGTTCTGTGTGTCTATTTCTACTTCACAGAAACATAAAGCCAGTTCAAAAGTAAAACTAACCTGCAGGCACATTATATGATTGATTTTTATCTATTTTTAATCATTTTGAAAAGGAATCAGTTAACTGTTATGTCTATATACCCTGTAAACAGTCATTTCAGCAAAACAGTTTTTTTCCTTTAGTGACCCTTTAAGTGCTGCATATATCAGAACAGATTCACTTTATGGTAGTAAATCACCTCCATTGCTTTTTATAGTGTTGGCACAGCGCATGTCTTTAAAGCTCTTAAACATAAGCAGGAAGAATTAAATGCTTCATAAGAGAAGAACAGAAATATTGTAAATGTCTGTACAAACTTGAAAGTCTTAAGTGTAATTAAAACGTTTTTTTCCCCTAATCACACAATGAAAGGGAGCAATGCATATAAATGTACAATGCCTAACTTTATCGCTGATAGTCTGAAATAAGTCTGAAACTTAACTGGCATATGTCATTCTTCATAGATGGCTGGGTATACAAACCTTTCATTTAGCATGTGCTTGGAAATAGCTTGACATTTTTAACAAACCCACAACGTTCCTTAAATTCAAAGTGCTGCTTTTATTTAAATGGACGCCTCAATCACATCTCCATGACAACACTGTCCTCATACATATTTATTTTCAATGAATAAAAGTTAACAGTTACTTTTGTATTCTGATTTCACTAGTAACTTTCTGCACAGCCTTGCATGAAGTATTTCTGATTGCAATCAAAGTATAACAAAGGAATGCATTGCCAATGCAATATTTATATTATAGGTCTACCTTGCTGCACAAATCCCCATGGCATAAATATTGGCTCAGACCGATGATGTATTCAGAAGGCAAAGTCCTCAACTGCAAAGCAAATTCTACAGAGAATTACTTGTGGTGGATGCAAATCTGCTGGGTTTCGGTAAGAAGCAGGTGTTGACCTTTTATGAAAATTTTGATTGTTGTTCTGTTCCATATTGATGAAATTATTGAGTTCATTTTGCCATGTCTCTTGCTTAGTAGAATCATGACAGTTGTTGAGAGCTTCTGAAGACCAATTTTTCTCAGTTTAATTCAAAAGAGGTTTTATTGATTCCCTGTATTTTAACACAAGCGATTAATGATTTGTCCTTAGTGAGACAGTCTTACTTTCATTGTCAGCGTGAGTCTGTAAGTAAGTAATCTATTTGATTTGTCTTCCTTCTAGCAAATGTGTTTCCCATTTTCATAAAAAAAAAAAAAAACTCAAGTTGTACAGAAGCACAATATACATTTTTAAGATTTGTGTTAAAATGGCAAATATTTTCAAAGACATTTTTAAATTTCTGTCTATTGTCTTTCATGTATGTTCTTTAATTTGCATATAGTTATTAGGAAATCAAATAAGTATAGGTGCATTGATTGATTTTCTACTGATGCATTGTTAGATTTGATATTTCAGTATGATTATTAAGTTGGCAGTGTAAATGCATGCCTTTTGACACAAAAATGCATTGTCCTAAATAATTGACACTCAGTATGAGTGTTCAGATAGGCTTGCTCATTAATATTTTTTCTTTTTAGAATATTACTTTTTGAGAGCTTAGGGGAGTACCCCAAGTCAGTAAGCCTGTGTACACCATGTACAATCTACTAGGTTACAGACAAATTTAAAAAAATGTTGTAACTCTGTTGTAACAAATTACAATTATCACTTAAAAGACCTGCTGCTACTTCATCAGCACCATCAGGTTCAACCTTTCATAAAAAAAAAAAATATATGGCCTGAAAATATGTCTCATTCTCATTCTGTGGAAAAAAATAAGATTTTGTGATTTAACAGTAATTCACTGGGGTTGATTAAGTAATATTTTTTTTTTATTACTTAGCAAAAGGAATGTTCCCTTGGCAAAGTGAATGACACTAAAAACGTGAATTTGTGTTCACTTTCAGGATTTTTCCTAGCACATTAATGGTTGAAGAGAGCACAGATAAATCTTATTTTCTAAACTCAATGAACATTCCATTTGCAAAATAAACATTCACTAGATAAATTAACAGTTCATTTTTCTTTAGAATTTCACCCTCAAACTTTTATCTAGATGACTAATTTAGCCAAAAAAGGATATAGGAACTAGAGATGCACACAATGGGAAGTGATCTGTGTTGCCTCTGCTGTATTTTGGTAACACACCACTAAGTCCTCTTTTACTCCTATGCTCCACCAGCACATATTCTGTATACATTATATAAAATATGTATAGTCTTCAACATAAGTGATCACTAATTAGAAAGCAAGCCATATCCTCTCATAGTGCTAAGCCCACATTTTGTTATCCACCTGTCAAATACCAGGGTTTCTACTGCCCACTGAGGGTCTGGTATTTGACAGTTGACAAGAGATGAGGGTTTAAAGGCTAGGAGGGAAGCGGCGTAATCAATGTCCTAAATACAGCCTGGGCATAGGCATTAAGTGGCTTCACAGGGTCACAGGGATCGATTTGAAGAATAACATTTGTAACACTGTAGTTACATTTGCTACTTTTAGGCCACATAAGGCTCACTGTATTTAGCTGTCTCACAAAAAACAAATGTTTACTAACTTACTGAGAAATAAATGTATATATATATATATATATATATATATATATATATATATATATATATATATATTTATATATATCATTTTTTCATTTATATTTGTGAAGTGTTCACTTATGAAGTGAAAAACATAAAATATGAATATGAACAGACGTATCATTACAATGGCTTATAAGAGTTAAGTTTAAAGTTCTTAACCATAATGTTTCATAAAACACTTTCCCCCTTCATGTTTTTTATTTGGCTTGACAAATGTGGCTTTAATGGGAATGTTGCAATATGTGCTGGTCAGTACTTTCCCTGTTCATATTCCAATGATGAGGGACACAACCATTCTATTTGCAATCTCCCTGGGGGGGGGGGGGGGCTATTGTGTGCAGTTTGATGTCTATACATCTTAGTCATATATATATATATATATATATATATATATATATATATATATATATATATATATATATATATATATATATATACAGTTAGGTCCATATATATTGGGATACAGGCACAATTTTTGATTTTTTCAAGTTTAAAAAAAACAAACATATTCAAGCTATAGTTATATAATGGGCTATGATATAGTATATAGAATATAGGATATGGGCTGAAAGTGCACACTCAGGTTTAATTTGAGGGTATGTACATCCAAATCGGAATTACAGCTCTTAAAAATAGCCATCCCCCTTTTCCAAGCGACCAAAAGTAATTGGACAATTGAATCAAAAGCTGTTTCATGGTCAGGTGTGGGCTACTTCTTTATCAGTTAGGCAGGTAAAAAGTCTGGAGTTGATTCTAAGTGTGGTATTTGCATTTGGAATTTATTGTTGTGAACCTACATCATGCATTCAAAGGAGCTGTGAAAAATCTTCAAAAACAAAACAACTCCATCAGAGAGATAGCAGCAACATTAGGAGTGGCCAAATCAACAGTTTGGTACATTCTGAGGACAGAAGAATGCACTGGTGAGATCAGCAACATAAAAAGGCCTGGACATCCATGGAAGACAACAGTGGTGGATGATAGCAGGATCCTCTCTATGGTAAAGAAAAACACATTCACAACATCCAGACAAGTGATGGACACTCTTCAGGAGGTGAGCATATCATTGTAAAAGTCTACAATCAAGAGAAGACTTCACAAGAGCAAATACATAGGGTTTACCACAAGGTGCAAACCATTAATAAGCCTGAAGAATAGAAAAGCCAGATTAGACTTTGCCAAAAAAACATCTAAAAAGCCAGAACAGTTCTGGAAAAGCATTCTTTGGACAGATGTAACTAAGATTAATCTGTACCAGAATGATGAGAAGAAGTGCGGGTTGGAATAGCTCATTATCCAAAGCACACAACTTCATCTGTAAAACATGGTGGAGGCAGTGTGATGGCATGGGCATGCATGGCTTCTAGTGGCACTGGGTCATTGGTGTTTATTGATGATGTAACAGAAGACAGAAGCAGCTGGATGAATTCTGCAGTGTTTGCAGATATACTGGTAGCCCAGATTCAGCCAAATGCAGCAAAGTTTATTGGACGGTGCTTCACAGTACAGATGCAATATGATTCAAAAGCAATCCAGGAGCTTTTGAAGGAAAAAAAGTGGAATATTCTGCAATGGCCAAGTCAATTACCTGATCTCAACCCAATTGAGCATGCATTTAATTTGCTGAAGGCAGAACTAAAGGCAGAAAGACCCACAAACAAAAAAACAACTGAAGACACCTGCAGTTAGAGCCTGGCAAAGCACAAGAAAGGAGGAAACCCAGTCTTTGGTAATGTCCATGGGTTCCAGACTTCAGGCAGTCAATGCTAGTAAAGCATTTTCAACAAAATATTAAAAATTTACATTTTACTTATGATTATATTCATTTGTCCAATTATATTTGAGCTCCTGAAAATTGGGGTTGGCTGTGTATAAAAATGACGGAAGTCTGTTCAAATTCATTTGGATTTTGTTTTAATTTTATTCTGGTGACATACTGAGCCAAAAGTATGAAAACTGTGCCTGTGTAAAAATCTATATAAACCTAACTGTGTGTGTATGTATGTGTGTGTATATATATATATATATATATATATATATATATATATACGCACACATTTACAGTATATATATATATATATATATATATATATATATATATACACACACACACACAGTTAGGTTTATATAGATTTGGACACAGGCACAGTTTTCATACTTTTGGCTCAGTATGTCACCAGAATAAAATTAAAACAAAATCCAAATGAATTTGAACAGACCTCCGTCATTTTTATACACAGCACATTTTATACACGCACACATTTACAATATATATATATATATATATATATATATATATATATATATATATATATATATATATATATATATATATATAAATATATATATATATATATATACACAAAAGTGCATGTTATCCATGAGTGATAAATACACACACAGGACATATATTACAGGACATATATACACACACATTCATGGATGCTACCATGTTATCTGATTATGTCAATGATCACTGCATATGGGCACCCTGTAAAACACTGATGCAAGATGTGAGGGTATCTACCTGATGGCACTGTTTTGCCTCCAGCTGAAGCAATTGATCACTATAATAATGATTTAATACTTGCTGATAATAGTAGTTATAACTGTATAGTGCTAATACAGTGCTTTCAGAAAGTATTTACAGCACTTCACTTTTTCCACATGTTGTTATGTTACAGCCTTATTCCAAAATGGATTACTTTCATTATTTTCCTCCGAATTCTACAAACAATATACCATAATAACAACCTGTAAGAAGTTTGTTTTAAATCTTTGCAAAATTATTAAAAATAAAGCTTCAAGTCTTTTTGAGTATGATGCTTCAAGCTTGGCATGCCTATTTTTGGGCTGGTTCGCCCATTCTTCTTTGCAGCATCTCTCAAGCTCCATCAGGGAGCGTCAGTGCACATCCATTTTCAGATCTTTCCAGAGATGTTCAATCGGGCTCAAGTCTGAGCTCTGGCTGGGCCACTCTAGGACTTTCACAGAGTTGTCCTGCAGCCACTCCATTGTTATCTTAGCCGTGTGCTTAGGGTTGTTATCTTGTTGGAAGATGAACCTTAGCCCCAGTCTGAGGTCCAAAGCGCTTTGGAGCAGGTTTTCATTAAGGATGTCTCTGTACATTGCTGCATTTATCTCTCCCTTAATAGTGACTAGTCTCCCAGTACCTGCCGCTGAATAACATGCCCACAGCATGATGCTGTCACAACCATGCTTCATCACTCTATGGATGGTATTGGTCAGCTAATGAGCGGTGCCTGGTTTCCTCCAGACATGATGCTTGCCATTTAGGCCAAAGAGATGAATCTTTGTTTCATCAGACCAAAGAATTTTGTTTCTCGTGATCTGAGAGTCCTTCGGGTGCCTTTTGGTAAACTCCAGTTGGGTTGTCATGTGCCTTTTACTGAGGAGTGGCTTCTGTCTGACCACTCTACCATACAGGTCTGATTGGTGAAGTGCTGCAGAGATGGTTGATCTAACAGAAGATTCTCCTCTCTCCACAGAGAAATGCTGGAGCTTTTTCAGAGTGACCATCTGGTTCTTGGTCACCTCCCTGACTAAAGCCCTTCTCCCCCGATCACTCAGTGTTGCCGGGCAGCCTGCTCTAGGAAGAGTCCTGGTGGTTACAAACTTCTTCCATTTACTGTGCTCATTGGGACCTTTAATGCTGCAGAAATTTTTCTGTACCCTTCCCCAGAACTGTGCCTCGATATAATCGTGTCTCGTAGGTCTACAGACAATTCCTTCGACTTCATGGCTTGGTTTGTGCTCTGACATGAATTGTTAACTATGGGATCTTATATAGACAGGAGTGTGCCTTTCCAAATCATGTTTAATCAACTGAATTTACCACAGGTGGACTCCAATCAAGTTGTAGAAACCTCTTAATGATAATCAGTGGAAACAGGATGCACCTGAGCTAAATTTTGAGTGTCATTGCAAAAGCTGTGAATTCTTATGTACATGTGATTTTGTGTTTTTTTATTTTAATAAATTTGCAAAGATTTCAAACAAACTTCTTTCACGTCATTATGGGTTATTGTTTGAAGAATTTGGAGAAAAATAATGAATTTAATTGATTTTGGAATGAGGCTGTAACATAACAAAATGTGAAAAAAAGTGAAGCGTTGTGAATACTTTCAGGATGCACTGTAGGTCATAATTATAAATTATCTGTTGCTCCAAAGATTCCATTAGGGGAATTTTTCCACCCTTCTTTTCCATAAATTGGTTTAAAAAAATTGAAAATAATATGTTACCCTGTTTTGTTTTCATCACAAACCAACACAAATTGTGTCATTTATTATATAGCTATCAATATAAATCCTTCTTGATCTTTTCATGCTATCTTATTGATTTATACCACAAATGTCATGGTGAAAAATTATAGAGTAAAAATTCCTTATTTGGGGTCTTCATCTTTGGGTTTTGCTATAATAATGTAATTATGGTGGGTCTATCATTGTGTCCATTCAGAACATAGGGGTTGATTTACTAAAACCGGAGAGTGCAGTTTGCACTGAAACCAGAAATCAGCTTCCATTTTTTTTTTCTGTCAAAGCTTAATTGAACAAGCTGAAGTTAGAAGCTGATTGGCTACCATGCACAGCTGCACCCGATTTTCTACTTTCCAGTTTTAGTAAATCAACCCATAGTGACAAGTTTTATCTATAGCCTACTCTTTCCTCTTGCTATTACTATACCTTTGTCCTGCCTTCATTCCCCCACCCCTGGCACTGCAGGCAGCTCAGTAAAAGTAAGTATCAGCAAGAGGGGAGCTGTTTTATGAAGAGAACCTGTCACCCTAATTATGTAAAGTGATGGATTTACTTTTAAGTGCATGCTTATGTAGCATTCTTATACTCATAATATCTAGACAGGCATAAGTGTCTGGAGTTATCCCAATACATGAAAGTAGCACTGAGAAAAAATGCAGAAATATATATTTTTATCTATCTTCTTTTTTTTTATTACAATACAATATTACATTTTGTTTTTAAATAAATGCCTCTCTATCTAGAAAAATGTCTACTTGCATGAAACCAATGAATCTCCAAAACAAAGAAATTGCTCAGGACAGAAAAAGAGTACTAAGTCAATGGATATAAAATAGATATATGTGCATTATTGCTGATTTTTTCTTTTAAACTTCATTGAATTTTAAAGGAAACTATAATTATTTTAGTATAACCTGTTTATTAATTATTTTGAAATGTTTCAAAATTTATAAACTGATCTTCTATATTAATGTATAAATTGTATAAAATTGCTGTTTTACAAATAAAGAACTATTACATGGAGCATTATTGACATTTGGATTGCAAGGTATTCTGGGTTTTCCTATTAGAAATGGTGCGTGCTCACTATTTGACTGCTCCAGTGTAACAAAAAACCCAGATGGATACCTTCCTCCTCTGACACTTCAAGCTGTGTTTGCTGCCAATAGCAGGTGATCAAATTACCCAGGTTACTTAGGTCAGCTATACATGGCTTGTCCCTACTGAACCGGCCGAGTTTTGAACCATTAATGGGCAGGCTGAGTGTACCAAGGTGATCGATCGATCAACTCGGGTGCAACCAGCCTGCCGGATTCTCTTGCATTATCACTAGCAGCTGCTATAGCCGCTAGCAATAATTACTGTCTTCTCCCAGTAGGGGCATCTTCCACCGCCCATCCACCCTCTCAGCGGGAGCAGACAATTGTCAATTTCCCTATCACCACTGTCTGTGGTTGCAGGAAATAAATGTGTACCATGATGGCCTACCTTAGGATATTACTAGCATATGAGTAAAATATCTCTGCAGATTTACCAGCAAAATCAGATTCTGAATATCAGAATCAAGCTCTGTCTGCTGTGTGTGATAAAATATATTAACATGCAAAATTTGATTTACCAAACTTAAAAGAATGTGTAGCCATTAAAACAACAAATAGATATAATATATAAAACACTACACAGTATATTCATTTAAAAATGTTATAATTTGACAAATGTAAAAATGTGTGTTTACCTACTGTATAATATATATATATTTTTTAATGTTTTACATAGTTGACTGATTGTATTGTTGGCCATGTAATGTTATGTAATGCAGTATTATCTGTACCTAAGTAGCTTACTGCCCATTTCTATTAAACTTGCTGAGGGCATTTTACCCATACTATAAAAATATGTTGTATCCCATTATTTCTGTTGATACCATCAAGAGTCTGTAAAATGACTTTCGGGCACTGTCACAGCATGCCTTTCTTGAAATACTGATCCAGCTGGGCAGAACCATTTCATACTATCACACTTGATTTCCAAATAAAAGGCTGTTCCTGGGTGGTCCCATAAAAAGAAACACAAATAATCCTTCAACAGACCACATCATACTTCCAAAAATATATTTACAGTCTATTACAAAGATTACAAATGGAAGTGTCTATGAAATGGAAATATTGTAAATGCGATTTAGTATTTTCTTTTTAAGGAAACATCTTAGAAATAATCTTTTTTTTCTAACAATCAAATAAATAAAATGTCATAAAATAACAATGTACAGAGATCTGAATGAGTGTAGAAGAGATAATCTGTTTGTGTTTTCTGCAGCCATCTTTGGTCCTATATGGTAAAATACATAATGTAGCATTGAAATACCTGTTTTTGTGATCCTCTGCAAGTAAAATAGAAAAATATAGTGCATTTCAACATATTCAGAGCTCACTACAGAAAAAAGTGTGTACAAAACAAGACAGTATAAATAAAATTTACACACTTTATACACTGAAACATTTACAATTTCTGTGGATGCCCACATAATCAAAGAAGACCAATTTCTGATCCCTGGGATCTTTCTTTAAGCAACCCAAATCTTTTCGGAAGGACAGGATTCTACATGATGGGTCATCCACCATCTAACATATTTTACAAATATATCTCTTACTCTAAAGTTATGCACAGAGGGAATATTTAGAAAGACACAATTCATTATTGCTTCTGGTAGACAGAAAAAAAAGACGAAAACTGTTCTCGTCTGAAAGTAACCTACTTAAAAAACAAAGGTACTAACCTATTTAACATGTGATGCAGTGAGGGGCTTGTTTACTATAGTAGTGCATATTGCTTCAGTCTGTGTTTACTTTAAATACCCAACCAGGCTTGTGGGAGTTTAAAAAGGTTGGACACTTCCTGAACCTGATTAGATATTTGAAAAAAAAAACACAGTCTACACTGAAAATGACTAATTTAGTTAACCAGTCCTAAAGAGTGGGTGTTTTAACATGTCAAACTCTTTAAAACATAAGAGCTACCCTTTTCACCCTGATATATAGATACAAAATCTAAAACCATACAATCAAATAGGAATTGCATTCAACAAGATCTTGTACAAAATATAATTTGGCTATTTCTAATTGTTGTAAAAAGAAAAGAAAAAAAAAAGCTGATTTCTCAGTCACCTTGCAGTTATCGCAGGCAGTGAAAGGTTTAGACAGTGACTTTATCACAATAGTCTTTTTTTTATTAAAATTGACATTCGCAAAGGGAAGGCTTGATACTTTACAGTACTGTTTCTTGTACGTATTTTAGGAGACCCTGTTTCTCAGAGAATTAAATAACTCTCAATTTAGCAATTTATAAATCACATAATGTTTTCACTGTGTACGCTGTATCAAAGGTGCCATGGCCGCACTGAGTGCCATTATTGCTTTGTATTCAGCAAGTCTTTAGAAAATATCTAAAAATAAACAGTTATTAACCTGCAGATTTTACTCACCAGCTGATGATTTACCAACATCTACATAGATATCAAAGATGCCTAAATAACAGCATTCAAAATATAACTTGTAATCATGCCAAAGTCTCCTAATCTGTGTGCAATTAAACATATTTACCCTAAAAAAAAAAAAATCTAAGGAGAATAACACATTAAAAAATAAGGTTATATCATAAAACACAGCTTAAGGAAAATAGTTTGCCGTATTTACCAACAATCTTGAGATTTTGTCCAACAAATATATTCTTTTTCAAAATTATTTATGTACAGTACATTTGAAAAAAGTTCATTGGGCAAAAAGGAGGTTAAAGAGCTCTATTTTGTTGTTTTTGATCAGGTAGTACTTTGTTATTACTGCTGTTTTCCTTGCCACATAGTTTTGATCCAATTTCTCACTCAGGTAAGGTCCGGTGGCACTTAGGAGTTCAAGTCTGTAGGTGCTTGAGGATCTAGTTGGTTTTCATCTACTGCAGAAACTGTAGTACAGAAGGCTCAGTAAACTGAGCATATTCTAGCAGCAGTTATTGTATAGTGAAGGCCAGTGCTGTTATCTCATAGTCCTTCCTCCCTCTTTAGGGAGGGCTTTCTATCACACCTGTATCCCTGTTCCATGAAGGTGTAACATTTGTGCTCTCATAGTCTGAATACTGCTCATAATCTTCTTTTGGTGGCCGACCAATGAAATTCCTAAGCTCATGACATCACTGTGGAAAGAAACATAGCTTTAAGCCCGTTTTTAGATATGAAATGTAAAAAACATAAATGAACACACTGTATCACAAAAAGCCTGTTAATGGGCATTCCTTGTTGGTGGTTCCAGGACACATGCTCTTTCTGGGCCTTTAGAGCCTGTGTCAGTGGGCTTTGGACTCAATAGACACATGCAGCTTGCTTTTTAAATGATAAAATTAGATTATTCAGAAATTGACAGTTTTATTTGACATCCCTCTGCAATTCACTTGCTTCAAGCTGCTTTTGAGTTTTCAAAGACATTTATTGGACAATAATCTAAAGTGAACAAAGGCCCATCAACATAGCCCTGGGAAGCAAGAAACTATGAAAGTTAGGTTTAAAAAATAAAATAGAAGTTATATATACATTATCTCACAAAGGTGAGTACACCCCTCACATTTTTGTAAATATGTTATTACTGAAGACATCTGTATAACATTGTACAGTTGTGTGAAAATGTATTTGCCCCCTTTCTGATTTTTATTTTTTTTTGCATATTTGTAACACTTAAATGACTCAGATCACCAAAAAAATGTTATTACACAAAGGTAACCAGAGTAAACAATGCAGTTTTTAAAAGATGGTTTAATTTATTAAGGAAAAACAGCTGTCCAAACCTGCTTGACTTTATGTGAAAAAGTAATTGCCCCCTAAACCTAATAACTGTTTGTGCCACCCTTTCTTAAAAAGGATATTGGGGAACTGGAAAAAGTGCAGAGAAGGGCAACAAAAATGATAAGAGGCATTGAGGAAGTGAATCTATTCCCTCTAGAGAAGAGGAGATATGATCAACATGTACAAATATATAAGGGGTCCATATAGTGAACTTGGTGTTGAGTTATTCACTTTACAGTCAACACAGAGGACAACGGGGCACACTTTATGCCTAAAGGAAAAGAGATTTAATTTCCAAATATGGAAAGGTTTCTTCACAGTAAGACTTGTGAAAATGTGAAATAGACTCCCTCCAGTCCAGAGGTGGTTCTGGCCAGTTCAGTAGATTGCTTTAAGAAAGGCCTGGACTCTTCCCTAAATGTACATAATATAACTGGGTACTGACATTTATAGGTAAAGTTGATCCAGGGAAAATCTGATTTGGGGGGGAAGGAAGGAATTTTTTCCCCTGCTGTAACTAATTGGATCTTGCTTTGCTGTTTTTTTTTGCCTTCCTCTGGATCATCTGTGGGTATAGGATTGGGTATATGGGATTGTGTGATATTATTTTTATAGTTGAACTAGATGGACTTTTTTCAACCTAACTATGTAACTTTATAACTCTGTAATTGCAATCAAGCATTTGCGATAACTGGCAATGAGTCTTTCACATTGCTGCGGAGCAATTTTGGCCCACTCTTCTTTGCAGAATTGTTTTAATTCAGCCACATTGGAGGGTTTACCAGCATGAACAGCTTGTGTAAGGTCATGATACAGCATCTCAACTGGATTTAAGTCTGGGCTTTGACTAGGCCACTCCAAAACCTAAATGTTGCTTTGTTTGAACCATTTGGAGGTGGACTTGCTGTTGTGTTACGGATCATTGTCCTGTTGTATAACCCAAGCTTGAGGTCACAAACTGATAGCCGGAAATTCTCCTTTAGAATTTTCTGTAGAGCTTAGAATTCATGGTTCCATCATTTATTGTAAGTCGTTCATGACCCAAAGCTTCAAACCAGCCTCAGATCATCACGCTACCACCACCATGTCTGACTGTTGGTATGATGTTCTTGTTATGAAATGCTGTATTAGTTTTATGCCAGATGTAATTAAAATTTTTGTCTCATCAGTCCACAGAATATTTACCTAAAAAGTCTTGGGGATAATCAAGATGTTTTTTGGTAAATATGAGATGAGCCTTTGTGTTATTTTTGGTCAGCAGTGACTTTGGCCTTGCAACTTTCCCATAGAGACCATTTTTGCCCAGTCTTTCTTGTTGTTAATTCACGAACACTAATCTTACCTGAGGCAAGTTAGGCCTGCAGTTCTCTAGATATTGTTCTGGGTTCTTTTATGACCTCCTGGATGAGTCGTTGTCATGCTCTTGGAGTACTTTTTGCAGAACGGCAACTCCTGGAAAGGTTCACCACTGTTAAAAGTTATCTCTATTTGTGGATAATGGCTCTCCCTGTGGTTCTCTGGAGTTCCAAAGCCTTAGAAATTACTTTGAAACACTTCCTAGACCAATATATGTACATTCATTTGTTTCTAATCTGTTCTTGAATTGTTTTAGATTGTGGCATACTTGACGTGATTGATGATGATTGTGGCATGATATGTGTTTTTTTATTTTTTATGTGTTAGCGTGCTTTTATTTATGTGATTTCTTGATACAACAGGTCTGGCAGCAATCAGGCCTGGGTGTGGCAAGTGAAATTTAACTTGGCTTTCCAAAAAATTGTGGTTAAAATTCAGCATGGCAGGGGGCAATTATTTTTTCACATGTGGGCCAGGCAGGTTTGAACAGCTTTTTTCCTTTAATAAATAAAATAATAATTTAAAAACTGCATCTTGGGATTAACTCAGGTTATCTTTGTGTAATATTAAAATTAGTTTGATGACCTGAATCATTTAAGTGTGAGAAATATGCAAAAAATAAATAAAAAATCAGGTAGGGGCAAATACTTTTTCACACAACTGTAAATTTGCTGTTCCCCTCAAAATAACTCACACAGTAAACCGCTGGCAACACAAGTGAGTATACCCCTAAGTGAAAATGTCCAAATGGGCCCAAAGTGATAATATTTTGTGTGGCCACCATTATTTTCCAGCACTGCCTTAACTCTCCTGGGCATGGAGTTCACCAGAGATACACAGGTTGCCACTGGAGTCATCCTCCACTCTTCTATGACAACATCACAGAGCTGGTGGATGTTAGAGACCTTGCGATCTTTTCTGGTCTGGAGACATGCTTGGCCAGTCCATCACCTTTACCCTCAGTTTCTTTAGCAAGGCAGTGGTCATACTGGAGGTGTGTTTGGGGTCGTTATTATGTTGAAATACTGCCCTGTGGCCCCCATTTTCGAAGGCAGGGGATCAAGCTCTGCTTCAGTATGTCACAGTACAGGTTGGCATTCATGGTTCCCTCAATGAACTGTAGATCCCCAGTGCTGGCAGCACTCTTGCAGCCCCAGACCATGACACTCCCACCACCATGGCTGACTGTAGGCAAGACATGCTTTTCTTTGTACTCCTCACCTGGTTGCTGCCACACATGCTCAACAGCATCTGAACAAAATACGTTTATCTTGGTTTCATGAGACCACAGGACATGATCGATCACAAAAGGATTACCGATCCTTTGTTTACATCACATGATCAGCTGTCATTGACTGACAGCTGATCACGCGGTAAGGGGCCGGGACCGGCCCGGTACATGGATCTGTGATAACCCGAGTCTCAATGACTCTGTGATCACCTGTGTCTCAATAACTCTGTGATCACAGCGTGCGCCGCGCGCGAAGGGGAGGACATCTATTGATGGCCTCCCAGCAATTGGGGTCCATGCTGTGGCCGCCATTCGGCTATAGCACAGACGCCAAGTGGTTAATGTATGTATATCTGTCTACTTGTAAAAAATAAATAAAAAAATTCAATAATGAGATTGAAACTAGAAGAGGCTTCCTTTTTGGATGACAGCCATGCAAACCAATTTGATGCAGTGTGCAGCGTATGGTCCACTGACAGGCTTACCCCCCACCCCTTCAACCTCTGTAGCAATGCTGGCAGCACTTATACGCCTATTTCCCAAAGACAACTTCTGGATATGACACGGAGCACTCTACTTCTTTGGTCAACTATGGCGAGGCCTTTTCTGAGTGGAACCTGTCCTGTTAAACTGCTGTTTTTTTAGTCTTGACCACCTTGCTGCAGCTCAGTTTCAGGGTCTTGGCAAATTTCCTATAGCCTAGACCATCTTTATGTAGATCCTAAGAGAGTTCTTTGCCATGAGGTGCCATGTTGAACTTCCAGTGATCGGTATGAGAGCGTGAGAGCGATAACACATAATTTAACACACCTGCTCCCTGTTCACACCTGAGACCTTGTAACACTAATAAGTCACATGACACTGGAAAATAGATAATTGGGCCCAATTTGGACATTTTCACTTAGGGGTTTACTCACTTTTGTTGCCAGCGGTTTAGACATTAATGGCTGTGTGTTGAGTTATTTTGAGGTGACAGCAAATTTACACTGTTATACAAGCTATACACTCAATATTTTACATTGTAGCAAAGTTTCATTTCTTTAGTGTTGTCACATAAAAATACATAATAAAATATTTACAAAAATGTGAGGGATGTACCCACATTTGTGAGATACTGTGTATATAGATCTATCTATCTATCTATCTATAGATAGATCTATCTATATAGATATAAATATAATAATAATAATAATAATAATAATGCAAGTCTTATATAGCGCTGTCTTACCCTAACTTGCCAGGCAAGCTTCTTGCCAGGCAAGCTTCTGAAGCCACAGCCGAAGCTGTAGCTCATCGGGTCTCGAGGCGCTTATATAGTAACATAGTCACTATTACCCAAATCAATGGTACTCATTTTACCAACCTCGGAAGGATTGAAGGCTGAGTGGACCCCGCCAGGATCGAACCTGCGACCCTGAGGGCTCAGGTGATCACAGATTGCTGCAACGGAGCATTAGCCCGCTGAGCCATCTTACCAGCTATATCTACCGCATTTATCGGCGTATAACATCCAAAGGCATATAACACGCACCCTAACTTTAAGAGGGAAGTTTCAGTAAAAAAAACTTCCCACAGCCCCCTGCGTATAACACGCAGGCACAGTTTACCCTCTATTTTCAGTGTAAAAAAGTGAGTGTTATACGCCAATAAATACAGTATATAGATATATCTATATAGATATATCTATATATAAAATAGACTGAGGGGAACCTGCAGTAAATAAAACTATATGTTTAAACTGCAACTGCCGTCTAACAATAAAACAGTTAAACACTCATTACCTTGTACAACATATTAGTTTTTCTGACTTTTTATTGAAGAGTATAGTGTTTTGCAAGTCCCATACATTTTTATGTATTGAGTGACATTCATTTTGTTGCACAGTACAGAATGCTGTTCAGCTGGCCATACGTTTGTAAAATTTTGCTCAAAAATGTTTCCTTTAAGAATGCTAATTTGGCTTTATAATCGTTGGTTCATACTGATGTTCATGTACTATTGCATGATGAAAAAAAAATGGAAGGAACAGGATTGAATTTTTTTCTCAAAAAAATTGCGCACGGTGTATGTGGCTTTCGTTCAAAAATGTAATATCTACTACTGCATGACCAGCTTTACTGTCCACCAAAAACACAAACCAATTGATAGATTTGTTTAATAAAGTGGTTGTAAAGGTAGAAGGTTTTCCATTTTAATGCATAGAATGCAAAAAAAAAACGTCATTGTGCAGCCCACCCCCTTATACTTACCCGAGCCCATTCTTGATCCATCGTTGTGATTGAGAGCTGTACCTCTCTCTGCTCTCCTCACAGGGCAGACAGATAGCAGAGGGAGCCATTGGCTCCAGCTGCTGTCAATCAAATCCTGTGGCAAGGGAGTGTGGGGGGGGGGTGTCAAGGCTGAGTCACACAGTCTGTGTCAATGGAAACAGACAATATGGCTCGGGATTGAGCCCACAGATGTGCCACAGTAGGAAATGGCATCCCATGGTGGCACACCAAAAAGAGGAGAAACTAAGAGCACTGGTAGGGGCCTAAGAAGAGGAGGATCAGGGCTGCTCTTTGCAAAACAATTGAGAAGGTAAGTATAACATGTTTGTTATTTAAAAAAAAAAGCATTTACAATTACTTTAAATCATTAATCCCACAACCATTACATTAAGCTTACTTGATAGTCATCCTGGCCACAGCATCAAGGGAATTGTATCCTGCCGAACTAAAATTTTCCTTATATCGTTCCATCTTAATAGCTTCTAGCCACTCTCCAACAGAGCAGAATGTTGAGAAATCAAGGGTGTTTTGGTCCAATAGTGGGCTTGCAGGTCTAAACATAAGTGTAAAAAAACAAAAATGTCAGTAATTCATGTTAATCCACTTCATAGTCATGTGCTTAATAAAATGGTTGGTTAGGGATTTAATCCTAATCTGAAACGGTACCATATAATTCAGAAGATACTACTTATACAGTCACAACATTTCTCTGATATTGGGTTCAAGACTGCACTGGAATGTTTTCCACTTGCTGGTAGTACAGTGGATGATGTTACTACTGCTCTGGAACAGTAATACTATCTACCACAAAGCTTTCTAGGAAAATGTCTCTTTTTTCCATCCTGCCTCTATCGTGTGAGTTGTGATGTCTAAAAGTTTTTACTTTTTCATTCCTACTCAGCTCCAACAATTTGCGCATTTATGACTTAAACAACTGCAAGCATATAAAGATTTGTGGTTTTGGAAAGAAAATGGACTTTATAGGCACCAGTCATAAACATAAAATTAGTTTTTATTGATACAATACCAAAAGCATTTTGGTGTTGCAATCAAAATTACAATACAGGTTTATAAAAATACATTTAAAAATCACATATGATTGATCACAGAATAAAAATAGTGAACAACAGGAAATAGTCGTTGTAACCAGAAATGGTCCGGCGTAGAAATCAATGTTGGTTGATGACTACTGTAGATACAAGTACAAATAAACATAGACTCTACATGTTTCGCATTTAATGCTTCCTCAGGAGCTATGATTTTTCGTTCCCAATAATGGGTATCGTTAAAAATTGACAGTATAGATGAATACTGTATGGAACCTAAAAAGATCCAAATAATTGTAAAGCGATCCGGATAGAGTTAGAGCGACGTGGCTTCCTCCAAGTGTGTACACCGCAGAGTATTAGTAGAAAGGGCTGATCAACTACTTAGATTAGTATGCTCAAGCAGCTAAATCTATGAAGAAGAGGGAATAATCCCATAGCGTTGAAGCCTGGATTCCAATCAGTGAATGGCCCAAAAATTGGTTGGTACAGTGCCTGCCGCCGAGAATGTGTTTTTAACACGCCAGCATCGCGCTGAATCTCGGCGACAGGCTGCCGATATCTCGCACTCGCTGGAATAGTAAAAGCACATTCCAGCGAGTGCGTCATAGAAGCGACGGGGATCCGGCGCGGATTCCCGCCAATTCTACACGTGGGCGGAGTTTGTTATGAATCCTGAAGGAGAAATCCCCGCCGGATTTTTAAAGAAAAATCCGGCATGGGTTCCCCCCCTCAGGAGCATAACGGGCCCTTAGGTCTGTTATGGGTTGTAAGGAGACCCCCTACGCCGAAAAAACGGCGTGGGGGTCCCCCCACAATCCATAACAGACCCGTATCCAAAGCACGCCGGCCGGCCGGTCAGGAAGGGAGTGGGGGCGAGCGAGCGCCCCCCCCCCTCCTGAGCCGTACCGGGCAGCATGCCCTCAACATGGGGGGGGTTAGGTGCTCTGGGGCAGGGGGCGCACTGCGGCCCCCCACCCCAGAGCACCCTGTCCCCATGTTGATGAGGACAGGGCCCCTTCCCGACAACCCTGGCCGTTGGTTGTCGGGGTATGCGGGCGGGAGGCTTATCGGAATCTGGAAGCCCCCTTTAATAAGGGGGCCCCCAGATACCGGCCCCCCACCCTAAGTGAATGAGTATGGGGTACATTGTACCCCTACCCATTCACCTGCAAATAAAAAGTGTAAACACAAATAAAACACACAGGGTATTGAAATATTTTATTAGTTGGCCGCCGGGGGGGGGGTGTGTATGATCGCTTTTATAAAAGCGCCCCCCTCCGGCGGGCTTCTGTGGGGGGTGGGTGCCGCCGTCTGGTTCTCTTCCGCCGCCGGGGGGGCGCTTTTATAAAAGCGCCCACCACCCGGCGGGCTTCTTTCGACGTCTTCGGCGGCTGGGGGGTCTTCTCCCACTCTCCGGGGTCTTCTCCTGCTCTCCGGGGGTCTTCTCCGCTCTCCGGGGGTCTTCTCCACTCTCCGGGGGTCTTCTTCTTCTTCAGGACTCGCCGCCGCTAACTTTGTGTGTTAGCTCAATTACTAGCGGCGGCGAGTCCCCTCCTCTGTGACGTCGTCTTCTTCTTCTTCTCCAGATGTTGCAGTCCCATCATGCTCCGGTAGGTAGCACGTGGTACCTACCGGAGCATGATGGGACTGCGACGTCACAAGACAGGCCTATATAACTCGCTGCGAGCCGCGCGCCCGGCATAACAGCGGAAGGAAGCGTCGCGTCAACATCTGGAGAAGAAGAAGAAGACGACGTCACAGAGGAGGGGACTCGCCGCCGCTAGTAATTTAGCTAACACACAAAGTTAGCGGCGGCGAGTCCTGAAGAAGAAGAAGACCCCCGGAGAGCGGAGAAGACCCCCGGAGAGCGGAGAAGACCCCCGGAGAGCAGGAGAAGACCCCGGAGAGTGGGAGAAGACCCCCCAGCCGCCGAAGACGTCGAAAGAAGCCCGCCGGGTGGTGGGCGCTTTTATCAAAGCGCCCCCCCGGCGGCGGAAGAGAACCAGACGGCGGCACCCACCCCCCACAGAAGCCCGCCGGAGGGGGGCGCTTTTATAAAAGCGATCATACACACCCCCCCCCCCCGGCGGCCAACTAATAAAATATTTCAATACCCTGTGTGTTTTATTTGTGTTTACACTTTTTATTTGCAGGTGAATGGGTAGGGGTACAATGTACCCCATACTCATTCACTTAGGGTGGGGGGCCGGTATCTGGGAGCCCCCTTATTAAAGGGGGCTTCCAGATTCCGATAAGCCTCCCGCCCGCATACCCCGACAACCAACGGCCAGGGTTGTCGGGAAGGGGCCCTGTCCTCATCAACATGGGGACAGGGTGCTCTGGGGTGGGGGGCCGCAGTGCGCCCCCTGCCCCAGAGCACCTAACCCCCCCATGTTGAGGGCATGCTGCCCGGTACGGCTCAGGAGGGGGGGGGGGGCGCTCGCTCGCCCCCACTCCCTTCCTGACCGGCCGGCCGGCGTGCTTTGGATATGGGTCTGTTATGGATTGTGGGGGGACCCCCACGCTGTTTTTTCGGCGTAGGGGGTCTCCTTACAACCCATAACAGACCTAAGGGCCCGTTATGCTCCTGAGGGGGGAACCCATGCCGGATTTTTCTTTAAAAATCCGGCGGGGATTTCTCCTTCAGGATTCATAACAAACTCCGCCCACGTGTAGAATTGGCGGGAATCCGCGTCGGATCCCCGTCGCTTCTATGACGGCTTTGTCTCCATCGCGGCAAGCCAGCTCGGCGCTGGCTCCCGCGATGGGGCTCGTAGGTGTTCAATCTCGCCGAGAAAGGGAGCGAGATTGACACAATATCCCAGTCACCTACTGTAGCTGCGGTGTATTTAGGAGTATGGCAGCCAAGCCGTTTAGTTAGGTTCCCTGCTGAGAGTAGCAGACAATTTTGATTGCAATACCAAAATGCTTTTGGTATTGTATCAATAAAAACTCATTTTATGTTTATGACTGGTGCCTATAAAGTCCATTTTCTTTCCAAAACCACAAATCTTTCTAGCTATTTTAGGACGAGGCACTGTAATACTTTAGGTCACCCATAGTCCATCCTATGGTTTGTGCACCTCGAACCTCGTTTTCAACTGCAAGCATATGATATCAAAGTTGCTGTTGCTAAGAAGATGATGAATATGTTCTACAGTTTTTGCTGCTTGCAATATTAAAGCAGTATTAAACCCAAAACGAAAATTTAAATACCGTATATTGATTATGCTTTATGCTTATTTTATTTATTGCCCCTGGTGATCCAGCAAGTAACACACTTCCTGTCTTAAGCAGCCCATAGTTGAAGTGGCCGATTCCCCTATACATACATTTGATGTGAAAGAGGGAATCCTCTCCACTGAGCCTTTTGAATTCTCACAGGGTAGAGGCTTTCCCGCCATAAGAATACTCTGATTAGCACTGTCGGGCTATAGCCTACAGCACTGATTGAGCAGGGATAACCTGATTGGGTGGTTGTACAGATGTCATTCAGTAGATCAACTTCTGTACAACCAGAGTGCCCAAAAATGGATTGAAATTTGGCTGGTCCCTGCTGAACTGGCCAAATTTTGATCCTTGTAGAGATGGCTTTAGGGCACCTGCATTCAGACACCTTTGGACAGCAGCATTGTCAGTCTGGGGAAGGATAGTGTTATGGTGCGTACACACAATCAGAATTTCCGATGGAAAAAGTCAGATCGGAGGAGCTGGTCAGAGACTAAGGACATGATACAGAAGACAGTCAGAGACTGCATACGTGATACAGGAGATGGTTAGAGGCTGGGGAACTATTTAGAGACTGCGGACAAGATCAGAGGCTGGGGACATGATCAGAGGCTGCGTCCATAATCAGAGGCTGGGGACATGGTCAGGGGCTGCGGACATGGTCAGGGGCTGCGGACATGGTCAGGGGCTGCGGACATGGTCAGGGGCTGCAGGGCTGTGGACATGGTCAGAGGCTACGGGCATAGTCAGGGGTTGAGGTCATGGTCAGGGGCTGTGGACATGGTTAGGGGCTGCAGACATGGTCAGAGGCTGCGGACATGTCTGCCCGAGCATAGCTGAGCACAGCCGAGGTGAGCTAAGAGGGGATCGCCCCCCTGCTCCAGCATAGCCAAGCACAGCCGAGGTGAGCTGAGAGGGGGACCACCCCCCCGTCCAAACACAGCAGAGGTGATCTGAGACCGCCCTTCTGCTTGAGCCCAGCCAAGCAAGGACCGCCCCCCACCCGAGCACAGCTGATTCCAGCCAAGGTGAACTAAAATAATTCCCCTGCTCGATTGTGGACTGCCCCCTCATCGCTCGAGCACAGCTGAGCACAGCCAAGGTGAGCTGAGACTACCCCTCTGCTCAAGCCCAGCCGAGCTTAGACTGCCCCTGGCCCGAGCACAGCCAAACCCAGCCAAATACAGCACAGCCAAGGTGAACTGAGACTGCCCCTCTGCTTAAGCAAAGCTGAGCCCAGCCAAGCGGGGACTGCCCCCCTGCCCGAGCCGAGCCGAGCAGCTGCCATTCACTTTACGCTGCTTTTATGGGGGACTGTATTTTTGTGGACTCGGTGGGGGGCCATTTTTGTGTGTGGGGGCTTTCTTGATCCCCCCCGCAAAGTGCCACCCTAAGTCTGGGCCTTATCGGCTTGGGCCAAGACACACCACTGTCTGCAACCACTCTACGGGGTACTGACATCAAATGCCAATGACACAATTGTCACAGAAAAGCATAAGGGAGTTTAAAAACGGGCTGTGATTGGACAGCCTGCCATTGACTTCATGTGCTAACTTGAAGGTAAAAGCACATAAAATTCAAGTATTTTAATTGTTTAGCTGCAGCATTTTTTCTTCCCATAAATAATTTGTTATACACTTGCAATGTGGCTTTAAAATTAATAGAAATTTTGACTAAACCAGCAAGAGTTAATACCCTAGTCCAGACCCCTCCTTCCTCTCTCATAGACCTGATCTCTTCTAGGAGTGTCTACTTACTGACACATTGTCTGGATAACTCCTTCTCTCACTACATAACAATTTATGTTGCTACCAGGGGAGGAGCAAAAGTGGCTCATTTACACTTGCTTAAGTTTCAACAAGGCTTCAGACAGGCTTTGTTAAAGGGGTTGTAAAGGATTTTTTTTCCCTAAATAGCTTCCTTTACCTTAGTGCAGTTCTCCTTCACTTACCTCATCCTTCAATTTTGCTTTTAAATGTCCTTATTTCTTCTGAGAAATCCTCACTTCCTGTTCTTCTGTCTGTAACTTCACACAGTAATGCAAGGCTTTCTCCCTGGTGCGGAGAAAGCCTCTTGGGGGGGGGGGGCGAGCAGGCAAGTCAGGACGCTCTCTACTTTGGAGATAGAGAAAGGAGCTGTGTGTTAGTGGGCTTCCTGCTACTCCTGCTCGCCCCCTCCCCCCTCAAGAGGCTTTCTCAACACCAAGGAGAAAGTCTCGCATTACGGTGTGTAGTTACAGACAGAAGAACAGGAAGTGAGGATATATCAGAAGAAATAAGGACATTTAAAAGCAAAATGGAAGGATGAGGTAAGTGAAGGAGGACTGCACTAAGGTATAGGAAGTTATTTAGGGGGAAAAAAATCCTTTAAACCCCTTTAACCACTTAAGGACCGGACCAATATGCTGCTAAATGACCAAAGGCGTTTTTACAATTCGGCACTGCGTCGCTTTAACAGACAATTGCGCATTCGTGCGGCGTGGCTCCCAAACAAAATTTGCATCCTTTTCTTCTCACAAACAGAGCTTTCTTTTGATGGTATTTGATCGCCTTTGCGTTTTTTATTTTTGCGCTATATACAAAAATAGAGCGACATTTTTTAAAGAAAATCTATATTTTTTACTTTTAGTTATAAGAAAAATCGAATAAACTAAATTTTAGTCAAACATTTAGGCCAAAATGTATTCAAACACATGTCTTTAGTAAAAAAAAAAATGACACTAATACGGCGATCAGAAAAATGATCTCTTAGTGACACTGGCAATAGGGAGTGAAAGGGTTAACTAGGGCGGTGATCAAGGGGTTAAAACTTTATTAGGGGGGGTATGGGGCTACCCTGGACCTAACACTAACTGCCTGTCACACTGCCTGTCACACTGACACACTGACACACTGACACTAAATGCAGTGATCAGTACATATATGATCACTGCATTCAGTGACACTGTGACAGGGGGGTGATCGCAAGGGGTTAATGTGCCTGCGTGTCCTGGTGTCAGTGTAGTGTTGTGCAGACTCACTGTGTGATGTCTTCTCTCCTCAGCGGCGGTTGAAAATACCGCCGAGAGGAGAGATTACATCACTTCCCCCTTCCTGTGTTTACACAGGCAGAGGAAGTGACATGCAGGGGAGGACGCGGATTGGCTGGGAGCGATCCGGAGGGGGCGGACAAAAACGAACAGCCGCCCCCTCATCCCGGATCGCTCCTGAAGCCACGGGGACCGCCGCAGGTACCGGGGGGGTCCCGATCGGACCCCCGACCCACGTCTAGGCAGGGACGTACAAGTACGCCAATGTGCCTGTACGTGCCCTTCTGCCGACGTATATGTACATGCGGCGGTCCTTAAGTGGTTAAAGCTCTCTGAATGCCAGTCAAAGCTCTTATTACTAAATCAAATGGTTAGCTTACAGTCCTGTTTACACCTTGCTTTTACTTTCATTTGGCTTTGCTTCAAAAATGATATCCCCAAATTATACCCCATGTAGCTTCAGCGGTGCTTCAAAGCGTCTTTGAATCCTCCATAGAAGTCTATGGCAAAGCTCGCTTGAGGCCCCAATGAAGCTCCACCGAAGCCCCACAGAATCCCTATCGAAGCCCCACCAAAGCCTTATTGAAGCACCAAGCAAAAGCAGGTGTAAACATGACTGTAAGCTAACCATTTTATTTAGTGACAGGAGCTTTGACTGACATTCAGAGAGCTTTAACAAAGCCTGTACGAACCCTTGTTTTGAGCAAGTGTAAACTAGCCCTTACTTGAGTGACGACTCTGAGTCTGCTGTGACTGTTGACATCACATCTAAAATGGCAGCACCCAAGAGCAGTCTCAGGGCATTTGGAATGGTTGGCTGCTAAAAAAAATCCATAAAATCCATTTGACACACATAAACTTATGGGAAAATTGTTATTGAAATAAATGACCTGGCAACATTTAAATAGTTTTATACTTCCACAAAAACACAATACACAATAACTGTTTAAAAAAAATAATGATGATGAAACCCTGTGCTTTGACTAAGCATTGATTATCTGGCTCAGAGTTAATTGTCCTTTGCAAGCACATCCTAATGCCCAGAGCTGCAGACACTTTTAGACACATGTTCACATGTGCCTACTGGATGCCATTAACTATAATAAATGCAGCCTCCAATGCAGACATAGTTTGTAGCAGCAATGGATTTTAACATGCACTTTATCCCCAATGAGATATGAGGCTGCTCTAAACCTGTCCATTTGCAGTACAGCTTTCATTTGTAAACACAGATTGTAAGCACTTGAGGACTTGTGTCTAAAAGCAACAGCTGCATTATCAGGGAAAATAAGTCTATGCAAAGGAGCCATACAAACCACTTTGTACTGCATATAGTGCTAGACAAATGAAGCTTAATAAGATAAATTGCTTTGCTACTGAAGCCAAGCAGCTATACTACACCCAGTCTTTTCCTTCTCATGATCTAGACCCCACAGTGGTTTATTAGAAGTCTATGATCTCTCACTATATGCAAAGAGATTACCGCGCTAACATGCACAAATAACAATAACTACAAGCAGCAACCACTAAGTGTTATACATACACTATATTATGCAAGAGAAAAAGATTGGAGTTGCGCTAAAAGAAAAAATTAATATGTTAGAGAAGAAATGATAAACAAATGGTTTCAACCAAGTGTGAATGAATGTCTTAATATGAATCCAAAGTCCAGTGTACTCGAGTGGCAAACATAAACGGCAAACATAGACTTAATAAAGTGTTGATAGTGAGCCAAAAAACATTAGAAGCATCCTTTAAGGGCAGTACTAGGAAAGAAACATGTGTGTATCTAACGCCAGAATAATAGTGTGATAAACAGTGAAGGCTTACCAGAAGGCAAGCATAACACGCTTGCGGCTAAAACCCAGCCAGGGCCTTTGGGGGGTCCACAGTAGGTTAATAAACAGGATACAGAATGTGAGAGGCTCCAGATGCATCAGCAGTTGATTGCCCAAAAAAATGTTTAAAAATATATAGTGAAGTACGTCAACAACACATAAAAAAATAAAGCTTAAACTAGGATGTATACTATCCTAAATTGTGACTAGATTAATACCACCACCGTGTCACCAAATAAACGCCAGTCAAAGGCGAAGGGGAAGAGGAGGAGGTGTGGCAACCCGGAACCGGAAAGGGTGAGGAGGAGGCGAAGGAGGGTCTGTGCTTCGAGAAAGGGGTCTGTGGAGAACGTAGGAAGAAGCCGGCACCGGCGGAGAGTCCAGGCCGCAGCTCTTCACAACAACGCCCGGATCTACAATACATCCTGGCATTAACTGCTCTACCTTTCCCGGAATCAAGGCTTCCTTTTTTTCATGCGGTTTCCTTTTTGGCTTCTGGTAAGCCTTCAATTTATTTGGTGACACGGTGGTGGTATTAATCTAGTCACAATTTAGGATAGTATACATCCTAGTTTAAGCTTTATTTTTTTATGTGTTGTTGACGAACTTCACTATTTATTTTTAAACATTTTTTTGGGCAATCAACTGCTGATGCATCTGGAGCCTCTCACATTCTGTATCCTGTTTATTAACCTACTGTGGACCCCCCAAAGGCCCTGGCTGGGTTTTAGCCGCAAGCGTGTTATGCTTGCCTTCTGGTAAGCCTTCACTGTTTATCACACTATTATTCTGGCGTTAGATACACACATGTTTCTTTCTTAGGACTGCCCTTAAAGGATGCTTCTAATGTTTTTTGGCTCACTATCAACACTTTATTAAGTCTATGTTTGCCGTTTATGTTTGCCACTCGAGTACACTGGACTTTGGATTCATATTAAGACATTCATTCACACTTGGTTGAAACCATTTGTTTATCATTTCTTCTCTAACATATTAATTTTTTCTTTTAGCGCAACTCCAATCTTTTTCTCTATGATCTCTCACTAACCTGTAACTAACAGAAGCAATAAAAAAAAAAAATCTGCCATCGATATTATCAGATCAAGCTGCTGTCCACCACTATTCAGGAAAAACATAAACAAATGCAAGGGAGCTTTTGTGGAGTTACAGTGCCTGCCGCCGAGAATGTGTTTATAGCACGACAGCATCGCGCTGATTCTCGGCGACAGGCTGCCGACATCTCGCACTCGCTGGAATAGTAAAAGCACATTCCAGCGAGTGCGTCATAGAAGCGACGGGGATCCGACGCGGATTCCCGCCAATTCTACACGTGGGTGGAGTTTGTTATGAATCCTGAGAAGGAAGTCCCCGCCAGATTTTAAATAACAATCAGGCATGGGTTCCCCCCTCAGGAGCATAACGGGCCCTTAGGTCTGGTATGGGTTGTAAGGAGACCCCCCAACGCCGAAAAAACGGCGTGGAGGTCCCCCCACAATCCATACCAGACCCGTATCCAAAGCACGCCGGCCGGCCGGTCTGGAGGGGAGTGGGGGCGAGCGAGCGCCCCTCCCCCCCCTCCTGAGCCGTACCGGGCAGCATGTCCTCAACATGGGGGGGTCAGGTGCTCTGGGGCAGGGGGCGCACTGCGGCCCCCCACCCCAGAGCACCCTGTCCCCATATTAACAAGAAAAAATTGCGCTTATCTAAAAATAGTTCTCAAATACCAATAAAGGTGAAATGAAAACAAACACTATAACAGGAAGGCAGCAGCTCTTATGCAAATCGCACTAAGAAGACAAGATAAAAACGGGGGGGTTAGAGCTGCGCCATGACATCCGGACACAGTGTGAACCGATAGTCCTCAATCCCAATAGGGTAAAAAAGTTCTTCCACACAAATTAAAGATGAAAAAGAGTCTATATTATATACAGCTGGGAGAGATATGTATCTGCTTGGGGCGGGATGTAACAGTCACCAACGTGATACACTGCACACTTCACTCTTCGGTGAGACCCACCACCAGTTGTATTAGCAGCTTACCAGGTGGACTATAAATGACAGCAGTCGGCTATAGCCCAGCCGCGGCCTTTGCAGGGAAATTCACTTTCTAGATGGAACTCAGCAGACCCAGACTCCAGTCCATCAGCCAAACACCAGACACCACCACGCGGTCATGTATAGAGAATAGCAGACATAGTGTAATCCCGCAAAGGTTATTTATTAAAATACAAAGTTAAAAACTTACTCACATTATGTAGGAGTATTGTAGGCACATAAACAAATTTGTTGCCGGCCGGCGAACACATAGGTGGAGCCCTTCCTCCTGAACGCGATGACGTCACCGCACGTCCTCCTAGACGCGTTTCGTCATTGGACGTTGCTACGCCCTATCCCATTGACAACGTCCAATGACGAAACGCGTCTGGGAGGATGTGCGGTGACGTCATCGCGTTCAGGAGGAAGGGCTCCGCCTATGTGTTCGCCGGCCGGCAACACATTTTTTTATGTGCCTACAATACTCCTACATAATGTGAGTAAGTTTTTAACTTTGTATTTTAATAAATAACCTTTGCGGGATTACACTATGTCTGCTATTCTCTATACATGACCGCGTGGTGGTGTCTGGTGTTTGGCTGATGGACTGGAGTCTGGGTCTGCTGATTTCCATCTAGGAAGTGAATTTCCCTGCAAAGGCCGCGGCTGGGCTATAGCCGACTGCTGTCATTTATAGTCCATCTGGTAAGCTGCTAATACAACTGGTGGTGGGTCTCACCGAAGAGTGAAGTGTGCAGTGTATCACGTTGGTGACTGTTACATCCCGCCCCAAGCAGATACATATCTCTCCCAGCTGTATATAATATAGACTCTTTTTCATCTTTAATTTGTGTGGAAGAACTTTTTTACCCTATTGGGATTGAGGACTATCGGTTCACACTGTGTCCGGATGTCATGGCACAGCTCTAACCCCCCCGTTTTTACCCTGTCCCCATGTTGATGAGGACAGGGCCCCTTCCCGACAACCCTGGCCGTTGGTTGTCGGGGTATGCGGGCGGGAGGCTTATCGGAATCTGGAAGCCCCCTTTAATAAGGGGGCCCCCAGATACCGGCCCCCCCACCCTAAGTGAATGAGTATGGGGTACATTGTACCCCTACCCATTCACCTGCAGGAAAAGTGTAAACACAAATAAACCACACAGTGTATTGAAATATTTTATTAGTTGGCCGCCGGGGGGGGTGTGTATGATCGCTCCGGCGGGCTTCTGCGGGGGGGTGGGTGCCGCTGTTCTTCACCGCTGTCTAGTTCTCTTCCGCCGTCGGGGGGGGGCGCTTTGATAAAAGCGCCCACCACCCGGCGGGCTTCCTTCGACATCTTCGACGGCGGGGGGGTCTTCTTCCACTCTCTGGGGTCTTCTCCCACTCTCCGGGGTCTTCTCCGGCTCTCCGGGGGTCTTCTCCGGCTCTCCGGGGGTCTTCTTCTTCAGGACTCGCCGCCGCTATCTTCGTGTTAGCTCAATTACTAGCGGCGGCGTGTCCCCTCTTCTGTGACGTCTTCTTCTTCTCTTCTCCAGATGTTGACGCGACGCTTCCTTCCGCTGTTATGGCTGGCGCGCGGCTCGCAGCGAGTTATATAGGCCTGTCTTGTGACGTCGCAGTCCCATCATGCTCCGGTAGGTACCACGTGCTACCTACCGGAGCATGATGGGACTGCAACGTCACAAGACAGGCCTATATAACTCGATGCGAGCCGCGCGCCAGCCATAACAGCGGAAGGAAGCGTCGCGTCAACATCTGGAGAAGAGAAAAAGAAGACGTCACAGAAGAGGGGACACGCCGCCGCTAGTAATTGAGCTAACACGAAGATAGCGGCGGCGAGTCCTGAAGAAGAAGAAGACCCCCGGAGAGCGGAGAAGACCTCCGGAGAGCCGGATAAGACCCCCGGAGAGCCGGAGAAGACCCGGGGAGTGGGAGAAGCCCCCGGAGAGTGGGAGAAGACCCCCCCCGCCACCGAAGATGTCGAAGGAAGCCCGCCGGGTGGTGGGCGCTTTTATCAAAGCGCCCCCTCCGGCGGCGGAAGAGAACCAGACGGCGGTGAAGAACAGCGGCACCCACCCCCCCGCAGAAGCCCGCCAGAGGGGAGCGCTTTTATAAAAGCGATCATACACACCCCCCCCCTGGAGGCCAACTAATAAAATATTTCAATACACTGTGTGGTTTATTTGTGTTTACACTTTTCCTGCAGGTGAATGGGTAGGGGTACAATGTACCCCATACTCATTCACTTAGGGTGGGGGGCCGGTATCTGGGGGCCCCCTTATTAAAGGGGGCTTCCAGATTCCGATAAGCCTCCCGCCCGCATACCCCGACAACCAACGGCCAGGGTTGTCGGGAAGGGGCCCTGTCCTCATCAACATGGGGACAAGGTTCTCTGGGGTGGGGGGCCGCAGTCCGCCCCCTGCCCCAGAGCACCTGACCCCCCCATGTTAAGGGCATGCTGCCCGGTACGCCCCCACTCCCCTCCTGACCGGCCGGCCGGCGTGCTTTGGATACGGGTCTGGTATGGATTGTGGGGGGGCCCCCACCCGGTTTTTCGGCGTAGGGGGGGTCTCCTTACAACCCATACCAGACCTAAGGGCCCGTTATGCTCCTGAGGGGGGAACCCATGCTGGATTTTTATTTAAAATCCGGCGGGGACTTCCTTCTCAGGATTCATAACAAACTCCGCCCACGTGTAGAATTGGCGGGAATCCGCGTTGGATCCCCGTCGCTTCTATGACGGCTTTGTCTCCATCGCGGCAAGTCAGCTCGGCGCTGGCTCCCGCGATGGAGCTCGCAAGTGCTCAATCTCGCCGAGAAAGGGAGCAAGATTGACACAATATCGCGGTCAACCACTGTAGTTGTATTAGTAAACTCTACTGTAAAAAATTGATTATCATATTATAGCTATGTAAATATTTATGAGGAACTTGCATAAGGCGAGGGGTAAAAAAGAAAATACTTACATTTTCATGCAGTTGTAAAGAGTAGAGGCTTTGGATGAAATGCGTACAGGTGTATCTATATTTAAGCCAGTCATGCATGAATCGAAATTAAGGCGGTTCAGCAGGGACTAGTGGAATTTTGATCCATGAATGGGCAGGCTGATTGTACCCAAGTCGATCCATCAATCCACTTGTTACAGCCACCCTGTCAGATTTTTAGAATGTGATTACCGCCTACCTGCTAGCACTAATCATTGTGTTCTGCCAGTCAGGAAGGCTTCAGCTGTGGGATCAGGGCACCACCAGTGCAGAACTTGCTTAGAAATGTCAGCAGGCAGGTGTGAGTGCATCTGCACGCACAGTGAGGTGAAGACGTTTGGAGGATAGCTTTGTGTCAAGAAGGGGAGCAAAGATGCCACTTCTCTCCAGGAAAAACATCAGGGACAGACTGATATTCTGCAAAAAGTACAGGGATTGGGCTGCTGAGGACTGGGGTAAAGTCATTTTCTCTGATGAGTCCCCTTTTCGATCGCTTGGGACATCCGGAAAAAAACATTGTCTGGAGAAGAAAAGGTGAGCGCTACCATAAGTCCTGTGCCATGCCAACAGTACAGGCATGCCCCGCTTTAAGTACACTCACTTTACCTATACTCACGAGTATGGACATACCCGCGAGTGTATGTAAAGTGCCTCGCAAGTACTGTACATACATTTTTCAGCTGCAGTAGAAGGAGCTGAAGCTCCAAGAGCGTAGCCTGCCCTGTTCCGATTGTGCCCCTGACACCCCCTTTACAGCCCCTGACACCCCCATTACAGCCCCTGACCCCCCACTACACCCTAAAAGTGGAAAAGTATTGCTTCATTTTAATTACATTTTTGTATTACATACATGCTCTGGTCCCATTGTGTACTTAAAAGTGGGGTATGCCTGTATGCATCCTGAGACCATTCATGTCTGGGGTTACTTCTGAGCCAAGGGAGTGGGCTCACTCACAATTGTGCCTAAGAACACAGCCATGAATAAAGAATGGTACAAAAAATATCCTCCAAAAGCAACTTCTCTCAACCATCCATAAACAGTTTGGTGATGAGCAATGCCTTTTCTAGAATGATAGAGCACCTTGCCATAAAGCAAAGCTGACAAACTCCAAGCATTGATTTTGTAAGAATGGGCTGCCTTTCGGGATGTTTTCCAGAAGTTGATCGACAGTATGCCAGGGCGAATCAGAGGTCTGAAAAAAGGGTCAACACTGGAAATATTGACTCTGCATAACCTTAATATAATTGTCAATAAAAGCCTTTGAAACTTATGAACTGCTTGTCTTTATACTTCAGTATACCATAGTAACATCTGACAAAAAGTCCTAAAAACACTGAAGCAACAGACTCACTCAAAACTTTTGGCCACAGATGTGCAGCTTTCTACAGCTAAGGTTTGGTATTTTTTATAACATCCAGTGTGCATGAGGCCTAAGGGCTCTTTCACACGGGCGGCCCGTTCAGGTCCACCTGCCAATTTTTTAGGCGGACCTGAACGGGGAGCTCCGTGCTCCTCTATGGAGCCGTGGATGTCAGCGGTGACATGCCCGCTGACATCCGACCCGCTCCGATCCGCCAAAGTGTGACGGAGGAAAAGCCTACTTTTCCATCCATCTGGCAGATCGGATCGAGTGAACACGGATAGGCGGTCCGTGTTCATCCGATCCCCCCATAGGGGAGAGCGGAGAAAATACAGGGCGGTCCCTGCACAGTGTGCGGGGACCGCCCTGTCACCCGCCGGCTCAGCGGGGATCAATGAAGCGATCCCCGCTGAGCAAGCGGAGGTTCACGTGGCAGATCATTACTGATCCACCCTGTGTGAAAGGGGCCTAACATTATGAGACAAGCAAATAAACCAGTAAAACACATTTGTATTATATATAAATATAACAAAACATTTATAAATGTTTTTATTTTGTGTATATAGACAACAACTTTTACCTATTACAAGTATTCATTGGAGTTTTCAAACTGTTGGGATTGCGAATCATTTTGTCTAGAATACCAACAATTTGTTCAAATTTGGGCCTTTCCCCACGTTCCTTCTGCCAACAATCTAACATCAGTTGATGAAGACAAGCAGGACAGTCCATTGGTGCTGGTAACCGATAACCTTCCTCGATAGCCTTTATGACCTAATAATTAAGCAGAAATATTTCTACATAAACATCAATTATGTTTGGACATTTGTGGCATACTTAACAAAGCTATGAATTATTGTGTGCATTGAGTTTATTCATATATAAGGTCATATTGGTAGTCTCTGCTAAAAACCACCAGTATTATTGCAGATAAAAAAACGTTAAGTGAACAAAATAGACAGATTTATACTGATGTTGGATACTCATTAAGTATCCAATATTTATTGTGGATACAAAGGTAAAGCCCTATGAGAAGGCAGCAAGGCCTGGGAAAAATACTTATCTTTTGATGTCACTGATGATTTGTTTCAGAGGAAATCAAATGTTTTAAAGGTTGAATATAATGAATATACGTAGTTTTCCACCTTTGTAGCCTAGCAACTGTACAGTATATCTGACCAAATACCTTATCCATTATTCTTAAAATACAACCCTACTTTTTCTAATGCATTTTATATAATTAGGGCCTGTCCAAAAGTTAACCAGACATTCAATATGTATTTATAGAAGGAGTAACTAACATCTGCAGGGCTCTGGTGTTACCCTTCTACATAACTCGTCTATATGTCACAATAAAAATCTCTGACAGCCCTGTTTTTTTTTGTTCAATTAGCATGCCAGAGGCTCAAACAGCATGTAACAGAACAATACAAGGAATAGGAATTAAAAAGAAAAGTTGCTTTAGTCTGTGTAATATGCAAGGTGAACAAACAGCTGGCCTATAAGGCAGAAAAGCAGATAAACCTGGGACACCTTACCTCATAAAACACCAGTAAAATTGTAATAGCCCAAAGGAATAGTGATAAAGAATAATACATTTAAACAGAAGCAGAAACCTGTTTTCAAAACCATTGGCCCATGATGTGATGTCACAATTCCTTCAGTTATGACACAAGGGCTTTGTCCTTCTCACTCCCTGTCTTTCCTGAACATGCTTTAGGTGAGCAGGGGGTGAAGCCAAAGATGTATTGCTTCATAAAAAATAATTTCCAACATGCCTAATGTATCACAGGGATGGGTGGGGGGAGAAAAAAAAGTGCCTATTTGTGGAAGCCAAGGCCGCGGAGCATAAGGAACAAAAATCCAACACCTGGAAAAACATGCTTTTGCTACAGCTAGTATTTACATACATTCTTTTCAATCAGTTATACCAGGATTGTAACTAAATCTACGGTATACCAACCTAGTATTTATAACCTCATTAACATTTTGCCTGCGAACATTCTGCAGAGAAGTTCAGGTTACTGGAGGTATAGTTACCTATAGTTCAAACTAACCAAACACTTGTATGTTCTAATCCAATAATAATATCCAATGATGTAGCGCCTTATATAAAGTGCATGATAATTACAATAAAAGATATTGCTTAACATGTAAAGAAAAGGTGTCACAAATGTAAAGCAAAAAAAAAAAAAAAAAAATCAATAATCAAAAAAAGGGAGTCGAAAGTGTGTATTCCGTGAAGACAAATGCCTTGTATAACAACACCAGTGTTCCTATACAGTAGATGTTCCTCAGGAGTTGCTTTGTATAGATGTTCATTTTGGAGGCAACAACTCTCCTGGAAGTGTGACATGGCTGAGTGGATCTCTAGAACCATGCTTCATTTACCCTTAGTTTGAAATTTAAGAGGTCATGCCATTGGAGTATACATGCCACAATGGTTCCTTATGCTGGTGTGGGCGCACATGCTGCTGTAAGGCTGTGAGTTTTAAATTCACTCAATGTTGGTGGATGGTCACTGAAGAGCCTCCTGAGGAACATCTATATGAACAATGGTGTTATTATACACAGTATTCGTCTTCACTTTGGGAATCATTTTTTTTTGATTACAGTAAAGCCTTGGATTGCGAGCATAATTTGTTCCGGAAACATGCTTGTAATCCAAAGCACTTGTATATCAAACCAAATTTCCCCATAAGAAACAATGGAAACTCAAATGATTAGTTCCACAACCATTTATTCATAGGTCCTTCAGTTTATAGTCCATATAAAAAGATTATAGCAATGTGATAGGTTGTGTAACCATAAAATGTCCATCCACAAAGAGATTAGAAGCAAAATCCAGCAGGAGCTACAGAGTATAAAAGAGAAGAGAGGCACCTCTAAATGTAGCAATATGTTGCTAAATGTTGTACCTTCATTAAATGTAACCATATTTCTACACTTAGAGGCGCCTCTCTTTACAGTACTCAGTTGTGACATGACGCTACTCTTATATCAAGACATCGCTTGTACATCAAGTCAAAATGTATTTAAAAATGTTGCTTGTCTTGCAAAATGCTCTCAAACCAAGTTACTCTCAAACCAAGGTTTTACGGTATTGGACTTTATATTTTTGACACTGTTTATTCACATTAAGCAATAACTTTTCTTGAATTATCATACTCTTTATATAAAGTGCTACATTATTGTTCTGCACATTTACGTTTGAAGGTCATGGTTAAACTGGCTTTTGTGTAAGCAGCCTTATTTGTATTGGTCTTAGCGCAGAGAGTACCTCTTACATTAATGAGTTAGCATAGTTTGAGAATAGCTGTATCAGTTAAATACAAATGCTTTTTGGATCCGCAGGAAGAGAAAGAACAGAACAGTGTCTTCAGTCTACCCTATTTATGATAGTTCAACAAAATGCTTCCATTCTACTGGCTTTTGTACTCAGTTTTAGTATCATGATATCGGACCTTACTGCTGTGGTAACTAAGTTAAAAACATATTGCTGCAAACTTCATTAAACCCCATAGCCTTGAGTTAAAGGCATTGAGAGAATCAATCAGAAGAACGTGTAAAAGGTTAGAATGATGTTATAAGGTAATTCATGTCACTGACAGTGTGCTACAAAGCTCTCATAAAATACTAGTGAAGTATTCATGCTCCTGAATGTCACGCAGTGAAGGATTGTCTGAAACTGACTTGCAGGAAGGCTGGGATACAAAAAAAAACAGCATACAAGAGAGAATTGGGGTTGACTGGTAACCTCCAATTAATTCTTACCCTAATGTCAGTTCAGTAAAGTGAAATACCGTATTAATAAATACAATAAAAAATTAAGCATTCATAACTAGAAAAAGATTATAAAAAGGTTCACTTTATAATGTATTTTGACTTATATAAACATGTTTTGCAAAGGTGGAGGTACAATACACTCAGCAAGGTTAATCTAATAAGGAGCAGTAAATGTTCACTTGGCAAAGCTAATTCAAAACAAGGCTCACTGAGCTTAGAAATTAACCTCTTGCCAACCCCAAAAAGCATATATGCAAATTCAGGACAAGTGTGCTTTAATGCACAGCCACTGAACACGTGGCAATGACGGTCTGAGGATGTGTGAAGAGAGCATGGTCACTATCCTCTTCAAGCACACTGAGCGGTGGGGGCGTCGGTGGTAAAGCGCCGTTATTTTTACTGTAAATTTTGCTGCGCTATTAGGGCGCTAGCTGGGTGCTTTTACCCCCCCCCCACGCTAGCAGCCGAGAAAGGGTAAAAACCACCGCAAAGCGCTTTGCCGATGGTATAGCCACGGTGCCCACTGATTTCAATGGGCAGAAGCGGTGGAGGAGACGTATACACACCACTCCTTCACCGCTCAAAAGATGCTGCTAGCAGGACTTTTTTTAACATCCTGCTAGCGCACTGATCCTGTGTGAAAGCCTTCGGGGCTATTTCAGGTCGCTTTGCAGGAGCTATTTTTAGCATTATAGCGCCTGCAAAGCAACCCAGTGTGAAAGGGGTTTAAGAGCTCTTGGTACTGACTTCTGATTGTGAGCCAGCAGCTTCATTGCTATCACAAGCAGCAGGAGGGGATGTCCCTCCCTGTTGCCGCCTTCCTGCTGCTCCACCCGGGCTCTTCCATCCCACCAAGAGTCTCGAGAGACCAACCAGCATGTCTGCCGGCTGGTCGAAGACCTGAACAAAGCCAGAATTGAGACATGACATCTCTTCCGGCTTACTGGAGCCTTAAAGGTGCCAGATTAAAAAAAAAATCAGTATTCAAAACAGCCAAACTTGGCGTTTTGAATGCTTTTAGGTGCAAAGAAGGGATTTGGGGTCTTGTAGATCCCATATCCCTCCAAAAAAATACCCGACTGATGTGACTTTTGTTGTCACAAGGGATTCCTTGTGACGGTAATAATAGTGATCAAAAAAATGGGTAGTGTAAAATAAATACACTTGTAAGTTATGGCCTCACGTGAGGTATTGTCACGGTCAATAGAGCAAAAGCGATCATTTTAGCACTAGAACTCCTTTGTAACTCTAAACTGGTACCCATAAAAAAATGTAAAACTTTGCCTATGAAGATTTCTAAGTAAAGTCATTTGTCACCAGTGTGTGCAATTTTAAAGCATGACATGTCAGGTATCTATTAACTTGGTGTAACATCATCTTTCACATTACATAAAAAAATACAGTGTAGCATAAAATATTGCAAAGATCGCCATATTACTCTCTAGGGTCTCTACTAATATATATATATATATATATATATATATATATATATATATATATATATATATATATATATATATATAATGTTTGGGGGTTCTAAATAATAATAAATAATTTTGTAGCAAAAAATACTGATTAACTTGTAAGCAACAAGTGTCAGAAAAAGGCATGGTCCTTCAGTGGTTAATACTGGGTTAAGCTGCATCCATACTAGTGTCAAAAGGGGGTGATCACTGCATTCCCGGTACATCGCAATCACTTCATGACACTAGGTACTAAAGATGGTTCTGCAGTTCCTGTAGATTTTTTTTAAATATACACATTTGTGCAGCACCCTGCCTGACCCAAAAGGTCAAGTTCAGGATTTTCACAAACAGGTGATAACAATAATGCTGCATTTTGTTATAAAGTCTCAACTTGTCTTAAAGGCTAAGTTCACCTTTTCTTTTTTTTTCTAAATCCCAGCTCCCCTATGTACCACTATAGCATTAATGTACTTATTTAGCAAAAAAAATAAAAATTGCTTTCTGTTAATTCTACACAATTCTCCCTCTCTTCATAGCTGTTTAAACACACTTCTCAATTACTTTTGCCTTACTTCCTGGACAGACTTAATGTCATGATACAGGAAGGAGTTGACCAGCTGATCTCATTAGCACACACCCTGAGGGTAGATGATGCAGGGCGTGTACTAATGACCTAAAGACCCCAGATCCCTCCAAAAAAATACCTGACACATGACTATTGCTGTCACAAGGGATGTTTACATTCCTGATGACAGCAATAAAAGTGATCACAAAAAAAAAATAAAGGAACAGTGTAAAATAAATAAATAATAATAAAAAAAATGAAAGTGCCCCATCCCTCTATGCTCACGCGCATAAGCAAACGCATATGTAAGTTGCGGCCACAAATGTAAACAGTGTTAAAACCACACATGTAAGGTATTGCCGCAAAGTAAGGCAGAAGTAATTGAGTAGTGTGTTTGGACAGCTATGAAGAGGGTGATGTAAGCCTGTGTAGAATTAATGGAAAGATGTTTTTTTGCAAAATAAGTACTGTATCTATTGGCGTATAACACTCATGTTTTACCCTGAAAATAGAGGGTAAACTGTGCCTGTGTGTTATACGCAATACGTCGAAAGTTTTTTTTCCAGAAGCTTCCCTCTTAAATTTAGGGTGAGTGTGCGTGTTATACGCCGATACGGTATATTAATGCTATATTGGTACAAAGGTGAACTTAGCCTTTAATGTCTCAACATGATGATGCCCCCCAAGAAGACAAAGCATTATTTCTTAGTTTTTGCTTAAAGTAGTGAGCTAATAATACTACTTGGAAACCATAGCTCACACATAAAAAAAAGAAAGAACAATCTCAATAAGGCTAGAACAAAAAAAAAATATATATTTTTATCCATTGCTAACTATTTACAAATGAAAGAATCATTGATTGCGCACATACAACAATTCCATTCTTGGCTACAAACTATACCCTAGAAAGTGCTATATGAAAAATGAAGCTTTGACAGGCCAGGCTATGTGACCTTTTTTCCTTGCGATAAAGTAAGATGGAATGGCACCAGGATTAACGGTAGCAGCAGAAGAGGTGATGTTAAAAGAATCATCTGGGATTTCTAGCAGCATATTATTTGATGTGGAAAGCTGTAGAAATGGCTCACACACTCTTCAATAATGGCTTGCCCAATGATTGCTTGTCTAATGTGGCAGCATACTGCGGTTAATAAATACAGTCTATGAGGATTTCAATGTTCAAAAAGCAACATTAGATGCCCGTTAACTCTGCCAGAAAACATGGATTCAATATTAGAGACATTTGTCAAAGCATGCAAACTGAAAGACAAAAAAAACCTGGAAGTCAACCTTGTCAACTGTAAAACCGCTCAAGATAAGACATGCTAAAAATTAAACTTTTAAAAGCTGAATCAACTGACTTATGAATTGACTGCTTCAATTGAATCATTTCACAGCTTATGTCCAGCTTCAGGATAAATACAGATAAACGTCCACTAACTTTGCAAGCTAAACAATAAATGATAAACACAGCTTCCCATTCACTTGTATGAATGTTAAGCAGCTGTAGCTTTACAATCACTTTATATTCTTGTCAGAGATGTTTATGTTTGCTGGTATGGCTTGAAGAAGGTGTCAAAGATATAAAACTTTACCGAATATCCAGGGGAATGTAAATATCTCTTTTTTTTTCTCTCAACCCCAAGGATTTGTTTGCACATATTTTGACAGTCCATGAAATCTTTGACACTGAGCCCTGTCAGATGTTAACAACTTTGCACTCTGCAAAAAATGTCTCATCACTTTAATTTTTTTTATCTCTTCTTCAAGCTTTGTGATCCTTGACTCAAAAACAATCATGTGTAAGAAGCCTTTATTTGACAGAATTAAAATGGCTTAATTCTTATATAAACACTATAGTATTATATTGCTTAGGAAACAAATCTGACAGTTTAATGACATGTTATAAAATAAACATAAAAATACAATACTTCTAAGTAGTTCAGTAACGTAAAGAAAAACTTACATCCTGATTTGACATGTCCCAATAAGGCCTTTCTCCATACGACATGACTTCCCACATTACAATTCCATAACTCCACACATCGCTGGCTGATGTAAACTTGCGGTACTGAATTGCCTCTGGAGCTGTCCATCTGACTGGAATTTTTCCTCCCTTTTTAAAACAAGGAAATTACATTTATTGGTTAAGCAAATATCAACTAAATTTAATCAATCCAGTGCAACAGGAGTACTATTCAATTTATATGTGTCTTGCATAATATATATTTAGTATAAAGAACATAGAGGCTACTGACTGTAAAGCCTAAACTGGCAATATTCAAACCAAAATGCTTTACACATGCAGCCACCTACACCCACTTATAGCACCTATTCAGCTGGAACCACAACTACAGTGATGGCCGCTAGCTTGAATCCCATGCTGAGCGGCTGCCCTGCTTCTTTGAAGTCACTAGTGCCATTTAGAGAACACTTTGCATTTTGTCAATGGCATGGGGCCCAGAAGCTAGGGGTGATCACTGTAGTAGCGGTGCCTAGTACAGTGATTTCCAGCTGCTCCAGGAATGGGCAATGTATGGAACATGCACACGTATATTGGTCCAAACTGTACCAATGTAACAAAATATCTGTACTGAGGATCCTGGTGCATGTGCACAGAAGCTGTGGGTCACTACAATGCCCAGTTCATGCTCCTGTTTCCCATTACCCACCACTTCTGCCTCTGTCTTAGCCAGTGCAACATAAGAAGTGCTTCTGGGTATGGGGTGAACTATTTGACTCAAGTCTAGTGGCCAATTGCTAGGCTTGAGTCAAATAATATCACCGCTTCTGCATATTCTGGTTACCGCTGCAGTAGAGGGAAAAAAACAGCAAGGAAACTGAGTTTTAGCATGCCAGGAAGACCTTTCATATACAGTCACTTTGATGGACAAATTATGCCACACATTCATTTGAATGGAATACCACAAAACCATAATGCATGCACAATCACACATGATTGTTTTTTAACACACACACCAGTTGTGGTATGCTTAAATGCACATGATTTGAAGTGAGATAGCGATATGCATTGCACATGCCATTCAAATTGGATAGCACTAAAGCTCACAAATTGTGGATTGTGCATTACCACAACATATAGATGAGACACCAAGCCTTAAGCCTTAGGAATACCTTTGAGTTTCACTATTTTGTATATAGGCCAGTTTACATTTACAAATATTTGTTAATTATTAAATAATTACAGTTTTATCTTTTAGATTTAGTAGGAACCTTGGAAGTTTTTTGCGCTAAAGATTTTATTCAAATATTTTTTGTGCAACTTTAAAAAAACAACACCACCATCTTTTATTTCTACAGGTACTGTGCTTTCAGAAAACCTGTGATTTAGGAGGTATTTTACAAACAATGAAAGCTGTGAAAAAAAAATAGAAAATAGCAACAAAAAAAAATGGTCTGGTGAAATATGAGAAATAAGGCAAGTCAGCAAAAGGTTAAGAGGAAACAAATTTATCATGTTCTGGTTGGAATCTTTTTGGCATTTTTAATTGGAAACTGTAGTTTGGGTTTCAAATTTTTTATAAGCATTCTTTCTTCAAATATATAGACATCAACTTCTGAAATGTGAAAGAAATAGGCTAAAGTACATCCATGTTTTAACAGGAAACCAGTGAAGACACACACCACTGATTTTCTGTTGATATGTTTATTGAATGTCCACATAGCTCCCTCTTATGATGTGTTGCACTCATAGAAGCTTAAAGTGTTTCTAAAGGAAAGACATTTTTTTACCTTACTGCATTTCTTGCATTAAGGTAAAACATGTCCCACTGGTTATATTGCTCCCTCATCTCCCTAAATATTTACTCAAGTCCTATATCGATCCAGCGCAGTGTTGCCAACCGTCTGTATTTTTACAGACAGTTAGTAAAAACTGACACTCCCCCCCGTTCGTAAATGTCCATGGTTGTGCCAGTAAAAATAGCCAAGATTGGTTCGGCTTGGAACTGCGCAAGGAGATTGGAGGCAGGGGGTGATTGGAGGCAGGGGGTGATGGTGGCTGCGGTGGCACCACAGAAGGGGATGGAGGCAGGGGGAGATTGGAGGCAGGGGCTGTTAGTGGCAGGGGGTAATGGTGGCACCGCAGAGGGTGGGGGATGGAGACAGGGGTTGTTGGTGGCACCACATAGGGGAATGGAGGCAGGGGACGTTGGAGGCAGGGGGTTATGGGAGGCAGGGGGCCTGGGAGAGATTGGAGGCAGAGGGAGATTGGAGGCAGGGGGAGAGTGGCACCTCAGAGGGGGGTGAAGGCAGGGGGTGTTGGTGGCAGAGGGTGATGGAGGCAGGGGGTGATGTGACTAAATAATTTGCCCTTATTATATCTAAAATAACAAAAATATGCTTTTTTACCTTAATATCTTCCTTAAATCACATTGCTATTTGCCTAGTGTACTTGTTTGTAGCCTAAATACTGAAATTTGCACCTAAAAATTTAATTTAGTAACTTTTGTGAAATGCCAGTAAAAACGTGGCTGCGCCAGTAAATTTCGGGTGTCATGCCAGTAAATTTCAATCTGGTAGGTTGGCAAAACTGATCCAGCGCTGTGCCCAATTGCAGTACCACATTTTTTTCTTCCTTTTCTTAGGAGACCCAAGAAGGGGAGGTTTGGGCAGCACTGTGCAATACCACTTAAAATAACATGGCATAAAAATTATTTCATAAAACAAAAACAAAAAATTACAATCACTTTTATACCAGTAAAAACTAATTTGTGAAGCAACTAAAGTGAATTTTAAGTGACACAATTTTAAGTGAGTAAATACATATGTGTTAACAAGCAAAATATTTCTAATTCTGGTGAGTCAGCTTTATAATGGCGGACTCAAGAAACAGTAATGCCCCATACACACGATCGGAATTTCCAATGGCCCAATGACCGTTCAAGCGGTCTTGCATACACACTGTCAGACCAAATTCCGACTGTCCAAAACGTGGTGAAGTAAAACACTACAACAAGCCGAGAAAAAAAAAAGTTCAATGCTTCTGAGCATGCGTTGACTTGATTCTGAGCATGCGTCAGTTTTTTCTCCGTCGGAGTTGCACCGTTGGAATTTCCTATCGTTTTTTTTCCATCGGAAAATAATAAAACATGTTCTATTTCTAAACACCGACGGAAAAAAGTCCATCTGACTTTTTTCATCGTAAATTCCAATAAGGCCAGGTTTACTCTGTTCCAGTGCAATAATGCACTTATGTTTAATAACGTTATGTTGTATATTAGGCTGCATTATGTTAAGGCATCCATTTGATTTTTAACGGGATGTCACAAGCAAAATTGCACCTGACCTTATTTCAAGAATGCACAACATGGCATAGTAGAGTGCCACATCTTTCTACTGTGCAGGTGCATTGCTTTAGTGTGTTGGGATGCCATTAATTAAAGAACCAGCCCTGAAGGTAATTAACCACTTCCTTACTGGGCATGTAAACCCCCTTCCTGACCAGGTGAAATTTCAGCTTGCGGCACTGCGTCGCTTTAACTGACAATTGCGCGGTCGTGCGATATGGCTCCCAAACAAAATTGGCGTCCTTTTTTCCCCACAAATAGAGCTTTCTTTTGGTGGTATTTGGTCACCTCTGCGGTTTTTATTTTTTGCGCTATAAACAAAAAACTACGACAATTTTGAAAAAAAATACAATATTTTTTACTTGTTGCTATAAAAAAATAGCCCAATTTAAAAAAAAAAAATTCAGTTTAGCGCGATACGTATTCTTCTACATATTTTTGGTAAAAAAAAAAAAAAAAATCGCAATAAGCGACTGGTTTGAGCAAAAGTTATAGCGCCTACAAAATAAGGGACAGAATTATTATTTTTTATTTATTTTTTTACTAGTAATGGCGGCGATCTGCGATTTTTATTGCGACTGCGACATCATGGCGGACACATCGGACACTTTTGACACATTTTTGGCACCATTCACATTTATACTGCAATCAGTGCTATAAATATGCACTAATTACTGTATAAATGTGACTGGCAGGGAAGGGGTTAACACTAGGGGGTGAGGAAGGGGTTAATGTGTATCCTGCATTGTGTTCTAACTGTGGGGGGAGGGGGGGTGACCGATCTGTGTCCCTATGTACTAGGAACACAGATCGGTCTGCTCTCTCTATGACAGGACGCTGTCATCGTGAGAGCCGGCAATGAGAAATGATCTCATATGTTTACATATGAGATCATCTCTCATTGGCCCATCAGATCGCATCGCAAACGGCCACTCTGATTGGCCATTCGCGGCGATCTGTGATTGGCTGTGTCCAAGGGACACGGCCAGTACAGAAGTTCCCCGCTGCGCGCTCTGGAGTGCGCGCTGGGAACACAGAAAGAGGCTGCCGTGAAAACACGGCAGCCCAGAGAATTAGAGCCACCCTGCGGCCGCATATAGTCGTACGGCCGTAGGGAAGTGGTTAAGAAAGCAGTAAAGTGATCATCTTGATTGGTGTGTATCACACGAATAGATGTCCGAATTTAGAATTCTTTCACCAGGTAATACATTAAACATATACATTTTAACAGAGTATTAAGCCATTTGTCTGGGGTTCTACTTTAATAGAAAACAAATGAAATGAAAATGAAAAGTAAAATTACTGTTGTTGTGTATACTGCATCTGCATCATCGTCTATGACTCGAGATAATCCAAAGTCAGACACTTTGCAGACAAGGTTACTGTTGACCAGAATGTTTCGTGCAGCAAGATCGCGATGTACATATCCCATGTCAGCCAAATATCTCATTCCAGCTGCTATCCCTCTCAGCATCCCAACCAACTGGATGACATTGAACTGTCCATCATGCTTCTGTAAAAAAAAGAGATTATCTCAGTCAAGCTTTGAATCTACATATCCCATTGCAGTATCAGAATCAGAAAACAAGTGTTACCCACTGATGTTGAACCGCAGATGGATGTTTGATCAGACTGTAATTGTTTTAAAATGAATGGGAATTATGAATATTATGAATGGCTGAGCTGCTTTGAATGGCTGAATGTGTAATTACCTGGGCATTTGATCCCGGGGTGTTAAGTGTTTGGACTTTTACAAAGGGCATTGTCTGAGTAGATCCTGTACGTTTACCTTTGGGAGCTGAAGTAAACATTTCCAATGATTTCTGAAGTGGAAAATGATCAGAGCTTAGTTTGATATAAAGGTAATGAAAAATTATGGGTACAATACTTTGAAACTATTATAAATGTGCACTTTCTCCTTAATACTATACTTTGCAAAAAAACTAACATCCACATTGCAGCTGTTAAGACTATTCTGTGCAGTGTGAAAATAAATTAAAAAAGTATCTAAACCCAAGAACAAAACTGTTTTGTATTTCAGCTTATCAGTCTTTAGATAAGGTAGCTGCATTAGTATTCGTATTTTCCTTTAGCTTTGCCTGGTAAATCTGCCAGTAAAACATTTACGGTCCTAGATTGACGCTCATTGTACTGTTACTATGGAGGTGCAGTGATGGTCAGGAAGTGTTAAGACCAAAGGACACCTCTCCCCTACTCACCTCTGTGGGGTTGATTAACTAAAGGCAAATAGACTGTGCACTTTGCAAATTGCAGTTACACTCTGCAAGAGCAGTTCCTCCAGAGCTTAGTAAATGAGCAGAAGCTCTGCTGGGTTCCATTATCCAATCATGTGCAAGCAAAAATGCTGTTATTTCAATTTTCTTCGCACGTAATTGGGTATTCTTTGCAAAGTGAAGCTTTACCTCATTTACGAAGCTCTGCAAAGTGCATATTCTGCTTGCCTTTAGTAAATCAACCCCTGTATATCACAGCTTTTTCAATTGTACATCTAGCAGATCAAAAGCGATACAATTAAAGTTCATTCTTAGTTACATACACTTTAATTCTTAGGTGAAGCAAAGAAAAATAATAAATACACTAGAATTTTAAGATACCCATAGCAACTACATGATTTTAACCTTGGAAAGACTCAGGGGAGCTTTAGATCTCTAAAGAGTCATGGTTGATGAATCTAGGGAGATATCAGATGAGGAATTCAGCCAATGTTATCACCAGCATTAAAACCACTCAGATAAAGGAATTATTTCCCAGAATAAAACTGATTCCTTCCTGACCCAAAATACCACAAACTATTACTTGCTGGTGAAGGAACAGCTGGAGAACAACATCTCACTGGCCCAGCTAGTGAGAGAGCAACTTCATAGAAGCAGGTAGGTGGTTTTTAGCAATTCTCTTGCCAGTGAGTTGTAGCCAGCATCAGGATCACTCGTGACCCAATTAGTTGGGCTTACTTTTTAGATAGTTGTGATTCCTCTGGGATACAGCTTGTGCTGCCGGGTTTGTGTAAACTGCACAAACACTTAAAGAAGAAGTTTCACCATAATTTCCAAATCATTGTGAAATCTAGTTCTGATCCATGTTGTGGCTGCTGCATTAGAGTGGGCAACAGCACACTGTACCCACCACCACCACATGTGATTTTATTATACAACGTAGGCATTGATTAGAGTGGGACCGTGTGTTCCATGCTCTTGGTCCTCTAGAGTATTCCGTAAAGATTTAGACTCTACGGTTGAACTTCTTGAATTAATACAAGCAGAGAGGGCTATGTGGCTGTTGAGCAAGGAAAACAATCATTCAGACTTATTTTATTTTATTTATTTTTGATGCTCAATGGCTACCTGATGTTTACAGTGCATGCAGGACACTGACAATTTGGAGAATGGAACCCTAAGCAGAAATTCCTGTATCATCCCTTATAAATACATTTAGATTATCATAAAATCGTTAACACCTACACATGGAACAATTTTAAAACAAATAGGATTCATGAATATTATGGATGGCTGTGCTGCTTTGAATGGCTGAATGTGTAATTACCTGGGCATTTGATCCCGGGGTGTTTAGTGTTTGGACTTTTACAAAGGGCATTGTCTGAGTAGATCCTGTACGTTTATTTTTGGGAGCTGAAGTAAACATTTCCAAAGATTTCTGAAGCAGAAAATGATCAGAACTTAGTTTGATATATGTACATATATATATGCAATAACAACTTAATGCAATACAGTAAAATGAATATAGAAGTGCACTTTTTGGTAAATATTTCCTGTTGCTAAAAATTAACCCTCATAAGAGTTGCACGGGTATTTTGTGCAGTGCTGAAAATATGGTGCTGGGATACTAGGACTGTAAAATACTCACAACCACTAGATTATTTCACCTTAGCCTACCAATACTGGCAATATTGGCCAACTATTGTAAAGTCTGTGGAAACTTTTAGAGCTCTGCAGAAACTTTTTGCTGATAGATGTTGAGGAAAAGTCTCAGTTGAGCTGCATTTATGAACAGCTACCATTTCTTATAAAATATGTCTGGTGCCATCAGGGGTATTAAAACTAGACTAGAAAATGTGTGATGCATGCAGTCTTGTCTGTGTGGCTGTTGGTCAATAAAGGCAACTGTAATTCAGATTAATATGCCTCCTGGCTTTCATCAGATGGTTACTGGCATTTAACCACCTGTATAATTCAGACAGTAACGTGTTGCAGAATGGGACTACTATCCTTGTGTCTCCTATTATAAACAAGATTTTGAGTACCTTTGATGCCCTTTTCTTTAAATATTCCAATAGGGAAGTCTGCCCTGGAAACATGGAAGTTAAGACCTAACTAGTTTTGTCAGCATATAAAGTAAACCCCAGTTAATCCCTGAGGTTATTATTCATTACATATAGATGGGCCCAATGCTGTACCTTAACAGATTCAAATATGAACCACATTTCACAGGTTCCTTGATCATGATATGTAGCTTTCAGGTGTTCTTAAATGTACACAACTCTTTAGTTCTCAAGTAAGGGCCCTTTCACACGTCCGCTCCGCCTGTCCGTTAATTACAAGTCCGTTTACGGACTTGTAATGAACCCCTATGGGAGGGGATCCGTTAGCGGATGATGCATCCGCTAACGTCCGCCAGATCCGTATCCGTTTTTTCGGACGGAAGAATATCCTATTTTTCTTCCGTCCGGCCGAACATATCGGATGCAAACGGACAGACGGTCCATTTCCATCCGATTCCCCATAGGGGATAGCGGAGGAGAGACAGGGCGGTCCCTGAACAGTGTGCGGGGACCGCCCTGTCCGCCCGACAGCTCAGCGGAGACCCTCCGCTGAGCTGACGGACACACGAAGCAGACCGAAAAACGGACCGCTCCGTGTGTAAGGAGCCTAAGACAGAGAAAACTTTGTGGGTTTTGTGAACTTCTGATGAAATCTCCCTCCTTGCACCTCCCAATGATAGGTAAAAACTGATTAGATGTTTGCTTTTTTCTCTGCTTGGAACTTGCAGGGCATCTCTACACTTTTAAAGTGATGGATCATTGTTTCATATGACTTTATTTCGGAACACCTACATAGATCAAAGCAAGAAACCTAATTCCAATGACACGTTAAATAACAATGTGTAATATCTAATGAAGTTTGCAAGTATGTTATTTTAAAAGTATGCTAGAAAAAAAGTTTAAATTTGATCTCCTTCCACTTCTTATTTCCATTAATCTAGTCATATACACAAAGACTGCCGCTGACCAATATTGGCAGACTAAACCATAAAAATCACACCCTTTATTAAATAGTTACATGGTTGACCCATGGAAGAACACAGGGTTTTTTTTTTGTACTAAAGGCAAATCCACTTTGCACTACAAGTCCACTGCAAGTGCAGTTGCTGTCAGGGGCGGACTGACAACTCATGGGGCCCTCGGGCAATAGGAGATTATGGAACCCCTGGGCAGTAGGATATTATGGGGCCCCCAGCAATAGGGGATTATGGGGCCCCCAGGCAATAGATTATGGGGCCACATAGTACTTTGTATACACACACACACAGTCACACAATATACACACACTATACATACACACAGAATACACATACAGACACACAGTACACACACACACACAGTATACATACACACACTGAGAAGGTACTGGGGAGGCGGGGCAGCTTTAATCTTGGGATTTTTAGACCAAAAGGATGTCGGTAAGGGACATTTCAGGGACAGATGGAAAAAAAATGATTTTTACATACTGTCCCTGGTTTTACTGAGGCTGGCAACCCTGATGGGGCCCCGTAGTGGCATGGGGCCCTCGGGCAGTGCTCGAGTGCCCAAATGGTCAGTTCGCCCCTGGTCGCTGTAGATCTGAGGGGAACATGACTGGATGAAAAAATCAGCAGAGCTTCAGATCTTCCCCCCCCATCTACAGCGACTGCATTTCCAAGTAGGGCAAAGTGGATTTGCCTTTAGTAAATCAACCCCTAAATCTCTGTTAGACTGGTGAAATATGCCAATACATTTACATTGAAAGTAAAGCACTCTATAAATGAACTTGCATCCAGGGTTTTAGTATTCTGTTACTTTCGTTTGTAAGTTTTATTAAACTTGTCACAGCAAAGCAAGTGAGAATCCAGCAATAACAAAATTATCATGTCAGCGTGACTGAACACATTTTCCCACTAATACTTTCTGAATAAACACTTAAAATGCAGAAAACTATGTTGTTTTCGAGTTATGTTATTTAAGCAGTTTGAATTCACTGACTGGACATTTGTTTGAAAATAACAAATAATTGGAACACTTCCTGCTGTAGCCATGGATGTTTAAAGAGCAATGTCTAACTATGATGATTCATTAAACCTCACAGAAGCTTTATCAATTAAGTGTGGGAAGATGTCTGCAGGTAAAATATAGCAGTTATGACTGTGATGCAGCCCCTGGCTTAACAAAAAGCAGATAGGGCTACACATGACCAATTAAGAGTGAATATATAAAACAGACTCATAAAAAGTATTAGTGTTAATGGACTGATTATAAGACTAGGTTATCACCCGTTACTTGTTTCAATCAAGATGTAAGGAAACATTTCATAAGACTTACAAAGGAACGAGCAAGCAGCACAATCATTTTGCAGTGCAAAATTAAGACTTGGCCCTACCTACTCCTGATAATAGTTTAACTACTTGGTGTCTGCGCTATAGCCGAATGATGGCTACAGCGCAGACCTGAAATGCCGGGAGGCCATCAATAGACGTCATCCCATGCTCGAGCTGCCTGCCCACCCCCTGCAGGGTGCACGCGGCTTTCATTGTGATCAGTGAGTCTCGCTGTATCACAGATAGGAGTAAGGGGTCGATCCCGTCCCCTTACCACGTGATCAGCTGTCAGTCAATGACGTGATCAGTTACCTGTTTGCAAAATGTTATAACAAAATATAAAACATGATTTTTTTTTTTCAAAATGTTCCATATTGTTTTGTTTGTTTAGCAAAACATAAAAACCCCAGAAGTCATTGAAAACCACCAAAAGAAAGCTCTATTTGTGTGAAAAAATATATAAAAATTTCATTTGGGTACAGTGTCATTCAAAGTGCATCAGTGCTGAAAGCTGAAAATTGGTCTGGGCAGGAGGGGGGTTTAGGTGCCCAGTAAGCAAGTGGTTAAAGTGATTCTGCCATCACAGAAATATAGGGGCTGCCACTGCTGACCTTTTTCTAGAAATGCTGGTTGCCTTGCTGTTACACTGATCTACTGGCTTTTGTACTGTAAATCACTAATCTGAACTAAGCATGCAGTCATAGAAAAGTCAGAAATCCTTAGCTGCATTCTTGTTCTAGGACACCAATGCAAAACACTAGAGTTGGAGAGACATCATGACAGCCAGGCAAATAGCATTTTCATCAGCAGAGGTCAGAAATGTCAGCCTGCACATTTCTCTTAAGCAAAGTTTCCAACAGGACTTTCAAATGGGGGCCAAATTTACAGACTACAGAGCTGTGAGGAAATGAAGAGATACCTCTGTTTAATGCTCTTCTGAGTGTGCAAAATGGAAAAAAATACTGTGTTCCCTGTTATTTCATTACTGAGACTGAATTAATACATTTGTTGTAATTTTTAGTACTGAGTCAAAGAGTCCAGAGCACAAGCAACTCAAATCTGCTTCCACATTTTATCTTAGGCCCCTTTCACACTGAGGCGTATTTTAACACCTGAAATACTCCTGCCCCAGCATTCTCAAAGTGAAAGGCTGCGGGCTTTCACACTGAGGCGATGTGCTGGTGGGAGAATTTTTTTTTCCTTCAAGCATCTTTAGAGCGGTGAGAGAAGCGGTGTGTATAGTGTTCCTTCACCGCTCCTTCCCATTGAAAACAATAGGACACCGCGCAATTCCGACGATATAGCGCCGCTAAAAATAGCGGCGCTAAACCGCCACCGCACATACTGCCCGAGTGTGAAAGGTGCCATAGAGAGTAGTTTCTTACAGTATTGGAATCCATTGCCTTCCAGAGAACCCAAATAGTTATTTTTTACTTTAAAGTCATACTCTACCTTCCTGGCAATTATAATTTTACAATGACATGGCAAGAAAATAATCAACTTTGTAAATAATTGAAATCTGGTAATTTAAATTGTTTAAACTTTACTTTTTGTTATGGGGGAAATTAGACTTATGGAATGAGTCTATGCAGTCATTATGCAGATAATCATAAATAATCATAGACAGCTGTGTCTAATTTACAGAGAACATATTTGAATACTACTGGACAAAATGAACATTTCAAACTCCCTTAAGGGCATAACAGAATGAGTATGTTAGTAACAGTATTTATAAACTTGATAATTTTATGTCCTTGGTTGTCCAAAGTTTGTTAGAAAAGTAGAGAAATGCTTTAAATTACTTCAGTTGTAAAGACTGTGCTGTACTAAAAGAAGACCAGGATGCAAAAGCTATTTATATATGTTTGTAATAACAGTTGCATACTGTTTTTTTTTAAAGGGATAAACAGCACTCTACTGATCTATGGAGCACCGTTGTTTTATGCTAACCGTAACCAGAAATGTGTACAAATATAACAATATACATTTAACTATCTTAGCATTAGTAAAACTTTTATTACGTATACCCTTCCAAGCAATGGCTAGATCAGAAAGAATAAAACATTACTAAGATTTAACAAGGGACTGTCCATTTTCCCTTGCCAGCCATGGAAACAAGACCTTAGACCACTACGCTGCTTCAGACGCTGATGTTTAATTTAAAGGAATGGGTTTCCTATTATGCGCCGATCAATACGGCTGAAGAAAAGGTAAATGTAAACATATATTCCATGCATATTTATGAAACACTAAACATCCATTCCCAAAATATTATGTGAACAGCACTCACCCTTAAAAATGCATCTAGAGCTCCATTCTCCATGTATTCAATTACAATCATTACTGGCTTTCCTAAAAACATGAAAAGTTAAATGTTTGTGAAACCTTCACCAAACCAAAACGACACGAGTTTTGATAAGAAACATCTTTCTGGACTTGAAAGTTTCCATTTAGAGAGTAGCAGAAATGGTAACAAGATAGGCCGTTTTAAACAGTGCAGAGCAAGGAAATAATTTGAACATATAAATAATCAGAGTTGATATAAACTGGCGATAGCACTATGAAATGTACTTTCTTTCTATGTGAAGGATATATTGCAAGCATGTTTAGAGTAGATTCAAGAGAAAGCCTACCTTTGTTTAGTAATTTGAATAATATTCATTTGTACATGACAAATATTTACAGCAAGACTGAAAACATTCCACTGAAGCGTAACAAAACCTCAAAGCCACAAAGTGGGAGATTTACTTACCGCGTGTTACAACTCCTTCCAAATGAACAACATTTGGATGGTCAAACTGGCCCATTATACTCGCTTCACACAAAAAGTCTCTTCTCTGTTTTTCTGTATAGCCAACTTTAAGGGTTTTTATAGCAACAGCTACATCTCTTTTTCCAGGAAGCTTCAGCCGGCCACTGCACACTTCGCCAAATTCTCCTACAAAGAAAAAAAAAAAAAAAAAAGAAGAATAAGTAAGCTTAATTTTTCAAAATACAGATTATGATTAATGGTCTTCTGATGCAAGTGTCTCTAGAGTATAACGAGCTTGCATTAAAGTTAAACTCCAGGAATTGTGTTTTTTAAAAATGATTGTATCCTGTATGGTAAAAAATTGTCTGAAAACACTAATCACCCTCTCTGTGACCCAGTGCTGCCTTCCCTGTTCTCTTCCACTCTATTCTCTGTTTCACTTTTGGGTTGGATGAGACCCAGCATCACTCAACCAATTCCTATGAGCCAAGGCTGTCCTAGACACACTTCTTGCAGATTTGTCAACATGCAGTCTGGGCTTATGGAGTGCTGTAAAGAACGACACTCAAATGTCAAAACGTAAGCACTATTTTTTTCAGCAGAGGACCATCCACTCCCCACATGACAAACTAAAAGAAGCCTGGATTAATATATGTAGGCTGAATTGTTTCTATTGTATTTTGGTAGTAGGGGTGGTGGGCTTTCATAAAAAAAAAAAAAAAAAAGGGAATAGTCACTTAGCTTAGTGAAAAGGGTAAATTAATGCTTACTTTGCCAATCATGTGCCATTCTAAAAAGTAAATCATCCACTATGTATCTGTATCACTTTGCTTTGGTCACCTAAGTTTCCCTGCATGATGTATAAATGTGTTATCCAATCACAGAAAAACGTGCATGCAGATATCAATCATCCCAAGTCCGAAGGGAAAAGTTGGGGTGATGCATAATTGTTCAGCAATGATTTGGAAAATGAGGCAATATTACATCTTTTATTATGTTGGAAGGCAAAAGGTGGCTAGGGGTTAGAGTCATTAAGGGCTGGATGCTAAAGCACATTCATTACCTATGTGAAATTACTACACTGATCCAGTGTTTAAACATACCCTACGTAGGGACCATGACTGTGTCAGGGAAAAATGTGATCAGGTTACTGCAGCATCAGAGTCCCCAAACACCCTAATTTCCATTAGTTTCAAGGAGGTGCAGCTTGACACAAAGCTAATACTTCTCTGAATGCTTGTGTGTATTGAGCTATTCATTTCAGTACAGCCTTTCTAGCTTAAGCTTTAGGAACATCAGCTTAATAATCACACCATCCCTAGTTATCAAAAAGTAATTTTTCTGTGAATATTATCTAGATATTTGCATATTTCTTTAGAAAAAAAATCCTAACTTTGTGAAATCAGATATTTTTCTAGCAAATGCTATATTTGAAACAAATCAGGTGTAATATGTACTATAAGTTCCATCGTAGGCTATATTTAAACAACTGTAGCCAAGATATGTATTGTAATACAGTTTTATAGAACCCACAAAAGACCTAAGTGATGTATAAAATTATATTTTATTCTCTAAGATATTGTATGAATAATTAAGTTAAATTCCAGTATGGTAAATAAGCACCGCCACCTTCTACTAATGCAAACATAGGCAACAGCCATGAAAGAACAACAACAAACAAGATTTACCGCCTTACCTTTAGTACTCATAAATTTTTACTGAGGAATAAAATAAAAATGCACTTGATTTTTGGTGCACCAGCAAGGTTGTGTTTGTGAAAGCTGTGTATGTTATTTGAGGTTTACCTCACGGAGCCATCAGACTGAAGCTGTTTGTACCAAGCCCCAGGTTTGCAATGACAGACAATAAACAAAAGGACATTTCGATGCAGTCACACAATCTCTTAAGGCCTGCTGTTGTTGCGAAACTCTCTTATCACAGATTTCACAAAATGACATACACACTGTATAATTTAGCGATCCTATCCCACCAGAATTAAGCACTGCATCCTGTCAGTTGATCGTGAACCTGATATTTAATATCTCTACCCTAATGACAATGAGCTTTTGTTTTTTAATCTTGTGTTCAATTATATATTAAGTCAGGAAATGAGATTAGCTGTTTTCACCTGTAGGATTTATCTAAATAGAGTTGTTCATTGGATAACTTCCTTAGTCCTGTATAATTATACCTAAATGTGTGTGCTGGGAAGCAATTTGGCATTTAACATTCATTACTTTGTTGCCTGTGGCGGCAGAAGTATGTGTCTGTCAAAAATGGCATATTAACTAATAAAGATGTGCGCCACTACTGATAATATGTATTGAGTGTGTTAGCATGTTTGCATAGTGAGTTATCATTTTTGAATAGTGCTTCTGGCTTCAGGTATCTCTGTTATAATGTGAACAATAATTAAATTTTTACACATAACTGTGTATTACTTGTCCCAACAAACACATGAGTGAATTCCAATGACATCCGTGTAAAGCATGTATAAGCTTGTTTTTTTACCTTGATAGTATACATACACGATTGCTTTTATAATGACCAACCCATACCCATAGCCGGTCCTAAAGAAATGATCAAACCACCAAAATATATTTCCTTCAGATGATTTACACATATAATCTGAATCGTGGTGATGTGTTTATCTCTGTACTGACATGGAAATCAGCAGGGTATATGGCAGACATTTTCTGTCGACCAATAAAATGTGTTTGTTGTGGAAGTGCACCATGGGGATCTGGCCAAATAACTATCATTTGAATCTGTTGAAATTGCAAGTACTGAATGAACTTTGTCTAATATCCATGGGTAAATTGAAGGTGATATGACTTACAATTCCAACCATTAGTCTATAGGGTTATTAAGTCAGAAGTTGCTGTCACGGCTGGCAGTGCCCCCATTGGCCCTTCAACATATAAGGGATACAGTAGGTCAAGTAAGGGTCATAACTGCTCTCCCAGAAGTGAGGCATATGTTTGCTAAGCTGTTTTTGCATATGAGCATAAAATGTAAGCTATTGTAAATAGAATCCAGACGGATGGGTAGCAGAAAACAGCTAACTACATTGTATAGAAATGGATTACTAGCTGGCAAGAATTTTGAGCACTGTTTGACCGGCTTGTCAGTATAGAGTAGTCTTATTTGGATGACAAAATTATTTCATGTGTTTATTATAATATTTAATATAGCTATTTTTTACACATATACTGCTAGCAAGGATAATGATGGTGCATTTTGCTAAATTCATGTTTAGGAATATTGTGATAATTTTTATTTTATTTTTTGTCTACTGTAGTACATTCATATTTATTTCCACGCCATGATCTTGAATGAAGTATTTAGCAAACCTAAATACTGCTTGATTTTTTGTTGTTTCTAAACATTAAACAGGCAATATATAATGACTCCTAATGGCTCAATATGTGTGGGGTTTACTGACATGAACCTGACAATATAAATTACTCCTACAGACTTGTGCATCTTTTCAAAATGTAAACGATCAATGTTTAATAAAATTTTAAACCATCAACATGGACTTTACCCGTGACACAAATGGGTTAAAGATAGAAAAATAAAGGGGCTGTCTATATAAAGCAAAGAAATACTCAGGTTAAAATAAAAACCTGGCTGGCTACAATGGGTAGCACCTTCTGGTGATCTTTAGTTCTTTTTTATATTTGCTTATGCGTTCATAAACAGGTCAGTGTATATCAGTTTGTGATAAGAAGAGAGGAAACTTGTACTAGCAGTCATTTATTGCAGTAATTTAATGCAGTAAAAGAGTAAAATATAAAAATATTAACACCTACCCATACCACACACATCAAAACAATAGGACTTTTCGCAAGCACAGCATATTTCTGTATTTTTTAAGCCACTTTGCATTTAGAAATTCTGTTAAAAAGAAAATGTTTTACTTTTGAGCTGTAATTATTTGCCTGTCATATCATGTTTGATATTCCATCCTGGCTAAATGGAAATGTTGAAGAAAACAGACACCTCTGACTTACCTGCACCAATCACGCGCTCAATTTTTATACAGGATGCATCTAACTCCTTGGCAAATTGATGGACAGCTCTATTTGGATCTTCGTATGTTTCAGGGTCAATGTAAGTTTTGGTGCCTGGAAATTTAACTGTAATGATGTCAGAAAGCAGAACAGTGATGAAGGAATGCACACTGAGCAGTTATCTAGGACTGTCATTTTTACTGAGAGCTGCTAGGCAGAAGGTATTTCTTTCATGAAACCAAATACATGTAAGAAGCAGGATAATGTGCAAGCGCAGCATGATAACCAGTATGTGTACACATGCATATTAAACAAGATCCGGAGGAAAGAAAGTTAAATCCCAGCATACTAATATAGCACAGTGTAATTTGTTGAGTAACCCAACTGCTACAGTAACATTTGAGTGCTGCAGTGAAAATTACTTTTACGATGCTGCCTGGCTGTGATATCATTCAAAAATATACATTTTAATGCCTTAATTTCCACTACTCCAATTTCCTAAGCGAGGTAGAAACTCAATCACTTGATAATGTAGTTACCAACAGCTAGATTGTGCATATGCCCTTTGATTATGTGAATCAATTTAGAATTTTAAAGGCACGTACCATAAAAAATACAGGCAGCATCATTAAGTAAAGCCAGGGCAACTGTAATGTGATCATTTAAAAAAAAAAAAAAAAAGGAGGTAAGTAATGCTTAATACGCTGTAGCAAGGGTTCTCCGTACATGTGAAATTTATGCAATTAACTTGCTAATCTTATTGCTATTACATTTTAAAAGCAAAAGAATATTCACAATTCTTAGTGGCCCATCAGCTCTATTTAAAACTCAGTACTTCTGACCTGATTTGATAATGGAACTTTTTTTTTTAAACTTGCAAATTTGTGTTTTAACAAAAAAAGTGGCTGGAGGGACAATAAATACAGTGCTTTCAGGAAAAGTTAAAACTTCACTTCAGTCTCTGATTCTCAGTGCATTGACAGGGACACCCTAGCACACTCCCACAAATTCAGAGATGGCTAATATGTAATAGAGGGACACTGGTGCTGATTTTCTATATAGCCACTCTTGGAACTAAAGGCTGATACAGAAATAGAAAGCAACCCCTAAATTTGTTCCCATATGTGAACATGCCTTTCAACATCTAAGGGCATGTAAGCTTTAAACAGCTACAAATCTTAGGCCCTGTACACACGATCAGTCCAAATTGATGAAAACGGACTGAAGTTCAGTTTCATCGGTCAAAACCGACCGTGTGTATCCCCCATAAGTCTGTTGTCCTTTGGTCCAAAAAAAGAGAACTTGCTTTAAAATTGGACCGATGGACGCCTGACCGATAGGTCAAAACCAATGGTTAGTACGCAAAAGCATCGGTTCCAAACCCGGGTATGCTCAGAATCAAGTCGACGCATGCTTGGAAGCATTGAACTTCATTTTTTTTCAGCACGTCGTGTGTTTTACGTCACCGCATTCTGACACGATCGGTTTTTGAACCGATGGTGTGTAGGCACATCAGACCGTCAGTCTGCTTCATCGGTGAACCGGTGAAACTGAACTTCAGTCCGTTTTGACTAATCGTGTGTACGGGGCCTTACATCTATGGTCAATATGGTGTTTGCTATAGAAAAAGATCCTCTTTATGCACAACACCACAGGTTATACACGCAGACAGCGATTAAAGTCAACTTCACTTTCAATTCTGATTTTTGACAGGGCAATTTTTGGAATACCAGGGGTAAGGAATGAAAGCATAGAAAGGTTCACAGTGAATGTGTCCATGAATGTGTCCATGAATATTAATGCAATCACAAAATTCCTGAAATCTGCTGCATTTATTGTTTTTGTTTATTTCTATATATTTGTCATGATTTTTCACCAGTTTTATTACTCTATCTAATTGTATTCTTACAATTCCACGATGAAAACAATAGCATAAAAAGAAAGCATTGCTGCATAACTTAAAATTTCTTGAGACACTAGCATCTCTGACTTCTCATTTAAATAAATCAGATTTTTGACAATATTGAGCAACAGTTTGAATGGAATGCCAGCAATTAATTTATCTTTCAGCTCTCATTTGCATAATTCAATCACTTAGTCTGTATTTTTTTTTGCTATCAACACCTTGCTCATATCTGTTAGTGAGTCTGAAATAGATGAATGAGGGAGAGAGAGTGGGAGGGTATAGGAAACAATAGGTTAACCTCCTACAATGTCATTTCAGGCAGGCAGATGGAGAACGAGCCACACTCTCGTTTTCCATGATAAGCGGCCTGGATTCCAAGTAACCTCGTGCATCTCAAACGGGCCTCTGATGGTTCTTTATTCAAGCTGTCATAAAACATTTTGACAGGAGAGAGCTACTCTGGCATACCAACATGAAATAGTGTTGGCTGGGATCTCAAAGCATTGTTGGTAGGAAACCATAGGAGGAAATAAAAATGTAAATTTCAATTGCTTTAGTAAACAGAGCTATTGTTTTTAAAAGAGCTTGATTCAATGAAAGATGGAAGTACATAGAAAATTAAGGTACAGTGTGGACCTCACTAAACCAAGTTTAATGCATTTTTCCACAAGGAAAAAATCAATAAAGAGGCATTTATACTTCTGAAAATTTGCTTTATACGAAAGAACAATAACACACAACCAACTGTAAATAGCTGGTGACCACTGTGTTCTGTTGCTGCTGATGCAGTCAGATTAAATTAATCACAAGCCTTGCCTTCAATGCGTGCTGACAAACTGGTTCAGCAAAAAATAAAATCTGGTCCTTTCCAAGAATACTTTGCTTAGAGCTGTGAAACTGGCAATTATGGATGCATAGGATAATAATACAGCTAAGCTGCAATTCAGAAATGCATCCTAACCTATCAAATTAACATGATGTATAGGCTTTTTAGATAATAGAATAGTAATAAATAAAATGTTATTTAAAATGATTTTTATAATGTAATTAAAGGGGTTGTAAAGGTAAAGAATGTTTCCCCTAAATAGCTTTATTTACCTTTGTGCAGTCTTCCTTCACTTACCTCATCCTTTGATTTTGCTTTTAAATGTCCTTATTTCTTCTGAGAAACCCTCACTTCCTGTCCTTCTGTCTGTAACTACACACTGTAATGCAAGGCTTTCTCCCTGGTGTGGAGTGTCATGCTCGCCCCTTCCCTTGAGGGGGGAGGGGGCGAGCAAGAGTGTCAGGATGCTCTCTACATTGCAGATAGAGAAAGGAGCTGTGCGTTCTGACTCTCCTGCTCGCCCCCTCTCAAGGGAGGGGGCGAGCACGACAATCCACACCAGGGAGAAAGTGTTGCATTACTGTGTGGAGTTACAGACAGAAGAACAGGAAGTGAGGATTTCTCAGAAGAAATAAGGACATTTAAAAAAAAAATCAAAGGATGAGGTAAGTGAAGGAGGACTGCACTAAGGTAAAGGAAGCTATTTAGGGGATTTTTTTGTTTTACCTTTACAACCCCTTTAAATTGCAAGCAAGCAATCTAAGTAAATAATATAGATCAGGGTGTGTGAAATATGCTTTTTGAAAGTGATAAGCATGTTATTTATTGAGAAATCATTTTGCACATCTCTCATTTTAAAATGAACCTTTCACCATTTTGAATAAAGTGTAGAAGTACAACCGTTGCATGGGTTTTACTGCTATCTGGAGCTTCATTGGGGAGATTTTTCTTTGTTACCTCTCCTAGTAATTAATAGCATTTAACAAACTCCAAGTAAAAATGGCAGCAATAAAAAAAAAGAAAAATCTTTATTGGAGTAGGGAAAAGCTGGAACTCCAGCTCTCATTAACTTGTTATTGTTATCTGTGTCTCCACTGAAGATTTCCCCTCACTTCTTGTCTAGGGCCCCATACACACGAGCAGACACATTTGTTCAAATCGGTCGGGCAGACCGATTTGAACAAATCTGTCTGCTGGGGACATATTGGTTTGATCGTGTACACACGATCAAACCAAAATCCCCGCCGGCAGACGGCGCCACGTCACTGCACCAGGAAGTAAAACACTTCCGCGCATGCGTCAAAACCATTCGACGCGTGTGCGAGAAGACATGTCTGCTGGTTAGCGTACTAACCAGCAGACATGTCGGGCAGACGGGTTCCCAGCTGACAGATTTGAAAGCATGCTTTCAAATCTGTCTGCTGGCCAAATCCGTTGGCTCGCCCGTACACACGATCGAATCTGTCTGCTGGGACGGTCGGGCCGACCATTTCCAGCAGACAGATTTGATTGTGTGTACCTGGCATTAGTGTTAAGTCCGGGTGACGTGTGTGTTATGTGTGTGTGATGTGTGTGTGGGTGTGGGGAGGGGGGGGGGGTGTCTATTTGAATTACAAAATAAAATAAAAACTTGACAGAGTTTCTAACCCCTTTCTCCCTATCCAAAAGTTTGGCTTTGTGACAATACATAGGACGCTTGTTATAGCATATACTGTACATCATTTAAAACTTGTCATTAATTCCTGCAGACTAAAAATCCAAGAGACACCCACTAAGCATTCAATTTTTATTTATTTTTTAAGGTAAAGCATATTGCATAAAAAAAACTTAAATTGTGCACCCTTGCTAGTGGTATTAAATACTGACAGATTTGCTTAAAGGGTATGTTATGGAATGCAAAGGCGCTAAGTTGTGATTTTATACATTTGTACATACAAATGTACAGTGCACATGCTGTAAATGTACAAAAGCTTATAACATTTTGTAGGGGGAAATACAAACGGGCAAATATCTAAACCAAGATTGCCATCATTAAGGCACGAACATTGGTAAAGTAGCTTACTGTATCAGCACTTTCTAATTTCTGTCATAAATATAAATGAATTGTGTTCTTCTTCATCTAATTTCCATGTCCTCATTTTGTCTTAGAAGATTGATGCTTGCAGATATTGTCTCTGCTCTTATTTATAATTGCTTCTTCTTCCTGGGATATTTCTCAATTGTGAGTCAAATAGCCATCCACATTAAATCTAGAATAAAGAATTGGGCCAAGAGCATGTCATTTTGCTCATATGCAGGCTGGTAAAAACTGTAGATTTTGCTAATCCCCTGCTCTGGGTAGTATATTTTGGCCTGCTTATTTTTACCTACATATGTAGGTAAATCATATTACAAGCGCTTATCAGAAAGGTTTTGTGTTGATAGCATAAACAGTGCAATGTTTAGCAAACTTGCTATGATTGCATCTCATTAAGATGATTGACAAGAGACTGTGAAAAAACAGCTATAAGCGAAGACCACAGAAACTTGACCACTGACCTTCAAATTACTAAATCTCATGGGAGGTCCTTAAAATGGTGTGAAAGTATTAATCACAGAAGTGAACAATATGACTGCTTGTTTGAGAACAAGTATATGTGCTAAGTGCAGTAAGGTTTAGCTGAGATTTACAGAGTCCCCTTGGCGTACTAAAGTCACTCTTCTCATGGAGAGAATTAAATACTAAATACAAATTAATAACATTCATAAACTAGAAGATGTTTCTTGAAAATAAAGAAAGCAAACACTTACAATGAAAGTAAAGTTCTTCATCTCCTTCCTGATCAGCTTTGCTATAACCACAATGCCTGGACATGGTAAAAAAAAAAAAACATGAAATGTTATATACACTGCATACCTACACACTATATTACCAAAAGTATTGGGACAACCGCTTTTACACACACATTAACTTTAATGGCATCCCAGTCTTAAGCCGTAGGGTTCAATATTGAGTTGGCCCACCCTTTGCAGCTATAACAGCTTCAACTCTTCTGGGAAGGCTGTCCACAAGGTTTAGGAGTGTGACCAATCTTCCAGAAATGCATTTGTGAGGTCAGGCACTGATGAGGATAAGAAGGATTGGCTCGCAGTCTCCGCTCGAATTCATCCCAAAGGTGTTCTATCAGGTTGCGGTCCGGACTCTGTGCAGGCCATTTAAGTTCCTCCACCCCAAACTTGCTCATCCATGTTTTATGGACTTGCTTTGTGCACTGGTGAGTGGTCATGTTGGGAGCATGAAATTGTCAAAAATGTCTTCGCATGCTGACGTCTTAAGAGTTCCCTTTACTGGACCTAAGGGGCCAAGCCCAACCCTTGAAAAACAGCCCCACATCATAATCCCCCATCCACCAAATGACTTGGACCAGAGCACAAAGCAAGGTCCATAAAGACATGGATGAGCAAGTTTGGGGTAGAGGAACTTGACTGGCTCGACCCGATAGAGCACCTTTTGAAAAGTAGAGGAGAGACTATGATCAGGCCTTCTCGTCCACAACAGTGCCTGACCACACACATGGGCTTCTGGAAGATTGGTTAAACATTCCCATAGACCAGTGTTTCTCAATTCCAGTCCTCAAGCCCCCCCAACAGGTCAGGTTTTCAGGATTTCCATTATTTTGCACAGGTGATTTGATCAGTTTCACTGCCTTAGTAATTCCCACAGCCTTTTCATCTGAGGGAAATACTGAAAACATGACCTGTGAGGGGGGCTTGAGGACTGGAGTTGAGAAACACTGCCATAGACACACTCCCAAACCTTGTGGGCAGCCTTCACAGAAGAGTTGAAACTGTTATAGCTGCAAAGGGTGGGCCTATGCAATATTGAACCCTACAGACTAAAACTGGGATGCCATTAAAGTTCATGTGTTTGTAAAGGCAGAATTAGAAATCCAAATAAAATTAATATTTGGTGTGACCACTCTTTGCCTTCAAAACAGCATTGATTCTTCTAGATACACTTGCACACAGTTTTTTTAAGGAACTCCACAGGTAGATTGTTCCAAACATCTTGAATAACTAATCACAGATCGTCTGAGGATGTAGGCTGCCGTAAATCCTTCTGTCTCTTTATGTACAGTAATCCCAGACAGACTTGATGATGTCCAAATCAGGGCTCTGGGAGCCAAACCATCACTTCCAGGACTCCTTGCTCATCTTTACGCTGAAGTTAGTTCTTAAAGATATTGGCTGTATGTTTTGGTTCATTGTCCTGCTACATAATTAACTCTGGGGCCAATTACATGCCTCCCTGATGTTATGGCATGATGGATAAATATCTGCCTCTATTTTTCTGCATTGAGAACATCATTGAACCTGACCATCAATCAATCAGTTTCAGAAATGCAGCATCAAACTAGCAAGGAACCTCCACCATTCTTCACTGTTGCCTGCAGACACCTATTACTGTACTGCTCTCCAAATTTTTACTCATCAGTCCACCTGCTGACACTTTTCTGCGCCCCAGTTCCAATGTTTTTTTTTTGTGCATAGATGAGTCGCTTAGTTTTGTTTCCAAGTTGGAGGTATGGTCTTTTGGGTGCATTTTTCTATAAAGCCCACTTCTGGGCAGACTTCTCTGCACAGTAGATGGGTGTACCTGGATCCCTCTGGTTTCCAACAGTTCTGTGCTGATGGCACTGCTGGGCAACTTCCTTGGCTGACCACTGCATCTACGGTCCTCAACGTTGCCCGATCAATTGTGTCCTCAATTCTGAAAAAAACAGGTAGACACTTATCTATCATGCCATACCATCAGGGAGGCTTGTGATTGGCCCCAAGTTTATTCCGTAACAGGACAACGAACCAAAGCATACAGCCAATGTCATTAAGAATTATCATCAGCGTAAAGAAGAACAAAGAGTCCTGCAAGTAATGATTTGGCTCCCAGAGCCCTGATCTCAACATTATCGAGTCTGTCCGGGATTACATGAAGAGACAGTAGGATTTAGGGCTGTTTAAACCAACAGAAGATCTGTGGTTAATTCTCCAAGACGTTTGGAACAACATACCTGCCGAGTTCCTTCAAAAACTGTATATGCAAGTGTACCTAGAAAAGTTGATGCTGGTTTGAAGCCAAAGGACAGTGACACCAAATATTAATTTTGAGTTCAGTTTTTATTCTGTTCGCTCACATTACATGTTGTAAAATGATCGAAAATAAACAATTAAAGGCATCTTACCTTGCAGCAATTTTTTACACCTGCCTACAATTTTTGCACAGTAATATATATATAACTGTAAGTCATACAATGTAAATATTAGATTGAAGCTGAAATTTGCATAATGATCAGTTTCCAGCCTGATCGTTTTTTTTATTTTACTAAGTACACATACTATACATCTGTGGACTAAAGCCTTTTAAACATGCATTTGAAGATAAAGTTACCCACAGTACCTTAAGTCACTGATATATTATTACGATTTTAAAATTTAGTCAGCAGGCTTTTCTTGCAACAAAAACATAATAGATAGATATTCTGAACATTATGCAGATATACAAGAATTATCCTAACTCATAACTATCACAAGGCAGTAGTGAAATGTAATACAGATATCGTAAAAGGGCCGTACACAAGGCGATAAGACCAGTCAGCTGAGTTTTTAACTAAAATGACCTTGGTCATATTTGGCCTGCATGTGAATGATTACATTTACAAGTGAGAGTTTTAAGATTAACATTTGATAAGAAGCTGTATGATGTATAATACAAGATTTAGTCATCATATAGCTATATTTCTAATCCTAAATCCAACAAAATATAGTTTATCCTTGGATGTTGTTTTCATTCTATACACAGAGGAATTATCCTAACAATCAGCTGGCACTGAATCTTCACAATGTCAAAAGTTTTAACAGCATTCTGGCTCTCTGTTGCTTACAGAGTGTTGTAAATTGTATTCTTAATTTAGTTTGTGTGTTCTCTATTATCTCGTCTTTCAAATAAAACGAAAAAAAAAAAAATACCTTCTCCCTATGATGAAGCCAAAAACCATGAAGACCAGAATAATAGTGCCTGCCACGGCAACCACTGCAATTATAATGACTGGATTCTGCTCACTGGTTACAGCTGTAGCTGCAAAAAAACATATAACAGTAAAGACATAAATTATTTTAAAACATTAAAAACAATTTAACATACTGTGCATCAGTATCACATTTGCATTAGTAACACCATTATAGGTCACAAGTTGAATATTAGGCTACATGCCCACGGACGTTTAAAAAAAAATGGGCTGTAAAGCTAGTACAGACGGCAGGAAAAAAACGGCATTTTAAACTCATTTTTTTTCCGCGGTTTGCATTGAATTCAATGCATGTCTTGCCGTGCTAGCTTTTAGCCGCGTTTTTCTTTCTCTATTCAAAATCAATGTTTCCCTATGGGAGCCCATTGATTTCAATAGAGGTCGCACCAGAAGTCGGATTAACATGATTCGACTTACGGGGCAACTCGCGTGCGGAAAATCTTGAAGGGGAGCCCCGCGAAAATAAAAAATAAAAATGCGTGAGGTAACCCTCAACATCAGAAGAGAAGAGGGAAGAAGACGACGGGAAAGACTGGGCCGCCGCTAGTAAAAGAGCTGGAAGAAGATAGCAGAGCCCGGCAGAAGGCAGAAAGCACCGTAGAGTGAGAGAAGAACCAGAGAGTGCGGAGAAACCACGGAGAGTGGGAGAAGACGCTGAAGAGAGCGGAGAAGTCGGAAGAGACCCCCAAAGTTAGAAGAAGACCCCCGGAGTCAGAAGAAGACCCCCCGGAACTGCCTAATAAATTACTTTTAAAACCTGTCTAGTGTGTTTCTTATTGAAACTTTTACCCCCCAGGTGAATGGGTAGGGGTACGATGTACCCCACACTCATTCACATAGGGTGGGGGGCCAGGAACTGGGGGCTCCAGGTTCCGATAAGGCCCCCCGCCTACAGATCCCGACAACCAACGGCCAGGGTTGTCGGGAAGAGGCCCTCGTCCTCATCAACATGGGGACAAGGTGCTTTGGGGTGCGGGGGCGCAGTGCCATTGATTTTGAATTGAAAAAGAAGGGCCGGACGAGGCTTAACACAGCGTTAAGACTTGTTAAATCGCGTTTAACACCCTTTGCCGGCGTCTGACATCTTTACAGCTCTAACGCTGGAGCTTCAAAATGCACTGGTCCTGTTTTTTTTTTGCAGCTTAAAAACGGCTTAGCCATTTACAGCTCAAAAACGTCAAAAAATAGTGGGCACGAGGCCATAGGCTAACATGGAGACCCATTTTTAAGCTTCAAAAAATGCTTAAAAAAGTAGCTGTAAAAACGTCTGTGGGCATGAGGCCTTATGATGACCAGGTAACAATTTACACTACACCATATACAGGCCCAGATTCACAGAGCGATTACGCCTGCGCAACTGCTGTTGCGCGTGCGTAAGTCTAAATGTGCGCGTGCGTATAGTTGGACGCGATTCACAAAACAATATACGCCAGAAATCTACGTTTTTTGGTCCGGCGTAATTGAATTAGACCTTCGCTTGCCTTCGCGCAAAACTGCGCTAGACACACCATTGATTTGCTAGTCAAATATGCTAATGAGGGAGTTACGGGGATTCACAAAAAAACGCAGTTGCTGCGCAGGCTACGCGATGTGCGCAACTGCAAAATGTTCTGTCTAAAGTTAGAGGACCTAAAAGCTGGTCTAAATTTTGAAAAAAAGTCTAATTGTCAGATAAAGCAACACTGTTAGTGAGGAGTTCAGCAGTCACACGTGTTGCCCAACAATCTGTATGCCAACATGCCAGGGGCATCGTCGCGCATAGCTATACTACTGACTTTAGATGAACAAAGAAGGATGAGGGCACGGAGGATGGCACTAAGGAGGGCACGGGAGATGTTTTTTTTTTTTTTTTTTTTGGCTTATATCAAATTTACAATTTAATCTAATCTAATACAATATTCTTATCTGATACAAGCCCCTCACTCTTCACTTGATATATCACACACGCATAGACATCTTTGGCATGAGAGATTCTGAGGTGTCTCGCATCTTCAGATTCACCCCTCATGCCATCGTGGAATTACCACAACCTTGCAGGAGGACATCAGCAGCCCAACACATGGCACTACCCATGACACCCATGACAGCTACATATACAATCAGAGCCCCATCCCCACAGATTGCGAACAGAACATGTATGGGGACAGCTGGCTGGTTGGTGAGTGACATGGGAGTCAGGCATGACTATCCCCTCCCGTGATGCACACCTCACAAGTGGCACATGCATGACTAACATCCACCTGTCTTTTCCCTTCAAGGTGACTCTGCATATGAACTGGAACCCCATCTCATGACCCCATCTCATGCCAGCTCACATTATGCATCTTTGCACGTTAAACACACACATTAATCATGGCACAATGAGAATGCATGCATGCACACCACTATGGTCCCTAGCACACACACCCCACATCCTCATCAAATTGGATTGGCACCAGTCCACCATGCAAGACTGGTGAGCAGTAACGCCACGTCAAGGCTCCAATTATGTCACTGTACATTCATACACCATTCACACGGACCTGGGAATCACTTCTCCCTGGTCCTGGGGAACCCTTCTCCACCAAAATTGAGGGTGACACCCCTTTTCCAGCAGGAATGTCACCCCCACATTCAAACATCATTCACAACCCAAAATATGCCAAAAAAGTCAAACAAACAAAAATGCATAGAAACAAAAAATGCATAGGAAAAAAAAAATGCTTAGAAAAAACAAAAAAAAGCAGAGAACAAAAATAAAAAAGCTTTCAAAACAAACAAAAGGGGGAAAAAAAAATTATTGCCCTCTGCCTGAGCCACGCCTGGGGCGCCCCCGGCCACGGCCCCGGACCCTCAGGGGAGACGCATGGGGGAGGGGAAAAGCCGGGGAAGGAGGAGCAGCCCCTGAGATCTGCCCACCTGGCGGCCTGCCCTCCAAGGCCACGGCTATTCTGTCCAGGGCAGCACCAAGTGTTGCCGTGTTGCCCTGGATAGCCTGGGTAAGGGCCCTCACATCCTGCCCAACGCCTGCTGCTGTAGTTTGCAGGTCATTTAGGCAGGTTGTGGAGGCCCGGGAGTGGGAGTCCAGGTTACCCAGGCTATCATTAATGGAGGACAGGCTCTGATCCACCCGCCCCATAGTCTGGCAGAGCTGTCTCAGAAGGCGGGTCTGGGTGGCCAGGTTCCTTCTCAGACAGGCGGGCATGAGATTGGGCGCCCCCCTGGTGCTTGGGGATGACCTCCTGGCTCCAGCTGATGGTTGTGGCCGGGGAGAAGGGGAGGCCCTTGTGAGGGGAGCCATGTTGGGGGAGGAGGGGGGGGGGCTGACCCTTAGGGAGGGCAGGCTTCTTGCAGCCAGAGGGGAAGAGTCCGCAGAAACCAAAGGGCCAGTGCCTTCCATGGACTCCTCCTCCTCATGATTCTGCTCCTCCTCATGATCGTCCTCCGCATGATCCTCCCCCTCCTCTTGTTCCTCCTCTGCGGACTCTGGCCTTGTTGGGGGGGCCTCATTAGGCTGCTGTCCTGGGGTTGGAGCGGTCAGTCCAGATGGCCCTGCACCCTCCTGCACAGCTGTGGATGACACAAAACATTCACAGGTTGGAGGATCCACACACTTGCCACATATTCCCTTTCACCCCCTCCCCCACACATGCTACACACCTGAGAGAAATAAAAACCTTACCTGGCACCGCGGGGACCGGACTTGTGTCAAAGCCTGGCAGGCCCTCCACTTCATGCCGGTGAAAGGTCAGGGCCACCACACGCTCCGTCTCTGAAAATCTAACCCGGCATGGTGGGCCCCCTCCTGTGCCCCTGGCATGGGCATTTATTGCGGCCAGTTTTTTTTTCACCTCACGCCGGAGGTCATTTATTTTCTTTTCTATCCCAGAGCGGGTCCGTGTCTCCCCCTCCCCCGATGAATTCACCTGCTCCGTGATCCTATCCAAGATCTCCCTCCTCCTGGCCGGGGTGGTGGTGGCACTCTGCGGGCCGTGGAGAAAACGCCCATAGTCGGTAATGGCCCGGGCAAGAATTCTTTTTTCCCCCACAGTAAAATTGAGCTTTCTTTTTCTCTCAGTCATACTTCCAAACAAACTCACTAGCAGTCACCAAAAATCTGTCACAAATACAAGCACAACCAATCAGACAAGAACACACACAAAGAGAAAAAGAACAGCCAAAAATCACACTAGCACTCAGCAAGAAACACACACAAAAAAATCAGATGAAAAAAAAAAGCAAGAAAACAAACGCTCAGAAATCTATCAATCAAACAAACAGTCTCAAACACTTATCAAAATACACTTTCACAAAACTACCAACAAGCACAAGATCACACAGAACACTAATCTGACAACTACAAAACACACTCTAACGAACAACAGAGCAAAAGCACTTGATTCAATGGGAAGGGACACAAAGGGATGTACTTTTGCAATGGAAGGGCGTTTGTGTGTGTCTATTTATGCTGTCTGCGTAGTTCACAACATTGCCCTAGTCCATTTCCAATTTCAATGATTGCGCCGCTCCCGAGTTGTGAGCATGCGCACAACGGAGCTGACATGGTTTCCTTCACGCGCGCATGCGCGAGTCGGCCGGCCCTTCATTTGCATGGGGTCATGGCTCATTTCAATGTAACACGCCCACGTCCCTCCCAATTTGTATTACTCCTCCTTACGCCTACGGAAAAAACCTTACGTTTGCGCAAGCTCTTGCGTAAAAGCTACGTGAATCGCCGGATTACGCGGCTAGATTGCGCAAGTCTAACGGAAAAGTGGTGCGCTACGCCGGAATGATAATGCGCCGATCTACGTGAATCTGCCCCACAGTTCTTAAACACCCCTGGCCATGCAGAAATGAAAGTGTATGTTCAGCCATTTTTTTTTTTTTTTTTAGTTTAGATTAGAGTTTACCTTGGCTTACTATTACAGTGACACACTTTAAAAATACACAGAGCTCTCAATAACAAGCTGAAAATGTCACTAGCCTTTCTCTACACTACTAGACAAAATAAAAAAAAAAAATTCTTCTGTGTTGCTGTTTTTTCCAAATTTTTCTAATTTCTTGCCAGGTTAAACTGCTGTCTTCCTTTCTCCCTGAAGTGTGATTCATGCTCAGATCACTCCTCAGAGAGCATTGGACAGGCAGTGAGGAGGCGTTGTATCACCTCCTCTTTGCCTGCTGTATCCCCCTAAATACTGGACAACCAGACGTGTTGTGTGAAATTGCAGTGTGGGCGCATTCACCTGAATGGGTAGCACTCGGTGGGCTGTACTGCCCCCCCCAAGCACAACAGGGTTATAATTCTTGCTGTGGCCATGGAGTGTGTACAGCCCTGGCCACTACCTCTGCAGAAAAAAGGGGAAGCAGTTGGGGGTCGGTAAAACCGCAATCGCAAATGTAAACAAGCCCCAGAAAAACCTGAATGAGCTACAGATAGGAATAAAACATGACAGGGGTTCTAATCCTTAGCCACTGCACACAGAACGTAAAAAAAAAAGAAAAAATCTTTAAAGAAACGCATGGACATTTAAAGCAGTGAATGTGTAATTTACTACACTTTCCCTGCAACTAAATCAATCACTGAAAATTAAAAACACATGCACCACATACAGGAGCTTTACTTGTAGTGAATGTTTGATGAATGAATAACACATTTACTGCTTTACAAATATGCTAGAAAAAAACATTGTTAGTAAACATAAAATACATATTACTATGTTGCCATTTATTTCATAAATATAATAATAATAATAATAAAAAAAACTCGTTTGCATTTACTGTGACCAAGTAGTCCTGCCAGTACATATGCATACACAACAAAAAATGTATGTATATATATATATATATATATATATATATATATATATATATATATTGTGAGGGAGTTAGCCCGTAAGCGGGTGTGTGTGACCCCCTGGACAGGTTCAGCACACAAAAACAATTAGGCACAGCAGACGGTGGTAGGAGAAAAACAAAAAGGTGCAGTTTTTATTTGAACTATATACAAAAAAAATGTGACAGAAACAAAAGAAATACAAAAATAAACCCTGGTCACTTGACCACTTACTAAACACATCGGTGTCCCTAACTAACGCCTGGGTACAGCCTAGTGCTGCCCCAGTCCCTAACTCCCTGCTGGTTAGAGTTTTGGTAATAGTAGCTACACAGGCTTTGTCTCACCGCACAAAGATCACTCCCCAGACTATTCACACAGGTCTGGTTCCAGGTTGGAGCATCTCTATTAGCATGCTAGGAGTTTTTGTAGAGGACCTAACGAGCCCACCTAACTTAGCTGGGCTCATCAAGTCCTCCCAGCACTCCCCCTAGAGGTACAAACTGGCATAAAGCCTGAACCTAGGAGATATATATATGGCATCTTGGATGCAACCAGGGGATTTAACCTGCCTACTGTCACAACATATATATATATATATATATATATATATATATATACCCCTCAATATTTTATTAGCTTTTCATGTGACAACACTGAAGAAATGACACTTTGCTACAATGTAAAGCAGTGAGTGTACAGCTTGTATAACAGTGTAAATTTGTTGTCCCCTCAACATGCAGCCAATAATGTTTAAACTGATGGCAACAACAGTGAGTACACCCCTAAGGGCCCATTTACACCTGAGCGTTTTGTAGCCTGAAGCCTACATTATTCTCAATGGAGATGGTTCACATCTCCACTCCAAAACGCCTGAAGCTGAACGCCTGAAGCTCAAACAAGTTCTGGACCCTTTTTTGTCACTCGAATTGGGCTGATTTGGACATTTTTGAACGTTTGTATTCTCATAGAAACTAATGGAAACACTCGATTCAAGTGTCTAGTGCGACAACTAGCGTTTCTACAGGCGTTTTGTCGCTTTAATCTGTTCTGTGAAACACAATATTCTTTTTTTTGTGTTTCATAAAAATGAAACGTCATACAATATTCACCCAGGAAGAAGATAAAAAAAATCTGCAAACATAGCAACAAATAATGAAAGAGATGATAATTTTTCCTATTGGCAAAAAAAACAAAAAAACAAATTGAAAATGTCCAAATTGAGCCCCAAAATGTCAATATTTTGTGAGGCCACCATTATTTTACAGCACTGGCTTAGGGTTTAGGTCTGAAAACATGCTCGGTTTAGACATTAATGGCTGTGTGTTAAGTTATTTTGAGGGGACAGAAAATTGACACTGTTATCCACTTGACCACTGGGCACTTAAACCCCCTTCCTAACCAGACCAATTTTCAGCTTTCGGTGCTCTCACAATTTGAATGACAATTACTCAGTCATACAACATTCTACCCATTTGAAATGTTTGTCCTTTTTTTCACACAAATAGAGCTTTCTTTTGGTGGTATTTGATCACCTCTGGGTTTTTTATTTTTTGCGCTATAAAAGAAAAACAACTGAAAATTCTGTAAAAAAAAAAAAAAAAAAACTTGTTTCTGTCATATTAGCAGGTTATTTCTCACACACAGCATATGCATACCACAAATTACACCCCAAAACACATTCTACTATTCCTCCCGAGTATGGCGATACCACATGTGTGAGACTTTTACACAGCGTGGCCACATACAGAGGCCCAACATGCAGGGAACGCCATCAGGCGTTCTGGAACACCCAGACCAATTCTGACATTTCTCTCCTACATGGAAAAATCATCATTTATTTGCTAGAAAATTACATAGAACCCCAAAACATTATATATGCTTTTTTAGCAAAGACCCTAGAGAATACAATGGCGGCCGTTACAACTTTTTATCTCGCACGGTATTTTCGCAGAAATTTATTGAACGCGTGTTTTTTTAAAAACTGTTTTGTGCTTAAAACAAAACAAAACAGTAAAGTTAGCCCAATTTTTTTCATAATGTGAAAGATGAAGTTACGCCGAGTAAATAGATACCCAACATGTCACACTTCAAAATTGCGCACACTCATGGAATGGCGCCAAACTTCGCTACTTAAAAATCCCCATAGGCGGTATTGCAGAGTATTGGGGTATTGCAAAGTATCATGCAGGGTATTGCCGAGTACTGGGGTATTGCCGAGTACTGGGGTATTGCCGAGTATTGGGGTATTGCCGAGTACTGGGGTATTGCCGAGTATTGGGGTATTGCTGAGTATTGGGGTATTGCCGAGTATTGTGGTATTGTTGAGTACTGGAGTATTGGGGTATTGCCGAGTACTGGGGTATTGCCAAGTATTGGGGTATTGCTGAGTATTGGGGTATTGCCGAGTATTGGGGTATTGTTGAGTACTGGAGTATTGGGGTATTGTTGAGTACTGGGGTATTGTTGAGTACTGGGGTATTGTTGAGTACTGGGGTATTGTTGGGTACTGGGGGTATTGTTGGGTACTGGGGGTATTGTTGGGTACTGGGGGATTGCTGGGTACTGGGGGGATTGCTGGGTACTGGGGGGGTTGCTGGGTACTGGGGGGATTGCTGGGTACTGGGGGGAGTGCAGAGCTGGGATGTTTTGAGGGATGGCTGGATCTGTGACTGCATTTGTCACAGATCCAGCCACAGCTCAGCTGCTGACACCCTGCTCCCCCCCCTCTCCTCGCACACTGTACAGAGAGGAGAGGAAGGAGAGGGAGGAACCGGCGTCATCAAATGACGCCGGTTTGTTTACAAGTGATCGCGCCGTCATTTGACGGCGCGATCACGTGGTAAACGGCCGCGATCAGCGGCAATTTACCGTGATCCGTGATGCGCCGCGTCTTCTAGACCCGGCAAGCACGGACACTTTCGCGAGCGCGTCCCAGGGGACGCGCAATCGCGAAAGTGAAGGACGACGTCCCAGGGACGTCGTCCCAAGATAACCCCGCCGCGCCGTAGCAGTAAAATGCTTATGGCGCGGTGGGAAAGTGGTTAAACAAGCTGTACACTTGCTACTTTACATTGTAGCAAAGTGTCATTTCTTCAGGTGTTGTCACATGAAATTATATAATAAAATATTTACAAAAAATTGAGGGACGTACTCACTTATGTGAGATAGTGTATAAAAATATATAAAAAAATATGCAAGCACATGTCCAAAACAAAACAAAAACATAGGCCATTTAACAATACTTGATTTCACAAAGCAGTAATATTCAGAAGCACAGTGTAACTTTCTCACATACTTTATTGTAACTAATGTAACCAATATAAACTTAAAAAATATATTATTTTGTTTACTGTGAATGGATATTTTACAAGTAAACTTGCTACATACTGTAGAAAAAAGTTGAAAGGTTACCGGTAGCCTCCTCCAGGGTGGTGACATCAAGCCTAGGACTGTACATTCCATAGCCAGCAGCAGTAAAGGCTCGGATTTGAAACACATAAACTGTTCCAGGTCGAAGATTATTGATGGAAGCAGATGTTGATTTTGTTTTCAATGTAGAATATGTACGGTCCCTTTGATCCTAAATATAAAAAAAATATTTGTGAAACATGTAAATTTATTTTGCATTATCTGTAAGACTGCAGTTTTCAGCAATAACTGGAACGGGCATGTCCTTCATGCCTATCAAAAGATGTATTTTCACATGATGGTTGAGATGCAACAGATGGCAATATAATTCTGGAACTGTAAAGTGATATATGAGGTTGAAAATTTGATTCAAAAGGTAGAGTACTTTGGAAGATGACTAAACACAAGGCTGTAGTGTCATATTTAGTACGGGACAGGTACAGCTAAATGATATGTATTATTATAATTATATATAATTGCATATAAAGGAACTAATTTTAATACTTTCATCTAGGGTTGTCCCGATACCACTTTTTTAGGACTGAGTACAAGTACCGATACTTTTTTTCAAGTAGTCGCCGATACCGAATACCGATACTTTTTTTAAATGTGTCCCCAAATGCAGCCATGTCCCCCACATTTAGCAGCCATGTCCCCCCACAGATGCAGCCATGTCCCCCCACATATATTGCAGCCATGTCCCCCCACATATATTGCAGCCATGTCCCCCCACATATTGCAGCCATGTTCCCCCCACAGATGCAGCCATGCATGTCCCCCACATATTGCAGCCATGTCCCCCACAGATGCAGCCATGTATGTTCCCCACATATTGCAGCCATGTCCCCCACATATTGCAGCCATGTCCCCTGCAGATGCAGCCATGTATGTCCCCCACATATGCAGCCATGTCCTGTCCCCCATATTGCAGCCATGTCCCCCATACCTGTAGTAGTAGATATGATGCCGACCCATACCGACGCGTTAATCCCCCTGCATTACAGCGCGCATTACAAGCTTTCGTTTGAATACTTGTAATGATGGCGCGCCATGTATAGACACTCCCCTTCTCGGGATTGGACGGATCTGTGCATAGACACTCCCCCTTGCTCGGGATTGGACAGATCCGTCCAATCCCGAGAAGGGGAGTGTCTATACATGGAGCGGCGGGCATTACAAGTATTCAAATGAAAGCTTGTAATGCGCGCTGTAATACAGGGGGATTAACACGGTGGTATGCGGCGGCGGCGGTGGGGGGGAAGTATTCTATTTAGGTATCGGGGGTATTTGCAGGAGAACAAGTACTCCCGCAAATACTCGGTATCGGTCCCGATACCGATACTGGTATCGGTATCAGGACAACCCTACTTTCATCTAAATAAATGTATTTCTTTCGTCAGAAGTTATTTAAAAAGATATACTGATGCTCGCTCACTGAATTTTTGTTACCAAGAAGCTGAGTTTCTAACCAAATATTGTAATAAAAGACATTGGGCCAGATTCACAGAGCCATTACGCCTGTCTAACTGGTGTTAGACAGGAGTACTTTCAAATTACGCGCGCCGTATCACTAGTTTGAATCCTCAAACCATGATACGGCGACGTTGGGCTTCGATCTGACAGGCTTACGTCTTCGTACGCCTTCGGATCTACGCTGCAATCTTTTTGCGGCCGCTGGGTGGAGTTTGCGTCGTTTTCAGCGTTGGGGTATGCAAATGAGCTTTTTCCGGCGATCCACGAAGTTACGAGCGTCGTTCGCAATCGCGTACGTCATTTTTTCGCTACGTAACGTTAAACCAGCTATCAGCTGGTCTAACGTTACGCGGCCCATGTTAAGTATGGCCGTCGTTCCCGCGTCGACTTTCACATTTTTTATTATTTTTTGCGTAAGTCGTCCGGGAATAGGAATGTCCGTAAACGACGCTACTCAAAAAAAAATTACGTAACAACGTGATTTCGCGCAATGCACGGCGGGAAATTTCTGAACGGAGCATGTGCAGTTCGATCGCCGCGGGAACGCGCCTAATTTAAATGCCTCACGCCCCCTAATCGCGTAGTTTGATTCCGCCGGGAGAAATACACTACGCCGCCGTACCTTACGGGCCAAAATCTCTCTGAATTCCTCGTAGAGCCAGGTAAAGTACGGCGGCGTAGAGTATCTCTGATACTCTGCGGGAATCTAATTCTACCTGAATCTGGCCCATTGTATTTAGCGTCTTCTCAGCTAACTGCATCACACAACGGGGGTGATTTACTAAAGGCAAGTAATCTGTGCACTTTTCCAGTGCAGTTACACACATTTTTCCCAGAGCTTAAGCTGGCCATACATTATTTTATCATTTTCTTGTACAATATTCTTTTAGATTTACGAAAACCATATAAAATGCGGTCGAACCTAAAACCGTTCAATTTGTATTCAATAACGGCAGGCCCTTACACTACATAGCTTAAGGTAGATCTAAAGGAAATTGAATAAGAAAATTGCATAAAGTATGACCACCCTTAGTGAATGTGGCAAAGCTCTGCTGATTTTCATCATTGAATCAAAAGCAAACAAAAACAGTCTTTTTTAAATTTTCCTTGCACCTGTTTGGGTAGTCTTTACAAAGTGAAGCTTCACCACATTGACTAAGCTCTGGAGAAAATGAGTACAACTGTACTTGCAAAGTGCACAGTCTATCCACCTTTAGTAAATCAAGAGTTGCACACATCAGAGCAAGTTTATTATTAATGATAATGCACAGTGCTAAATGTCTTTTTAAGCCCAGGTTCACACTGGGTACGATTTGCTTCAATTTGAGATGCGATTTCACATGTGAAATCGCATTGCAAATAGGCGGCATTTGCCGGCAATTGTCGGCAATGACACCGTCCTAATCGGTGCGACGCCGCATCTGCAGCGCTGCACCGATTTAAAAAAAGTCGTTCCTGTACTACTTTTTGCAATTTCGGCCCATGATTTACATTGACATCTGTGCAGAAACCTGCACAGATGTCTCTTAAATCGGGACTGCCAGCGGGAATGAAATCGTGCGAGTTCAGCTGAACTTGCACAGCTTCACTCCCGAGGCCAGTGTGAACCTGGGCTTAATGTGTGAACAGAGGGTCTTTGTTTATGCCAGAAAGAAAATGATCATGGGTATTTAAACCACACCAATATACCTCCCTTATTTGGTCTTCCTTGGTCTACTAAAAATATCATTCTATGTGTTTTGTGATAAGGGTTCAATGTTCAAAAATACATGTTGATTCTGCCAGAAATCTTGCCAGCTAATAACAAACATCATGTGCTCTCTGCCTGTGTTGCATTCTTATCAGCTCTCTCTGTGGACTATAGGATCCCTTCCCTTTATGTTTTAGTGAGGAGGTGAGTGGAAGATTGTATTTATTTTCTATGGTGACATCACTGCTTCTCAATGAATACAGTACAGTGAGTAAACGTTGCCACTCTAGGACAGGACATGTGTTACTGGCGAAATTACCAGGCAAAAAGAAGGGAAAAAGAAAAAGAAAATGAAGGAAGCCGTAAAATCAATTGGTTAAAAAAAACAAAAAAAAAAAAAAATCATCTATGGGCTGTTTAAGGATCTGTTAGTTATCAGAGTAGGAAGTGAAATTAGATGTGATAAGCACAGTTTAAAAAGACTGGTGGATAGATCCTGCTTGCCCCATCAACTATTTTTTTCAAGTACAGAATTTGCTTAAAAACGCTGGGCTCAACACACATTATTTTTTAAAGCTAAGCTCTGGCAAGTAGACAAAACCTACACTTGCAGAGGTCCGCCTTACTGAGTGAGAGGGTAAGTTACACCTACACCCCTAGACTAAAGCCTAGTACACACAGGCTAATTGTCGGGAGACTTCAATCAGATGAAAAAAAAACGGCCAACGTTTCTCAGTTTTGTCCGGACAAGCATGCAGGAAAACAAGCCGATGGACTCCCAATCCGTGATCTTAGCCAATAACAGAGAGCACTGACTGGAGTGTTCTGGCGGGTTGGGGGAGTGGGGGTGCCCCCCTGTTTGAACACAACAGCTCAGCAGGGGAGAATCTGTATAGTTAGTACAGCGACTCCGACTGGTGCAGACAGTTTTTTTTTTCAACCCACTTAAAATTGTCTAATGCTGGTCAACAAATAAAACTTCATGCAGCGAAAAGGCATCAAGGCATTTCTAGGTGTCTGCAGGTCAGGTATAAGTTAATGTTAAATGAGCAAAGATATGCACCACAATTAGGCCTTCAAAGTGAAGGTTTACTTGATAGGTGAGCCCATTCCCTGTTGTTTGCCAGCTGAAGCCATGTAAAAAAAGCCATAAAGCATTTGTTACTCTAAAAAAAAAAAAAAAAAGATCCTGTTCATTTAAAGAATTAATGACAGCACAATGCTTGTGTTGTGTAATTTGCCCCCCCCCCCTGTATCAACTAAAATACCTGGCTGATCCTGCCTGACTATGTTCTCCCCCCTGTAAACTGACCACGGTTTATCATGACTGCTGAACCCTGAGACTATGGTCAGTTTACATGCCTCTATCATCCACAGCTCTCCTCTCTGTTCTCCTGTGTCTTTCCCCCCTTCTTTGCCTGTCAGCTCTGTGTGTGTCGCACCTCGCCACCCCTTCTAGCACTGTTCCGAGCAGTGCACACGTTACTGCTCACAATCACTGCCAGCGCCTCTGCTAGGACAACCTGTAGTATACACTGTATGCCGTTTTGTAAAATTCATCTTCTAAATACCTTAATCCTTCCCGATCAGCAGTCACGTGTCCACCTGTCGCTGTCTTCCTCTAATGTATGCACTACAGAGGGAGGTCACGTGACTGCCCGGAAAGCATTAGAGGGAGATCTACACCCCTATCTCCCTAGTACATACAGTACCACTGATCGGGGAGAAGCAATAAGCTATTTAGAAGATGAATTTTACAAAATGGCCTACAGTATATACTATGGGTTATACTAGCAGTGAGGCTGGCAGTGATTATGTGCACTGCCTAACAACTCCTTTTGTGCAACATAGAGCTAAAGATACTCTCTCTCAATCCCTATGTGACATGAAAAAATGGTTGATTATATTCCTTGTAGCCCAAAAAAAATTCCTGTTAGCCTTACAAATAAATAAATCTACAAATGTCCTACTGTTCAGAAGCAATGACATTGAGGCCTCGTTTACATGGGGCAATTATAATAATGCCCCACACAGGGCTGTGTTTATCGGTACAGGGATGCACAGGTATTGTGTGCATCTCTATGGTGGCAGTCTCATTATTGTCTATTGGGATGCAGCGGCTGCTTGGACACAGCCGCTGATCCCAAACGACATTTGTGTGGGGGCACATTTTATTTGCTTGTAACATTTAAAGCGGAGGTTCACCCTAAATATAAGCCCTCCCATGTGATCCAGCATACTGGCGTCAGCGCCAGTATGCTGTTTTTTTTTTTTTTAATCCATGTACTTACTGTATTATGCTGAATTTTATTTTTGTTACCCCGCGGTGGACGGCGCCAGTATAGCGCGTCACATCTTACGAAAGTACCCGAAAAGGACTCGGGTAATCGCGGCGAAAATGCGGCGCCTGCGCACAGACCTAGGAGCTGACTGCGCAGGCGCCGTATTCCTCCGAGTCCTATTTCGGCGTTTTTCGGAGGGCGTGACGCGCCATAGCCGTAGGACTCGGAGAAATACGGCGCCTGCGCAGTCAGCTCCTAGGTCTGTGCGCAGGCGCCGCATTTTCGCCGAGATTACCCGAGTCCTTTTCGGGTACTTTCGTAAGATGTGACGCGCTATACTGGCGCCGTCCACCGCGGGGTAACAAAAATAAAATTCAGCATAATACAGTAAGTACATGGATTAAAAAAAAAAAAAAACAGCATACTGGCGCTGACGCCAGTATGCTGGATCACATGGGAGGGCTTATATTTAGGGTGAACCTCCGCTTTAATTTTGGAATGAATGCAATGAAAATCACATTCACTGTTAGAAATTTGTTAGCTCAAGAACATTTTCTATCCTGCTCCTTCAAAAAATGTCACTATGGTCAAAAGCGAATGTCGATTTGACCCAACTAATGATTAAAAAATAAAAAGAACATTCTTAAACAAAGAATTTCTACCAAAATTCCACAATTATATAGCCCACTGTACACTGAATCCAAATTAGTCAGGAGAGAACTGCATTATAAATGGGAAGCAGTGACATTAAATCTGCATGGTATTAGGAAGACCAACTGCAGTGAATAAGTCACATACTGTAAAGGCAATTTCCTTCTTGATCACCTTTATGTCTCTAACTGCTTTGTTTAAGATTAAATTATTCAATTTTTTATCAAATTTATTTAATAAAATGCGTTTGGAGTAAAAATGTATCTAAAGATAGTTTTCTATTTAACCACTTCAGCCCCGGACCATTTTGCTGGTCAATGACCGGGCCACTTTTTGAGATTTGGCACTGAATCGCTTTAATGGACAATTGGGCGGTCGTGCCATGTGGCTCCGAAACAAATAGAGCTTTCTTTTGGTGGTATTTGATTATCTCGGCGGTTTTAATTTTTTTGTGCTATAAACAAAAATAGAGTGACAATTTTGAAAAAAAATGAATATTTTTTACTTTTTGCTGTGATAAATATCCTCCAAAAATATATATAAAAAAACAATTTTTTTCCTCAGTTTAGGCAGATACGTATTCTTCTACATATTTTTCATAAAAAAAATTGCAATAAGCGTTTATTGATTGGTTTGCGTCTACAAAATAGGGGATCGTTTTATGGCATTTTTATTAATATTTTTTTTTTACTAGTAATGGGGTGATCAGCGATTTTTATCGGTACTGCGACATTATGGTGGACACTTCAGACACTTTTGACACATTTTTGGGACCATTGGCATTTTTATAGCGATCAGTGCTATAAAAATGCATTGATTACTGTAAAAATTTCACTGGCAGGAAAGGGGTTAACACCAGGGGCGAGGAAGGGGTTAATTATGTTCCCTAGGTGTGTTCTAACTGAAGGGGGTGGGACTGACTAGGGGAAATGACAGATCGCTATTCATACATTGTATGAACAGATGAACAGTCATTTCTCCCCCTGACAGGATCGGGAGCAATGTGTTAACACACAGCTCCCGGTTCTTACTCTGTAACGAGCGTTTGCGTGTGCCCGGCAGTGCACACGCCCCTAATGGCTGGAATGCGAAATGATGTTTACCTACGTGATTTCGCGCAGCCGAGCCGACCTGCTGCCATATAACTGCGGCGGCTGGTCGGCTAGTGGTTAAGATACATTAATAATTTAGTTTATTCAGCATGAAATGGAGCTTAGTTGTAGCATGAGGAATCTAAACATCCCTTGTAATAGAAATAAGGATTACAGGTCCTCTTTATGAAGGGATCTAGGGTCAAAAGGGCCCCAAATCGCTTCTTTACCTCTAAAAGCAAAATAAGCTTTTGAGCCCATGAGCCGCTTGGACAGGTTTCATGAGAAAACTGGCAACCTTAAGAAAAAAACGGTACGAGGGTTATGGCCGATATCTTTAGCCATAACCCTGGTAAACCACTTGCAGACCACAATGTATATATAATATAAAACCAATCTAACAAGTAAAAGTCAAATGACAGCCAAGAAAAATATATATACTGTATATGAAGATGGTATCAAAGAAATATGTAACTTTCATACATATTTAAACTTGAAAAGGAGCATTACAATTGTTGTATATTTAAAGATCCAAGGTTTCCAGATCTGATAGAATTTGTTAAGGAATCCATCCATTTCGAATGTTAGCATTTCACTTATAATTATCTTATTTATGTTGATGAGTTTAAAGTGGTTGTAAACGCTAAAGGTTTTTTACCTAATGCATTCTCTGACAGTGCGGCTCAGGACTGGAAATCATATGCTTTTTAATGTAATGGTATCATCATGGCAATATTTATTTTTTATTATTGCAGGGGTGCAAGTATCTGGCCTTGCCTAAGGTGCAAAGTAGTCTAGCACCGGCCCTGTAGCCAGGGGCACCAGCAGTGGACCACTTTAAAAATTAAAAAAATCCATTATAATCACTTTCAAAACATTAAACCAGTGGCTGCAATCCATACAAAGTGAGTGAAAGATGTATTTATGTGCTTAGGAATTACATTTGATAATTACAATTCTTATTTAACCACTTAAGCCCCGGACCAAAATGCTGCTAAATGCCCAAAGGCGTTTTTACAATTGGGCACTGCGTCGCTTTAACAGACAATTGCGCGGTCGTGCAATGTGGCTCCCAAACAAAATTGGCGTCCTTTTTTCCCCATAAATAGAGCTTTCTTTTGGTGGTATTTAATCACCTCTGCGGTTTTTATTTTTTGCGCTATAAACAAAAATAGAGCGACAATTTTGAAAAAAAATCAATATTTTTTACTTTTTGCTATAATAAATATCCCCCAAAAAACATATATAAAATTATTATTTTTTCTCAGTTTAGGCCGATACGTATTCTTCTACATATTTTTGGTAAAAAAAATTGCAATAAGCGTTTATCGATTGGTTTGCACAAAATTGATAGCGTTTACAAAATAGGGGATAGTTTTATTGCATTTTTTTTTTTTTACTACTAATGGCGGCGATCAGCGATTTTTTTCGTGACTGCGACATTATGGCGGACACTTCGGACAATTTTGACACATTTTTGGGACCATTGTCATTTTCACAGCAAAAAATGCATTTAAATTGCATTGTTTATTGTGAAAATGACAGTTGCAGTTTGGGAGTTAAACACAGGGGGCGCTGTAGGATTTGTGTGTGTTTACAACTGTAGGGGGGTGTGGCTGTAGGTCTGACGTCATCGATCGAGTCTCCCTGTAAAAGGGGATCACTCAATCGATGCAGCCGCCACAGTGAAGCACGGGGAAGCCGTGTTTACATACGGCTCTCCCCGTTCTTCAGCTCCAGGGAGCGATCGCGAGCGGGCGGCTAGAAACGAATAGCCGCGCCCTCGTCCCGGATCGCTCCCCACGGGTTTCCGACCGCCGCATGTAGCGGTGGGGGGTCCCGATCGGACCCCCGACCCGCGCAAAGGCAGGGACGTAAACATACGTCCATCTGCCTGTACGTGCCCTTTTGTGGACGTATATGTACATGCGGCGGTCGGGAAGTGGTTAATAATTGTTCTATTGCTTCCTAAAAACTTTTAAACAGCTTGGCACACAAACCACATGTAATGGAAAGCCCTAACTGTATCACAGGGTTCAAAAGCCTAGAGCTGAGATCTCTGTAGAGACATATATTACTACAGGCAGTCCCTGGGTTCCAAACAAGATAGGGTCTGTAGGGTGTGTTGTTAAGTTGAATTTTTATGTACTGTAAGTTAGAATAGGAATTTGTTTTAAGTGTAAGCTCCAGCCAAAAAAAACTATTTTTAAGTTCTTTGGATAGCATAGGGGAGGGTTACCACCCCTTTAACATTTGTTTTGCTGTCTGTGCCCCTGTTCAGAAGATTTCATCTAACTTTCTGTCCCTGTGACAATTAGATTTTGAAAATTTTAGGTTGTTGTGAAAACAAGCCTAGGCGATAAAGCATCAGTGGAGACACCTTTTTCCCAAAATAACTCTTACTGGGATGAATTTCCCTTCCTGGGTGTAGATTTCCTGGCACTTCCTGTTGTCTCCCTCCGTTTGTAAGTACAAGTCCTTTGTAAGTCGGATGTTTGTAACCTGGGGACCGCCTGTACTACAGTACCTTGTTCTAGGCTTAAACACAACAGGGAGCATTCAGCAAGACTCTGAAGATTTTTTTCCAAGGCACCTATGTATGTTAAATCTTATATATGTTAATATTTCAATCATACACAAATAGAATGGTTATGTTATATGTTTTCTTCCATATAAAACATCAGGACAGTTAGGTAGACCAATGGGTACTGCAGTAAAGAACTATTTAGTATTTTAGTATAAAAAGTTTGTTGGCTTGTGTATCCTTTTAAAAGTAGGGGGAGACAAATAAATTTGTCCAGAGGAAGCATGAAGTATTATGTTTTTCTTGTACGTCAATTAAAATCTGAGGGTTGTAAAACAGGGAAAATGTAAAAACCAAATCTAGAAATGCCTCCAAATGGGAGCATGCAGATGTAAGGTGGAATGTAAGTTCACATTGATTGCAAGATATAAAAAAAATGGAAACTTCTTAGTTAACACTCTGATGTAATGGGTAGGCGGATTTGAAGAAATTATTGCCATTAGCATAAATGTTTGGACAATCAGCAGTCACCCAATACATAGTATGGTTACTGACAGTCCAGGCTGCTATTTGAATCACTCTCACTGTCAACTATTATGTTTATTAGCCAAGACTTCCACATGATTGGGGATTGTACATAGCTGAAAAGTATACCCTAGGCATTTTATTGTTAAATTTAAAGCATAGCTTCTGAAATCGTTTGACAAAAACATTGCTAACTGCAATAAGGAGAGTTCTGAAGTAAAATGACCACGGTAACACTACTTAACCATATAAATATGGTATTTTCTCAATTTTTTTTTGCAGTCTATAGAAAATAGCACAAAAGCTAGGGTAATATATTTAAAATAGAGTACAGTGATTATCCATAAATAGGATACCAAGACCAAACTTTGTTCGCAAATGTTGAAAAATAAATTAAATGTTGTAAGTTTTTATGTATAGTGAGGATTGTGAAAAGAAGACAATTTGGAAACGGTGGAAATAGAATTTTACAAAAAATGCTGCATTTTTCCTCAGATTAAATATGCTTTTATGTAACGTCCATTCCTATATCAAACCGGCTTGCCTTGTAGAAAGACTGAAAGTCAAATAAGAAGGCCAGAGTAAAAATGACTCAAGTTGTCAAAAAGATTGTGATATTTTAGTAATTGTGATACATTTTCTTGTATTGGACACAGCAGGTGCCGAAAGAACCAGAGGGTTCTTCTGAAATATGTAAGAAATATCTCTGTCTTTACAGCATGAAAGGTAGCATGCAGGGAGTGAAGCCAGGGTTTCTAACAAATTACATGATACACAAGGTAGGAAAAAGTAGAATGAGAAATCTGTGCTGTGTGTTGATTTCTTTAAATTGAACCAAAGGAATTTCCAGTAATCAATGTAAGTACAGGGAGATTAGACAGGAAAAGAAAGAAAACAAAAGTAACCGATACATGAATTGGGTAGAATAACAGGTTGTAATAGGCTAGAAAAAAAGATTATTAAATGTTCCACATTGTTGTTAGTGTGGAAGCTCTTAGCTTAAATATATCCATGTTATTATTATAAATTGGAAACTAATAAAAATTATGCAAGGATCAGCAGTTAGTAATATTTAGAAAAAATAAATCAACAAAGAAGAAGCAGGAAGTGTTTATTAACCTCCCTGGCGGTATGATTCTTTCAGATTTTAGGTGCTGAAAGCGGTACCATTATTTGCAAGGAAATTTGCCGTTTTATACTGTAGGCTGGTAATTCTTAGGAATAACTTACTTAAATCTGACCAAACAAGAGTTTAATTAACCCGGGTATGACATTTTTTTTTTTTATTATAATATAATAAATAATTATAAATAATTATAACAAATAATAATATAATTATAGTAAAAATTATTCAATAATGTAATGAAATCAAAATCACTGAAATTTGCTCAGTTGCAGAATTGTCGCTGTCATTTTTTTTTTATGACGAATTTCCCCACAAATCGCTATCGCTAAATTCTGCAAGTGATTATAATTTATTATCGCTGTTTTTAAGCTGATCTAAAACCATTTTTGACATAAAGGGACACTTTTGGTTGCTATGGACAATCTACAGTTTGCAGGGAGAAAGAACACTTTTTATTATATAAAAGGACATGCAGGGCACTGGGCAGACCACTAGGGACAAGGGGGGTGTGTATTTTTTACATACAGTACTGTAATCTATAAAATTACATTGTACTGTATGTAATGTGTTTGTTTACTTTTTTGAATATGGCGCCGTTTCTCCGCCCCCGTGCATCGTAACGTCGCAGGGAACGGAGATCGACGGCACACGGGGACGGTGTGTGAATCGAGCGAGCACCCGCTCGCTCACACAGCGTGTTGGCATCGCTGGATCCAGGAACAAGGTAAGTAAACCCTGTCTGTGCACTCAGCGAGGCGAGCCTGAGTCTGACTCGGGGTTACTGATCGCAGCATGAAAATGTAACCCCGAGTCTGACTCGGGAATACCGCCAGGGGGGTTAATGCAATATATTCGTATCCTATGTTTAAATAAATTGTCTGAATATTGAAAATACATAGGCCTTTCAACTAGACAAGTTACAACTGATTTGTTATATGCATACAACAAAAGTATGCATAAACATTTCTTGAGTATTTAGTTAGTAGATAATGACCAGAAACTTTTTCATACATGGCATAATTACCTACCTTTAGTCATGGGCTTTTGGACTATCCTTCTAAATCAGGGATCCTCAAACTACAGCCCTCCAGCTGTTGCAGAACTACACATTCCATGAGGCATTGTAAAACTCTGACTTTCCCAAAAATGACTAGACATGATAGGGATTGTAGTTCCTGAACAACTGGAGGGCAGTAGTTTGAAAACCCCTGTTCTAAATTCTAGCCATCACAAAGTAAAGCTTATGCATGAAAATCTAGTAACAGAAAATAATATTCATAGTTGACTCCACTAATTGATTATATCCTAATGTAAACCAGTTGCAGGTGTACAAGGAATTTCACAGTCCTAATATTTACAGGAGAAGGAAATCTACAATCTGATTGCTTACATTAGACCTAAGCCCTCACTATTTTTAATACATGTCACAATATGTTTTTAAGAACAAATTAAATAAAGTGATAGAAACAACAAATAAGAAAATATTATATAAAAAGTTGTGTAAAGGGAATTGATGGGGCGAAGATACCAAAGATAATTCTTTTTATAATAGCACATTTACAAATATACAAATTTGTGTTTTTTTTCATATATAAATTATGTGTGCGTTAGAAATTACGGAATACGTTGTGTTCTAAATGTAAAGGCTCTTACCTTTTCATAATACTTGATTTCATATTCTGTGATGACTCCATTGGGATGTTCAGGCTCCTGCCAGGATAGATCCACAATGCGCTGTAACACTCTTTCCTTCATTACTCCACTTACTTGGGAAGGAGCTGAAACAGCACAGGATGATAACAAAATAAGAACATTTTGTTGTCTATATCAAATAAAACACCACATTTGATCAGTCTCTCACAGTGTGACTTTAATGATTTCATTATGTTAAAATAAAGCACCTTTTTTCATAAAGTACAATAAAATCCAGATACTAATGAATATTCAAACAAAGCCTTATTATGCTCATAAACTATAATCGAAATGTAAATTAAAGTGCAAACAGCACAAGACAGCATTGTTTGAGATAGTGCAAACAGGAATTGATGGGATTATACTGACAATTAAGCAAATGAATTCTAATTAAGCCAAAAATCGCAAGCTTTCAGATTAATCTCTTGTGAGACACTGACAGACCAAATATTTATTATACATGAAAATAGAACAACAAAACAACAAAAAGAGATGTTTGAAAGCCTTTGAGTATTAACTGAAGAATGGCATTTACAAAGTAATAACTCACTGCAATCAACAGCCTACTTACTTTTGCCTAATGGTCAAATCTGTATAAATAATTAAGGCAAGATCTGCTAGTAGCATTACATAGCTGACCTCATCAAATTTTAACAAATATTCGGTTGTTCTACAGTAGTCTAAATTAAGTATTTTACAAAGATCACTACAGAAAAAATGAATACAATGCTATTAAAATAGATTTCTGAATAACAATCAATCAATTAGCATCAATCTAGTAAAATATAGAACTATATAGTATGTGCTATCATTTATCACAATCTGAGCATGCATAAACTTTTCTTGTGCTTGCAGAGGTTTCATGGACATTTGAGAAAAGGTCCAGGATCACGTGCTAGATGATATCAGCTTATGGATGTCTCATTTGTGGTCTCTAATTTGCTTTAAGCAATTTGCATTAAGCTGACTATACATATTACAACCTGTGTGAAGTTTCCATTATATCTATCTACAGAAAAACAAAGGCGCCTCTAAGTGCAAAAGTAAAACTTTATATTTCCCAAAAGGGTTAAAAACATTTACAAAAGGGTGGATGGGCAGAAGAACATCATATTACTAACATGGCAGGTGGTCCGGTGTTCTGGTAATTCCAAGGAGTCTTAGTGATAGCCACAGGTGTAATTCTATGGCAACATATTCTGAAGTGGCCGACAGATGGAAGCCACAACTCTCCTGAATCCAGGAGAATTATGTCTTTAAACTTGTCAGCCACTGCCATATTACTAATATGATGTGCTTCTACCCATCCACCCTTTTGTGTTTTTAACCGGTTTGGGAAATATAAAGTTGTACTTAGAGGCGCCTTATTTATTTTTTTCCTTTTCATTTTACTTCCAGAGTTTGCTTCTCTCTTCAAGTGCTGCCAAAAGTGCACGAAGACCCTCTTCTATTTTTACATAGACTGATATCTGCTTGGTTTGTTACTCAGAGCACCCTTATACATACTTTTATCATTATATATATCTACACCTACAAAAAACTGCACACCAGCCTGATTCTCATTGCACCAGCAGCCCAGCCACTGCTATACCCATAGCCTAGCCACTGCTCCACCAAGAGCTTACATTTCCACTGCATTCACAGCCTCAGTCTCCACTGCAGCTCAACTAAGTTCATGTCTTTAGGGCACCTCTGCTGTACCCACAGCCTCTGTTAGTCCTCAGCTGCAACCAGAGTCTTGCAAGCACCCACAGCCTCAGTCTTCACTACACTTACAGCCATAGCTGCCTCCCCAATATGCGACTCCACTGTGCCTTCTATGCACTCATAGCCTTCAGCCTTACTCCTACCTTCAGCTGTCCAGTGCTTAGTGCCTCTCTCTCTTCAGATCCCAGCATCAATCCTCCTATGTATAAGAACCTGTAAAGTGACCTTGGGGTAGCCTGCAGCTAAGATTAATTTCCCATAAAAGGGTTCCTGGCAGAGCACTAGCTCTTAAGCCTGGTAGACACCACTATTTTTTTTTTCAACCCAGCAGGTTGAATGAAAAAAAAAAACTCACAGCTCAGGTCGGATACAATCCAATGTTAGTACAGTGATCTCCCCTCCTGTGCTATTGTACTCTGACAGGGGGACAGCCTCTCCACTATAACACTCCAGTCAGCGCCCTTCAGCCATTGGCTGAGATTGCTGATTGAGAGTTGGTTGGCTGCTGGTTTTCCACCATGTGCGCCTGACAGAAGCCATATACATGGGCCAAATTATGTCGCGCGACATTTGTTTTCAGCTCGTAAAAGTTCCAAAATGCCCAACAAGCAAAATCCTATTCATTTAAATGGCCCCTGTTTACATCTGAGTGTTCTGTAACTTGAAGCAAAATGCCTGAAGCTCACAAAAGTACATGAGCTTCTTTTTAGGCAGATTACAGGCGTTTTTCTGCTTTTTAAATTGGTGACTTTTTGTTTTGACCTGTACAAAATCGTGTCAAAAATCGCAAACACACAGGCTTTATCCCGAGTCACTCTGTGTGTGTCACAGTGCGGCTCATCCTTATCCCCTTCTCCCTCATCACTGGTTTTGACTGACAGAAACAGGAGCCAATGGCTCTCTCAGCTCTTACTGGGTTAGGCAGAGAGAGGCAGGGCGTAGAGAGCAGCACAGCTGCTCTCGGACACAGTGCTGGAAAGTCTGAATTGCCATCAAATTGTGGCTCAAAGCAAGGTGCTGTTATGTATTGTTTTTAGATAATCCATAATGCTCTGGGAACTCTTTGTCATGATGTTTAATGAAAACATGTATATAAATAAGATATACAGATAACAAATATTTTAAAACAAAAAAAGTTAAGAAAAATAAAAATAAAAATAAAAATCAAGTTGACCATATTTGTTCCCCTTCAACAAATATACCTAAATATTCTTCTGCTCATATGTAATATCAGTCATTTTGCATGGATATTGTTCTATTTATTTTTTACAGGCTTATTATATTTCACAGAGCATTACTGAATATGTAAAACCATTCAAATCAATCACTGCACCCAGAGGATCTTATGTCTAATGTCTGCTGTAGACATAAACAGAAAAGCACGCACACACATCCACACACTGATTCTTCTCTCCACTGTAAACATTTAAAAGCAAAAGTTGTGCCTAGTAGCGGGCAGCACAAGGTGCGTGATATTGCCTGATATAAGGCATCAAGGCAAGGAATTTCAGACTGCAGTATTAAAGTAAAATTGGCACAGAAGAAGCTTTATGGTTAATAAAGTTAACTGAAAGTATATTTTGGTGTCTTTGCTGCAAGACGTTTTCTTTTTTTATCAGATTGTGACGTTTAGACATTATTTACTTATTTTTTCATTTTTACTAAGGGGCTGTTTATTTGACAATAACTTAGTCATTATTTAAGATAAATTAATACATATTGGGGCAGATTCACAGAGAAATGGATTATCGTAGCGTATCAGAAATACACTACGCCGCCGTTTTTTACCTTGCTCTACGTGGAATTCAGGTAGATTTTCTACGGTAAACGACGGCGGCGTAGTGTATTTCTCCCGTCGCAATCCATCTGCGCGAGTAGGGGGCGTGAAACATTTAAATTAGGCGCGTTCCCGCGGCGATCGATCTGCGCATGCTCCGTTCGCAAATTTCCCGCCGTGCATTGCGCGAAATCACGTCGTGACGTCATTCGTTGTTTATGTAGCGTACTTTACGGGCGATCCACGTCCCGACGAGTTACGTAAACAAAAAAAAAAAATTAAATAAATTCGAAGCGGGAACGACGGCCATACTTAACATGGGCTACGTAAAGTTAGAGCAGCAAAAAGCTGCTCTAACATTACGTATAAAAAAATAGACGAAAACGATTGCGACGCTCGCTCGTTTGTTCGTGAATCCCCGTAAAAACACATTTGCATATCCCGACGCATTAAAACGACGCGAACTCCTCCCAGCGGCCGCAAATAGATGGCAGCGTAGATCCGAAGGCTTACGAAGACGTAAGCCTCTCGGATCGAAGCCCGAAGCCGCCGTATCATGGTTTGAGAATTCAAACTAGTGATACGCCGCGGGAAATTTGAAATTACTCCTGTCTAACCCCAGTTAGACAGGCGTAATTGTTTTGTGAATCTGCCCCATATTGTTTATTTAGGACAGACAATCCTTAATTTTGGTGATATTGTCCTGTGATTTTTTAAGCAATTCGTCGACAAAAAAAAAAAACAACAAACTTTTTTTTTATTTAAAAAGCATCAGTTTTATTCTACAGTTTGTCCTATTTACAATTACACTAAATTAATGGGGGGGATTTACTAAAACTGGTGCACCCAGAATATGGTGCAGCTATGCATAGTAACCAAACATCTTCTAGGTTTTATTGTCATAGCTGAGCCCAGGTTAACACTTCAGCTGAACTCGCTCCATTTTATTCCCACATGTCAATCCCAACTTCAGGGGAGATTTCCGAGACATCTGTGTGGGTTTCTGCAAAGATTTCTATTGAAATTGCACCCCTAAGTCGACAAAAGTAGTACAGAAGCAGAAGGGAATTCGGACGGTGCCATTACTGGCAATAGCTGCCGATTTGGCATGTGATTTTTCCGATTTTGCTCTTTGTTTTAACCATTTAAGGACCGGACCAATATGCTGCTAAATGACCCAAGGGGTTTTTACAATTCGGCACTGCGTCGATTTAACAGACAATTGCGCGGTCGTGCGACGTGGCTCCCAAACAAAATTTGCGTCCTTTTCTTCCCACAAATAGAGCTTTCTTTTGGTGGTATTTGATCGCCTCTGCGATTTAAATTTTTTGCGTTATATACAAAAATAGAGCAACATTTTTGAAAAGAAATCAATATTTTTTACTTTTTGTTATAAGAAAAATCAAATAAACTACATTTTAGTCAATCATTTAGGCCAAAATGCATTCAGCCACATGTCTTTAGTAAAAATCGCAATAAAAAAAAAATTAGCTACCTAGCGGGAACAGCGACACTAATACAGCGATCAGAAAAATGATCGCTTAGTGACGCTGGCAATAGGGAGTGAAAGGGTTAACTAGGGTGGTGATCAAGGGGTTAAAACTTTATTAGGGGGGGTACAGGGGCTACCCTGAACCTAACACTAACTGACTGTCACACTGCCTGTCACACTGACACTAAATACAGTAATCATACATGTATGATTACTGCATTCAGTGACACTGTGACAGGGGGGAGGGGGGGCGATCGGGGGGGGGGTTAAATGTGCCTATGTGTAGTATGTGTCAGTGCAGACTTACTGTGCGATGTGATCTCTCCTCAGCGGTGGTTAAAAAAAACGCTGAAGGAGAGATCACATCACTTCCTCCTTCCTGTGTTTACACAGGAGGAGGAAGTGACAAGGCGGGGGGCGTGCGGATTAGCCGTGAGCGATCCGGAGGGGGCGGACAAAAACGAATAGCCGCCCCCTCATCCCGGATCGCTCGGCCAGCTACAGGGACCGCCGTATGCCCCCTCAAGGCACCAACGTATATATACGTTGATGTGCCTGTCGGTGCCATTCTGCCGACGTAAATGTACATGCGGTGGTCCTTAACTGGTTAATGTGACATTAAAAGAAAAAAAGAAAGTATTGTAGATAAATTGAAATAAACAAACAATGTTAGCTTAGGGGAGAATCGGAAGAAGAGGTTAACTAGGGCGGATTATGTTACACTAAGTGCTAATAGGGGGTTAAATAAAAACAAACAAAATGTCAGGTTGCTTGAACTGACATCATAAATCAAATAACATCCATTTGATCATCAGATAAATGAAACAGAATAAATACAAATGTATCTATGTTACTTTGTATCTCTCTGTTTCATGTTTGAATTGTTTTAGAAGGTTTTTTTCTTCACAGCAGCAGCAGTAAGGGCCACGCCAGATAATTATTTTGTAGTAGTGACTAACTATTGCAACAAATCACTAATGCTGGCGATTACCAGTGATTTGTAACTAGAAATGTAATCGCTAGAGTCGCTGGCAAGCTATAGTTCTACAGCATTGAATTTGTGATGCTACAAATTGCTCTCTCTGCAATCTGTGGCTAAGCCAAAGAGGGGAATATAAAGCAATTGTTGCTGGTGAGCTGGTTGCTCACATGAAACACTGCATAAAGTCAGCCTTGCACGGCTAAGCTTTAAATCACTGTAAAGATACTGAGCATTCCATAGAAAATAACTATTCTATAAAAGATTATTGCTGCAAATAAATCACCCTTCTGATATGGCCCTTAATAGTTGCTGTATTTTGACAGGCGGGAATTGCCAACAGATACAAGGGGGTCAGCAGCAGTCAGACAAAAGGACAGGGCATATTACACACGCACGTACTATGTTTACCAGGTGTAGCACACCCAAGGTTCAAAAGTGGTGTATATCAATTTAAGAACAGAAATGTAATGTGTTGTAGCTTCTCATTAGATGTGAGGACATGTAATATTTCTTTCCTTTATTTTTACCTGGCGAAGCTGTTAGAAACAAACTTTCTGTCCTAGGGTGACAACACTAACCCTCTGTACTTTGACAAGCAGTGTTGTCCCCCTAGGACAGTGATGGCAAACCTTGGCAACCCAGATGTTTTGAAACTACATTTTCCATGATGCTCAGCTACACTGCAGAGTGCAGGAGCATCATGGGAAATGTAGTTCCAAAACATCTGGGGTGACAAGGTTCGCCATCATTGCCCTAGGACATTATGGGGTTGATTTACTAAAACTGGAGAGTGCCAAAACTGGTGCAGCTCTGCATAGAAGCCAATCAGCTTCCAGGTTTTATTGCAAAGCTTAATTGAACAAGCTGAAGTTAAAAGCTGATTTGCTACCATGCAGAGCTGCACCAGATTTTGCACCATAGGCGTGCGCACAGGGTGTGCCAGGTGTGTGCCTGGGCACACCCTGATCACCCTGTGTGATGCAGATTTCCCCTTGATATTTCCCCCCTAAAATTGCAAAAAATTATAAAAAAATAGAAACTACTGACACTGTCCACTGCCCTACTGACCAATCTCTGCCCTACTGACACCGTCTATTGCTCTACTGACGCTGTCAGTATATATACACATAGACACATACGCATGTGTGTTTGAGTTTCGGGGGGCATACCCTAATGCAATAGGCTGTGCACACCTATGTTCTGCACTCTCTAGTTTTAGTAAATCAACCCCTGTGTGTTTTAGTACACTTTCTCATCTCCACAGTATTGAGCATAGAGTTGTAGTTCACAGCCTATAAACTGGACAGGCATGATAATGCTACTTGAGATAACACAGCAAAGTGCACAGGAACTTGTGAGCTCACTGGACACCTGGCAAGTTCAACATTTTCTTTTTACACTTGGTCAACATATAAAGCAATGTTAAAGGGGTTGTAAAGGAATTTTTTTTTTTTTCATAATAAGCATCCTTTACCTGCAGACATTCCTCTTTTCACTTCCTCATTGTTCGTTTTTGCTTAGAAGTTGCTCTATTTCTTCTCTGTTCTGTTCACTTCCTGCTTGTCTGATTGTTACTCACCACCCTGAAGGGAGGCTTTACTGCGGTGGTCGGTGATGTGCTCGCCCCCTCCTGGCAACTACATCTGTGTGGCAGGACGCTCTCTACGTGTTAGAGACTTCAAGGAGGTGTGAATTACTGGGCGTGCCACAATGCATACTGGGAAATGTAGTTCTTACATGAATGAGCACCGCAAACCAGGAAGTGAATGAGAGAACAGAAACTAGAACGCCGGAGGTGATACAGATGAAGGAATTTATTAGGTATTTACTTGTTTTTTAACAGAATCATTACACTATTCTGTGTGTCTATCTTGCAGACATAATTTTGAGCCCAATTTTTTTTCCTTTACAACTCCTTTAACCACTTTAGCCCCGGACCATATTGCTGTCCAAAGACCAGATCACTTTTTGTGATTCGGCACTGCGTCGCTTTAACTGACAATTGCGCGGTCGTGCGACGTGGCTCCCAAACAAAATTGGCATCCTTTTTTTCCCACAAATAGAGCTTTCTTTTGGTGGTATTTGATCATCTCTGCGGTTTTTATTTTTTGCGCTATAAACAAAAATAGAGCGACTATTTTGAAAAAAATTCAATATTTTTTACATTTTGCTATAATAAATATCCCCAAAAAAGATATAAAAAAAATGTTTTCCCTCAGTTTAGGACGATACGTATTCTTCTACAAATTTATAGCGTTTACAAAATAGGGGGTAGTTTTATGGCATTTTTATTAATATATTTTTTTTACTAGTAATGGCGGCGATCAACGTTTTTTTTCGGTACTGCGATATTATGGCGGACACATCAGACACTTTTGACACATTTTTGGGACCATTGGCATTTTTATAGCGATCAATGCTATAAAAATGCATTGGATTACTATAAAAATGCCATTGGCAGTGAAGGGGTTAACACTAGGGGGCAGGGAAGGGGTTAAGTGTGTTCCTATTTGTGTTCTAACTGTATGGGGGAGTGGCCTTACTAAGGGAAATCACTGATCTTCTGTTCATACATTGTATGAACAGAAAATCAGCGTTTCCCCCCCGCTGACAGGAACGAGAGGTATGTGTTTACACACATACCTCCCGTTCACCGCTCTGTAACGAGCAATCGCGGGTGCCCGGCGGCGATCGTACCCGCCGGGCAGGAGCGCGGGACTCGGGGGCGTGCGGGGGGCGCGCGGCCGGCCGCCGCCGGCGCACGCCCCCTAGTGCCCGAAAAAGAGAGGACGTAGAGCTACGTGCTCCCGCGAGACAGAGCCACTGTCCTGCAGTAATATGACGGTGGGCGGTCGGGAAGCAGTTAAACTTAACAGACCAAAAAGAGCAAATATGAGAAGTACATTCTAAAGCCTGGTCCACATGATCGGATTTTCCACGGACAAAGCGTAGGACTTTTGCCTGAAGGGCATTGGCCATGAACTTGTCTTGCATACAAATGGCAAAGAATTGTCGGCCAACAAACACAAAAAAACATGTTTTTTCAGCTATTTAGCACCACCCTTTGGGCAACTTCTGCTAATGTTGTGTTATGGTTAGCATTGCTTCTGAGCATGCGTGTTTGTACTTTTGAGTTTTGTCTGAAGGACTTGTGTACACACGATCGGATAATCCAACAACACACATTTCTTGTCAGAAAATTTTAAAAGCATGCTATCCAACATTTGTTGGCGGAAAATCAGACAACAATTGTCCAATGAAGTGTACAAACGGTCGGATTTTCATCACACAATTCCCGTCGGAAAATTAGATTGTGTGTATGGGCCTTAAGAGTTTACATATACATTTAAAATATTTACAATGAAGAACAATGTCCGTTTTAAGGCGAACACTGATGTTAAAGCATTTCCTTGCATAACTGCATACATACAAATCCTTTATTATTCTTAACTCTGGATTATGACAACCACAAATACTTTATTTCATGTATGAAAAAAAAACAAAAAACGAATTGGTATGATTATCTAGTATGATAAGATTATTGAGTTACTTGTCTAAATGTTCGGGGACACCATGCTGGCTGCATCTTAACAAAGTGTTTATAAATCATTCATTAGGTATAAGCAGCACAGGCAAAATAATTTCAAATTATCTGGGTATACACTCCCTTCACATTAAAGCTGTGAACACAGTTAATCGTATTAAAATTATGAATGCCAACCAAAGATTGCCTTGAATTTGCACCCCTAGGATCTTATCTCATCTCATCTTTTCTTGTTTCTTTGGTGACCTTATTTTATAGTGATTCTACCATTGCTCATCTCTGGTAATCGAGTGAAAAAATCAATGCATTTACCCAGGGACACCACTTGACTCCAGGTCATAGGAAACAGACAAGCCATGCATGTTTAATTTAAATTCTTGTCCTACTGCATTCTCATAGATGTAACAGTTTCTCAAGGAGCAGAAAGTAGATGCTGGGAGAGCTCAGAAAGGTGTGAATTACAGATTCATCCCCATGTCTCAAAACCTTCGATTAAGCGTTACCTTATTTTTTTCTGCATGTACATGAAAATCCAATAAGACTCAATTGCATTGCCAGGAGCTGGACTTATTTTTCAATAAGAAAGTGAAGGGAGAAAAGCCATTTTTAGCGTAGCAGCTGTTTTAACACATCACTACAGGTATATAAAAAAAAATCAAGATGTTTCATTACAATATAATCCCTTATTGCTTTGAAGTCTAAAAGTTCAAATTCTTCCACTTGAACAACAAAGATTGACTGCAGGACTGCTATTAAAGTAAAAATCATCAGTCCAAGGAAAGAAAATGATAAAGGATCATTATTTTTTCATATTAATTCAATGTGTTATCTTTAGATACCCAATCATGGAGCATGGAATGCGGAAAAAAAAAGTCCTCATGCTTTGTAGCTTATTTTAGAAGACAAGCACAATGCACAATATGTGGTGCCTCACAGCGATCAATTAGATATCATCAATGGGCTGATTGATCTAAGCTGATAGAATGTAAATTGTGGTCTTTATAGGTTAATGCAGCTTATATATCATTACTCCTCTTTGCACTTGAATAAGCACACCAATATAATATAGGTCTGAGGAGTCTAGTTGGCAGTTTTAAAATGCAAGTCCAGCATAAAACATGTTACCTCTGTCCTCTTCAGAGATGCAGGACATAAACTGTTATTAGCTGAACAACAAAAATGAGACCTTTTTTACCAAAACTGGAGAGTGCAAAATGTGGAGCAGCTCTGCATAGAAACCAATCAGCTTCCATTTTTTTTATTGCTAAAGCTTAATTGAACAAGCTGAAGTTATGCAGGCCATACACGGTCAAATTTCGAACACATTTTCTTTTCAAAATCAGAAAGTTTTTTTTTTTTTGTGATCCGACCATTGATTTTCCAAATTCGGCCGACCAAACCTTCATGCTACAGAAAAAAAAAATTGTGGCCGGGAATATTCTTTTCTCTCCGGGAATTTTCTTTTCTTGCACATGCACATTTTTTTTCTATTACTCGCACGATTCTCCCATCATTGATTAGAAAATCATTTGTTTTCCCAAAAAAATCCAACTTGACTAATTCCTTAAATTACTCAGATTGCCGCACAAAAATCGTCTGTTGCAGCCCACTAACGGTCCGAAAATTCGTACGAAAATTCCTTTTATACGATTTTCGAAAGAAAATTCTTTCGAAATTAGAACCGTGTATGGCCGGCTTTAAAAGCTGATTGGCTACCATGCACAGCTGCAGGATATTTTGCACTTTTCAGTTTTAGTAAATCAACCCCAATACATTTTGTGATCAGCTTTGGACCGAGTCTGGTAGAGTTAGCGCTCATTTCGGGTTTTTATTGACGCCTGTATCCCTATTATGGAGATTTGGGGACACATACAACAAAATTAACACTATTTGGAAAAAGTGATGGGTTAAAACTTCTGTGAGCTTTTTTACTGCTGTATGTGTACCTACTGAAAAAACCCTTTTTCCTGTGTGGTCACAGAGAAAAGACGCAAGAGGAACATTCTTCAAACCATTCTTCAAAGGAGAATAGACTGCATAACGTAAGATTTTTTTTTAATAGGGTGTCTCATCTTTTTTTTTTATTTCATTTTTTTTTTCTAAAATTAAGTATTTAATTAGTAGATACTTTACAGTTTAGCCTGTATAACATATGGCAGCTGCATAGTTGCACTTTAAACCTGTAATATATTGCATCTTATTATTTTAGTAAATTTTGGCAGCAAAACATGCCAACACAATCAAACAAACACCCATAAAAGCCAATAAACAATTTGCTTTGATCGATTCAGCCCTAGTTAGATAATGGATGGTAATTGGTAGTTATATGTTAGTGGACATTGGCATTGTGTTAGTTAATAAATTGGCACTTCATTCAATACTACATTCCCAGCATGATCTGTTCAGGAAAAAGATGCTCACAAAACTTGCTAGGAAGCTAAATAATAAGAGAGCCTGCATTTTTAAGGACAGGGAAAGAGCAATGTACTTCGACACAGCTGGGTTCCATAAAATTCATGGAGAAAATAGCTCATTTATCACTTTGTGCTCTGCGTTTAAGCTCATGTGCTCTGCCATAAGCTTCCTTGGCAAGAAACTTTACTAAGAATTAAATAGATCCATGTAGGGGTATTAACTGACCAGCAGGTGTTCAATAAAATATTTTAATGTACAAAGTAGTCAATGTATGTACATCTTAGCATGAGGCAAATAATTAAACTAAAAAAGCAAATGACCTACATGTTTTTAAGACTGATATAAAATGATAACAATTAAAAATATATTTACTATTATTAAAACAGTAGTTCATTTGGGGACTGGGAACTGTAAAGTGTGTGAGCGCAAACTGATGTGCACATGGATCCGACAGGCTCAAGGATCACAATGGATCAGGCTAATTCTCACAATCTGTAAATAATTCCTGATCTGACGAGGCCTGGTCCTTATGGGACTTTTTCCCTTTTTTTTCTTAATACTGACTCTTTCCTAAATGTACATAATGTAACTGGGTACTAACATTTACAGGTAAAGTTGATCCAATGAATATCCGATTGCCTCTCGGCGGATCAGGAAGGAATTTTTTCCCCTGCTGTAGCAAATTGGATTATGCTCTGCTGGGGTTTTTTGCCTTCCTCTGAATCAATTGTGGGTATAGAATTAGGTATATGGGATTGTACAATATCTTGTAACTAACTATGTAACTTGTCTCTTTAGGTAAATGAACATCCTACCCATGTTGCAAGAGGGTCATAAGAGTATAGGTCCCCTGCTATAATAATACCAATCAATACTTTAAAAGAAAAGCTCAATAAACAAACAAGAGAGATAGAGATATACTGTACATACATAAATAAATACACAGCCAAACTGTACACACATTAATATATCACAGGACCTGACATTCAGTTCATTCAGTCTTATAATTCACATATCTGTGCTACAGACATCCCAGCCTGCAAAAATGAATTTCAGGGAGGTGGCAAACTCATTTCAGGGAGGTGGGCGTTGCTTAAAACATGTTACATATTGCGCGTGGCTTAAATGGGGTGTGGTTTTATAGAGTCCGAAGTGACTTACAAAATGTAGTAATGTTAAATAGGGAATGTACAGTGCGGAGTGTATGAAGGTGTATGTGAGGAGTGTGGAGTGTACAGCGGTGAGTAGTATGTGCAGGTTGGTGTCAGTAGGATACTGGACAGTGTCAGTAGTAGTTCATTATTTTTATTATTATATTTTACATAAAAAAAATATGTTTCACAATGATTGGGGGTAGTGGACAGGGTCAGTAGAGCAGTGTGTCAGTCATTTTTTTTTTTTATTATTATTATTATTTTCTATATTTCTTTTTTTACAATTTTGTTGTTTATTATTTGTTGTTTATTATTGTTTAAAAAAAAAATCACAGTGCTTCTGGGTAAGAGATGAGGAGTATTTGGCGGTTATTGTATCAGCAGGGCAGTGGATGGTGTCAGCAAGTTTTATTTTTACAAATTGATTTTTTTTACAATACCTTTTTTTTAAATGCTTTTATTTTTTTTTGTGGGGGGGGGGGGGGTTGGGACAGTGGACAGTGTTGGCAGGGCATTTTTTAATAAACCCTGTTGGGGGGGGGGGGTTGGTGAGATAATAGACCCCTGACATCTCCCCTTTGAGACAGAGAAAAAGGCAGAGGTCACGGATTCCCCAGTCCCTTTCTCAGCATTGAAGATGAATGGAGAGGAGGACAGGAAGACGTAGAAGAACAGAGGGGGTGAAGGACACGGAGGGGAGCCCTAGAAGAACGGGGGAGAAGAACACGGAGGGGGCTAGAGGAGGATACAGGAAACAGTCGGGGATGATCGTGCAGCAGCAGAGACAGCTGTGAACACCGATCTACCTGTATAACTTTTTAGCCGTCAGCCATGGGAGGGATAGAAGGAGAAGAGGATGTCAGCTAAACAGGGAGATCGGGGTTCACAGTTGTCCCTCCTGCTGCACTGATCATCCCCCACTGTGAACCAGGGTAACATTCACGATCAGTCCCACAGCCGGGATATCGGGCAGCACTTATGGGTGTCTGTGAGCGGCCCCGAAATGCAGGAGGCTCCCGCACCTTGTGGGAGACTTGCGATAAGTGGTACTTGCCAAATATGCTGCAGAAATCTCCCTCCACTGAGTCTGGCTGAAACCATTTTAACTGTGGGCAGCTAAAGGCTGCTTCCTGTTCGCTTCCTGGATCTACACAGACACTCACCTCTAGCTCTGTAGCTCGCATTGGCTCACCCCACTCCCTTCCTGGCAAACTCTATCAAGAGTGAGAGATAAAGAAATCTGTGCATGATGTCATAAGCCTCGGCTAATGACCAGACAAGAAACAGGAAGTGGGCTGTATAAGGTATTTACTGGCAGAAAATAAATGTTTTACTATCCAAAGTTAAAACAACAAGGGCAGAGGATTTAATAGATGGAAAAATGAAAAAATGTCTAAGGTCCGCTTTAATGTTTCATCAGCAAGCTTTTGAAGATGTCAATTTAAAATCCAAGGAGGCAGGCAGGTGACCCAGGTAACTGGTAAGCTAAACTGGTATAGCAGAAATGTGTAAATCAGATGCCTGACTGAACAGAATAACTCCTGTAAGGCGAAAGAAGTCGAACATGCAGAGATGTGAGTCGGCTCTATGCGGCGCCTGCGCTCTTCATGTTCGGCTTCTTTCGAATACCCCGTAACCCGTGCGTGCCTATGCAATACGGGGGGCGGGGCCTTATCCGCCGGGGGGAACAGACGTCAATCATCTGGGCGACCTCCCAGATGACAATCCCCCTAGGCATAGAAACGCCTACTCCCGCAGGAAGTAGATTGAAAAGATGGATTACAAGGTACGTACAGCATAAAAAATAAATAAAAATTGCGGACTGTACTTGTTACAAGTATAAGGAAGTTGGTCAGATATACATGTTATTAGGGTGAACCTCCGCTTTAATTACATTTCAGGGGACAATCCAAAATATGGGATTTTATTTTACTTTCACTTTCAATAAAAATGGTAAACAGGACAAATAGATAAGATGAATCTCCCTAATGGGGACACAGATCACAATAAAAGTTGACAGATATTCTATTCCTTTTTCCCTATATCTAAAACAAAAAAAAAATGTTGTCTTTAGTTATACTTTAAGTCTTGTAATAGGTATCTTCCTTAACATCATTAAAACTGCCATTAAAAACATGCCTCTATAAGGCACAGGATGCAGAGACTACTGCTGAGAGAAATAAATACTTCTGTTAAACGGATGGGGTATTGCTGGTTATCTGTTTTCAGGATTACATTCCACTTATCAAGCTAGTTCAATAACCCAGACTTATTTGTATTGTTAAAAGCTGTAAAGTCGCATATATATATGCTCTGGAATCAATCCTCCTATTTAACAAACCATTTCTGTACGACATGACAACCGCCAAGCATGAAACTCAATACAAAAGGGAAGCCTACTGTACAGTCAAACAGCTGTCAAGCACAGAGCCACCGGTTAGCTTATTGAATTACCAGTGTGTCACTTTGTTCTTGTGCTTTAGATAATGAAAAACACTTGCATGCCTGGCCCAAAAAGCAAATTTGATCAGCATCTCAACAGTTTCAAATGTTAAAACCTTTCAACAACCATGCTTTAACTGTACAAATGTGCGTTGAATCAAAATGTAGACTAAATAGAATCCTGAGAAAAACTGTTAGGCCTCGTACACACGATCAAATCTGTCCGCTGGAAACGGTCCGCTGGACCGTTTCAGCAGACAGATTCGATCGTGTGTACGGCCGAGCCGACGGATTTGGCCACCCGACAGATTTCAAAGCATGCTTTAGTACACTTACCAGCAGACATGTCGTCCCGCACCGCCGCCGCACCGCCGCCGAATGAATTCGGCGCATGCACGGAAGTGTTTTACTTCCTGGTGCGGTGACGTGGCGGCGTCAACGTCACCGCCACGTCACCGACACGTCAGCGCGCTCTCTGCTGGCGGGGATTTTGGTTTGCTCTTGTGTACACGCGAGCAAACCAAAATCCCAGCAGACAGATTTGTTCAAATCTGTCGGACGGACAGATTTGAACAAATCTGTCTGCTCGTGTGTACGAGGCCTTACTATGTGAGATGTGCAAAACGAAGGTAACCAATTATGGTATCACTTTTATTTGTGTATTTGAATTCAATATTATTAGGCAGTTCTGTGAAGTATAATGCGTGAGAGTGGATATGTTGTGCTCTTAAAGAGGAACTAATCTGTGGAAGCTTTGCTAAAAGAATAAAAAAAAAGTCGGCAGAGGAGAATGGACCTAGTAACCAGCGTTGCCTGTGGTCTTCCTGCAGGTTCCTGATTATTTCCCTACTGACTTTTTATTCCTTGTTCTGCACTGTTGCTGTGTGGCAGCAGACATCTTGGTATAGGCAGAGTTTTGCTTCCACATGTCGGAGCTTTTAGCAAGAAGAGCAGTAGGCAGCACAATAGTCTTATCACAAAATCTCACTCCAAATCTTCTGAGATAAACAGTCACAGGCAGTAGTGCCTTATGCCGCGTACACACAACCATTTTTATTGGTCTAGAAAAAACAAAGTTTTTTTCAACCCGATTCTTGTCGAACCTGCCTTGCCTACACACGATCGTGAAAAAAAAAGTGCTTGACCAAAGCGAGGTGACATACAACACGTATGAGGGCACTATAAAGGGGAAGTACCATTCGGATGGCGCCACCCTTGGAGCTGCTTTTGCTGATTTCGTGTTAGTAAAAGTTTGGTGAGAGACGATTCGCGCTTTTCAGTCTGTTACAGTGTGACGAACGTGCTATCTCCATTATGAATGCTAGTTTTACCAGAACGAGCGCTCCCGTCTCATAAATTGGTTCTGAGTATGCGCGTTATTTTCACATCGTTAAAGCCTACACACGACCATTTTTTACGACGTGAAAAACGACAACGTGAAAAACGACGCAAAAAAATAGGGCATGTTCTAAATTTTTGATGCCCATCTTTCACGTCATGAAAAATGCTCTGGAGCCCACACACGATTGTTTTTAAAATGTAATTTTTCACGTCATGAAAAACGGTCGTGTGTACGCGGCATTACTCTCACAGGGCAAAAAAAGGGCTGTTAATACCTAAAAGCACTTTTTCGCAGATGGAGTTTTGTGAGTGGAGTGGGTGCCTCCATAGAAAGCTGCATGCTGTGGGGTCAGGAGGGCAGGGCCATGAGAGCCAAAGAGGAACTTGAGAAGTGGAGGATTCAGGCTGCCCTGTGCAAATCCACTGCACAGTGCAAGTAATTATAACATTTTTGATATTTTTACAAAAAAAAAATAGACTTTACAATTTCCAGCTTCCTCTTCTCACAAGACAGACTGAAAGAAGTGGGAGCCATTGGCTCCTGATGCTGCCAGTTAAATACTGTGAGAAAGGAGCAGGAGGCAAGGCCGAGCTGTGCTTTGTGTGTCTATGGATGTACACAGCCTGTCTCGGGAGTGCAGCTGCCAATGGCTCCTGATGTTCTATCAGGGTAAAGTAAGTGCAGTGCCTTGGAAAAAGTATTCATACCGCTTGAAATTTTCCACATTTGTCATGTTGCAACCAAATACTTAAATGTATTTTATTGGTATTTATTGTGATAGACCAACACAAAGTGGCACATAATTGTAAAGTGGAAGGAAAATGATATATGATTTGTACATTTTTTTTTTACAAATAAATATGTGAAAAGTGTGATTTGCATTTGTATTCAGCCCCCTTTACCCCTAACTAAAATCTAGTTGAACCAACTGCCATCAGAAGTCACCTAATTAGTAAATAGAATCCACCTGTGTGTAATTTAATCTCAGTATAAATACAGCTGTTCTGTGAAGCCCTCAGAGGTTTGTTAGAGAGCCGTAGTGAACCAACAGCATCATGAAGGCCAAGGAACACACCAGACAGGTCTGGGATAAAGTTTAGTGTTTAGTTTTATAAAAAAAAAATATCCCAAGCTTTGAACATCTCACAAAGCACTGTTTAATCTATCATCTGAAAATGGAAAGAGTATGGCACAACTGCAAACCTACTAAGACATGGCTGTCCACCTAAACTGACAGGCTGGGCAAGGACAGCATTAATAAGAGACGCAGCCAAGAGGCCCGTGGTAACTCTGGAGGAGCTTCAGACATACACAGCTCAGACCAGGTGGGAGAATATGTCCAAAGGACAACTATTAGTTGTGCACTCCACAAATCTGGTCTTTATGGAAGAGTGGCAAGAAGAAAGCCATTGTTGAAAGAAAGCCATAAGAAGTCTTGTCTGCAGTTTGCGAGAAGCCATGTGGGGGACACAGCAAACATGTAGAAGAAGGTGCTCTGGTCAGATGAGACTAAAATAGAATTTTTTGTCCTAAAAGCAAAACACTATGGGCCAGATTCAGGTAGATGAGAGTATCTTTCCTCTGGAGTAACGCTTCTCATTTACGTTACTCTGAAGACCCTTTCAGCGCAAGTCCTGTAATTCACATAGCAGTTGCGCGTAAACTTGCGCCAGAGTAACGATAATGCGCTGGCGCAACCCGACGCAAGTGAAACTGGGTGTGATCATATGTAAATGATGGGCGGAGCCCAGCGCAGAGGCTTACGTTCAGCGCATCATCCACGGAGCATGCGCAGTGAGTGCGGCTCCACTCGCCCCCTTGTGCGCATGCTCACAACTTCCGTCGGCACCACTTCCTGGGAAACGTCAGCGCAATGCGTTCCGCTGGGCGCTTAAAAGCGCTGGCGGAAACGCCATTCCGGCGCAAAAGTAGTTCCATTTCCCCCCACCCCAGGGAAGATACTTTTGCCCTGTAATGGCTGCTCCCGCTGCCCCCAAAGAGAGGAGGAACCTAAATTATAATGCCCAGGAGGTCACAGTGATAATATCGGCTATGGAGGCATTTAATGATTTTCTCCATGGTAAAAAAAGCAGGAAGACCAGCCGGGAGAGAAAGCAGGCCATCCTGGACACCATAGCTGCCAGGGTCAATGTGCTGGGGTACTCCACCCGGAGTGCTTCAGACATTCGAAAAAAAATCAATGACCTGCGGCGCAAGGTGAGGGGCAAGGTGTCCACCATTAGGAGCCATGAGAGGGGCACAGGTGGTGGTCCCCCATGTCCTGTCACCCTGACCGCGGAGGAGGAGGTGGTCGCCCGCTGCCTGGACAGGGAGCAGTTGGAGGGGGTCCCAGGCTATGATTCCGTAGAGGAAGGCTCCAGGACAGGTAAGTGATTTTTACCCCCTTTTTGGTGTGTTGCATGTGGGGCGGGGGTGGGTACATGTGCCAAGTGTGTGGGACCACCAACATGTGTCTGCTTTGTGTCATCCACAGATGACGGTGCTGGGCCATCTCGTGCCGGCCAGTCCACCCCAACCCCCCAACGGGATGCTGAAGACGAGGCCCTGGGTGCTGGAGACACCGAGGTGGAGGAGGAGAGTGCCCACACCACTTCAGCAGAGGTGGTTGTGGAGGAGCCTGTCCCTGAACAGGAGTTCATTTTAATGTTGGAGGAGTCCTCCTCCTCTGCAGGGCCCTCTGTGATCCCCTCCCCCATCCTAGGTAGCCCCTCAAGGGCGACTCCATCCCCACGGGGACAACCTTCCTCTGCCCCCAGGAAGGCCACCCGGAAGACCAGGGGGGTGTGTGATTTGGTCGAAGACCAGGTGCTTTTGGACCACGCGAAACAGACCCAGCAAATGGGGGAGATGGCTGGCCACCTAGACAGGGTCGCAGACAGCCTGGGCTCTATGTCACAGCTGCCCAGTCGCGTGCAGGGCGTTGTGACCAGCCTGGGGGAGGTGCAGGCTGATATCCGGCACTTGACAGCAGCTGTTCGAGACAACACTGCTGCCATTCGGGAAGAGGGGAGGCAGCGGCAACGTGACCAGCGGCATCAGATCACCCGCCAGCTGAGGATGCAGGCCCAAACAAATTTGTATCTGAGCCGTATCGCTGTGGCATTGGAGGGCATGCAGCCAACAGCTCCCAGGAGTGGCCCACCCGGGGATCAGCCTCCTCCTGATGCCCCCCCACCACCACCACCACCCACTCCCTCCAGGCAGATGAGGAGCCCGAGAGTGCCCCCAAGGAGGAGCCCCCGTCATCCCAGATGAGGGTTTTTTGTTTTTTTGGTTGTTATATATTTTTGTTTATACTCAGGACATGAGTTTATTTATTTTATTTATTATTATTGTTTATACTCAGGACATGAGTTTTTGTTAATTTTTTTGGTTCTCAGGTTATGAGATTTTATTTTTATTTTTTGATACTGCACACGTTGCAGTGTGAATGGTGTGTGAATGTGAGAGGGTGGCACTCCTGAAAGTAAGGGGTGTCACCCTCGGCCGTGGTGGTGAAGTTAACCCCACGGCTGAATGAATGACGTGTGAAAGGTGTGTGAATGGACAGTGACATCATTGGGGCCTTGACGCGGCGTTACTGCTCCCAACTCCTACATGCTGGACTTGGGCTAATCCAATGCGATGTGCATGTGATGTGTGTGATCTAGGGACATCAGTGGTGTACATGCGTGCACTGTCTGTGTTAGTAATGTTTTGGTTTAGTGTCCAAAGATGCCTACGGCGAGGACCCTCCTGACTGCTCTTCCATCAGCAGACTGGGTGTCCTCTGGCAGGTGGGGACTGTGTGGGTCGGGGGTCAGGTCATCACGTATGTCAATCTGCAGGCCTTTTTTCATAGCAAAGTTATGTAGTATGCAACATGCACCGATGATCTGACACACAAAGGTAGGGGAATACAATAGGGTCCCCCCGGACTTATCCAGGCAGCGGAAACGGGACTTCAGGAGCCCAAATGTTTGCTCCACCACTCCACGGGTTTTGATGTGTGCTTCATTGTATTTTCTCTCTCCTCTGGTTTGGGGGTTCCGGAAAGGAGTCATTAGATGGGGTCCCAGTGCATATGCAGAGTCACCTGTAAGGTAAAAGACAGGAGAATGTTAGTCATGCATGTGCGACTTCTGTTGTGCATGACGGGAGGGGATAGTCATGCCTGACTCCCATGTCACTCACCAACCAGCCAGCTGTCCCCATACATGTTCTGTTCGAATTCTGCTGGGATGGGACTCTGACGGTATATGAAGCTGTCATGGCTGGACCCGGGGTGTTTGGCACGGACGTGCCATATGAGGCGTTGGGCATCGGCTATCACCTGTACGTTGATGGAGTGCCAATGCTTCCGATTGCGGTATATGTGCTCTGTGGCACTGGGGGGCTGTAGGGCCACATGTGTGCAATCAATGGCCCCGATGGTGCGTGGGAATCTGGCAATGTTGTAGAAATCTGTCATTGCCTTCAGCCGCAGCTCCTCAGTGGTGGGTCTGATGAACTGGTTGGACATGCGTCTGAGGATTGCAGGGACAACCTGGTGCACACATCTGCTTATGGAGGACTGTGACATCCCAGCCACCACTCCACTTGTACGCTGGAATGATCCACTGGCAAGGAAATGAAGTGTTGCCAGGACCTTCACCAGTGGCTGCACTGCTTGTGATCGGTGTGTCTTGCTGGTGATGTCATCCTGCAGGGTTGTGGTTAGTTCAAGTATTACATCAGGGCTGAATCTGAAGAGGCGATACACCTCCTCATCCCCCATGCCAAAGAGGTTCATACGAGTGCGGTATATCCTCTCACGTGCCCGCCTCCTCCGTAGCGAGGGACCCAGTACTAGTCTTAGGACCACGAGTGCCCCTGGCATGTTGGCACACAGAGGTTTTGTTCTTGCTAGTGTTGTTGTTCAGCTTGCTAGTTTCGTCGGTAACGCTGCTGTAGCTGCTCTCCTGCTGACCTGTGACCGTCTGGAGTAAAGATAAAGCAGCCTTTTGTAGAAATAACTTTGCGCCGGACGGACCAGATACGCGCGGCGCATGTAGCCAGCGTATGGTGCTAATCCGATCGTGAATTGGGAAAAATCCCTCATTTGCATATTTGCAGGGGAAATCAATAGGCGCGACTGATGCGCCCAGCGAAAATAAGCGCTGACGATACTCTGGCGTCGGAACGTTCCGCCGGTCGCAAATGACCCGTTATTGGGCGCATCTAGTTTGGTGGGTACGGGCACATAGAAAAGACGGCGCATCATCACAGTTACGCGGCGCATATCCAAATACTCCAGCGCAAGTGTTCGTGAATCTGGCCCTATGTGTGGTAGAAAGCTAACTCTACACATCACTCTGAGCACACCATCTTCAGCAGGGACAGGGAAGCTGGTCAAAGTTGATGGGAAGATAGATGGAGCCAAATTCAGGGCAATCTTAGAAGAAAACCTATTGGAGTCAAAAGACTTGAGACTGAGACGGAGGTTAACCTTCCAGCAAAAACGACCCTAAATATACAACCAGAGCTACAATGGAATGGTTTGGATCGAAGCATATTCATGTGTTACAAAGTCCCAGTCAAAGTCCAGACCTAAATCCAATTGAGAATATGTGGCAAGACTTGAAAATCCAATCTCACAGGCTCTAGATGTGCAAAGCTGGTAGAGACATACCTAAAAAGACTTTCAGCTGTAATTGCAGGGAAAGGTGGTTCTACAAATTATTGACTTTTCAGATATTTATTTGTAAAAAAAAAATGTTTTCCTTCCACTTCACAATTATGTGCCACTTTGTGTCGGTCTATCACATAAAATCCAAATAAAATACATTTACATTTTTAGTTGTAACATGACAAAATGTGGAAAATTTCAAAGGGTATGAATACTTTTTCAAGGCAGTGTATATGGGGCCCTCTGATTCCTCCTGTATTGAATTGTATTGTAACTGTACTTACTGTCCTTGTGTTGTAAAGCTGTTGCCCTCATGTTGGTGCTATATAAATCCTGAATAATAATAATAACAATATGGGGGGCTGGGGGGAGCAGACAAAAAAAGTTTTTTACCTTAATGCAGAGAATGCATTAAGGTAAAAAAAAAACACTTCAGGTATTACAAGCTCTTTAAGGTATTGGAAATGTGGTTTCTTCCACCAGGACACATATAAACATGGTGTACAATATTTGCTTTTAATATGTGTGTTTTGCTGAAAAATAAAGTAGCTAAGAAATCTCAAAACAGTAACACAGGCAAATTAAGAACAATTCTGACTAATGCAATCAATGTGGCTAAAAGCACATTTGGAGAACTCTGTAGCTAATGCTCATGTTGTTAGACGACAGAATGCTGTTTAAAAATCGTTACCCGATTTCACTCTACTTTTTTGTTTTACAAATGCAGTTGTCAGCTCATTGTCTACCCTGTCTGCAACTGTCAACATTGGTATAAGTCAGATCTGATCTTGTGTCGCATTGCATATAAAAGTGTTAGAACTGATTCCCAATGTAGCCATTGAGGTTTCTTATTCAATGAGTTTTGACACATCTGGCACAAATCTGATGCTCTGCAAGAACTTTATAGTGAAATAAATGCTCACAAAGTACAGTTAAACACTGCTCTCATCTGGTTTGATTGGTCTGATTTTATGGATAACACAAAATATGGCACATTTATTCGCTCATTCTGTTATCTGGACATAAAGGGTGAGAAGACTGATTTTTGGCTAATGCTGTATTTGTAGACTATTTGTCATGAGATAAACAGATGTCGCCTATTCCTATATGATAAATTTAAGCCCACAGGCATTGTCGTTTGCTAAGTTTCCCCAAGGCAAACAGACATCTTTATTCCTGAAGGCCTTCTTGTGTATTTTTTCTTTTTCTTCCATTATTGATCAGCAATAGCATTTCCTTTAGTGCCTTCATATATTTTAATGCTTTAAATGGAGCCCTGGTAGAAGGTTTACTATCTTCAGGGTTGGTGACCTAGCTCATTTATATGCCTTGTACCCCACCTCTATAAGCCCAGACACCAAGGACCTCAGTCCTTTCTTTCTAGATTTGAGTGATTATAGTATATTAGATTAAAGTCCCAACCATGACAGCACCTGCCTGGAGTTTGCATGTTCTCCCTCTGCCTGTGTGGGTTTCCTCCCACATGCCAAAGACATGTTGGTAGGTTAATTGGCTCCTGTCTCAACTGGCCCTAGTATATGTATGTATAAATGTGAGTTAGGGACTTTAGATTGTAAACTCCTTGAGGGCAGGGACTGATGTGAATGCAAAATGTATAGTAAAGCACTGCATACATCAATGATGCTTTATTAGTGCCTGTAATAAATAAAATAAAAAAATGAATGCTCTGCGACTGTGCACTTGTTGCAAAATTGTGCCAGAAGAGCGCCTATTGCAGGATCTAGTGCAAAAAGTAAACATTAAAGGCCTGCCCTACTACAGGAGTCTGGGTATGGTACCTAAAGTAAACAACCAGGGTTACAGATCCCAAACATGCCAGATAGAGCAATAATCAGTAAAATCCTGACAAAAGTAGCCAAAGAAAAAAAGGAATTGTTTAAAAAGAAACAAGATCCAACAACTAAGCATACTAATAAAAAGCTGGAGTCTTAAAGTGGTTGTTAACACTTTACAACCACTTAAAATCACGGGGCGCCGCTGACTATGGCGCATGCACCATAGACAGTGGTGCAGGCACACTGTAGCGTGCCTTTCCTGATTGAGACCGTTCCATCACTGGCGGCTCCCGCGTGCGTGCGTGGGAGTGACATCATCACGGCTCTGGCCAATCAGGGCACCAGAGCCTGGATACCCCGAAGTAACCCCCAGGCAAGATGTTGGCTGCCCGAGCGTTAGAAGAGGACGGCTGCGGGGGCTTCGATCGGAGGTGAGTATTACACAATGAACATACTATGTTATGCATACTAGTTCATTATGCCTTTGTCTTGCAGGTGGTGTTTTTTTTATTATTTTTTATACCTGGGTTTACTTCCACTTTAATAAGTGGGTAGGGTATATGAGAGTAAAACTAGGGGCAGCCCTAGCAAAGGTCTTTGCCAGTGTTCAAACAACTATCAGTAGCTTCCATAGAATATAACCCATGGTCTATGGCTACAGCCCTGTGTCCTGTATGATTAGAAAAGATGTTCTATTATTGGATGACTTATTGTCTTTCTAAAAGTGCAAAGATACAGAATCTCCTTGAATCTTAGAAACATTTTTCTAGTATGGCTACTCTCGGAGACACAGATGTATTAAGACATGCCTGGCCATACATTATGTGATAATCTGAAATTATACAACTGATTTGAGTATCTCTTCCCTGGTGACTGGTGACTAGCATTAAAGCATTACCTTCATTTAGGAACATTAAATGCTTCTTTCAGCTCAAATGGGACAGTATAGTCAATTTTATTATTTTTCCAATATCATTTTTAAACTATTTTTATGAAATCTATACTTAAAGAACAAATAAGGTACTTCACATAAGGGGCATGCATAATAGTAATTTTGTAAAGAAAATTGGGCTTTCTAATAATAGATTTCAGCACTGCCTGAAAGCTTGAAAGAACCCAATGTGTAGCCAATGGGTTAATCTGTCCTTGCTCTGCAACCCATATGGAAAAGGGGGCTATCTCTTCTCTGTGGGTTGTTCTGAGGTTAAAGTAATCTGATTTCTGTATTCAAGTTTATTTTAAAACAGCTAGTACCTGAGCCTTCTACTAGCTGCAGGTAAAAACAATAAAACATTTATAATATCCCACATTACACTATATTTGATTATACTTGATTAAAATACGCAAATAAAGGTCCTTTACACTCAAACCCTTATATACAAGATATTTTATCAGTCTAAAAAAATTCAGTCGCCTAAAGATGCCCATGGATGGGCAAATCTTTGTTCAAGAAGGCCCATCCTCCTAAGGATATTTGCACCATTAGGCCTCACATAATTTTTTTTTCCATTCTGATCAAATCGATATTTGCATATGATCTTTGCATGGTGCAAGGATTGCTCTTTTTTCTATTTTTCTATTTTTAATTTTTTTTATAGAGAATGGATATGACTGGCATTTGCTCAACAACATATTTCAAAATTATGGAAAAATGTGTGAATAACACTTCACAGTATCTATGTGAAAAAGCAATATCAGGCCATGTAGTTCTGATGTACGTAAATCTAAACAATCTTGTCATTCAATGCACAAACTGAATCACAAATCAGGAAAATAGAAATGATTGTCCAAAAACACACACTGATAAATACATGCATAGAACAACTGGATATGTAAAATGTATATAACTGGAAAATATTTCTAAGGTAACTAATACTCACTTGTTGTTTACATGTTAATATTCATACTCAATTTACATATGGGACCCTTACAAAGCTTTAATTTACAACCTATTTTTAATTATAACAGATCCTTGGCAGCAATTCCAAGGACTACCTAGTCTCTTAGAGACAATTAACAACATCTGCATAATAATTATTGTATGCTAATATGCGATACTCTTAAATTTTCATTATATTTTTCCAGCAATATCAGAAAATTCTCTCTATAAGTCTGTGCTGAATGTCCTAATTTGTTCACTATGCCAAGAAAACATCTGACTTCTTTGTGCCTCAACCCACAATTACATTATCAGTCAAGGAATCAAGGCATTGTAGTCTTTCCCCTTCAATAAACCTGACATCCATTACAGCAGGAATATTAAATTATGTCATGCTTATATAATGATACAATTTGCTTTTTTTGTCTAGAATAGATTTGAAATGGACCACCCAAACATCTATGTTTTTCTTTTCATGATAGTACAGTCCAACTCAAACAAACTAGGAGATGTATGCCGCAAAGTCATTGGAATCCACATTGAAGATTCAGATTGATTTGCATTTAATTCCTAATGTAAAACTAAACTATGGGATAAAATACAGAAACACTTCTACAACTCATAGGTTTTATTTGTGTCATTTAAAGTTTTAAGGATAAAAATATTATAAATTGGTATATATTATATATTATTCAATTGCCCAAAATTTGAATATAAATGTTAACCATTTCCAACTGGTAGGTTGTCGCACGACATCCTGGACTTTAAGTAGAGATATCTGAAGGATGTCTACAGCGGAAGGCATCCTTCTGATATCTTTTTTTTTTCCACCGTCGATTCTCTGTAATGTAAAGGCAATCATATTGGTTGTTAAGCCCTCCGATGCTTCTCCCAGAATGCCCAATGGTGGTGGTTTACCATAGAGCTGGCCATGGGCTAGCCATCTCTATGACCCTCAGACACCAGAAGCAATACCATGGTGTCACTTCCGGTGTCGGCAGATGTAAACACTGACTTTTTTTATCTCAGGCTCTCCAAACATAGAGGAAAGATCTGGGGACTTATAGACCCGTAATTTCTCCGTAAAGAGGACCTGTCATGCCCTATTCCTAATATGTGGCATTCCTTGTAATAGGAAATACAAGTGATTAAAAAAAAAAATATTAGAGGGAAAGTGTAAAAATAAAAATAAAATAAGCAATTCAATTATTTTTTTTAAATGAAAACGGCGTTCAAACCACACATGTTTGGTACCGCCACAAACGCTAGAGCAAAAATTCGAGCACAAGACCTCTTCTGTAGCCCTAAACTGGTAATCTATGAAGATTTTTAAAGCATGGCCTAGAGAGATTTTTAACTACTGAAGTTTGGTGCCATTCCACGAGTGTGCGCAATTTTAAAAACGTGACACGTTAGGTATCTATTTACTCTGCATAACATCATCTTTCACATTATACAAACACATTGGGCTAACTTTAGTGTTTTGTTTGTGCTTAATTGATTAGCGACTGCAACTGACTGGCTGCAGATCGTCAAAAGTTTTCCAACTTGTTAATTGGACAGAAGTTAATCCAATGATTGGCTTCTGTCGAACGGGGAGAGTCACACACACCTTTGATTGAGTTTCAATCTGTCTATGGCCAGCTTCAAAGCTTCCCTTGTCAGCAGTCACATCAGACTCAGACCTCTTTCAAGAGACATTCTAAAGTATTCCCCTTTCACACTGAGGTGCTTTGCAGGCGCTATAACGCTAAAAATAGCGCCTGCAAAGCGCCTTTGACTCCAGTGTGAAAGTCCAAGGGCTTTCACACTGGAGCAGTGCGCTGGCAGGACGTTAAAAAATTTCCTGCAAGCAGCACCTTTGGAGCGGTGAAGGAGTGGTGGTCCTTCACCGCTCCTGCCCATTGAAATCAATGGGCACCGTGGCCATACCGCCGGCAAAGCACCACTGCAGTAAAACGCCACTAAAAATAGCCGCCGCCGCCACCCACGCCCCAGTGTGAAAGGGTGTGTAAAGCACTGTGTAAATTGACAGTGCTATACAAGTACCTGTAATAAAATATAGTCAATAATTACTTCACCAATAGATCTTGCTGAAGAAGGAACTGTGTAATAGTGGAAAGCCCTTGCAAAGTTGCTATTCTAGCTAAAACTTTTTACTTGCCCCAAAAAGCTCAATGTCTGAGAAAGCTTAACCCACTAAGTCTATTCATTACATTCTCTGGTCAGTACAAGAATCTACAGCAGTCCAACACAGAGTTGTAAAAAGAATGTCCTTTACAAGTAACAAACTTCTAGAAAGAAATAAACTACTAATCCCACTTTCAAAAAAATATAAATAAAAAAAACCTGCAAAGCACACGGCTGGTGCAGTGCTGGGCCATGGATTAATCAAACTTAATCTGCAATAAATTCAGGATGTGATCTCCTCTGACCTCATCAATGAAATCAGCTGAAAGTTACTTTGTAAATCCTTCAGTTATTCTTTAACAGGATGAAAGCCTGGCAAGTCTCCCCTCCTTCCTCCTTGAAGAGATTACATTAAGAAAGGCCTTAATTTTAGAAATTCTTCAATATGTTAAAGCAAGCTTGCCACAAAGACAGCTTTAGTTCTATATTTGAGCTACTAGTAGAAGGGAAAAGTGTTTCCAATGGACACAAAAAGCAAGAAAAGATTTACACTGGCTGTTTCTCTCCTTTTATAAGAACCATTATACGCATTAAGCTTTATCTTGTTATTTTTATTCAAATGCTAATTTTGATAGAGATTACCAAGAATAGGATTTGTCAAGTACAGTAAAGTGGCCATTCTGCAAAAAGAAGGGATGCCATTTATGGAAATAATTAATTATTTGGTACAGAAAAAGGTATGCAAATTAAATTTATGTATGAACAATTCAAACATTATTTACGGTATATCATTCAGATAAAGCAAGTTTATGTTGTCTAAAATTTTCCATATAACACAAGTTAGGAATTGGTATTTAGCTAAAATATTGCATTGTTTTGTCAAGATTAACCACTTAAGGACCGCCTCCTGCACATATACGTTGGCAGAATGGCACGGCTGGGCACATGTACGTACAGGTAGGTCCTGTACTAGTACCCAGCCATGGGTCATGGGCGCACGCCCGCGGCGCACTCCCGTGACTCGGTCCGAAGCTCTGGGACCAGGACCCGTGGACCTGATTGCCGCTGGAGTGCGGCGATCGGTCCCCGGAGCTGAAGAACGGAGAGAGCCGTGCGTAAACACGGCTTCCCCGTCCTTCACTGTGGCGGTGTCATCGATCGCGTGATCCCTTATACAGGGAATCGCAATCGATGACATCACACCTACAGCCACACCCCCCTACAGTTGTAGACACACACAGGGAACACACAAATCCTACAGCGCCCCCTTGTGGTTAACTCCCAAACTGCAATTGTCATTTTTACAATAAACAATGCAATTTAAATGCATTTTTTGCTGTGAAAATGACAATTGTCCCAAAAATTTGCCAAAACTGTCCGAAGTGTCCGCCATAATGTCACAGTCATTAAAAAAAGGGGCAAGGTCCTTTAGCAGCATTTTGGTCTGGGTCTTAAGTGGTTAAAGGGGAGTTCCAGGCTTTTTTTATGTTTATTGAAAGTCAGCAGCTACAAAAAGTGTAGCTGCTGGCTTTTAATAAACAGATACTCACCTGCTCCACGGTCCAGTGACGCGCCGGCCGGAGCTCCGCTCCTCCCCCCCTCTCTGGCCGGCGTCTTGATTCTTAGTGTGGGCACCCGGCCGTGACAGCTTTTGGCTTCATGGCCGGGCACTCACTGCGCATGCGTGAGTGGCGCTGAGCACTGTGATTGGTCAGGTGATCATCTGGGACCTGTCACGTGTCCCAGGCGATCGCCTACAGGGAGGGGCCGCTGTAGGTGATATGACGTATCGCCTAAGCGGTCCCTGGGCGGAAGGAGGAAGTGGGACAGGAATTCCCACTCCTCTGAAGCCCCCCCCCCAAAAAAAAATGACATGCCAAATGTGGCATGTAAGGGGGCAAGGAGTGGATTAAGCGGAAGTTCCACTTTTGGGTGGAACTCCGCTTTAAGTTACACATTTCCCTAAAAATGTTATAGCACTGCACTAAGTGGGTCTATAATAAAAATGCATAGGTACTTGTCCAATGAAACTGCTGAGACATTTGTACAAGTGGGGTCCAATCAACTCTCCAGGTCGATTGTTTTACAGTCATAAAAATGTAGAGTGCTTTGAGAAAAAAACGCATTATGACCCTTAGATAAAAATCTATTTGCCTTGATCAACAGCTCTATCTAGTGGCCTTATTGTGTTAATTTTCCAAACCACTCTGTTTTTTTACAATTGCACATTATTCACCCTGTAGAGGAAATAGCCTGAGAGCATTTTATTGTGCACCATTCGCACAGAATGAATGTATCAGCAAGTAGCTTATATGACAAATTTGAGTTGACAAATGACATATGACATATGACAAAGTTGAGCTATTAATCATTCTAAAATAAAGACTATGGGCCAGATTCTCAGCTGATATACGACGGTGTATCTCAGATACACCGTCGTATCGCAGTTTTTTTCTATGGGTATCTATGCGTGTGATTCTTAGAATCACTTACGCATAGATACACTAAAGATCTGACAGGTGTAAAGCAATTACACCGTCGGATTTTAGATGTAATGACAATGCCGGCCGCTAGGTGGCCTTTACGTTGTTTTCTCATTTGCCTATGCAAATGAGCCTAATACGCCGATTCCCGAACGTTTTTGCGACGCGGCAACGTCGTTTACGTAGGTTGCGTACGCGTAAGTTTACCCCTGCTATATGAGGGGTATGTTTCCGAAGTTCCGTCGTATGCCATGTTAAGTATGGCGTCGGGTCAGCGTCGTCTTTTTCCGTCGGTTACGTCGTTTTACTAAGTCGTTCGCGAATAGGGAATTGCGTAAGTGACGATCACGTCGTTTTAACGTCGGTTTTAACAACGCTTTCTGACGTGAGCTGGAGCATGCGCACTGGGCTTTTTTCCCGGCTGGCGCATGCGCACTTCGTTTGACGCGGGGGCGCGCTTAATTTAAATACAGCACGCCCCCTCCTTCACTATTTGAATTACGCGGCCTTACGACGCCGCATTTACGCTACAGTAATTTGCGTAGGCGTAGTGTAAATGCAATACGATACGCTACGCCGCCAGATACGCCATTTTTTGAGAATCTGGCCCTATGTAGGATGTATGACATAATGAAGTTAGAGGGACCATTTACACTTAATAGGTAATTCTGTTTCTTCTGACGCTTGGAAAGATGCTGCACGATATCTATGGGTGACATGCAGCATTTGACAGAGAATTCCATATTTACCTCACTCCACTATAGATTATGGAAAAAATGATATTCGCTAGGTTTGATCTTTTCAGACAACAACATGATACTAGAATGGTTGTCTTCTGAGCACACAGACAACACGAAGCTAGACATTTGCTATCTAGGGGATCAAGTCATTGGGCAGGTTAAAAAAAAAACAAAAAAACTGATTGGTATTGTCCCTCCTTAGTGCAGAGCTTCACCTTCCATGACATGTTCTTTTTGTTAATAAAGCTCTGGTTCAGGAAGTGAACAGGCAGCAGCTTCAGCTGCCCACAGTTTAAATGGCTCCAGCCAGACTCAGTGAAGGGAGATTTCTGCTGCATATCTGATAAGTACAGTATATATAAAATAATATGCAAAGTGGTTGGAGGGAAGCTTCAGAATGGCAAAGATGTGTTATTACAAATTATGTGAGCAGATTGCATTTCCTCTTTAATTGGGGAAAGAAAACCGATGACGTCACAGAAGAAAATAGTGGTGTGATAACAAGGTGGACAAGAAGCGGATCTCTGCAGGACAATGCTGGATCTGCTGGGCGGGTAAATGCCCTAAATGTGCAGGACCTGCAACCAGGTAAGTAGGGGTTAAAAAAAAGGGGGAGTGTGAAGATCCACTTTAAACACTATTCTCTATCTTCCTTCCCTCTCCACTAAGGGCCCTTTCACACATTCGGTCAGTATGTCCGTATTTCATCCATCCGTTTTCGGGTGAAATACGGACATACATGTATCCCTATGGGATATTGGGTGTCAGCGGATGAACACCGATCTCATCGGTCCCCGCTATGGACCAATGCTGCAGATGGAGGAAAATCCAGCAAGCGGATATTTAAGGAACGGATCCTCACGGGATCCGTTAGTGTGAAAGGGCCCTAACTTATTTAAACATGTTTGGCAGAGGTTAGCATTAAAGTAAATAAATGACTGATGATTGTGTGTGCTAGACTAAAGGATGGACCATGCATGAATGCTACACAGGTAGATAAATGGATAGATAGATAAATATATAGATAGATAGATAGACAGACGGACGGACGGACGGACAGACAGACAGACAGACAGACAGACAGACAGACAGACAGACAGACAGACAGACAGACAGATAGATAGATAGATAGATAGATAGATAGATAGATAGATAGATAGATGAAAAAAATCCACTGGCATGTTTTTAAAATCAGTTCTGTGCTTCATTCACATTAGCTTAGATGAAATATTAATAAAAAAGATAACAAGTTTAGCATATGAAATTAAATTAACACTAATTCTACAAATTTTTCCATTACATTCTGCAGTTAAAGTACAAATCAGTTAATGGTGGTTATGAATTCTACAAAGACAACTGGATGAATTTGCAAGCACTTAGCACTACCCAATTAACAGTGAGAACAATCAGCAACCTTAAAGAAAGAGTATAGTTTGGCTTTAGTGATCAAACATTTCAAAACTAAATATTAATAAAAAAAAAGGCCATCGATTTAAACATCTCTAAAAATCCAGTTTTGGTCTTGAGAAAAATGAAACAACTTCATGACAACTATGATTAATTTTGCCTCTAAGGCCCCTTTCATACGATCGGCCTACAACGATCTGCCTGTCCATTTTTTGGTGGATCTGAGCGGGCCACCCATTGACTTATATGGGCAGTCGGATGTCCCCGGTGTCAGCTGACACCCGCCTGCCATCTGATGGTGATACGTTTGCCATCCGTCCAGCGGATCAAATGGAAATGGACATGCTGTCTGTTTTCATCCGATCTTCCTCTAGAGAACAGCGGCGCTCTCACAGGTCCATCCCTGCACAGTGAGCAAAGATGGACCTGTCATCCGCCTGCTCAGCAGGGGATCAGCGGAGTGATTCTACGCTGAGCTAGCGCATTCTGCTGAGCGAATCTACCCTGTGTGAAAGAGGCCTTAGGGGTGAACTGCATTAAGTAATTTTAATACAACTTTAGGCGGGGGGAAAAAATGCATTTAGGCACATCAGGAGCTTGGGCGTTAATTCATTTTATTGGTTAGGGGATTTACTAACCCTTGTGTACACAGTATCTGATGCAGCTTTGCATAGTAACCATACCTCCCAACTTTTGGAATTAGGGACACCTACTAGCAAAAGCATGTAAGCAAAGAACATGCCCCACTGCTACACCCCCTTAAAGAAGAATTAACCTAAAAAAAAAGTTAGTTAAACCCACAAGGGCTTTTTTTTTACCACTCCTATTCATTTATATTGGCTCTTGAAATATACAAATGCAGCAATTTAGATTTTGGATGAACAGTTTAGTACTGGGAAACACTTTTTGAAAGATAAAAAGTGCATTTTATATACAACTATGTAGATCAGAGCAAAATGAGGGACACATGAGGAGGAAAGAGTGACAGAGGGACATTGCTCCAAATCAGGGACAGTCCCTCGAAATTAGGGACAGCTGGGAGCTAAATTGGTAACCAATTAGGTTTTATTGTCAAGGCTTGAAGTGGGATTCCACCCGCAATTTATTTTATTTTTTTAAAGTCAGCAGCTACTAACAGTGTAGCTGCTGACTTTTAATAAGGACACTTATCTGTCCTACTCGCCCACGCTGATGGCCCCCCCGATGCCGATCCCTCGATCGGTGCAGGTCCCGCGCCACCATTCACACTAGGGGAAACAGGCAGTGAAGCATTACGGCTTCACTGCCCATTTCCTACTGCACATGCGCGAGTCTCGCGCCGACTTGTAAATGGGCGGCTGCTCTCTGGGAACACACACAGTTCCCAGAAAGTAGCGCACCCCATTCACTAGGAGAAGATGAAGAAGAAGACGGACCGTGGCTACGGAAGAGGCAGATTACTGACTTCCGCATAGCAACAGGTATTTCAGGTGAGTATAAAAAAAAATAAAAAAATCTATTTCTTTTTCTATTTTTTTTTAGGATTTTTGGACAACATTTTTTTTCCTGGGTGGAACTCCACTTTATTTGAACAAGATGAAGTTAGAAGCCGATTGGTTACTATGCACTAGATTCTGTGTGCACCAGTTTTAGCAAACCTCCCCTATTATGTTAGCATACAGATATAATTGTATATTTTCATTTATGTACTGTACATCATGAAACTGCCTAAATATATGTTTCTCTGCACTAAAATAATTTTGACATCCAGGTGACTTGTGCTGTGCTGAAGCACTGCTATCAGATATAAGTGGGACAGTTTATGATTTAAAGACACTCTAAGGCCGCGTACACACGATCAAATCTGTCTGCTGGAAACGGTCTGCTAGACCGTTTCAGCAGACAGATTTGATCGTGTGTACAGGCAAAATAGACGGATTTGGCCACCCGACAGATTTCAAAGCATGCTTTGAAATCTGTCGGCTGGGAACCCGTACGCCCGACATGTCTGCTGGTTAGTATGCTAACCAGCAGACATGTCTTCTCGCACACGCGCCAAATGATTTCGACGCATGCGCGGAAGTGTTTTACTTCTTTGAACAAATCTGTCTGATAGGATTTTGGTTTGCTTGCGTGTACACACACAAGCAAACCAAAATCCCCGCCAGCAGACGGCGCGCTGACGTGTCGGTGACGTGGCGGTGACGTTGACGCCACCACGTCACCGCACCAGGAAGTAAAACACTTCCGCGCATGCGCCGAATCCATTCGGCGCCGGTGCGAGACGACATGTCTGCTGGTAAGTGTACTAACCAGCAGACATGTCGGGCGGACGGATTCCCACCCGATAGATTTCAAAGCATGCTTTGAAATCTGTCGGGTGGCCAAATCCGTCAGCTCGGCCGTACACACGATCGAATCTGTCTGCTGGGACGGTCTAGCAGACAGATTTGATCGTGTGTACGAGGCCTTATGGCTCTGACAGGTCCATCCCTGCACAGTGAGCAAAGATGGACCTGTCATCATCCGCCTCATGCACACTGGCACCAGCGGTTTGGTAGAAAAAAAATGGATTTAGCCGCGTCAAGAGCTTGAGCGTAAATTTATTTTATTTAGCACATTTACTGCTACTGCTGCCTGTGCAGAATCATGTATATATATGGCTGGCTTCTACTGTGATTGGCCGATCTGCAGGTGCCAGCCGCGGGGATCCAGCAGCACATACAGAACAGTAAAACACTGGCTAGGCACACACATAACCCTTTGATCGCCCTAGATATTTTACCCCTTCCAAGCCAGTGTTGTTAGCACAGTGACAGTGCATATTTTTAGCACTGATCATTGTACTGGTGTCACTGGTACTGATGGTGGTTTTGACACCAAAATTGCCATTTGGTGCACCCCTAGAATATGTATTTATTTCTAGAAAGCTTGCAATTAAGTTGTAGCTGACACAGCAAAACAGAGCTCATAGTGAGAATTATTATCTTTAGTTTATTGGACTTTACTTACAGCAAGAACTAAGTGCAGAAAACACATATACAGATATTCATCTTATGTAAAGCTGCCTGTGGAAGCAGTGAACAGAAATTATATTATCAGCTTGAATGTTAGAAATTGCTAAAGCAACAGGGCATAGAGAACAGATTTCCTGCAACTGTTTGAGGCAGAGGCTTGCCAAATGAAAGAACAATTGGCTAGGCATTAGTGCACATGGCTCATGGCTCCGACATAGATCTACAGACAGAGATAGGCTAATGAAGCTCTGACATGTTGGACACAAACAATGTTACTGGAGGCCATACAAAACTACCCACATAGTCAGTGTGCTGTACACCTGTGCCTGCAAATGGGTTTCTATCTATCTAGCTCTATTATATATACAGTAAATAAACACACACATATATATATATATATATATATATATATATATATATATATATATATATATATATATCTGTATATATATATATCTGTATATATATATATATATATATATATACATATACATATATATATATATATATCTGTGTATATATATATATATTATAAGCTTTTCATGCATTGGTATTAGTGAGTCAACTGACTTTTATTCCTTCTGTATTGCACTGTGTTGTAATTGTACTGTCTCCCTTTTTAGCAAACTGTTGGCACTATAAAAACACTACAAAATACAGTATGTATATATATATATATATATATATATATATATATATATATAGTACGCCCTCCCAAAGTTATCTGACTGCGCTGTAGCCGTCTTTCGGCTATGGCCCGGTTGGCAACTGGTTAAATCAGATTTTTTTATCAAATGTATTTTATTAAGATGCTTTTAGAGTAAAAATCTGTCTAAAGATAGTTTTCTATTTAACCACTTGAATACAGGGCACTGCTTTTACACTGTATTACATACACTTGCATACACCTTTCTTTTCAGCTTTTAGCACTGTCACACTTTGAATGACAATTGCGCGGTCACGCTACACTGTACCCAAACTAAATTTTTATTATTTTTGTTCCGACAAATAGGGCTTTCTTTTGGTGGTATTTGATCACCTCTGGGATTTTTATTTTCTGCTAAACAAATAAGACTGCAAATTTTAAAAACTGATGGGCACTGATACAGTAGGTGGCAGTGATATGCAGCACTGATGGGAACACATAGGTGGCACTGATCGACACACATAGGTGGCACTGAAAGGCGGCACTGATAGGTAGCATGGATGGGCACTGATAGGTAGCACTGATGTACACTGTTGGATGGTACTGATGGGCATCACTGATTGGCAGGCATTATTGTTTGGCACTGATTGGCATCCATTGTGGGCACTGATTGGCATCCCTGGTGTCCATGGGTGGCATACATGGTGATGACTAGTGGTGGACATCCTTTGTGGTCATGGGTGTATCCCTGGTGGTCCAGTGTGGGCATCCTCGGGGGGGGGGGCTGATAATTATTCAGCACATACTCCCCTGTCAGAGGAGCATCAGATTGGCTCTCCTCTACTCGCGTCTGGCAGATAGACGATAAACGGCTTTCCCTGTTTACACTGTGATCAGCCTTGATTGGACATAGCTGATCACATGGTAAAGAGCCTCTGTCAGAGACTCTTTACCTAGATCGGAGTTGCGGTGTGTCAGATTGACATGCCGCACCACCGATCGCCAGGCTGCGCGCCCCCGTCTAGTTGTCCTGATCACGCCATATGACGTCCGATCAGGATAACAGAACCATTTTGCCGCCGTAATTTTTCTATATCGCGGGCGGCAAGTGGTTAAGATACATTAATCATTTTGTTTATTCAGCATGAAATGGAGCTTAGTTATGTAGCATAAGGCTGTATATTCTGCAATATTTACAATTTTGGAAAACTCATTCAATGAATCCAAGCTCTGCAAGCCAAGATAACATGCACTGCATTGATGCATTTACACAATTTTACAGTAACCATGAGATGAAACAAAGTTCAGGAATATTCCTTGGTTTTGGCCCTGATCCTCCTCTTCTGTGGTCCCTCAGTGGCGCTCTTCTCGAGTGCCCCGTCGGAGAAGTGCTATCCCTTGGGAGACCCATGCGGGCGTGCTCCCATGCCCTGATGCTGCGCATTGACACAGACAGCAGGACCCAGCTCTGCCTCTGGCATTATTGGATTTGATTGACAGCAGCAGGAGCCAATGGCTACACTGCTAGCAAACTATCCAATCAGTACCCAAGACAGGCTGGAGCGAGTGTGCTTGTCCCCAGTGCAAGAAAGATAGGGCTCTGGTAAGTAAAAGTGGGGGCTCTGGGGGGCTGGTGCACTACAAGAGATTTTTTACCTCGATGTATAGAATGCAATAAGGTGAAAAACCCTTTAAGTGACATTTTCACCTAAACGAGGTTACCAACACAAAGCCATAAGATAGCTTTATGCTCCCACAATGGATGCTCTATAATGTAAAATAAAAAATAATTGAAGGGCCCAACTGTAGGAAAGTGACACTGTGATAATAGCCTCGGAACGACAGGCTGGAATACCAAATGCAAGGTTAATTTAATTTTGGCTTTTTTTTATGCTTTAATATATATTGCAAGAAAACATAAAAAAGTAAAAAGACACTCACTGCAGACTGTAATTTAGGTTTTGGTTTGTCAACTTTTACAGCAGCAACTGGCAAATAAAAGATATATAATGATGCAACTGTACATGAAAATTCATTATGTACTTTATGTCAGAATATAAAGGTGATTCAATATGCATTCTACTGTTGTACCGTCCTCGTCTCCAGTACTGAAATAAAAAGACAGCAGCGTCAGAGTCAAGGCACGGAGGAAAGTCATTGTATTTGCTCTTGTAGGTGCAACATTTCCATTATGCCTGTACACTAGTGAATAAAGGATTTTCTTATTTTATGGGTTCATTTAGAATTTCTAACCTGTTATACTTATCTACTATGAATGGACCCAAACAATGGCATCATCAGTAATCTATAATACATGTACAGGGTACAGGAGCAAATCCACTGAAAACATGTTTTTCTTGGTTTACTAGTAGAAAAGACAAGTAAATACATGTATACATGTGTGTGCAGGTAATCTGTGGGGAGATTTTAATGTCCAATTTAACTTTTAGTCATTTTTTCAACTTTCTATTTATTAAATCTTTTACCCTTGATATTTTAACTTTGGATAGGAAAACATTTTTTTATGCCAGTAAATACCTTATACAGCCCTCTTCCTGCATCATGCACAGCTCTCTCTCTCTCTCATTCTCATGGGAGTTTTCCAGGAAGGGAGGGGGGTGAGGTATAAGAGAGCCAATGAAAGCTGCAGGGCTGCAGAGCTGGAGGTGTATCTCGGTTTGTCTGTGTAAATTCAGGAAGTGAACAGCTGCCCACAGTTAAAATGGCTGCAGCCAGACTCAGTGGAGGGAGATTTCTGCAGCATATTTGGCAAGTACAGAATCACAGTATATATATAAAACAGTATGCTAAGTGGTTGGAGGTAAGCTTCAGAATGGCAAAGATGTTTTTATTACAAATGATGTGAGCAGACTACATTTCAGATGCATTAAAACAAAAAGATTTACACGTCTTATAGTTATTTTATTTAAAATGTATGCACAGCCTAAGTAGAGAAGCCTGTTACCTGCCAGTATTCTGCAGATAATGACCTGTGCTCTCTGTGTGGAAGCAGTGGTCTCTCTGCTCCCTGCTAAGTCAGACCTACAGCTCTGCCATCAGTACATGCAGACTGGGAAGCACTGGCTCTGAATCCAAGTGTGATGGACCTCAGCAGAGAGACCACTTCTTCCACAAACAGAGCATGGGTCCCACCCTGCAGTATGCTGGCAGGGGACAGGCCTTTCTACTTAGGCTGAGGCTGCTTTCTAAAGTAAACAAACTATAATGCATTGAACATCCTTTGTTTTAATGAATCTGGAATATTAACTAAAAGTTCACTTTAGCTTTAAATAAAAAGTATCTTTATATGTATAGTTTTTAATAAAGTCTATGCCATGGTTATACATACAGTATATACTGATTGTTTATATGGTTCTTGCTTTGCTGTATTACAAAATGGTTGTTGTTTTTTTTCTGCTCCTTTTATCAGTATAAGTCAGGTAACTCACTAATACCGATGCATTCAGTGTGTGATGGATACTTTAACAGTTGTAAAGCAGGGAGGCAGAGTAAATACAATAACTTGGCTGTCATACATCTTCTTATGGGGTTTTGCAGAGATGTGCGACTTAAAGGACATTTCCCTTCTCCATTAGAAGTCTAAAGTTGGAACAAAATATGTCCTTGTCTGAACTCCACGAGATTGCTACCTAAGAGGACCTAGTGGAGCCTTGAGCAGCACCTGTCAATTTAGTTTGAGTCACAATAACTATGGAATCACATTAATATGACTTTAAAACGAGTCTGTAATTTTACGCAAATCCACAAAAAACTGCATATATGGTGTAATAAAGGCTTTTCCAGGTACAAGGGCCCTTTGTATTATAGTGAGATTCCAGATGACTATCTCCTTCTGAGTCTCATGCCTCGTACACACGATCAAAATTTCCGATGAAAAAAGTCAATGCTCGGAAACAAGTTGAAACATGCTCGGAAGCATTGAACTTAATTTTTCTAAGCTTGTTGTAGTGTTGTACGTCACCGCGTTTTGGACCTTCGGATTTTGGTGTGTCCGTGTGTTTTCAAGACAGCTTGAGTGAAATTCCTTTTGGAAAAACCTGATAGAGTTCATGCCGACGGAAAAAACAATCGAGTGTACGGGGCATTACTTGTTGGATAAACCAAAAAAGAGTTCAATGAGAAAGGGCAGAGTTCTTAACAATGGGAGAGGGATGAAGAATATTTCAGAAATTATAGGGGCTTATGGGTTGCTGTGAAGAAAATGTAACTGCATATTCAGGAAACTGGAAGTGGTTCACTACATACAAAATGCCAGTTTCAAAACTTCATATAGTCACATTCTCATTTAAAATACTTCTATAAAAAACTCAAAATATGTTACTGAAATCCATTATACTTTGCCTTTGAAGTTTAAACTGCACCCAAAAGTAATATTATGCCTAAAGTGGAATTCCAGGTTAGAAATAGCTAAGCAACTCACTTTTAACTCATATACTAACTAACCTGTAGAAAGGAAGATGAATACTCACCTTTTCTTAGGGTGCTCTGGTCCAGTCATGTGATCTCCACAGTGGCTGGCTTCAGCAGAGAGGAGAAAGCTCTGATAAAAATGTAAATGCCTGGACGGTGACATCACTTGTGGGCTTACTATAGGGCAGTGTTTTTCAACTCCAGTCCTCAAGGCACATCAACAGGTCATGTTTTCAGGCTTTCCATTATTTTGCACAGGTGATTTGATCAGTTTCACTGCCTTAGTAATCACCACAGCCATTTCATCTGAGGGAAATCCTGAAAACTTGACCTGTTGGTGTGCCTTGAGGACTGGAGTTGAAAAACACTGCTATAGGGCATCTATTGTCAGCTGTCCCCCCTCTTCCCTGAAGCTGATCACGTGACTGGAGCAGAGATTAGGTAAGTATATCCATCTTTCTTCTATGGAGTAGTTAGTATGGGTGTTAAATAGGGGGTTGGGAGCGGTTTTAAGCTTCTAGCCTGGAAAGCCACTTAAACCGCTTAACGCCCGCTGCACGACTATGTATGTCCACAGGATGGCATGTACAGTCAGATGGGCGTACATGTACGTCCCTGCCTTCTTGCGGGTCAGGGGTCCGATCGGGACCCCCTCCGCTGCGTGCGGCGGGCATCTTACCTCCGGGAGTAATCCGGGACGAGGGGGCGGCTGTTCGTTTTTGTCCGCCCCCTTGTGATCACTCCCAGCCAATCCCCTGAGCCTCCGCCGTGTCACTTCCTCTGCCTGTGTAATGTAAACACTGGCAGAGGAAGTCATGTCGGCTCTCCTCTCGGCGGTATTTTCAATCCGCTGAGAGGAGAGAAGACATCACAGTAAGTCGCACCAACACTAAACTGACACCACACACATAGGCACACTTAACCCCTTCCGATCACCCCCCCAGCCCCCATGTCACTGATTGCAGTGATCATATATTTACTGATCACTGCATTTAGTGTCAGTGTGACAGTTAGTGTGACAGGCAGTTAGTGTTAGGTCCAGGGTAGCCCCGTACCCCCCTAATAAAGTTTTAACCCCTTGATCACTGCCCTAGTTAACCCTTTCACCCCCCTATTGCCAGCGTCACTACGCGATCGTTTTTCTGATAGCTGTATTAGTGTCGCTGTTGCTGCTAGGTAGCTAAAAAAAAATTATTGCGATTTTTTTTTATACTAAAGACATGTGGCTGAATACATTTTGGCCTAAATGTTTGACTAAAATTTAGTTTATTCGATTCTTCTTATAACAAAAATTAAAAAATAATGTTTTGTTTTTTTTTCAAAAATTTTACTCTATTTTTGTTTATAGCGCAAAAAATAAAAATCGCAGAGGCAATCAAAAGAAAGCTCTAGTTGTGGGAAGAAAAGGATGCAAATTTTGTTTGGGAGCCACGTCGTACGACCACGCAATTGTCTGTTAAAGCGTCGCAGTGCCGAATTGTAAAAACGCCTCTGGGCATTTAGCAGCATATTGGTCCGGGGCTTAAGTGGTTAATATTTAAATGAATAAAGGACTGAATCACGTGCAGTTGTGTTATATCTCTTGGGGGTTCCTGTGACAAGCCTTGGAATATTGGGTGTTCGAAGAGACCTTTGGTTTCACGCTTCTCTTTCTGTATAGCCATTTAATAAACCAGCAACAATAGGACCATACTTAAAAGATTCATCTTTGCATTTATTGTAATGGTTACCAAACACCTTCCAAACCTTCACTTGGTAGTATTCACCCTATATAAAGAACATTCACTCTATATCCGCACAAAATTCAACAAGCATCATATGATGGTAAAAATACATTCTTTGACATTTGACAACAGCTTTTCTTTAGTGGTAAAAGGTGCTTAACCTCCCTGGCGGTCTTCCCGTGTGTGGTACGGGGTGAGATTTTTAAGCTACGATCGGTAACCCCGTGCCACACACGGACTTGCCTCGCTGGATGCAGAAAAGAGTTTACTTACCCTTTCTCTGCGATCCAGCGATGAATCCCCGCAGTACACGGCGGCCGTATGTCCGCCTGATGCTGTGTGTACCGCCGATTCCCTTCCCTGCGAGCGTCGCGACGTAGGGGGGGAACGGCGCCAAATTCAAAAAAGTTAACAAACACTATACATACAGTACACTGTAATCTTATAGATTACAGTACTGTATGTAAAAAATACACACCCCCCATGTCCCTAGTGGTCTGCCCTGTACACTACATGTCCTTTTATATAATAAAAACTGTTCTTTCTCCCTGCAAACTGTAGATTGCCCATAGCAACCAAAAGTGTCCCTTTATGGCAACAATTGTTTTAGAGCAGCTAAAAAACAGCGATAATAAATCAGAATCACTTGCAGAATTTAGCGATAGCGATTTATGGGGAAATTCGTCATAAAAAAAAAAAATAATGACAGCAAAAATTCTGCAACTGAGCAAATTTCAGTGATTTTGATTTGATTACATTATTGAATAATTTTTACTATAATTATATTATTATTTGTTTTAATTTTTTATAATTATTTATTATATTATAATTTTTAATAAAAAAAAAAAAAATCATACCCGGGATGCCTATTAGACTCTTGTTTGGATAGATTTCAGTGAGTTATTCCTAAGAATTACAAGCCTACAGTATAAAACGCCAAATTCCCTTGCAAATAATGGTACCGCTTTCAGCACCTAAAATCTGAAAGAATCATACCGCCAGGGAGGTTAATGCACCATTTGCCTTATTTAAAAAAGGTGAATGTTATATTCCTAAACATTAACCTGATATTTACTGGGCACTTTTAAGAATAACATTTGCCTGGCTGAAATTGCAAATCATTTTATCATGAAATGCAATAGTCGCCTTTGGATTACAGGATTACATTGCTCACTTTTTCATTTTTAATGAAGGCAATTTAAATTAAAAAATGTGCCCCCAGATAGAACTACACCATTGATTACGGTTTCTTATCTTTTTGCATGAAAAACTGTATAATTATATAATGCCTGCTCTGAAAAAGTTTAGTTTTGTGGCCGACCTTAACGTCGCGAGGAACCTCAGGTAACTGTAAAATGTTGTTTTGCAGTGATTTCCCTCCTCCCCATACTACAAGGTCGCTATCCAGGGAGAGTAGCAAACACTGGATGTGGATGAGCCCTAAATGACCTCACATACAAGGCTGGTCCTGCATTGTACATGGTGATGATGTAGGAGAGGATGTGCCTACAGGAGTGGTAAACGGCTTTTGGGATCAACCATACAGCTGGGATGAAGACTGTGGGGTGAAGAATAACATAAAGATTTTTGCGCATTCCAATCCACTAGACAAATATGGGGTTCCAATGTAGGATGCCATTTTTACAGATTCCTGTAGTTTAGATTTAAATGTTAATTATAATGCATTTTTGGTTAGTAAATATTTTGAAGCATTTTGAAAAAAGTCATTTAGACTTTGCTACACCCTTGTTCTTGTTTCACTGCTATTTTGATAACTGTGTTTCATGCACAGATTTGGAGATTTTAGTGGCAATATAGTGTTTCAAGAAGCATGATAAACATCCCTTCTGATTTAGCAACATAAAATGCTTATTGTTTTCAATCAGTCTAACAGGGCTAACAGAAGTATGTAGAGGAAACTAAACAGTAAAGTGCAACCATTGTACAGCACTATTAATCAGAGAGCACAGCTGCATGGATTAAGCAAATATGGCTGGCAGCATGCGCGTATATAATTATGACTGTACATAAAAACAAGCATTTAAAACCATTAACACACATTAATAAAATTATCTATATTAAGTTTATCAAATTCCCATTTATATCCAAAAGAGAATAAATAAAAATATGTCTTTAAATGATAAAGTTAGGCTTGAGTTGACAGGCTGTCAACTCAAGCCTAGCTGCATGCGGCACTCACAGGTTGAGATTCCGACTTTCTTAGAATAAAGAAGCAGAGATGATTGAAAATCAGTCAGATAGTGTGCTGACCAGTATGTATCATTCCCCTTCACTTACATACTGTATCTATTAAGCTGTCGTTAGTTGCACTGCGTGCAAATATTGCATAATGTAGGTACAACCACACAGAGAGGTTCACGATAACCTCTTTTTTAAATAATCATGTTTTGAACCTATAATTAAAAGCTCCAATATTATGGCTGCAACTCACCAATCTTAGGCTGACTTCATTATACAATTTTCTTTTATAGTTTTCCTTTAGATTTACCAATACCTTATAATAGAGGTCAAATCTAAGCACTTTCAATTTGTGTGCAATCAGGCAGGCCCCTTATACTGCATAGGTAAATCTAAAGAAAATTGAAAAAGAAAATTGTATAGCAAGCTTTACAGGGTTAAACAAATAATAATGCAAACCTACATAGTATATCTTTATTGGACTAATGAGTAACCATTGTTGTTTATTCCCTTAGCGCTAACCGTACGCATATATGTGGCCTTGGCTTTCAGGGGTTATACCGAGATGATCATCCTGGTACTGTTTTTTTATAGTGGGCGGTCCGCTCTTTAGGGATAACCACCAATTCGGCTAAAAACAGCTTGGCTGTTATCCCGGACGAGCGGGAGGGGGCATTCTGCCGCAGTTCCTGAGCCTCCCGTCCCACCGGGAGACCCAATGCGCAATCTGGCACTTCCGCCGGCTAGAGTGAGACTGCAAGGAAGCTGGGAATGGCTTCCTTCCAGACTCCTTTATGTAAACACGGAAACAATGTCACAACGTCACTTCCGGTTTACTCGGCTGACAATAGTGTCGTTTAAAAAAAAAAATGTATTCAGAATCAATGTTTTTGCCGATCTGAATACTTTGAAGCGCAAAGAAGGGATTTGGGGTCTGATTACTGCCTGACGTGTTGAATCAAGAGATCACATAAATAGAAGCTATCTGACAAAGTGTAGCATGCTAACAGATCACAAAAAACACACATCATGCCTGAATCTAAAATAAAATTCAAGAACAGATTAGAAACAATGTAATTGACATGTATCGGTCTAGGAAGGGTTTCAAAGCCATTTTTAAGGCTTTGGAACTCCAGTGAACCATGGGGAAAGCCATTATCCACAAAAGGAGATAACTTGGAACAGTGGCTGGCCTACAAAAAAAACACTCCAAGAGCCTGATGACTCATCTCATGATTCAACAATAAGAAAGAGACTGGGCAAAAATGGCATCCATGGGAGAGCTCCAAGGCCAAAGCCACTGCTGACCAAAAATAACACAAAGGCTCGTCTCACATTTACTAAAAAACATCTTGATTATCCCCAAGACAAATATTAGGCAAATATTCTGTGGAATGAAAGTATTGCTGTATGCATACTTTGCATACAGCAATAGTGTATAGGCTACTTTAATACTAACTGGTCGAACTGGGAAAAAAATATTTATTTCTATTTTTACTTTTAATTTTGCCTATGTGCAAGAGATACATGGTCAATGTATTCAAAACATTGTTTATGCTTGTAGTTTGCAATTATATACTGTATGAATTTCTACAAAACCATATACGAGCTCTGCTATTTGGTTATTACTTGTGCTTTACTAATCCTTTTATCTCAGGCAGGTCCATTTTACCTTCCTTTGCCATGCATTGGCGGCCCATTCTAAATGATTATGCTACCTTCATACAAAGCATGTTAACGTGACATATATCACACATGAATGTGCGTGAGTGCAGATGAGATACCGCCGGTTGCATGCTAAGTTCTTTCCATTTCCATAAGCACGATTAGACTTAAGAAAAAACAGGGGAGTCGCGCTAAACAAATGAGTGATAGGTCTCATTAAAAACATAAATATCAAAAATAAACACACATGATAAATTAAATGAATAACACAACCATGTTTTCAAAAAAATAAAAAAAAAAAAAAAAAAAAAATACAAATAATAATAAAAATAGTCCAAACAAAGGGCCAGATTCACAAAGCACTTACGCCGGAGTATCTCGAGATGTGCCGTCTAAGTCTAAATTTGCTCCGGAATATTTTTTGCACCGTACCCACAGAACTAGATACGCACCAAAATAGACTACTCCCGACCGTCCTTATCAGCTGCACGGAAAGTCTAAAATTAGACCATATAAAAGCAGGTTTAAAATTAGACAATCCGTCTACATGTCAGCTAAAGCAACACCGTTAGGGACGAGCTGAGCACCCACACTTGCAGGACAACAATCTATATTCCAACATGCAGGGCTGCCATCAGGGGGGTACAGGCATTACACCTGTAAGGGGCCCAGAGTTCCCAAGGGCCCCAGATGGCACCCCCCCAGTTCTCTGCTCCAGGGGGCCCATGCCGGAAGCTGTGTAAGGGGCCCCATAATTCCTGATGGCGGCCCTGCCAACATGCCAGGGGCATCCTTGCTCATAGCTATACTACTGACTTTAGATGGGCACAGAAGGGAGGAGGGCACGGAGGAGGGCACAGGAGAGGATACCGCACACACATAGACATCTTTGGCATGAGTGATTCTGAGGTGTATCGCATCTTCAGATTCACCCCTCATGCCATCCTTGAATTAACCACAACCCTGCAGGAGGACATCACCAGCCCAACACACCGCTCACATGCAGTGCAGCCACTGGGCAAGGTCCTGGCAACACTCCATTTCCTTGCCAGTGGCTCTTTTCAGCATACAAGTGGAGTGGTGGCAGGAATGTCACCCCCACATTCAAAAATCATTCACAAACAGAAAAAATAAATTAAAAAAAATGCCCAGCAAAAAAAAAATGCCCAGCAAAATAAAATAAAAAAACAGCAAAATAAAAAAAAACACAGCAAAAAAAAAAAAAAACTCAGGAAAAAAACACTCTCCAAATCACTCCAAAAATCTCAAAGACACGTCACAAACCAACAAACACTAACAAACAACAGAACAAAAGCACCTTGCTGTAGGAAGGGAAAAAAATTGGATGTACTTTTGCAATGGAAGGGCATTTCTCTCGGTCTATTTAAGCACTGTGCATAGCTCACTAAGTCTGACGGGCCTAGTTCCTATCTAACTGATTGCGCCGTGCCGAGTTCTGAGCATGCTCAGAGAGGTGCTGACCATAGTCTGCTTCATGTGCACATGCCCAGTCTGGCCGGCCCTTCATTTGCATGGGGTCACGGCTCATTTCAATGGAACACGCCCACGTCCTTCCCACTTTGAATTACACCGCCTTACGGCTCGGAATTTACATTGCACCGGTGCAAATTTGGACGAAAATACGAGGATACGGCACTTGCGCCTCGAAATTAAGCCAGTCTAACTTAAAGGAGTTGCACTACGCCGGTCCAAAAATGCGCCGATGTACGTGAATCTGGCCCAAAGTTTGGTGATATTACACCAATAACTGGCAATAAGTAAAGTGAAGGAAAATGAGTCCAAAATGTGCAGCAGAAACGTATTGATTGCTCAAGAGTGTTGGTTGACAAACGCTGTGATGGAGGGACAAAGCAAAGCACCACCACCAACGGAAACCACTGACCCTTACCAGAGTCTGCGATCCCTATCGGCATCGGATGATGCAGGGTACTAGACAATCCAACAGCAGAAACCTGGGCATCTTAAATGGCATAGAGGGACTACATTTCCCATTGTTCCTAGGGTAACATATGAACTACTACTGGGAGTGGCTTCACAGCTGACTATAGAGATAAACGAGGGCCAAAACGTTTGCAATCATCTCTATTGTCTAAGAAACCCGAAACAAAAATAATTTATCCATATCTATCTATATATAGATAGATATATCTATATCTATCTATATATGGATAGATATAGATATATCTATAGATATAGATATATCTATCTATCTATAGATATATCTATAGATAGATAGATATCTATAGGTATAGATTTATATCTATAGATATATATCTATATAGATATCTGTATATATAAAATATATTCTGGGATTATATAAAGGTATAGATCAACACACAAAAATATATTAATATAGGTTCATAAAAAAAGATGCCAATGTGGTCTAGTAAGGATGAAATGTGGGGCTTTGGCTTCTATGTACTATAAGGGGAAACAAATGTTTGTAGTAGGCTTAAGTGACAAAAGAGATGGAGAAGCATTGGCATATCCATTTTCTCGCTTTGTATATGTGGCATGAGTTTCCGTAAGACCATGCATAAACAATTCTGATAACTTTAGCATAAAAAAGTTTTCCTGCAATTTTAGGCCTAACATGCATACAAATTTGATTGCAGGAAAATCACCAATTTTGCAAATTTTATCTTTACCCACCTCTATAGCAGACTTTCTTTCGACTAGACTTTGCATTATCAAGTCGTCATGTCATATCCCTGTAATTAGGGAGACTGAAGGAGTTCATCTTTCAGTTAGTTTGTCTAGCTTCAGTCTCAAGTGTAGTGTGCATCATTTGACAAGTGAAAGCTACGTTCTGCTCAATTTGTAAGAGGGAACTTATTTCTACTTCTCATGTTCCTGTGAACATACATATGTGTGCTTATGACTAATAAAAAAGACAGGTTTTTTTTGTTTTTTTAAATGCAGACAAAAATAAAATAAATACGTTTCCTGGAAATAAAACAAAGTTAAAAAAAATGGAGAACATGTTTCCAAACATTCCACAAAAGAACTACATATGGTTCTATTTATTGCTAGCCTCTCTGTCAGGCACTACTATGTAAGTTATGTGTCTCCTCCCCAAAGCACCTTGTTGCTGAAGTTCACAGATCAGAAGCATTTAATGATGATCTATTTATGGCTGTGTGCCTCTTGGTATACCTTTTAGAAATGTCAAGGCAATATCTTTTAGTTTAAACCCCTAGTGGCATGCCCATTGCTTTAACCTGGCCTGAACTCCCATTTTCAAATGGTGCTACTGCAAAAGCTACACATTTATTTACTCATTAGAACCTCCAACTACCACCATTCCCTCCTATGAGCTAATCTGTTTATCTTAAATGATGAAATTAGCAGGCAGTTAGAGTTTAGAAGGACTTTATACAACACAGGGCCTTTCATGCACGTTCCTGCTATTCTTTGGCTCCTTTTTAAATAGCAATTTGAGTAGCCAACATCAGTTCCCTGGCCTGTGTGGTAAAACAGAGCCACTCAAGCACACAAAATTCGAAGGCTTGCTTGCAATAAAGGCCGAAATTGGATACTGGCTAAGATTAATTACCTAGATAGGGCCTTATAATGCAAGTCAAATGGGAAAGTAATTAAAGGGCACCTTCCATGAAAATATTCATTACTGGTGTATCAGGTGACAGATAAATCAAAAGGCATTTAAAACGCTATAGGTTAACCTGTAGAGGGTCTTTTCCTTTTCTAAAATGCGGAAAGCAAGTGGCGATATTGAATTTACCTCTTTAACAGGCCCACAAACGGTTTTCTGAGATGACAAAGGGACGTATTGAAATGGTAGCTGCAAAAAAGAGATACCAAAACAATAGCGCTGTGTCCGACAACAAAAAAAGTTCAGACAAAGGGGAATCAGTTTCCTGTCAGATTCCTGATATGTATCCAATTCTGTTTCACCTGAGCAAAGGACTGCTGCAACAAGAAAGAATGCAAGTGATAAATGAATATGTTTATTGGTCCCCTGGGTGCGATACACATAGATGAACATTATGCTTTAGTAATCAAGTATGGTTGTATATTAGAGAATATCAAATAAACCCAAAGAGAGTCTCAGCATAGAAGCACTAAATAAACGCTCTAGATCAGACATTATTGCAGTGCTACTGATAGAGTTATTTACATAATGTAGTAATTATATGAGACAGAATTTCTTATGTACCAATAATTATTTTCCCGGGGGAGCCCTAGTCACAATTAATAACATCATTTTTCCTATTTTGCCTTAATTTTAAAAGGCAAGCTATGATGAAAGGAAGGTCAAAACACTGACATCATGCCACAAGCACACATCCAGCGTGTGCAGTAAAGTCCTTATATACACGTCATACTTTTCTAGCAAGCATCTGAATAATTTAGGTATCGTGTTTGCATATGGAAACGTTTTATTTACATACCGGTAACTTACAAGGAATAGGAAAGGTTTGTACAAGGTTTTAGAAAAATACAAGGCAACTGTCACTTTATGTTTTACCCTATTGCAGAGTAACTTTGATTTGTTTTTTTGCAGAAAATCGCTAATGCATGTAGTGTGTATCTCAACTGATAATTCAGGAAATAAATATAAAAAAAAAATTAGAAACAAAGAAACTGTGGGTCTTCATCTTGGCTCTGTGGTTAGACCCAGTGTTAACTGAAAGCTCAGATTTAACTTTAAAATTATATTTTTGCTTCAAAAGGGAGGGAACATTGTAACTGTTTTAACAGATGTGCACTTACGCTTTAGATTTCCTAATACTTTATTTTTTCAGAGCTATCTCTTTTGGCAGAAAGAATTTGCTTAGCCCCAACACGAGAGTCAGATTAAGGATATACAAAAAAAATAAGCTATATCTCCTATGTACAGAAGAAGGAGTTGCTATCATACATTGGTCAATAAATACAAATCACGGCATAACACTCTCTAGCAAGAGAACTTGATGACTTAAAGGGGTTGTAAAGGTTCGTTTTTTATTTTCTAAATAGGTTACTTTAAAGGAACACTAAAGGTTTGTTTTTTTATTAGATCAATTGTTTGCTATAAGCTAGAGCATTTAAATATCACTTTCCTCGTTTTTCCTTTTGACTTCCAAAATACAGTAATCCAGGTTTGAAAATGCCATTTCCTGTCTCTCCTCTTCTTGCTTTTCACCAGCATCTGCATGGTGGAAAGCAGATTGTGCTCACCCCCTCCCTATGACTACAGCCCTGCATGAAGATGCTCTCTTAACACTTACAGGCATGGAGGCTAAGCCTAATGGGAACTGTAGTTCCCATTAGGCTGTGATGTAGCAAGAATGAATGCACACCGCAAACCAGGAAGTCAGTCAGAATAACAATTCAGGAGTGACAGAGGTGAATAAAACAGCTAGAATCAACAGGTATCAAACTAGTTGTAATGCAAAACATTACTTTTTAATTTATCAGCTACTGTCAGACTTTAATTTAAGAGGAAAATATTTTTGCCTTTACAACCCCTTTAAGCTAGTACATTGTTGGTTCACTTACTTTTTCTTTTTATTTGCCTTCTAAATATATGTTTTCTTTGTCTGAATTTCTCACTTCCTGTTCCTCCTCAGTAAGCTGTTCAGTAAGCTGTTGTGGCTGACTATCCACCGCTCGGATGATGGGGGCAAGCTTACTGAGGAGAAACAGGAAGTGAGAAATTCAGACAAAGAAAACAAACATTTAGGGAAATGGAAGGAAAAGGTAAGTGAACCAACAATGCATTAGCTTAACCCCCCTGCCGGTATCCCCGAGCGTGACTCGGGGTGGATTTTTTATGTAAATATCGATATCCCCGAGTCGCGCTCGGGGTGAATATTAGTGTTGAGCGGAATACACCATATTCGATTTCGCGATATTGCGCGAATATATAGAAGAATATTCGCGAATATTCGCTAATATCGAATATTCGTGATATTTTATCCAAAAAAAAATTTGCGAAATTTCACTAATGCGAAAATGATTGCGAAATTCTCATAAACGGAGATCATTTCCTGTATTACTAAACTAATATGCACTAAACACTAACTCTACACTAACTCTACTTAAAAGAAAGGAGAATAAGGGGGCAAAAGAAGGGTGGAGAAGATAATCGCGCAATATTCCTATTGCGCGATTATCTTCTCCGCCCTTCTTTTGCATCAGAGCCAATCAGAATAACTCGAATATTCGGCAAAAGGAATATCGTGCAATATTCCTTTTGCCGAATATTCGAGTTATTCTGATTGGCTCTGATGCAAAAGAAGGGCCGAGTAGCTGATGCGATTCTTTTATGTTGCCGACAATTCGCAATGCAAATTTTCGGCAACATAAAAGAGTCGCATCAGCTACTCGGCCCAGGGTCTCTCTCTAATCATACCAGCAATGCTTTTAGACGTCGATGGAGATCACTAGGATGTGATCTGTTTTAAAAATAAATTTGAAAAAATACGAATATTCGCCATAGCGAATATTCGCCGCAATATTCGAGTTATTCGCGAATACTCGAATATGCAATATTCGTAGCGAATATTCGCAATGCGAATATTTGTGAGCAACACTAGTGAATATGCAGAGCCTGCAGCGCGCACTGGCTTACCTTATATCCAGGCGGGGTACTGTACTTACCTTGTCCCTGGATCCAGCGATGCATCCACGCTGTGTGAGCGGGTGGCGTCCTCCATTCGACTCACACAGTGCCCGCACGCCACCGATCTCCGTTCCCTGCGACGTAACGGCGCACGGGGGCGGAGACCGGCGGCAAATTCAAAAAAGTAAACAAACACTATACATACAGAATACTGTAATCTTATAGATTACAGTACTGTATGTAAAAAGTACACACCCCCCTTGTCCCTAGTGGTCTGCCCAGTGCCCTGCATGTTCTTTTACATAATAAAAACATTTTTTTTGTGCCTGCAAACTGTAGATTGTCCATAGCAACCAAAAGTGTCCCTTTATGTCAAAAGTGATTTTAGAGCAGCTAGAAAACAGTGATAATAAATGATAATCACTTGCAGAATTGAGCGATAGCGATTTGTGGGGAAATTCGTCATAAAAAAATAAAAGTAATGACAGCGACAATTCTGCAACTGAGCAAATTTCAGTGATTTTGATTTGATTACATTAGTGAATAATTTTTATTATAATTACATTATTAGTTGTTATAATTATTTATAGTTATTTATTATATTATAATTTTATGATTTTGTGTTTCAAACTTTATCATACCCGAGATGTCTACTAGACTCTGGTTTGGACAAATTTAAGTGAGTTATTCCTAAAAATTGCAGGCCTACAGTATAAAACGCAGAATTTCCATGCAAAATAATTGTACCGCTTTTGGTACATAATTCCAGACAGAATCATACCGCCAGGGAGGTAAAGGAACCTATTTAGAAAATACAAGACAAACCTTTACAACCCCTTTAAAGTGATTGTAAAGTCTTGTTTTTTTTCCACGGACTCTGGCTCTGTAACTGGCAGGGGGTGTGACGTTACTCCATGTGCAGATGAGCCGCTGGTCACGGCACAGGGCTCTGAATAAATGGCTAGGGCGGCCGTTCCTTTAGAGTGCATGCGCTGATGACGTAATTGGCACAGTATATAGTAAATATCTTCTACACATAACAAACATGTTATACTTGGATGACAAAGAGTTATCTTAAACTCAACAGTTCCAAAACAGAAATTTTTTCCCTCACTCGCTTCCCCGCTGAACAGACGAGCGCACCCGATCGCCTCCGCCGCTACCGACGGCTCCGGTAAGCGGCGGAGAGCGCGGGAGCGCAGCGGGAGGGGGGGGGGCGCTCGTCCGCCACCGATAACGGCGATCTCGCGGCGATTCCGCCGCGGAGACCGCCATTATCGTTTACCCGACCGCCCACAGAAGAGATGGATATCTCGGTTGTGGCAGCAGCTTCTGCCGTTACCGAGATATCCATCTCTAAAGTGCCGACGTATACCTGCGGTGGGCGGTCGGGAAGTGGTTAAAGGGGTTGTAAAGACAAAAATATGTTCCTCTTAAATTAAAGTCTGACAGTAGCTGATAAAGTAATAAGTAATGTCTTGCATTATAACTAGTTTGATACCTGTTAAATCGTTATTCTCACTAACTTCCGGGTTTGCGGTGCGTAATTCATTCTTACTACATCACGGCCTAATGGGAACTACAGTTCCCATTAGGCTTGGCCTCCATGCCTGTGAGGGATAAGAGAGCATCTTCACGCAGGGCTGTAGTCATAGGGAGGGGGTGAGCACATTCAGCTTTCCACCATGCAAAACTGCTCAGATGCTGGTGGAAAACAAGAAGAGGAGAGACAGGAAATGGCATTTTCAAACCTGGATTACTGTATTTTGGAGGTCAAAAGGAAAAACGAGGTAAGTGATATTTAAATGCTCTAGCTTACAGCAATCGATTGATCTAATAAAAAATGAACCTTTAGTGTTCCTTTAAGCTTTATCAACTATGTAACCAGGTACTTTATGCCTTAAAGTGATATTAAAGCTTTTTTGTTTAGTACTCTTGATCCTCTTCTTCTTAAGCTCCCCTCCAGCGCTTTTGGCTCCTCCCCCTTGACCAGTGCCCCCCCCCCCAATAGCAAGCTTCTCGCTCCCGAGCCCTGCTTTATGCATCCATAAAGATGTGGCTCGACCCCAAGCCCAGGCTCTTTTCTCAGTGACTCAATGGCTGTGATTGACAGAAGGGGGAGCCAATGAGGGTAGAGAGACCTGGAACAGCAGAGGCTTCCATGCACATCGCTGGACTGAGAAGGGGCTCAGGTGAGTATTAGGGGGCTGTGGGTGGAGCAACACACAGAAGTTTTTTTCCTTTATGCATAGAATGCATAAAGGTAAAAAACCTTGAGGCTTTACTTTAACTTCAGGATTTAGGAAAAAATGCTCTTAGGCCCCATACACACGAGCGGACAGATTTGTTCAAATCTGTCCGTCCGACAGATTTGAACAAATCTGTCTGTTGGGATTTTGGTTTGCTCGCGTGTACACACAAGCAAACCAAAATCCCCGCCAGCAGAGAGCGCGCTGACGTGTCGGTGACGTGGCGGTGACGTTGACGCCGCCACATCACCGCACCAGGAAGTAAAACACATGTAGCTTTTCAGCTTGTATTTTTGAGATAAAAAGATCTACACATTTTATTAATGTAAAAAATAAATAAATATATAAATACAAAAATCTGCAACAAAGTGTTCAGCTTTTAAATGCTGGCCTTTGTTCTGTATCACAGGATTCTGCCCAGGCTTGCTCCTAAAATGTTTTACCTATACAGTTTTGTGTATTTTTTAAATCCCTGTTCTCTAAGCATACAGTACAATAAAGGTATACTGATTTATATTTTACCATTCTGTTATGCATCATTTGTGCTAAAATTGAAAAGAAAATATCATGTTTTCACATAGTGACAAAAATAAAAGATGTCAAGTACTCACACAATACAACTGCGCACATTACACATGGCTATATATATATATATACATGGCTGCAGGACCTCAATGAGGTATTCAGCAGGTTTTCTCACAAGTTTTAGCAGCAATTAGTCACTGAGAAAAAACAACACCTGTCACATGATTAAAGGCAAAACTTAACAACATATATAGTCCCAGATCTTGACAAAAGTAAATGATTACACATGAAGACTTTCCATTGTTAAGCGTGATGCTTTTTCAACAAGGGAATGTATCTTTGTTATCTCTAGCACGTTCCAACTGGTTAACTTATACAAACTAGTTGCACTAAGTAACATATTTTCAGTTGTTAGTTTAGTGTAAGAGAATCATTTAAACCACGGTTATGGGACACTGAAGGAAAGACTCTCTCCTACAGCAAAACCAAACGAAAACACTGTGAAAATGTTAAAAGGGTAAAAAAATTGGTATTTTCATGTGATAGCAGAAACTGATATACACAAACTATCTGAAAATTGCAGCAAACTATCTCAACATGTGAATTTGCAGATAACAAACTTAAATGTACTGGGTTGGGTTATTTAAAAAGTTAATGTTTCACACACAATTTCCTTCAAATGCAGGATACACAGAGGTTCAGGTGCAGAAGAGGATCCAACAACCATGTCTTTTGAGCATCGGTTCACGTTCCAAAAAGCAAAGTCCCCAACAAGCACATGTGTAAGCACCCACCACCTCAAGTCTTAGGCCCCTTTCACACATGCGGACCGTATGTCCGCTTTTTCATCCATCCGTTTACGGAAAAAAAAGGCACATACATAGATCTCTTTGAGATTGCGGGCATCAGCGGATTAACATCCGCTGACACCCGGTCTCACCCGGGTCCGCAATCCTCTGATTCTGCAGACGGAGGAAAACACAATTTTTCCATCCGTCTGTGGATCAGATCGGGTGAACACGGACAGGCAGTCCATGTTCATCCGATCCCCCCATAGGGGAGAGCGGAGATCTGACAGGGCGGCCCCTGCACAGTGTCATCCGCTGGCTCAATGAAGCGATCCCCGCTGAGCAAGTGGAGGTTCACGGGGCGGATCATTACTGATCCGCCCGTGTGAAAGGGCCCTTAAAGTACAACTATGGTCAAACTTTTTTTCATTCTGGATAGAGTGGAGATTAGAACCTGACAGTTTATTTTTTTGCCATCTGTGTCCCATTGGGGAGATTTACCTTCACTTCCTGTCCCATGGCCAGGAAGTAAGAGGAAATCCCTGTAAATTAGGGTAATCTCTTTGGGAACCCCAGGTCACCATAGCAAGTGTCTTTATTAGAGGATTTCTACTATTACTTTTTGGGGATAGCCTAAAATATGGGATTTTTGTTAACGTTCACATTAAAGCATAATAGTAAACAGGGAAAATAGAGAGGGTGAATCTCCCTATTGGGGGTACAGACAGCAATAAAAACTGACAGGTGTTATAATATATCTCCACTCATTAGGTATGTGTACTGGGCCATTCAGATCAATATTTATCATTACAGGAATTTATATAGTGCTGACAATTTACACAGTGCTTTACATATACTGTACATTCATACTAGTCCTTCCCCTCCGGGAACTTATAATTTAGGGCCCGTGTTATATGCATACTAAGGCTGAAATAGACAAGAGACAATTAATCTACTTCAAAGACAACAACAAAAAAATCACCAGTTTGTGCGCTGATTAGAACGCCCTCAAAACAGGCTGGTAGTTTTAATGTGGAATACAATGTTTCTCAACTCCAGTCCTCAAGTACCCCCAACAGGTCATGTTTTCAGGATTCCCCTCAGATGAAATGGCTGTGGTAGTTACTAAGGCATCTGTGCAAAATAATGGAAAGCCTGAAAACATGACCTGTTGGGGGTACTTGAGGACTGGAGTTGAGAAACATTGGTGTAAGGGATTTATTTTACTAAAGTGTTGCAGCTCTCCTGTTGATCCACTGGGTGGTGGAAAAGCATCTACACAAAAAGAAAAAAGGGAAGAGCGCACAGCTGCCCCAGCGTAATACTGCTTTATTTGGGACACACAAGATAGCTCACAATAGTTGCACTCACATTTTGAAAAGTATAAACAAGCATGTAGTGTCATAGGTTGCCCTTTCCTGGATCATCACAAGATGTGTCGAGAGACATACAGCCACCCTGAAGCCTGATAACAGATTACAGACCACTCGATCCATGCTCCGGTGTGCGCAGTGGACTGCGCATGTGCCCAGACCAGCTGGCCCCACACATCACCATTGAGAACAAAAGCCCCTGGGGAAGGTGGAGAAGGCAGGGTCAATAAATCACAACGTAGGTTGCTATGACAAAGTGTTTTGGAGCCGTGGCCTCCTTTAGCAAGTCAAGCCCATACTGATAAATCACAGCTATTTATCCAGAGTTGTGTCATGTCCCATGCCCCTCATCTTAAAGATACCACACCAGGAGAGGTTAACTAACGCAAGAAGCAGGTAGCAGTTTTTTTTTTAATTAATCTACTTGCATGATTTTAGAGTATGGGAGGTAACCCAAACAAACACAGAAAGACCATACAAACGCCACTCAAGAACTGTTCTGGCTGGGATTCGACCTGATGACCCAGTGCCAATACAGAAGTGCTAACCACTAGGCCACTGTTAAATAACACACTACATCTGCCTTGTTGTTTATGGGGTTATATTTTACTGCCAATATAAACGCAGTCTGATGATTCCATCTGAAACGGGTAACAATGTAAGCCAATGGGATGCTCTACATTAACCGCATAATGACCTCCCACCGTAGATTTACTCTGGCAGGGCAGACGCTCTGCACCAGATCATGTACCTGATACATGATCTGACAGTTCCGGGTCTAGGGCGAACGGGCTCCTTTAGTAACCCACTCGCGCTGTGATTGGGCACAGCAGGAGCCACTCAGCGGGTTGCAAAGTCCACTGGAACCTGCCGATCATTCAGGAGAAAAGCAGAACAAGCAGATTGCAATTCTATGAGAGGGGAATGTGCTGATCAGGAACACAGATCTTTAAACTCACCCAATCAAAGCACCTATCCCACAGTTAGCAATCACTTATAGGGAACAAATTTAATCCTTTGATCACCCCTGATGTTAACCTCTTCCCTGCCAGGGTCATTAGTACAGTAACAGTGCATATTTATTAGCATTGATCACTATACTAGTGCCCAAAAAGTGTCAAAAGTATCAGATAGGTGTCCGCTTTGTCCGCCGCAATTTTGCAGTCTCGCTATAAGTCACTGATCGCCGCCATTACTAGTAAAAAAATAAAATAAATTAAATATACCATAACTTGTAGATGCTGTATTTTTTGCATAAACCAACCAATGTACAATATACATGTATTGGGATTTTTTTACCAAAAATTTGTAGCAGAATACATATAGGTCTAAATTGATGAAGAAATTCAATTTTTTTAATTTTTTTATTGGGAGTTTTTTAAAAGCAGAAGGTAAAAAATCATGTTTTTTTTTCAAAAGTGTTGATTTTTTTGTATATAACGCAAAAAATAAAAACCGTAGAGTTGACCAAAAGAAAGCTCTATTTGGGGGAAAAAAATATTTTTTTGGGGTACAGCATTGGGATTGGAAGAAAAATATTTTTTTGGGGTACAGCATTGGAGGAGAGCAGGCTAAGTTCTCAGCACAGCCCGGGGACTGACCATGCTGTGCTCTTCTGCTTAGTGTGGTCAGTTTTTATTAGGAAAGCAGAGGCACTGTTAGACACAATATTTTTCATACTAGTACAGTACTTGGTACAGCAGGCACATATCAGGAATATTAAATATTGGGTTTACACACTCTTTAAAAGACAAGTATGGTATAGCCTTTTTTTGCCATTTTTATCTTTTGAATACAAATTCTAATGTTCTCTGGTGATCCAGAGTCAGTTGATTCCAGGCTATTGCCTATTATCACCTGACGGGGCACAGCCACTGTAAGTTTGGGATGTTTGATGCTTTCCATATTCTCAGTCCAACTTTATGCCCCTTTCATACCAGCGGAAAGATCGTGCCTGTGCATTTTTCAGACGGACCCGACTGGACCACCCATTGTTCTCTATGGGGCAGCAGATGTCGTCGGACATGTATCAGCTGTCACATACCAGCATCTGATCCGGTCTGAAGATTCTGCTCTGTCTGAGAGGGACTTTACTATTTAGTTTCTCCATTGACTGTAGCATTTCTCATGGCCTAGGTCTGTGATGGCAGCTCTCAAACCACAGAGAACGAAAGGCAGAAGGAGGAGCTTATACCTGCAAAGTTGCTAGCTGTCACTGGATATAATCACCAGCTATATATATTTTTTTAAATGCGTTTAAAAAGTGATGCACATTAACTTGTGTTGACAATACAATGAACAACAAACAGCACATTGGAGATGGTGTTACGCTGCAATGTCTCCTTTCTTTGTCCTTGTGTGACTGGCCAGGGTAGAACTAACACATTTGGACGTATATCCCTGTCACACACACTGCTATAAGACATATATCATCCTTTGCAGTTCATCCCAGATTAAATTTACTGGCTGGTGGCAATTACCTCTCCCCCCGAGTGTGACCCACTGGCAAATGAAATAGTGTGCGCTTGGCTAATTTATTTTCAGCATTTTAGCTTCTAATTGGTGCTTTTTAGTGGCGTACCACAACATACCACCATGGGATCACAGACTGTAAAGAATAAAAATAATCATTTTTAAAAAGAACATAGATGTTTTTCCACTTGTAATTGATGTATCCAAAAAGTTAGATCTTGATTATGTTCTCCCATTTAGCCCTATTACTTGGATCAGTTGTTTAAAGCTGTTAATAATGATCCATCTGGATCAATGTCTCTTCTTGTAGATATAATTTGCTGCATTGTTAGATTAGTACAGATGTTTTTATAGATGGCCATGCTCCATTTCACTGGCTGGTGTTCCACAGCGCAATTCTGAAACTAGGCACAAATGAAAGAAATATAATTATGGAGACTTTCTTTTTATGTAATTATGGAGACTTTTTATGTGATGCTCAGCTGCAATCAGCAACCAATTAATATTTTTAGCACTATCTCTTTATTCAAATAAAAAAAAATAACATTTTAATTATAGCTACATATGCAATCTTCTTTTCAAATTGTCAGCACAATCCAGGTCACACATAACTGGCAGATTTCTTATTGTCATGATGAATTTATCAAACCATGAAATGTGCTTTCATGAGGTCTATGTACAAAATGGAGGCACAATCCAGCTTTGTATTTATATTAGAAATTACACATGGAAGATCACATAATTAGGCGTGAATATATGTAAATATGTCTATGTGATCAGAGCCATGTACATTGTGACCTGTTTGTCATGTTTTATACTATTAAAGTCCAACTGAAGTCTCAGAAATTAATATTCAATCAGATTGTCATTGTACAAAAAACTCCATATAGTCAGATTGACATTATACTAACAAACCCCAAATTAATTGTCTTGCCTCCACCTTTCTTTTAAATCAGTTGAAAAATGAGTCTAAATATGACTGTGTTGTCCAGTAGACACCAGAATATGCAGTGCATTCTGTAATTTTAGGCTGGCCAGAAAGTATTCATTTTTTTGCTTAACCAGAAGGTTAAACAAAAAAATAAAAAAAATGAGTTGATTCCACCATGCTGACATTTGAGGTGGATGGGGGCATGCTTCTCGCTGAGCATTTGTATTCTGACAGTGGGGAGACTTTCCCACCGCCAGAATACAGTGATCAGTGTTGCCAGCTATAGCCAGTTGCACTGACGGATCAAGAAAAACCTGACAGGCTGCCGATACATTGGATGAAAATTGGACGTTCCCTGCCGATCCATATTTGATGTCTTAACAGCTCAGATCAGGCACAATGTTTTCTTCCTCAGCACTACAAGAGCAACACTTGTGAGTGACACTTGTGACGAGGTGGTGTGACCATAGGACTGGGAGATTGGAAGAACATTTCCACTAAGAGAAACATTTATTTTAAGGCATTACCAAGCCAAAATTTTAAATCATAGCATAAGGTGGTACAGAACCACAAAAAGAAAAGCGTTAGACTACAACTAGACTTTAACCGAGTAAAAAATCCTATTTTCCAAGTTACTACATGTTTTTTTCCCACTGTATTACATTGATTTTGATCCAGTTCCCCTCCTGTGCAATGTTTCATCCCTCTTTATCTTTAAAGGAGAAGTCCAGCCTGAGCTTGTTTGACTGTACTTTCCTATGAGTCACAGGAGTGCAATTTGTTTTGCAATTCTGATACCCTTTTTCAGCAGAGAGCGGACTGAAGTTCGCTCTCTGTTGAAGTCACAGGAATCAGTCCAGGCACTACGTCATCACGATAAAAAAGTCTGGATCCGATAGGTGCCTGGACTGATACCCATCTCAGTCTCTCAGTGAGTCACTAAGAGGCTGAGACGGCCGCCTCCACCCCCTCCACAGCTTAGTGCTCCAGAAAGTGTGAGAGCTTGGGGGAGGCAGAGCTGATGATTGACAATCACCAGCCCTCTACTTGGGGAGCTGGGAGAACCGAGCCATTGGCAATGTTTGATTGCTCAGTTCTCAGTGCAGACGGGTGGGGGACAGATGCTGCATCCACCTAGGATAAATATTAAACTGACAAAAAAAAAAAACGTACTTCTCTTTTAATTCCTTACTTAACACCAGTGCTTAAAGGGATTGTAAACCCTTATAATTTTTCACCTTAATGCATCCTATGCATTAAGGTGAAAAAACACCTGGCAGTGACCGCCCCTAGCCCCCCCCCCCCCATTTTACTTGAGCCCTGGAATTTCCCACAGCAAGGAAACGCAGTGCCACTGCCCGGGGTCCTTGGCACTTGAATGGATAGATTGATAGTGCAGCCATTGGCTCCGGCTGCTGTCAATCAAATCCAATGACGCTGAATGATGGGCGTGGGAACATGCCTGCAAAGTTACCCCCCGGGAGAGCGCTTCTCCTAGAGGGTTATCTGATGCGGGGAGGAGCCGCGAGAGCCACCGAGGGACCCCAGAAGTCGGTATTCGGGGGCCACTCTGTGTAAAACGAATTGCGCAGTGGCGGTAAGTATGTCATGTTTGTTATTTAAAAAGAAAAATAATTGAAGCTTTACAATCACTTTAAATTTTTCTACTAGTAGTTCCCCTTTTTATTAACACATGTTTTGGGAACTCCCAAACAAACTGAAAGGGGTTGTAAAGGTACACGTTTTTTTACCTTAATGCATCCTATGCATTAAGGTAAAAAAACATCTCACAGCACCGGCCCCCCCCGAGAACCCGTTGTACTTACCTGACCGTTCGAATTTCCCGGGCGTGTCCACGTCGTCCTCTTCGGTTCCCAGCCTGGCCGTTGATTGGCTAGGCTGGGCGGATTGATAGCAGCGCAGCCATTGGCTAGCGCTGCTGTCAATCAGAGCGCATGACGCGGCGCGCCGGGGGCGGAGCCGAGTGATACAGTCGGTGGCTATGGCCGCCGCTGTATCACGGGAGCGCGCTCGCAAAAGCTTTCCTCCATGCGAGCGCCCTTGCATGAAGAGGGAAAGCTTTTGCGAGGAGGAGCCCAGACAGCCGCCGAGGGACCCCAGAAGACAGCTTTCCGGGCCACTCTGTGCAAAACGAACTGCACAGTGGAGGTAAGTATAACATGTTTGTTATTTTTTTGTTTTAAAAGCCCTGACTTTAGTGTCCCTTGAAGTAACCTTGACAATGAGCAGATGTGACACATGTCTTGGTGAAATGAAAAGTGTAGTACATTTTGGGGTTTAATTTAAGGTGCCCTGGGTAAGTTGTCAGATTATCCTTAAACTGTTACTAAATCCAGTAATATGAAAATAGTTCATCTGCCCCCCACAGTGCCCACAGCTTATAAATCTTCTTTTTACATTAAAATATTGCCACTATATACCTTTTTGACTGATCTGTATATGACAGTTACATAATAAAAATACACAGTTTCTCCAGTGCTGAGAGTTCAGGAAGGAGGAGATTTTCACTTCAGTGCCGACATGTGTGATGCCAATATCATGTGACCTAACTAGCTCTGAAAACAAGTATATGTTCTCTCCAGCATAAAAGACCCAACTGAGCATGTGCAGGTCGGCTACATTGCCTGTGTTAGAATTCCCCAGATAGACAGTGCAGGAGGGGAAAGATCTGTGCATAGATGAAAAAAAAAGCCTTTTTACACAATGTAGAGGATTAACCCCTTAAGTTCCAAAGTGAGTATAACAAGCATGCTATGCTGCAAATACAGACTGATTTTACTGTTGCGGGTTTAGTAACACTTTAAGCCACACAGGTTAATAGTCTGGTGACATCAGATGGCTTAATAAAAACCGTCATTCAGCACCCGTGTATGGCATCCGGTCTGATAGAAGCCTGCCCTCTCCCTCCAGGAGCCTTCTCCCACCCACCTCTGTGCTCATATGTACTCATTATCAGTGAGCACTATTCTCACTGAATACTCAGTCCTCTACTGATCGATTGTTTCGTATGTTATCTTGTTCTTGCATAGATGATTCATTTGGCAGAGTATGCAGGAGCTAAGCGATCACATTACAGCCTATGTAGTGCAGAGCTGTAATATAAATATAAAAAGGATAAGTGTGAACCTGGACATAAGTTTGTTGCCTATGGTTTAGATTAGGTTTAGGGGTCATTGCATGTGAGGGACTAAATGTTTTATCCCCTGATTTAATACAAGATTGACCTAGAACAAGTATGCCAATAAAGATTTTTCTTTAAGTTTCCTAACCCACATACTTTTCTTGGTTCAGTGACTCAAAAAGTACTGAAGACAGTAGGTCAGCCTACCAGAAAGGCAAGTAACATTTTCAGAGGTAGGTAAGAAATAGCAGCCCATTTATTTCCATCATGAGAGGTGTACTTTATGTAGGTAATAATTGCCTTTTAAAACTCAAATAAATGAAACAAACTCGGCGTGGTTTCACATTTAAAGTGCATAACGCAGCAGATGTTCAGTTAGGCAGCTATCATCTGGGGGTTTTTAGTGCCACATGTGACAATTAGAACAATACGTTTTTTTTAAATTTCCTTTTATTTTTGGTAAGCGACAGAACAATCACAGAGCAATTACACTATAGAGCACTCACAGCTATAAGGCATATCAGCCGTAAGAGATTTGAGACTAGTAGTCAGCACTAAAGCCATAATACAAAATATATCAATAAGGATGGCTCCAGAAGGTGATATGATATTCTAGGTCAGCGGCAGGGTAAACAAACAAAAAGGCCTGCTAAAAAATGATTTTTAATATTGCAAGAACAAAATAAGAAAAAAACAATAGAAAGAAAGAAAAGAAGAAAAAAAGGGGGGATTAGGAAATAGGAAGGGTATAAAAGGGAAAGGGGCTCATATCCTGCTGCCTGTGGGAGGTCTTCCAATAAGAGATCCTTATAGGATGTGGGAAATTGAAAAAGGAGCCAATAGAACCATGTCTTATGAAAGCGCTCTTCTTGGTGGTGCACTGACAAGGTGAGGTCTTCCATAGTCTCATTTACTGTGTTTATCCATTGATTAGTTGATGGGGTCAGGGGTGACTTCTAGTTGGAGGAAATACAAGACTTTACACCATTAAGGAGGTGGATAGTTATAGTTTTTAATATTTGAGGAAGTACTTAAATGCAGAAGGCAGGTAGTTCGGTCATCAATCAAATACTAAACAGTGAGGTCGTGTATCAGGGTACAAACTTGAATGTAGAAAGGCCATATCCCTGGGCACGTCCACATTATATGAAATAGGGTGCCATCTTTGTTTCTGCATCTCCATCAGGTGGGGGATTCCGCTGGGAACATGTTATGAAATTTGTCAGGGACCATATACCACCTGGTTAATAGTTTGTATCCTGCTTCTTGATGAGTTTGGATTAAAGAATAAGATATAACCCTGTTGCGCATGGCAAAATTGCTGGCCTTGGTCTCCCTCCCATACAGTCAAGTAAGAGGACATGTAATTCTCTGGAGAGAATGTCAATGCAGCAAAGGCAACAGAAAGTCCATGTTTCAGAGGGATCCGATTCCTGCAGCATTGTTCAAAGGTTGAAGGTGGTGGAGATGTCTCTGTCCTGGGTTGCCCAGCCAAAAGAATGCTTGCCATCGGGGAGTCTATCGTGGATAGATTGGATAGATTGGGTGTTTTTTCAAGTGCTCCTTTCTCTAAAGTCCATCATTTGAATGATATTTGAAGACAAGAAAGGGAGAAATCTAGGGTCTTGACATTCAGGAGAGAAGACAGGGTTAACTATTACTGGCACCATAGGGAAATTAGGTAGGGTGTGGGTGGTTGCCAGTTTAAAATGGGGAATGGCTCTCTAAGTAGTGACAATTATTGGCTGATCCCTACAGAGACAGAGGAATGGGTCCTGGTAACTAGGGAACTAAAGAGTTTAAAGTTTGCTATTAAGTAGCGAAATGAGCCTTTAGAACCTTGTTGGGTTTTGGGACCACATATATGTGCACTCACATGGTGTAATTGGTGTTTTTGGGTAGGGGGTGTTCCCAGAGTATAGAGTTAAATGCTTTGATGAACCAGGGGGCAAGGAGTTGTATAAAAGTCTTGTAAAAGAATGGCGTCAAGCCATCTGGGCCTTACTCAAGGGCACAGACTTTAAGCAGTATTAAACGCAAAAGGAAACATTTATTATATTGCAGCTTACCAATTCTTTAAAGCGATGGCTGTGTTAGTTTCCTGTTTAAGCTTTCTTGGTAATCCAGCAACTCTCCAGCAGAATGTATTAGTTTACATTGAAGAGACAAACCACTTAACATGGGCAGGGGTGATAAAAATTATAATTTTTTTTTAATTTGTGTAAAACTTTTCCCAAAAGGAAAAAAAAAATGTTTGCTGATTATAACTGATTACAAAGTGTGAGCTGGAGTTTGGCTTAAATTTGTTAGTGGTTCTAAATCGGCTAATACATTTAACACTACCCTTCCCACCAGACTGACAATGCTGGTGCCTGCTGTGCCTTCTATGTTCATTCATCCAGATAGGTATCTCACTAATACCAAAGGTGTGTTACTGACCAGATCACCAGGTGAAAATAGAGGGGAAAAAAGCTTAATTGAATAATTGATAAGCTGCAATAAAATACATTTTTCTATTTGGCTTTAATATTGCTTTAAGAACTTTAGTAAATTCCCCCTTTGAAAGGGGAAGGTTGAGTTTATTACGCTTAGCTTGGGTGAGTTTCAGTAGTCCGGATTCAGTGAGATTGTGTTGTATCAAAGCATCCTTAGTTTCAGGGGCAGTGGACGCTAGGATCTCAGCTAAATTATAGAGTGCTAAACAAAACTCTTTTAAAAAGAACACAATGTCAACTGATTTAGTTAATTTATCTCCCTGTGAGGGGATAATATTAGGGACAAAAGTGTGCGTAGTTGGCTTTTTAGCAGTCAGCCTGACTTATTACAAAATTCAAAGAAACGACTCCTACTATAGAGCAGTTGAGCATTAACCTTTCTGAGTAGTAGGGAATTTTGTTGTTGGTGGAAGAGATTTAGTTCACCCAGGATGACTGGACAAGTGACTTTTTATGTTGTGTTTCTAAGGCATGTATTTGCCTAAGAAGGGATGAGAGCTGGGTCATATGATCCTTTTTTCTGTTTGGTTCCTACCTGAATAAGCAAACCCCAGATAAATTATTTGTGTGCCTCCCAAGTGGAGAGAAGCCTCACCTCTAGCGTATCACTGGCAAAAAAAAGAACACGATAATCTCCTACAAGAGGTCTGCTTTAGCCTGAGGAATGTGTAGCAAGCTTTCATTAAGGCAGCAGTGGTACAGGGTGGCAGTAGAATGAGACAAAGCTATTGTCAGTGTAATTGGTCTGAGAGAAGCATCGGTTTAATTGTGGAGGTGGCTAGTCTATTGAGTATTTAGGAGAACATGAGAAATTAAAAGATAATCGAACCTGGAGTAAGACTGATGGACAGTAGGAAATAAGGTATAGTCTTTGTTACTGTGATGTTAAAAGCACCATGTATCAGTCAAATTGGCTCCAAATAGATACTTTTTAAAATGCTTCAGGCAGGTGTGGACAAACGAGAGTAACTTCTAGACATGTCAAGCAGGGGGGTCTAGGGCTACATTAAAATCACCTTACCAAAACCAGGAATCACTCAGCAACGTGAGAGAGATCCACAAAGCATTACTCCAAGGCCTCGTACACACGAGGGGATATGTCTGCTGAAAACGGTCCGATGGACCGTTTCAGCAGACATCTCCGCTCGTGTGTATGGGCTAGCGGACAGATTTCTCCACCCGACAGATTTCAAAGCATGCTTTGAAATCTATCCGGTGGAATCTGTCCGCCCGACATGTCTGCTGGTTAGTACACTTACCAGCAGACATGTCGTCCCCCACCGCCGCCGCGCCGCCGCCGAATGGATTCGGCGCATGCGCGGAAGTGTTTAACTTCCTGGTGCGGTGACGTGGCGGTGACGTGGCGGCGTCAACGTCACCGCCGCGTCACCGCGCCGTCCGGCGGCGGGGAATTTGATCCGATGGTGTGTACACGCCATCGGATCAAACTCCCGATCGGACATATCCGATGGAAATGGTCCGCGGACCGTTTTCATCGGATATGTCCGATCGTGTGTACGAGGCCCAAGAAGGATAGTTATGCTTCATTTGCTAAGGTAAATGTCTGCCCAGAACAATAAGGGAGCTTGGTGGTCAATCTGCACCAGATGAATGAATACTGCAGGAATATTGATCATTTCAAAGATTTGTAGAGAATAGTATTTATAACAGTATAAGCCAAACTGCTAGACAAGTAAATCAATTTGGTACAAATTGAACTACTTTTGTTCTATTTTCAGTCCTTCAATAAATGAGATATGGCATTAAAATATCCATTCTTATGTCAGCCTAAGATACAGAATACCTGCAGAAAGTCTACTCTCTGAATCACTGAAGGCAGCCAAACAGATAGAAGAACAGTTAAATACATAAACTGCATATATAGGAATTATTTTTCCTTACAAAGTGAGGATGTATTAAAGTCTTACCTACCTTAAAGTGGATGTAAACCCACTCTCATCCTTTCTAATCTACTGCCATAGTGCTGATCTATAAGGATATAGATGCCTCCTGCATGTATCCTTACCTGTCAAATGTCTCCCCTCCGTCTGTTATAAGAACTGAAAAACTGCAGATTCTGTGGGTGGATCTGTGGTCTGGAGCTCGGTGAATGGAGTTGTGACGTCAGTAGACTCCCCACCCACCTCTACACTCCCCTAGTCAACATGTATTTTCTCCTGTGTATTCCCTACAATAAATTCTGCTATGATCACTATCATCCAGTCAAAATCCAGAAAAGTAACCACATGACTTCAGAAAAGGAGTGAGGGTAGGAATTAAAAAATAATGCCTGTCTCAAACTAGTGCATGAAATATGTAAATAACCTGTCATTCACAGCAAGGGGGAAGAACGGACAAAAGTTTTCTCCTGTTTGTCCGTTTATCTCACTGAAAAAAAGAAAAGAGGATTGCTCAGAGCTGGATTAACTCTGTGTGGCAAGACTGGCCACAGATGATAGAAAATCGTATACTCTACATTGTGACAGCAAAAAATAAATAAAAAATGTGGGTTTACATCCACTTTAATCCACTGTCTCGCAGGTTTCCCACTGTCGTTTTGGATATTGGTACTCAGCCTCCTCTTATGTCTGGTCCTGAATGTACAGTGCAGGACCAGCACTGATCCTGCATTGTGCCGGTTAACCTTGAGGGAGCAAAGAAGAGTGCGAACTACCGCAGGGCTGAGGAATAAGCTAAGTATTCCTCTCTAATATATTCATATAGGCAAATCAAGCATTAGATACTGAAGATACAGGGAGGTAAGACATAAGGCACCTTCATGATGTTTTTGTGAGCTGAATAGATAACTGCATTAATTGGTGATTTTCATTTGTATTTGCCTAACATTTAGATAAATTATTGCAGTAATGTTAAATGTTTGGCTGCTAGTCTGTTTGGGTCATACTATTATTTTCAAAGCTCATATAGCCAAAAACCAACATACTGAAAAGTAGTCAAGACACTGGCTCCACATGTATTTAGGCAGCCAGTAATCTTTTTAGAGGCAAAAGTCAGAAAAGACAGCAGATACTTCCCTCAACACAAGTTCTTTCAACCACTGTTCAATATTTAACAGCCATATTTACCCTTATTTTCCAGCAAATTGGATTCTGGGAAGTTCAGGAGCTTCCAATAAATGAAGATTCTTCACCAATAAAAAGGATTTCTTTTTAATATCAAGCTTTATATGCATCAACTGTTTAATACACAGTTTACTTTTACAACATTTTTTGGATATACTTGTAATCTAATGGTTACTTCCTAGAATCTACTAGTACAGGTGTTGTATAACTGCTGCAGAAAGAGCGAAAAACAATTGGTTGCTGACAGTTAAGGTTTATTTGTTCTTAATTAAGGTATTTGAGATATGGGATTTGCTAGGATGATTCTCTTTGCAATTGATTAGACAGCTTCCCAGGGTGTTAGCAAGGACAGATAGCCTCAACCTCCTACACTTCCTATCAGTTGCTTCAAACAATTGTAGATGAATTATACCTTATCCCTGGAGCAGTGAATCCTAGTCTCAAGCCGCGTACACACGGCAGAGAACCTCGACGGGCAGAACACATCGTTCCGCCCGTGGAGGTTCTCTGCCGGCCGTCAGATTCGGCGACCCGCCCGTCAGGAATGGCAACCAGCCATTCATCCCGACGGACCGTCGAGCAAATAGAGAACATGCTCTCTATTTCTGCTCGACGGCATTCCCGACGGGATGCTCGCCGAGAGCGTACACACGGCCGAGGTTCTCGCTGGAATGCAGCTTCCAGCGAGGTTCTCGCTGGTTTCTAGCGAGAACCTCGGTCGTGTGTACGCCGCCTCAGACATACATTTGAGAGCCAATCATCAATTTCATGCATTCTCAAAACAAATGCATATAACACAAACACATGCAAATTGTACACATCTCTGGTCTGTAAATCTTATTTACCATTCTACCCAGCACTGGATTTGAATAACTTGCTGTACAACAAAAATCTGTCCTACCGGCTATTAAATTATTGCGCTGGGACAATGCTGGGGATGGAAAAAGCTGGCTGTACAGTTTGCAAAGATGACAATTACAGCTCAGATTCAGATCGAGGGATGTTAGTAATTGCAAACATGAGATCTAATCCTTGGCTGATAACTTCTTTGTTTGCAATGTACTGATTTTTGTTAGGACAGCTGTCAACAAGGTTTATGCTCACGCAATATCATGTATAGTTTAGGGTAAGTACACCTGTAGCTCATCCCCCTTTTCAGGTATATTTTCTATCACTGATTTATTATGTTAAATTGAAAAGCTTTAGGTATTATTTAATTGTGAAGTCATTTTAGTGTTGGTAATTCCAAATACAGTATTTTTAAAGGCTGTTAATAAAGCTAAAGTGAGCAGGGTTTGAGTTTGTTATTAACCACTTGCTTACTGGGCACGTAAACCCCCTTCGTGCCCAGACGAAATTTCAGCTTCCGGCACTGCGTCGCTTTAACTGACAATTGCGCGGTCGTGCGACGTGGCACCCAAACAAAATTGGTGTCCTTTTTTTCCCCACAAATAGAGCTTTCTTTTGGTGGTATTTGATCGCCCGTGCGGTTTTTAAAAAGAGCGACAATTTAAAAATATATATATTTTTTTTACTTGTTGCTATAATAATTATCCCATTTTTTTTTTAAAAAAAAATATTTTTTTTTCTCAGTTAAGGCCGATACGTATTCTTCTACGTATTTTTGTAAAAAAAAAAAAAACAATAAGTGACTGCTTTGCGCAAAAGTTATAGCACCTACAAAATAGGGGACAGAATTATGATTTTTTTTAATATTTTTTTTTTACTAGTAATGGCGGCGATCTGCGATTTTTATTGGGACTGCGATATTGCGGCGGACACATCGGACACTTTTGACACATTTTTGGCGCCATTCACATTTATACAGCAACCAGTGCTATAAATATGCACTAATTACTGTATAAATGTGACTGGCATTGAAGGGGTTAACACTAGGGGGTGAGGAAGGGGTTAAATGTATTGCCTGGGTGTGTTCTAACTGTGTGGGGGGAGGGGGGTGACTGGGGGAGGTGACCGATGCTGTCTCCCTATGTACAAGGGAAACAGCATCTGTCACCTTTCCCTGACAGTACGTGGAGCTCTGTATTTACACACACAGCTCCACGTCCCTGCTCTGTCAACGACGATCGCGTGTACCTGACGGACATCGCGGCCGCCGGGTACACGCATCGAATCCTCGGTGATGCGTCGGGACTGTTTTTCCCCGCCGCGCGCCACCCTGTGGCGCGCGCGGGGAATTACAAGTAAATCACGTCCAAAGACGTGACCCCGGCGCCTCAGGTCCGCGCTGTTGTCGTATTCTGTCAATAGCGCGGACCCGAAGTGGTTAATATGGCCATGGGAAAGGAAATAGGGTATTTTTTTTAACACAGTTGACTTTCCAGCCAAAATACTACAAATTAACACCTGTAAGCTGTCGTAACCTGAAAATGCAGTTAAAGAGCCGTAAACATGGGCCAAATATCGGCTTCTGTCGGCCGGCTTCTGACAAATGGGCATGACGGAAAAGGCTAAAAGTGTTGACCGGTGTGTTCGGGTAGGGGGAAGCCCCCTTGTTAGAACACAATAGCTTAGCGGGGGAAATCAATGTACTTACATTGCATAGTTAGTACTGCGGCTCCTCCTGAGCTCCTCCCGAGCTAGGTTGAACTAAAAAAAATAAAACGACTAGTGTGTACCAGACTTAACACAGAGCTCTATATCACAACATTGTACCATTAAAGCCCAGCTCTAGACCATGTTTGGTTTATTTGTTTTAAACTAGATTGAAGAAGGATTAGGATCCCCAAACGGCTTTGATTGCTGTTTCAGCCTCCATTTGGGAGAATTTTTTATACTCACTGAAATTGTGTATTTGGTGTCTATCAAATGGAACAGGAAGGTGAGGAGAGAACAGTTTTTGCCTCTGAATGACTCTGAGGCAGGGGCCTGTGTGAGACCCCAAAATAGTGGCATATTGACTTATGTCACATTGTGTTTATAATACATTTTATAACACATTTTTGGGGGGGTGGTGACTTTTTGCTTTTACCACTGCTTCTGCCTGACATTAGTGGCTGTGGTCACTACAAGCACCATCTTGGAATGCATCTGGTTGAGCACCCTCAGGACCAAGCAGCTTTACGTGGGAATTACTTTACATGTCTCACTTCCCGTCTATTTGTTGGGTCTCAGACAGAACAGTAAGGGAACTCCACTTCCCCAAACCCAATGAGGGCAAAAACAGAAAAGAAAGTGCATTAGCTAGTAGAGTGAGGAACATTTAGAACCTCTGTCAGAATAATAATGCTATGTCTGTTTCTTCCCCATTTTCTGCTTAGGTGATGACTGCCAAACAGAAGAGCTGAAGGAGACAAACCTAATTTTCAGGAAAACCAACAGCATTTAAATTCTTACACAAATCACCTTTATACACACATAAAACATAAAACCCATACAAGAAGTACTAATGTTTCCCCACTCTATTCAAAGTGGAAAAAGTACTTAATTGGGTAATAACTTCTAAATATAGGTTCCCTTAAAGATCGGGATAAGTATGCCTGCCAGGTCAGCAATGGCAGCTCCTCTGTCACAATGAAGCAAGTGCTCCGTTTTGCAGAGCAGACTGAAACACATTAGGTAACATTTTAACTTTTTTAAAGTGGTTGTAAACCCCCAGTGAAGTGAGTGGCTTTGGGTGATACAGAGATAAAAAAAAATCCTCCTACACAAGTTATACTTGTTTATCTGCAGCCATCTTCGCTCTACATCTATTCAAAGTGTAGAACTTAAATTGCTTGTCTGTGCTTTCAGACACTCTGCAGAGCCCAGTGAGGAGAGCTGAGAGCTGATTGGAGGGAAGGGACATACCCATTCACACAGCTCACAGGAACAGAGCTAAGGCTGCCAATCACAGTGTGTTTGTGCTGGTGCTCCTTCCCCTGTCACCTTTTTACCTTCCTGGTGTAAGAAATTACAGAGGAACTGGGCAGCAGACAGAAATGACACTAATGCCACGAACACACGATCAGGCTTTTGCCCCGCCAAATCACATCGGAATTCCATCAGTAAAATATAGAACATGTTCTATATCTAAACTCCGATGGAATTCATCAGGAATTCCGAAGAAAAAACTCAGATGGGGTTACACACGATCGGAAAATCCGATGAAAAAAGTCCACTGAACTTTTTCCATCAGAAATTCTGATTGTGTGTATGGGGCATTAGTGTTCTTAACTGAGACAAGTACACACTACAGAGGGATATGCTTTGTTTATATTTCATGTCAAAGGTCCACAACCATAAACTATAACTAGATACTAATATTTATAGGTAAGGTTGATCCAGAGAATATCCGATTGCCTCTTGAAGGGTCAGGAAGGAGTTTTTTTTCCCACTGGAGCAAATTGGATTCTGATGTATATAGGGGTAGGCTCCTTTACGGGTTTTCTACATTCATGCTGCCGCATTTTACTGCATTCAGTAGCAGCTCCAATATTTTAGTCTATCATCATCCTCCATACTCCTCTCTGCAAATTATGCTTTGAAATATTATTACTACCTTTGCACACGATTTTAGCAGCCAGTTTAGGGCTAAAGGCTTTAAACTAGCAGATAACACATTCTAATATGTATTTGCATAGCTTAATGCCGCGTACACACGATCGGTCGATCCGATGAGAACGGTCTGATGGACCATTTTCATCAGACCAAACCGATCGTGTATGGGCCCCATCGGTTATTTATCCATCGGTTAAAAAATTTGAAACTTGTTTTAAAATGGATACCTAACTGATAGAAAAAAAAAGATCGTTTGTAGGCACGTCCATCAGTTAAAAATCCATGCATGCTCAGAATCAAGTCGACGCATGCTTGGAAGCATTAAACGTCATTCTTTTCAGCACGTCGTTGTGTTGTACGTCACCGCGTTCTGACACGATCGTTTTTTTAACTGATAGAAAAATCCATCAGACCGTTCTCATCGGATTGACCGATCATGTGTACAGGGCATAAGAATGCCTAAATATGCAGAATATTTAAATCTAATCATGAACACTTACCAGCTTGGCCAGTGGTGATACTGACTGCAGCAAATAACCTTTGGGATCGACTCAGGTCTGACACTCCATTCACAGCTTCAACTTCAAATGTGTAGTTAGCATGAGCAACAAGGTCCACAACAGTTATGTAAGTATCTACTAATCCACTTTGCTGTGGCACAAATCCAACAGTATTCCCACAGGGTACACATTCCCCCTGCTCCCAGCTGCAGCGCTTACATATGACTCGATATGTAACATCATTTCTTCCTCCACTGTCTGCAGGAGGACTCCATTCCAGGGTCACTGTTGTCTGGTTGATATTGTAAATTAGATTTTGTGGTGCTGAGGGTGGTCCTTTAAAAAAAAAAAGAGAGAGAAAGCAAACATTAAAATAAATACACACAAATGAACAGACAAAGCGGTAGAGAAGGAAACAGAGAAAATGTAGGGAAAATGGCATTCCCTGAGAAAAACCATTAAAAAAAATTCATCAAATTGTGGACTCTATAGAAAAAATGTTTACAATTGTGCAGTAACCAGACTATTTTTACAGCTATACTGGATCGCAGCTCAACTCCTTTGATGTGGTCACAAAATTCCTCTGTGCAAACTAAACTGCTGGTTTGCATTAAACTAATCCTCCAGCAACAGAGAAACACAAATAACAGAGCTGTGTAACAAAAACTTTCATTAGAACTGTGAAGGGGGAAATGTCAATATGTTACATTTTCTTCTTAAAGAGGAAGTGAAATTATAAATAAAGCAACAGCAAAATGCCCCAATTCACCCTCATCATCACTGTATTATACATAAACACCCCTCTCCAGTCTACACAGGATCAGGCTTACATATCCAAATAGCCAGCAGGTTTTACAGTAATGCACATGTGATATTTATGACCATGTAGGATTATGGTCTTCTCATATGCCTGCAAAATCTGTTAGCACCTAGGAGATAGGAGATGCTGCCTAAGTCTGAGAAGCCTGAGAAAAGCCTGTATAAAATGGGCAAAGGTGCATTTGGAATGTACATTTTTTTTTTTATATAATAATTTGAAAACCTGTTCAATTGTATCAAGTATTTGGGAGCATTTCCATTGTCTTAATTTAAGATTAAAATTGGTGTTTTGTAGTTGTAACACACTTTCTAATAACATCATATAAGGCTGCCGAACGTACGTGACATATGACAGCACTAAAATATAGTCGTAGCTCATAACTGATTGTATTCCTTGCTTCATCAGGTTCATATGTGACAATCATATTTGAGAAAATGCACTATGCAAACCATATTCAGAATCTTGACCAGCTAGCTTAAGGGATTTTCATTATAAGAACACTTCCTGTCACACATTTCCCTAAGGTTTCATATACACAAGCACCGAGTACGCATATCTTCACACTCGGTACATCCATCCTCTATTTATGTCAACTGCCGGAATTGGGACCACCTCTGTTCATTGGTATTGGAAATGAAGGTTGTTATATACACAAAACACAAGCCTAAGCAGCACGAGGATGCATGGCAGCGAGTACAAGCTGCATACATTTGCATCTCCAAGTGTGCCCTAGAGCTGACATGAGGTAAAAAAAAAAAAAAAAATCTGCTGCACCAGCTGACAGACGTAAAAGGAAGAGAAATATACCAATGTCAACGTGTATGGATTTGATGCCCAGACACATGAGGTCTTACTATTGCTTCCAGATATTGTATATATTGTTAAATGAAAAACAGTTCTTAAAGAAAACCTTCCCTGAAAGGAACATGAAGACTACCATTGCTAACTTATCATTCTTTAAATGCTAAGTGCCTGGCTGATCCTCTTGCTTTAGTAGTTTTAGTAAGGTTTACTAAAGGAATGAGGACTGTTTACTTGGTAAAGTGAATGTTCACTGAGCTTACTAACCACTTGCTGACCAAGCCTTTTCTGGAACTTTTTGTTTACAAGTTTAAATTGGTATTTTTTGCTCGAAAATTACTTTGAACCCCCAAACATTATTTTTTATATATATATATATATATATATATATATATATATATATATATATATATACTGTATATATATATATATTAATATATTAGCAGAGCCTGCAGCGCGCCCTGGCGGAGAACGGTGCCAAATTCAAAAACGTAAACAAACACTATACATACAGTACACTGTAATCTTATAGATTACAGTACTGTATGTGAAAAATACACACCTCCTTGTCCGTAGTGGCCCTACATGCACTTTTATATAATAAAAAATGATCTTTCTGCCTGGAAACTGTAGATTGTCCATAGCAACCAAAAGTGTCCCTTTATGTCAATTTTTTTTTTTTTAGATCAGCTAGAAATCAGCGATAATAAATTATACTCACTTGCAGAATTGAACGATAGCGATTTGTGTGGAAATTCGTCATAAAAAAAAAAGTAATGACAGCGACAATTCTGCAACTGAGCAAATTTCAGTGATTTTGAGTTGATTACATTATTGAATAATTTTTATTATAATTACATTATTATTTGTTATAATTATTTATAGTTATTTATTATATTAAAATTTATGATTTTGTTTTTCAAACTTTATCATACCCGGGATGTCTTGTTTGGACAGATTTAAGCGAGTTATTCCTAAGAATTGCAGGCCTACAATATAAAACGCCAAATTTCCATGCAAAAAATTGTACCTCTTTTGGTATGTAATTCCAGACAGAATCATACCGCCAGGGAGGTTAATATGTCACTGTATTTTCACAGTGGTCTTTCAAACAATTTTTGGGTGGAAAAATACACTTTAATGAATAAAAAAACAAAAAAACAAGACACTTAAGTTAGCCTAATTTTTTGGTATAATGTGAAAGATGTTGTTACGCCAAGTAAATAGAAACCTAACATGTCATGCTTTAAAATTGTGTTCGCTTGTGGAATGGAGACAAACTATGGTACTTAAAAATCTCAATAGGTGATGCTTCAAAAATGTTTACAGGTTACCTGTTTAGCGTGACAGGGGTGCTAGAGTTATTGCTCTCGCTCTAATGATCGCGCCGATACCTCACATGTGTGGTTTGAATACCGTTTACACATGCAGGTGTGACTTACGAAAGTGTTCGCTTCTACGCACCAGCTCGGAGAACTGGGGCACTTTATATTTTTTATTATTATTTATTTAACTTTTTATTTTTACACTGCCCATTTTTTTTTATCTCTTTTATTCCTATTACAAGGAATGTAAACATCCCTTTTAATATAAATAAGTATAACAGGTCCTGTTTTGAGAGATCTGGGGTCAATAAAGACCTCAGATCTGTCATTTACCCTTAAAAGCAAAACAACTAATAAAATAAATAAAATTACACTGACTGTAACAATAAATAAATAAACATCTCTTTAAGCCCAACGTCAGAGGTCCCTCTGATCTTCCAAGGGCATACAGCCAAGTAGGGGTATCTTACCCTCACTCAACTTTCTGCCTAGCCATCAGCCGCATAAGATCTGTTCCAGGCTTACTGATGGCTTCAGTAGGCTTAGGAATGACCAGAAAGAGGCGGGGGGGAGGGGGCAACTATCATGCTGCCTCTAAAAGTGATCCTGTGGTGAATCCACCATTGGGATCACTGATTCTGATTCAACCCAGAGAATAAAAAGATACCGGGGTTATGGCAGCCAGCTGCTACTATAGTTCTGAGAATTTTATGACACATTTTTCCTAAGACTTTTCCTAAGAGTTTTTATTCAAAATTCTATCCATCTTTGGCCTGCTAACCCAAAATAAGTATGCAGCTAAAGATTTTCAACTTTAATCTTCCTGATTTGCAAACTTGTTTAAGGACAGTGACTTAATAGCGCTGATGCCTGTGTAAGAGCCAAGAAAAATATATAATTTTAGGGAGTTGCTCAGCAATAACAATCCCGTTGTTTCTCTTTTACTTTAAAGCAGGGATCCTCAAACTACGGCCCTCCAGATGTTGTAGAACTACACATCCCATGAGGCATTGTAACACACTGACATTCACAGACATCACTAGGCATTATGGGAATTGTAGTTCCTGAACAACTGGAGGGCCGTAGTTTGAAGACCCATGCTTTAAAGCAATACTTGCACTTTTGCCAGAAAGATGATTACATTGTCCTTTCCCTCTTCACAGCTATCGTGCAGTGTTTTAGATTGGGGTGGGAGGCCTAATGTAATTAGCGGACCTTACTTTTTAGTGAAATGTCCACTTGAGGTAATAGTGATAGTTTTACAGATGCTAAATCAATGGTATTCCTTTTTAGTTCTACTCTAAGCACATATAAGCACCATCACAGTTTGGGCATATTTATTGCCTTGAGAGAAATCTCATCTCAAGAAATGCGAGTTACATATTCATTTTTTGTCTGCAACAATTGCCACAAGCAAACTAATGCATTCAAGAGAAGCTTATAGTGGAGTGTATAAGCATAAGCCTGAGTCTTTTTCCCACTGGAATGTGACAACTTTCATTAGTAAATATTCTGAACATATGACATCTCCGATAACTGGATGCCAAGTTATGATCACTTACTGGCTGATTAAGCAATATCATTTAAATGAAGAACTCACTTGTACAGGCGATATAAGGTGGATCAGAATGGGCTCGGTAATAACCATCTTCACAGTCACAACGGGATGAGCCTTCCCTGTCAGAGAAGCTGTGTGCTGGGCACCGTGAGCATTGCAAGTCTTGAGATGACGATTTATAGAATCCACGACCACATGCTAAGAAGGGGAAAAAGACAAGATAAGATATCTACTGAAAAAAACAGCTCTCTGCTGGATTAAGGCTTTTTTGCAATGTACTTAAATACATATATTTTTATATATATAAGGAAACTATTCAAAGTTTTGGTACTTATAAAATGCATAATCGTAAATTAGTAAAACTGCACCAAGTGTTCCACAAAACACAAAATATATGTCTTAAATCAATACTAAAGCTTTGTTGTTTTTTTAAATAACAAACATGTCATACTTACCTTCACTGTGAAACTAGTTTTGCACAGAGTAGCCCCCGAACATCCTCTGCTGGGGTCCCTTGGCAGCTCTTCCCTGCATTAGATAACCCCCTAAGAGAAGTGGGGTTACCTTGCGGGCGTGCTCCTGAGTCATTTATTTTGCTTTCATAGACGCCGGATGTATGACTCTGCCCCGCCCCCTGGTGCCTACATCATTGGATTTGATTGACAGCAGCGGAAGTCAATGGCAGCGCTGTGATCAATCTATGCAATCAAAGCCGGGACTCTGTGGAGAGAAGGACGAAGCGTCCCCACAGAGGCGATATAAGGGCTCATGTGAGTAAAACGGGGGGCTGGGGTGACGGTGACTGAGGCCTCGTACACACGATCGGACATATCCGATGAAAACACCATCGGATCAAATTCCCCGCCGGCGGACGGCGCGGTGACGTGTCGGTGACGCGGCGGTGACGTTGACGCCGCCACGTCACCGCTACGTCACGCACCAGGAAGTAAACACTTCCGCGCGCATGCGTCGGATCCATTCACAGGATACGACGCATGTGTGGGAGGATATGTCCGCTGGTTTCCCGTACTAACCAGCGGACATATCCGACGGACAGGTTTGTAGCGGACAAATTTCAAAGCATGCTTTGAAATTTGTCCGATGGAGAAATCTGTCCGCTAGCCCATACACACGATCGGAGATGTCTGCTGAAACGGTCCATCGGACCGTTTTCAGCGGACATATCCCCTCGTGTGTACGAGGCCTGACAGGTGTTTTTTCACCTTAATGCATAGGATGCATTAAGGTGAAAATACACAAGCCACAAGCATGACCAGAGGTTTGTAACAAAGCCCATCTTTAGAATACACATTTTTCAGCTATGCATAGGGCAGGCAAGTTAGAGCCTCTTTTTTGCCTTTCCAATTAAACAGACTTCCTAGGCTTTAATGCCCAATTCCAATATGTTAAGTTTGAAATTTAATATTTTAAATACTGGCATATCTATATATTTACATTTTCTTTTCTATTTCAAAATATATTTTCCAGATTAAACTTGCCTAATGCAGTCCTATCCTGACCTTTACCCCCCAACCTTCCAATTACTGCATCCGAAGTTATGCTAACATGTCATGAACATCCCAGTTAAACAGGTACCAAAATATAGGCATGCATCTAGAACCCAAGGTGTGCTTTATATTTTCACTCAGAAACAAAGTTATTATAATTTATAAACATGCAAAGGGACTATTAAATGCAAAGGAGCCAACATTATCAGGTGCCCAAAAATAAGGACCATAGAGGTGGAAAAAGTGTTCCTAAGTCTAGGAGCCTCCCGGTAACCCACATTTACACTAACTCAAGTTAGTGTGGCTGTTTATAGGCCCTTGTGTTTAATAATGACATCATGCACTACACAACAATATTTCTTAGAAGTGCTGCAATCATTGTTAATTTCCTCTTACTGGAGAAAGGGAGCCTGCTATCTAAAATAGTTATAATGGCCAAGCACTGATTTGGCTAACAATGCCCTGTATAAGACGCTCGGCAGCATAAAGCACTGAAAACTGACAGGAATGGTTGCAAAAAAAAAAATTGACTGTTTAATTTAGAAAAATAGAATGGTTGGAGACGGGCAATATTGTAGCATTGTAATCAGTCAGAGTGTGTAGTTCTAAGATCTCTGACAAATGATCTGTTCTTTTATGCCCATCTCTGCTCCTCTGTAATTTAACATAATCATATTAGCCCACTGTTATATCACATCATGAGAAAGGTCCAATTTGCAGTTAGTGTTTTTTTTTTTAAACAAACTTCTTTCTCCTTAATCCTTCCAGCACCCAAATCCATAACTCTGCCATAATGTTATAACAAAAAGGAAACATCTTCAATTGTTTCAATTCAACAGAAGATCATCATTGTGGCGGTTAGCCAAAAAAAGGGAACAAAAGCTCAGACAGAATAGTTTTATTCTCTTATTTTCATTTATATTCCTTTAAGAGAGAAAATCCATTGTCAATGTTGTGGTTAAGGGAGCTGCTGCTGAATCATGAGAAAACTATTTGGTGAAGCTAAAGCAATAAGGGTCTAGCTATTCAGCTTTCATTATAACTTGGATTAACATGTTAGGCAGAGCATATTACCATGTGGTCTCCTGAGGTCTGCATATATGCATGTTTCCTTACCAAATACTAAAAACGGTAAAAACACTGCAGTGACAATGGTCTCCTTAAAAGGAATTATTTTGCCTCACATGCCCTTCAGAGGGAAACAGACTACTTGAAATATTTTGCTGATTTCAGGCATTTCACTTTGATATTTTTATTGTCACCAAAACAAGTATGATGCTCAAAGATCAAAGAAAACATTACTTTGACAGCCAAACGCTAGAGGTTGCAAACAGATAGATTGCTGTATTTTGTTAAACTCAACATATAAAAAGACCTAGCTAAAGACAAGCTCATTTAAAAATAATAACTTCAGGCAATTCATATTCATTCTACAGTATAAGGTATATCAAATCTGAAGGTAATCCCAGTGGTATATGAAAATTAGCTGCAGACATTTATACTAAGACAAGACTGTGACCCCAGGTTCCTGCAGATTTTATCCAATGCCCCCCACAAGATTTACATTTTCAAACATTTAACACAGCTAGTGAACTGCTGCAGCTCAGGTTATAAAAAGATTTTCTGTCTTCTGTATTCAAATGAATGCTTTCCTTTTTTTCCAATGACCTCTACTTATCATAAACCTCATCAAGGCTTATCATATGGAATTTCTCAATGTGCCTATGGGATGACAACACTCTACAAGCAAAGTGATGATGTCCCACTATTCTTACAAGGCAGCCAACTCTCATCTAGGCCTATTCTTTTTTTTGTGTTTTCTTTTTTTTTTTATAATTAATTTATCATTTATTATTCATTTATTATCTTTCACCATTCATTCTTCACATCATTTAATCATTTTCGCTTTTACTTTTTCAACCCTTTTCTATTTTCTACTTTTCTTCAGAGTCCACCTCATTCCTTATTATTTTTTTCTATTTTTTTTCTCACTTTACTTCACTATTTCTCTCCTAACAGCAAGAACAATTAACTGCACACACCTGCCAGCCCTTTATACACTTTGAGTGACCACCAATGATGCTTAAATACTCCCGACATGCATGGGATCTCCATCCCCGTGACTAAGTTCCGGGGGAGGGAAGGCAGAGCAAGACACATTGGGGGCGGTGGCCTGGTGGGAGCCAAGGCTGAGGATGCCACTCTTATTACCACTACAGGACTCCGTGGATGTGCGGCACTAGGGATTCCTTCATCTTTTCCCCAATTCTGGTAAACATGTGCTCCTGCTATACTAGCTTGAAGCAGTGTTACAGGAAGTAATACAGGTACAAAGAAAAACAACAGTGGTACCAGAGGTGAGTAGCAAAGAATGGGTAATGCCAGCAAATCAGTCATGTACAAAGGCAGCTATTTCACTCTTGTTTCACTCTAGTTTCTTCAGGGGTCCCCTAACAAAATGCCTAAAAATTGCACAATTGTGTGGGGGGGGGGGGGGGGGGGGGCTGGATGGCCTCGGTGGATACGGTGTCGGATTGAGGCTTGGTTCAGTAGAGCCATTAATTATATGCAAAATAAATTTGGTAGGGAATTTTCTTTTTTTAGGGGTTTGGTGGACCATTGATTATCTTATGATGGGTTTACTGTGTACTCTGGGAGAATGTGTTATTTTTCACAATGCATTTGGGTTTCTTCGGAGGGAGGAGAGTCATGCTTTGCATTTTATACTTTATAAGATATCGCGGCCCGGGGGGCCAGAGAGCGCGGGTCCTGTGTCATCTGGCACCTACCCCCCAATTCGGGGGGCCAGCAATGGAACTAAGATTGGGCCCAAGGTCTTCATTATGTTGGGGGGGATCTGATTTCATTTTAGTTTGGTCTGTAAATATTTGATGTATATTATTATTTTCCCTTGGGGTTTTTCTTTTTTTTGTTGTTTTCTTTTTTTTTGTAAACCGGTAACTGTGTTTTTGGCCGGTAATTGTTGGTCATGACTCGTGGCCAGTTGTTGTATCTATGTTTTGAAAATTTAATAAAAATAATTTTCAAAAAAAAAAATTGCACAAAAATTGTATACAAGGCAGTGGGTGGATCAAGCCTGGCTTTTTTTTTTTTTACACTACGCCACTGGTTTTTAATGCGCACCACTACAACCTTCCAGCCACCAGAGCCTTGAGAACCAGCGACATCATTGGTTGATAACGAGGGAGTCGGATACCTGCACATCAGCAGGGGTCACATTCGCTAAGTGAGGGATAGAAACATTGCAATACTAGTCAGTACCAGTGTGCAAAGGTGTATTTGCTTTGGAAGAATAAATCATGTTGGGTTTCCCACATGTGTGGATCTTGACATGTTATGCTAAACTATTAGTTTGTTTTTTTGCATTTTAGAATGGGGTGCTTCGAGCTTGTGCATAATTTTAAAGGGTGCCCTGACTGATAAAAATAGGGAGAAACACTGATCTAGATAACACAAATAATACATTTTTGAATACATACTATCATACAGGGAAGATCTGACAATATTGCAATAACTTGTTTAATTCTTCTTCAAATAGAAACCTATCCAAAAAGAGCCAAGCTTATTTCAGCATTACAGAGTGCTACAAATGTCAAAGCAATAAAGTCACTGTGTTGAAATGTCATTTATTTTTCAAAATGAACAAGTAAAAAATGCCACATGCTTGCAGTAGTTTAGATGTCAAATGTAAATTTAGACACTTGGTTAGGTAAGGCTCTTTGAAAGAAACACCTGGGAGGCCAAAAGGGAAGCAATGAAAATTAAGTGAAAGCTTTGCATAATGCATTCGTGTTGTATTTAAGCTTTATTTGGCTTTCTCAGGTTATCGGACTAATGCCATGCTAAGTATTCACATTAAGATATATCCATGTAAGCTGCAGAGACTCACCTCACTAACTGAATATCATAACGTCAGCCAACCTCATACATTTGCAAGAGAAGCCATGTATATTTATTAGAGCTTTCATTTCATCACTTGGAAAAAGGAAAAACATGCCAAATCTAAAGATGCTTCACAAGATAAAAAATAAAGAAACTTGATGCTTTGCATTTAGTTTAAATAAGCAAATGTCACTGCTTGCTGATTAAACACTACATATTTTGTGTATTAGAAATCAGACATTACTAAGAATTTTAAATGACACATTAAAAGTCTATGCATCAAAAAAGCACCAACAAATTTACTAGGAAAAGTATACATTGGTTAAATCAATAATTTGGAAAGAGCAAAAAATCAGTATACATTTCTTGTGAACCTGTTAGCTTATTTAAAATTGTTATAATAAATAAAATGCTATTACTTTTGTTAGCCAGAAAACTCTTGTATGCCTCCTTGATTTAGCTTCACTTTGTTACAGCAGATTGGCTTCCCTAACTCCTCTGGGCCACTTACTGTCACTGGACCAAGTAAGGCTGGCCAAACATTATACAATGTTCTTGTACAATTTTCTTTTAAATTTTACTAAACACATATAATATGAGGTCAAACCTAAACACTTTCAATTCAATCAGGCAGGCCCTTGCATTACATAGTTGAAGGTAAATCTAAAAGAATTTGAAGAAGAAAATCGTACAATGTATGACCAACTTAGGACAAGAAAGTTAAGTTCCGTACACATGGGCCAAGCTGGCATACACATCGTTCCATGTGTATGCCAGCTGATCTGACAGACGAGCATACTGGAGAACCAGCAGCCGACTAGCTCCTGATCAGCGCTCTCAGCAAATTGCTGAGAGCGCTTATTGGAGTATTCTGGCCAGGGGGCCATCCAGCACATCTCAGTGGGAGAGATCACTGTACTCATGTGGGATCATTATTAGTACAGCGGCTTCAACCGGAGCTGACATGTCTTTGTTTTTGTATTTTTCGTTCAACCTGGAAAAAAAACGAATAGTGTGTACCAGGCTTTAGTCCTTTGGTAACATGGTTACATAGTAAGCAAGGCCGAAAATAGACACAAGTCTATCAAGTCCAACCTACGAAACAAAGGTAAGGTTAGTAAATTAAAGAGGAACACAGATTCCTATGGCAGGCCTAACTATAAGCTTAAAGTGTTTGTTACCCTAAAAAAAAAAAAAAAAAAAAGATCCTGTTCCCTTGAAGCATGTTATACAGCACAGTGTCTGTGCTGTGCAATTTGGCTCCTGTATCACCTAAAAAAACAAGCTGATCCTGCCTGGCTATGCCCTCCCTTCTGTAAACTAACCACTGTAAATCATGGCTGCTGATCCCTGACACCATGGTCAGTTCATGTGCCTCCGTCATCCACAGCCCTGTTATCTTCTCTCCTGTGTTCTCCTCCCCCCTCCTCTCCCTGCCTGTCAGATCTGTCCACTCCAGGATCCTCCTTTCTTGGTGCAATCAAATCTATAATATAAGCATGCCATGCCTGTGCTGTATAAAAAAGATGCAGATTATACCATATTTTAGAGCGTCTCCGGGCTCTCTCTCCTCCCCAACGTCATTTAAAATCATTGTGTGTGGGCTTCACATCGTTTTTCATCTTCTGAAAAACGAAAAAAAAAAAATTCAAACATGCTGCATTTTTAAACGTCGTTTTTTAAAATGTAATTTTTCGGGTTGTAAAAAATGATCGTGTGTGGGCTAAAACAACGTTTAAAACAACGTTTTAAACCCGTGCATGCTCAGAAGCAAGTTAGAGACGGGAGCTTGAATGGAACTTCCCCTTTAGAGTGCCGTCGTACGTCACCGCGCTTTGCTCATCATTTTTAAAAAACGATGGTGTGTGGGCAAACGTTGTTTTTAATGATGAAGTTGGAAAAACTTTGTTTTTCTTCATGCCGAAAAAAAAAAACGTTTTATTCCATGTTGAAAAACAATTGTGTGTACGCAGCATAAAACTCTTGCTGTTACAGGGATGAGACAGACCACATAACACTTGGTGGGTGTGTTTAAAATAATCAGCGTTTATTTATTTATGTAAAACCTTTATCCCAAAACAGAGTATTAGTTGGAGTTTGGCTTCAATGTGCAACTGTAATTAAATCTGCTAGCACTTCTAAAGCCTCGTACACACGATACAATTGTTGGCAAGGGATTGTCTGTTGACAGACTGTTGTCCTAAAATCTTACTGACAATTGTTGTCCAATTTTCCACCAATGAATGTTGGATGACAGGCAAGTAAATATTCGGCGGACAATGGTTTGACGTCAGATTTTCTGATGGTCAGTACACAAATCTGTCACACGAAGGTCAAAAGTACAAACACGCATGCTCGGAATCAATGCTCACCAAACACAAAATTAGCAGAAGGGGCCCATGGTGTATAATACAGGAGATGTGTTATTGGCCAGATCACCAGGGGAAAAAAAGAGGGAAAAAGCCAAAAAAAGATTGGTCAGATCACCAGGGGAAAAGCCTAAAAAAAAAAACCTAATACAGCCACCACATCTGATGATTGGTAAGCTGCAATATATACAATTTTTGTTTTTTTGGGTTTAATACTACTTTAAAAACGAAATCAAAATTTGAATACGTTATTGGTTGCTAAAGGTTTTGTACTTTGTACATTTTACTATTCACTTTATCTCGCAAACAAAATACGTTTTGTTTTTATTGAAGCTTCTTATATAAAATGTGTGCTGGTATAAATCTGACAAGCTTCATTTTGCACCAAGATTCCATCATAATTAGACAAAAATGTGCAAGCAATAATGTTTGTTAATGGATGCCCTTGCAAACAATCTAATGTGAGCTAAAACCTCAGGAGTAGATTTTGCAGACGGACGCACACGCACGCAGACACAAACAACCTTAACATCTTGTAAATTTTCATTCTCAAAGGAAATATTCCCAGATTCTGTGCGATAAAAATAGGAGAAACAGGAGGGGGGAAAGTATTACAATATGAAGAAGGAAGGATGGAAATCAACACAAATTTGTTCTATCCATTTATAACTATGAATTAGAATACTGAGAATGTTAGAGCTCAGGTGATTTCACGCTGTATAGAAATGATACTTCTAACCACATTTTCTTCATTGCGGATCATTTTGTATACATAGTACAGAAATTAGATGTCATTCTCTGTTATTACAAGTTGTTCCTGCTCACAACGTTATATGGCTACATTGCTAAAGAGACAGGAATTTTGTTGAAAATGAAATTTCAAGGTGACCGCTACGTTTTTGACTAGATTAAAATAACATACTGTATAAATACATAATACACAGTCTATGCAGGGATGCTTTGCACTTGCTAGTATACAGATAAATGTCAGTAAATGACCCTGTCTTGATACTACGTGTATGTGAATATTGGGATGTGGTGCCATGTACACAGTACACACATACCAGCCCAATTGTTACATTGCTAAATACACATACAAGGTTTACACACACTCTCCTTCACCTATATATGGTATTTAAGTGCAGTCAACACACTTGGCAAGAATCAACAGGTTTACAATGAATATTACTGACAATTGTTTGTTTGCGAGGATCTGTAGATAACGATGGAGCACTCTGTGGGGTGATTTAGCAAGTGTAAAGAATGTTCACAAATAACATTTCCATAGTGTGTTAAATAATTTGAAGTAGTGTTAAATTCAAATCAAAGTTAAGTCAAAATCATTTTTTTTAACTACCGAGCACATAACTGGGTATTAAAAGTGATCATATTCATTAAACTAAGTGAACATTCACTTTGCTACTGCTTTATTAAATCAAGTTCAAAGAACTGTTGCCCATATTGGAGCTTTAGTTTGTGAAGATTTAACAAAGATATGCTGAATGTTTATCAGACATGAACAACATTGTACCATGCTAAGCACAAAAAATATTACTGGTGACAGATAGAATAGGAGATATCTGTTAAAATTGGTTTCTAACTTGTAGGAAGATCTTCCTCTACAGGCAATCGTCTTTGAGAAATTGGGTGCGTTTCTGCACAAACTATCCTGCCTCTGCAATTGGGATTTAGGACCAGCCTGGTTTGTGTGATAAGGGTGTCTAGATCACAAGATCGGCCACCCAAAAGTGGAACTTCCGCTCATTTGTTTCCTCCCCCTCCAATGACACAACTGCCACCTTTTGGGAAGGGGGGACAGGATACCTGTCTTTGACAGGTATCCTGTTCCCACTTCAGGAAGCCACAACCACGGATATTTACGTCACCGCGAGGCTTCATCCTCCTCCCCGTCGCCAGGCTAGTTGGAGAGAGGAACAGAGCCTCACTCATGCACAGTAGGGTTCCTGGTGTGAAGCCATAACAAGAATTGGCTGAGGCCTCAGAGAGACTATTTGAAATTCAACTGGGCTTCCGAAGGAGAATTCACGTAATGATGAGTATTTCCCATACAATCTTTGAGATAGCACAAGATGCATGCTAGATTGTATAATCTAAGATCAGAAAAATGTATACAGTACTTAGATGGAATTTAGGTTTGATTAAATCATTTCTAGATATATGTGTTATAAAATGCGAATTTTAGCAAGTTCCTGATGAACTGAAATTTGTTACATGGGTGGCCTTGTCACCACCCTCCTGCTCCACATCTTTCCACTTTAAAATAGGAGGAACCAAATGTGTCAATTACTATTTTTGGCTGTCAGAATACAATAGCCACAGAGATAACCTGTTCTCAGTTTTCTTCATTTAACATAATTATGTATGGACAGCTTTGGAGCCGAGAGCATTTCTGACAGATCAAAATGAATGTTTATGTACCTGCAGGGTGTTTAAAGGGAAGAAGCAAAGAGTAATGCACATGCATTTTATAAATGTACTATGTTTCTTTACCTTGTCATAAGCTTTAATAAGTGCGGTGCAATGTTAATGTGACAGCTGAAATCTAATAAATGCAACACTTGCTTGATTGATCACTGTAACAGCCTATTTTGTGACTTTGTAAGGCCTCTGTGGATGGGTCTTTTAACAGGCAGGTTTTGTATTCTTATATAAGTCTATGGGATTAAAAACCTGTTTGAAGCAGACTGAATGCAAGTCCGAAGGAGGTCAACTGCAGGTCAAATCCACCTGTCAATGAATTCTGATTGACTCTAAAATTTATGTCATACTGATGCCCAAATCCTGTTAATAAAGGCCCTAAAACTATTAGAACACATATGGCCTTGCCAAAAGTTTTATAGGGCTCTTTCACATGGCTTTAAAATCAGGTCCGCCTGTCTGTTTTTCAGGCAGATTTGATTGGAAGCTCCATGTGGGTCCATGGACAAGCCAGCCATTTACACCCTCCTACCTCTGCACTTATTAAAGTCCGGAAAAGAAGATGGAAAAAAGCTGCATTAATTTCCTTTTTACCAGACAGATTATAGGCAATGTGATGCACACAAGTCCTTTTTATAAACAATTGTCCCTAGAGCTATCATGGGTCCACCTGTGGCCACTGTGTAAATGTGGAAATACACTAAACAGCCACAGATTTCAAAACACTGGCCTCTGTCTCGTTCAATTTCGATTCAACAGTTGATCTGCTCAAGGATCTCTTGCTGAACGAAGCAGAGTGGCTCTATGTGAAAGGAGCAATACTATGATCAGGTCCAAACTAGAGTTGCAAAAAACCTGTCTAATGAAAAAAGACGGTTGTAAAATAAACATTGTACTTCATTTTCTTTTAATGATTAGAATAAAAGAACATTTTATAGATAAGCAATCAATATTGTTAAAGTGGTTTAAACCGTAACTGAATTACTGTTACAAATATTTTTAAAGCTAGCTACAAAAACAGGATAATTGATGCAGAAATGTAATACAGGAAGGCGTACTTCTCCATTTAGATCTGAATTTCAACAACCCTGGTATTGATCAAGCGTTTCATCAAGAAAAATAATTTAAACTGCAGAATCTAAACTACTTTAATTAATTAATTAATAAGAACCAAACTGTTATGCATATATAGATACAAAACCCAATACATGTTAAACACTCAGTATGCACAAGCTTGTTCTGGGTAAGGCCCCTTTCACACAGAGCTTGCTCCACTCAGTTCAGCAGGGGATCCATGAGCAGATCCCCTGGGGAGTCAGACCTGTATAGGAGGGATGTCAGTATTTTGACACTTGTGCCCATTCAGTGTGCCTCTGCACAGCACAGCGGATATGATGGCTTTATGGACAGTCAGCTTTAAAAGGACTTGTATACGTTTATACGTTTCTTGTATACGTTTCTCCAATGCATCACACTAAGATCCAGGAAAAAAAAGAAAAGGACGCAGTCCTTTTCTGTTTTCTTTTTTTATAGACCTTAACAGACTTGGGGGTAGGCAGGTATAAATGGACACAAACATTTTAGATCATTTTTTTTTAATCTTAAATAAATGTGTCCCAAACCAGTAAACCAATGCAAAATACAACCCATTAACTGAAAAAACAAGAGTAACCAATAAAGGTCCATGTTGTAATGCCAACATAACAGGCTGCCTTAATGAGAGGGCACACCTGGGCACTGCCCAGGGGCCCCAGCTGCACGGGAGGCCCCTGCACTTTCCCCAAAGCAGCTGGTCCTTGAGCCCATGCTGCCCTGGAATTGGGGGCTCCATGATGGCACTGAGAGTGATGGATACACAAGGGAGGCAGGCTGGCAGGGAGAGCTGGGGGGATATCTGGAGTGTACAGGGGTAAGGGTGCTGGGGGGATATCTGGGGTGTAGAGGGGTCAGAGTGTTGGGGGGATATCTATGGTGTAGAGCAGGGGTGTCAAACTGGCGGCCCTCCAGCTGTTCCGAAACTACAAGTCCCATCATGCCTCTGCCTGTGGGAGTCATGCTTGTAACTGTTAGCCTTGCAATGCCTCATGGGAATTGTAGTTTTGCAACAGCTGGAGGGCCGCCAGTTTGACACCCCTGGTGTAGAGGGTTCAGAGTGCTGGGAAGATATCTGGGGTGTAGAGGAGTCATAGAGCTGGGAGGGGGATATCTGGAGTGTAGAGGGTCAGAGTTCTGGGGGGATATCTGGGGTGTAGAGGGGTCAGAGTGCTGGGGGGATAGCTGGGGTGTAGAGGGGTCAGAGTGCGGGGGAATATCTGGGGTTAAGAGGGATCAGAGTGCTGGGGGATATCTAGGATGTAGAGGGGTCAGAGTGCTGTGAGCATATCTGGTGTGTATAGGGGTCAGAGAGCTGGGGGGATACCTGGGGTGTAGAGGGGTCAGAGTGCTGGGGGGATATCTGGGGTGTAGAGGGGTCATAGAGCTGGGGGGATATCTGGAGTGTAGAGGGGTCAGAGTGCTGGGGGGGATATGTGGGGTGTAGAGGGGTCAGAGTGCTGGAGGGATATCTAGGGTGTAGAGGGGTCAGAGAGCTGGGGGGAATATCTAGGGTGTAGAGGGGTCAGAATGCTGGGGGGGGATATCTGGGATGTAGAGGGGTCAGAGTGCTGGGGGGATATCTGGGGGGGTGTAGAAGGGTCAGAGTGCTGGGGGGATATCTGGTTGTAAAGGGGTCAGAGTGCTGGGGAGGCATCAATCTAACAGATATATTATATCCATAGGACAGCTTTGTTACTTTATGTATGTAGTATTTTCCCACTGTTTCTTTCATCTACAGAATGATTGTTCATGTAGTTAATGCAGAGCTCCATCCAAAAGGGGAAGCTTTGTTTGTCTGCTGCCTACATACTTGATGTCTGTTTACCTGCACTAGGTCTCCATTGTAGGGGCCCCATAGAATTACATTGCCCAGGGGCCCATGATTCTATTAAAATGGCCCTGCAACATAAATCAGGTGAATTTTGATCTAGTATGGAATACTGAACATTGTACTTGTGTTGCTTTTTGCACTGTTTAATGTGAATGTGGGACTTACAGTATGATACAAAAAGCACAACACTGAATAAATTAAACAACAGATATTCTGGCTTATTATCTTTTCATCAGTTAATAGCTGAAGAAGGCAGAGAAAGGTGACACGATCTGTTGATTCAGTAAGACAGGTAATGAGACATGATGTTTTACTGTTGTCTGGTAAAATAAAAAAAAAACAGAGGTCTATTATTAGGACAGTTACAGGCACAATAACTGTACATATGGTGAACCTGCGTAACAAAGTCCTAGGATTCACAACGTGAGCTTTCAAATATTTGTCATGTTTCTGTCTGTGCTCTGCTATAATTCAGTAAGAATACACAGCTAGCAGGAATTGTGCTCCCACAGTCAATGTTGCTGACCTCATCTTTGGATGGACAGGTCCAGAATTCTTATTTTAATCATATTGACAGCTCACACTGGGAGTAATTACAACAATCAAACTCAATTCCAGACCTCCTGTTTCACATGCAATGCAATTTCTCATACTGAAAATGAACTGCAGACCATATATCACCATTCAGAAAATGCAGATCAAGATTTATGACTGTTCACAAGATTCAAAATTACAAATATACAGATGATGACAATGCTGCAAGAAATAAGGCAGAGAACTGTCTGTCATACCTTCTTAGGGAATATATGAAAACACAGCACGTATGTGTAATATAAAATGTAAAAACAATTTTTTTTCTAATTTTCAGCACACCATGTAGTAATAGATTGGTGCTGGGAAGAAAAGGACGTGATGCACAAACCTAAATAACAGAAACATATCACAGTCATTTCTTAGCACTCATTAACCAAAGATTAAAGTGATCGAAAAGTCTTGTTTAAAAATAAAAATAACAAACATGGTATACTTACCTCCTATTTGCAGTTGGTTTTGCACAGAGCAGGCTGGATCCTCCTTCTCGGGTCCCCCTTCGGTGCTCCTGGCCCCTCCCTCTTATCACGTGCCCCTACAGTCAGCAGCTTACTATGGGGGCACTGGAACCAAGTCACAGCTCTGTGCGTCCATCCCTGACCCGACCCAGCCCATGTATCCCCTGATTGGCTGCTTACTTTGACAGCTGTGGAAGCCAATGGCGCCGCTGTGAAAGCCAATTAGGAAGAGTGTCCTGGACTGCTTAGACCAGGGATCCTCAAACTACGGCCCTCCAGCTGTTGCGGAACTACACTTCCCATGAGGCATTGTAAAACTCTGACATTCACAGACATGACTAGGCATGATGGGAATTGTAGTTCCTGAACACCTGGAGGGCCATAGTTTGAAGACCCATGGCTTAGACATTCATGGACACTAGAAAAGGGGTGGCTCTCAGGGAAGTATTAGGGGGTGATGGGGTGGCTGATACACATCAAAGGTTTCTTATCTTAATAAAATGCATTAAAAAAAAAAAACTTCTATCTTTACAACTAATAACAGCTACTAAAGTGATGTACAATGTATAACACAATCGGACTAAAACTATTTGGTAATATGTAAGCATTATAAATGATAAAATGGTGTATATTCTTTAACCACTTAACCCCCGGACCATATTGCTGTCCAAAGACCAGAGCACTTTTTGTGATTTGGCACTGCGTCGTTTTAACTGACAATTGCGCGGTCGTGCGACGTGGCTCTCAAACAAAATTGGCGTCCTTTTTTTCCCACAAATAGAGCTTTCTTTTGGTGGTATTTGATCATCTCTGCGGTTTTTATTTTTTGCGCTATAAACAAAAATAGAGCGACTATTTTGAAAAAAATTCAATATTTTTTACATTTTGCTATAATAAATATCCCCAAAAAAGATATAAAAAAAAACATTTTTTTTCCTCAGTTTAGGCCGATACGTATTCTTCTACATATTTTTCGTAAAAAAAAATTAGCATTTATTGATTGGTTAGCGCCAAATTTATAGCGGTTACAAAAAAGGGGGTAGTTTTATGGCATTTTTATTAATATTTTTTTTTTACTAGTAATGGCGGCGATCAGCGTTTTTTTTCGGTACTGCGATATTATGGCGGACACATCGAACACTTTTGACACATTTTTGGGACCATTGGCATTTTTATAGCGATCAATGCTATAAAAATGCATTGGATTACTATAAAAATGCCATTGGCAGTGAAGGGGTTAACACTAGGGGGCAGGGAAGGGGTTAAGTGTGTTCCTATTTGTGTTCTAACTGTATGGGGGGGGTGGACTCACTAGGGGAAATCACTGATCTTCTGTTCATACATTGTATGAAGAGTGCTTTTCTTTTTCAATAAATTTTCTATGCCATTGTGATTATACGGAAAGCACTATGTGTCATTCTTTTACCTTTTCATGACACCTTTCGTGTGAGAGAATATTCTGGCTGACCATCTACCACTAAGAGCTTCCAAGGAGACATCGCTGAACTCCAAATCCTCCTTTTGTGAGGGACTGCGCTTTTGACCTGCTATTCACATACAGGTCCATCTGTTCAGGTGAGCGGCATGTACTACCATTTGAAGACATCAGTTTGCTGTAGTTGTTACATCTGAACACCTTAGTGAGGCACAAGAGTCTGCTTGACCACTCCAATTGATCACCTGTTTGGACTGAATTTTTATTTATTTATTTATTTTGTTTTTTATTTCACGGTTTTGGTTTTATTTTGTAGCGCTGCACTGCTTTTTTCTATCATACATTGTATGAACAGAAAATCAGCGTTTCCACCACTGACAGGAACGAAAGGTATGTGTTTACACACATACCTCCCGTTCCCCGCTCTGTAACGAGCAATCGCGGGTGCCCAGCGGCTATCGTACCCGCCGGGCACGTGCGCGGGACTCGGGGGCGTGCGGGGGGCGTGCGCGCCGGCCGCGCGCGTGCACCCCCTAGTGGCCGAAAAGTAGAGGACGTAGAGCTACGTGCTCCCGCGAGACCGCGCCACCGTCCCGCAGTAATATGACGGTGGGCGGTCGGAAAGCAGTTAAAGATAAAATTAATATACTGTAAGCTAAAAACCCAAGCAAAATGTGTTGGAAACTCAAACTTTGTTTGAATCTTCACACTTGAAAATGAAAAAAGGTAATGGCAGCAGTGCTGAAATACACAAACTGAGTTTGAGCACCTAGCATAGGATCCCTACACATATCTTTAGGTGTGGCTCCCAATGTCACCTTTTCAGCTGAGGGGGTTTGTTAAACCCCTCCCCTTCCCATTGAGACAAAACTCACTATATGCATGGGGGGAGGGGTGTGTGTGAAACTCATCCTTCCCCCTGATATAATACTCACGTTTTGTATTTGGGTTGGGGGTTGGCTGAAATCCCTCCCCTTCCCTCTCTACTTTTTGCATCAGACATATGTCAACTGATTCAAATTAAATAGTAGAAATATCAATAACATATAAGCAACATGAGTTATTTTTCTTTTACATTTATGCTATTTAAAAGTTTTATTTAACTACTTCAGGTCCAAACTATTTGGCTGGCCAAAGACCAGAGCACTTTTTGCGTTGCTTTAACTGACAATTGCGCGGTCGTGCGACGTGGCTCCCAAACAACATTGACGTCCTTTTCCCCCCACAAATAGTGCTTTCTTTTGGTGGTATTTGATCACTTCTGCAGTTTTTATTTTTTGTGCTATAAACAAAAAAAGAGCGACAATTTTGAAAAAAAGCAATATTTTTTACTTTTTACTAATAAATCTCCCATAAATATAAATATATATATATAAAAAAAAGTTTTTCTCAGTTTAGGCTGATATGTATTCTTCTACATATTTTTGGTAAAAAAAAAAAAAAAAAAAACGCAATAAGCGTTTATTAATTGCTTTGCACAAAAGTTATAGGGCCAGATTCAGATACACTTAATTTTGCGCTGCGTAATCGAAATACTCTACGCTGCCGTATTTTACCAGGCTCTACACCGAATTCTGGTAGATTTTTGCCCGTACGCTACGGCGACGTAGTCTATTTCTCGCCGCGTAATCGAAATACGCGATCAGGGGGCGTGAAGCATTTAAATTAAGCGCGATCGAACTGTGCATGCTCCTTTCAGAAATTTCCTGCCGTGCATTGCGCAAAATCACATTGTTACGTCATTCGTTGTTTGTGTATCGTCGTTTACGAACATTCCTATTCCCGGACGACTTACGTCAAAAATAATAAAAGACGTCGGAAAACGTAGAAATTCGACGCGGGAACGACGGCCATACTTAACATGGGCTGTCTAATATTGGAGCAGCAAAAAGCTGGTATAGTGTTACGCAAAAAAAAGATGACTAAAGGTGCCGTAAGAGATTGCGAATGAAGATCGTAATTTCGGGGATCGCCGGCAAAAGCTCATTTGCATACCCCGACTCGGAAAACGACGGGAAGTCCACCCAGTGGCCGCAATTTTATTGCAGCGTAGATCCGAAGGCGTACTAACACGTAATCCAGTCGAATTAAAGCCCGCAGCCATCTATTCATGGTTTGAGGTTTTCGACTAGCTAAAAAACGTGCGCAATTTGAAATTACTCCAGTCTAACACCAGTTAGACAGGAGTAAGGGCTCTGTGAATCTGGCCCATAGCGTCTACAAAATAGGGGATAGTTTTATGGCATTTTTATTAATATTTTTTTTCTACTAGTAATGGCGGCGATCAGCGATTTTTATCGTGACAGCGACATGACACATCGGACACTTTTGGCGCTAATTTGGGACCATTCACATTTACACAAAGATCAGTGCTATAAATATGCACTTATTACTGTGCAAATGTGACTGGCAGTGAAGGGGTTTACCAGGAGGGGGCACTGAAGGGGATAAGCTTGCCCTAGGGATGTGTTCTAACTGTAGGGGGGCTGGACTACATGTGTCATGACACTGATCACTGCTCCCGGTTACTCATGGAGCTAGTACAGGTACGTTAATATGCCTGTACGTGCGCTTCTGCTGAAGTATATCGGCGTGAGCCGGTCGGCAAGCGCTTAAGACTGCAATAAGCCTGACTGTACTGAAGGGTGTATTGATAGTGTCAGTGATCTTTAACAATCTCTAATAGTGTCTTTCAACATACTAAAGTGAGTTAGTGGCCTCCGGTATTCTCTGGAAGTAGTAAGATGATTCCTAGTAAGTATTTTTCAATGATCTCTAAAAGATTAATCAAAAAAAGAAGTCACTATAATTCTCTTGAAATGTGTAAGTGGACTCCGGCAGTCTCTTGCAACATACTGCTGTGCTGGTCTCTTATTGTCTCTTGTGCTGTGATGACAATTACTTGTAACTGACATGGTAAAGCTTTCAGCTTCATATTTCACCATGGTTATAATTACATGGCCATTAAGCCATAGTTATTTAGCCCTTGTATGCTTTTTAGTGAAAAGTGTACTTCTTTTCACCATAAAAGCCGTTCTTTCATATTAGTGTCTCGGCTACAGGAGGAGACACTTTAATTTTCAGATGTGTAAAAATAATAATAAAAATAATAATATGTTTATTACAACAGATGTTCTGCTGTTTATTAGCATTGGGAGCCTGAAATTCTTATCTCTATTAAACCACATCTTATTTAACCACATCAATATTTTTCTCATTCCAATAATTGGCCAGACATAACAAAATTTTGACCCCAAGTTTTTGAATGCGTCACTCGTTCTGATGTCTATTGATAGTGGTGTTAGTACATATGTTCCTCCTCTCCCACTAGTACCTCCTCTCAGAGGCCTATGGGCTCATAATAATGTCAGTGCAGAGCTCCAGGATGAACTTTACTAAAAAAAAACACCAAGGATCTTGTCAGAAGGCAACAATTGTTGATAGTTTCATTCTTACTGACTTTAGTTTCAGTATTAACCACTTGCTTAAAGGGCACATATACCCCCTTCCTGCCCAGGCAAAATTTCAGCTTTCGGCACTGTCACGCTTTGAATGACAATTGCGCTGTTGTGCGACCTGGCTCCCAAACAAAATTGATGTCCTTTTTCCCACAAAAATAGAGCTTTCTTTTGGTGGTATTTGATCACATGTGCGGTTTTAAATTTTTGCGCTATAAACAAAAATAAAGCGACAATTTTGAAAAAAAAAACACAATATTTTTAACTTTTTGCTCTAATAAATATCCCATTTAAAAAAAAAAATATGTTTTTTTTTTCAGTTTAGGCCAATACATATTCTTCTACATATTTTTGGTAAAAAATCGTAATAAGCATATAGTGATTGGTTTGTACAAACGTTATAACGCCTACAAAATAGGGGATAGAATTATTACTTTTTTTTTTTTTTTTTTTACTAGTAATGGCGGCAATCTGCAATTTTGTCACGACTCCGATATTACGGTGGACACATCGGACACTTTTGACACATTTTGGGACCATTCACATTTATACAGCGAACAATGCTATAAAAATGCACTGATTACTGTATAAATGTGACTGTCAGGAAAGGGGTTAACACTAGGGGGCGATCAAGGGGTTAAATATGTTCCCTGCTAGGTGATTCTTACTGTGGGGGGAGGGGACTGACTGGGGGAGGTGACCAATGGTTGTGTCTATGTACAAGGGACACACCATTTGTCTCCTCTCCTTAACAGGACGTGGATCTCTGTGTTTACACACAGAGATCCAGGTCCCTGGCTCTGTGACTGACGATTGCAGGTGCCTGGCGGACATCGTGGCCGCCAGACACGTGCATCGTCATCGGTGTGACGCGGCAGGCGTGCGCGCCCCCCAGTGGCTCGGGGCCAGAGGCCGTATATTGACGGCCTACCGGCAGATTAGAGCTACCTTGAGGCAGTAAATAGTCAGCCGCCAGATGGCAAGTGGTTAAATAATTATCCTGCCTTTAATGCAACTTGTTTGTCTTGTTTTCTTTTCAATTTCACTGTACAAGCTACACCTTAATGTCTGACTCGTTTTTACTAAAACAATGTTCAGAACACACTTCCATGAATTGTCTGCACAAAATGAACTATATCCTTTAAAGCCAAGTTTCACTTAACTTGATGAGTGATGGATGCATATAGTGTTGAATTATTCTCTCCTGCAGATCAGTGGAAAGTTTTCTCTAAAAATGCATGCCTACCATATAAGGCATTTCTAATTTTTTTTTTTTTTTTAAGAACTTATGTAATGATCCTTGTTGTTAAACTCTGGTACATTCGCTGTTCTACAAACAGTTGTAATAAAGTAGTAATACACTTTATACAAATTCTACTCTGCTATAAATCTCTGAATCACTTTTCTGTTGCACATTACATTACTGCTGACACAATTGTATTAAAGTGGTATTAAACCCAAAAGCAAACATTTATTTTATTGCAGCTTACCAATTCTTAGATGTGGTAGCTGTCTATTTTCCTTTTTTTAGGCATTCTTTCCTTTATTTTCACCTGGTGTTCCAGCCAGTAAGTCTGTTATTTTTCAAAAGAATAGGCTGCCCTGTAGATTTAGCAGTTTGAGGGTTGACACAAACCATTTGCCATAGTCAGGGGTGCTTTCAATGATCAGCTTTTATTAATTTATGTAAAACTTGTATCACAAAAAAGGCTGTAACTGCCTATTAAAGTGATTGTAAAGTCTTGTTCTATTTTTCTATTAAAATAACAAACGTGGTATACTTACCTGCTCTGTGCAGTGGATTTGCACAGTGCAGCCCAGTTCCTCCTTTTTTTGGGTCCCTGGCTGGAGCTCCTGACCCCTCCCCCCTGTTGAGTGCCCCCACAGCAAGAAGCTTGCTATGGGGGCATCCAAGCCGAGCTGTAGCTCTGTGTCCATTCAGACATGGATCTGTGGTTCGGCCCCACCCCCTATCTCTCATGATTGGCTAACTTAGTTTGATGACAGCAGTAGGAGCCAATGGCACTGCTGCTGTGTCTCGGCCATTCAGGAGGGAGAGTCCCAGATGGCCAAGGTACTTGTGAAAATCGCTGGATAGAGATGAGGCTTAGGTAAGAATTAAAAATATATAATGCATTAAGATTAAAAAAAACTTCTACTTTTACAACCTCTTTAAGTGCTTTTGGATTCATATTTCTAACAGTGTCTGAATCTAACATTCCCCTCCCCCAAGGCTTGCTGCTGTCCAGGAGGTGGTGTTACTAGCTAGATCACCACCTCCTAGATCACCTAAAAATTGTTGGTTTGGGGTTTAATCTGTTTGGTAAATGTTACCCCACCCCTGCAGCCTATGCAAAAATAAAATAACAATATAGAAAACATTTAATTAAAAACATGTAAACCTTTCATTTTTGGCATGGCTACACTAAAAACTAAAGCCTTGTACACACTAATAGTTTTCGTTCCTCTGAAGGAGCCACTGTACTAAGCCATGTGATGTTACTAGAGAAATCATCCTTGCTGTGCTATTGAGTTCTGACCCCCCTGCCAACATGCTCCATCGCTGATTGGGAGCCAGTCAGCAGACCTTTTTCGGTCATGCCCTATTGACGGACCAGCTGCAGTACACACGGGACAAATGTCGGCCAATTTCTATTGAACTGGCCGATGCCGCTGACATTCGGCCCGTGTACACTAGGCTTAAGGGCTTGTTCAGACATGTAGCCAGGGGTGGTAAAAGCAGGTAACTAAACTACTGGCCAGGAGTGGTAAAGGCAGGTAACTAAACCCCAACCACCTCCCTGAACAAGAAACTACAGCTACTCATGCTGTGAAAAAAATGAAACCCAGTAAAGTATCCTGGTCCTTTAAAGCATGTTATATGACACTGTCCTGTGTCATTTGGCCGCCTGTTACACTGAAAAAAATGGCTAAACCTGCCAGTTTCTGCCCTAACCTATGTACACTGACCACAGTGCATCATGGTTGCTGAGCCCTGACACCTTGGTCAGTTTACGTGCCTCTTTAGTGAATGCTGCACAGAAAATTAGTTCATACTATCTTTTAAGGGACCCTGTTACTGTAGTAAGTGTTTAAAAATAAGCTATACTGATAAAAGTACAGTATAACTACCACGCTGATCCTGAGAATTCATCTGCAGATAACCAACATTTCTGCCCATATTTCCTGGGTCCACCACAGCTCTCACTGATTTCCCCTCTAGACCTTCATGTCGCTACTTTATACTGTAATACATGGAGGTCACATAGAGTTGTTGCTGATAGGGTAAGGGTAGATTTCCTGTTTCTGCAGAGTACAGTGACATTCTACAGAGTGGGCAACAAGTAAGGTATTAAGATATCAGCAAAATCTTCCAAAAAATAATCTGCTCCCCTTGACTTCATTAGCTACATTAACAATAAGCCTAATCTGCTTCTGTAATCCTGTAAACGGCTAGGTTTATATCATGGTTCTCCAAAATCCTTCTAATTTTGACTGTCCTATTATCCTGGACCACAAACCTTCCTCACTGTGCTATACGTTTCTGCTGCACCATTGCCATGGTTATATCTTCTTAGGCCTCGTACACACGAGGGGATATGTCCGCTGAAAACGGTCCGATGGACCGTTTCAGCAGACATCTCCGCTCGTGTGTATGGGCTAGCGGACAGATTTCTCCACCCGACAGATTTCAAAGCATGCTTTGAAATCCATCCGGTGGAATCTGTCCGCCCGACATGTATGCTGGTTAGTACACTTACCAGCAGACATGTCGTCCCCCACCGCCGCCGTGCCGCCGCCGAATGGATTCGGCGCATGCGCGGAAGTGTTTAACTTCCTGGTGTGGTGACGTGGCGGCGTCAACGTCACCGCCGCGTCACCGCGCCGTCCGGCGGCGGGGAATTTGATCCAATGGTGTGTACACGCCATCGGATCAAACTCCCGATCGGACATATCCGATGGAAATGGTCCGCGGACCGTTTTCATCGGATATGTCCGATCGTGTGTACGAAGCCTTAGTCCTCTCCATAAAATTATCAGAAATGTGTGCTTAAAGTAGAAAAGTAGAACTATAGGCAACACTTTTTTTTTCATTTTAGATAGAGTAAGGAAGGGTTATAGCCCCTGTCAGTTTATTTTTTACCCTCCCTATCCCATTGCAGAGATTTCCCTTCACTTCCTGCCCCATAGCCAAACAGGAAGTGAGAGGAAATCTATGCAAATTAAGGGAATTCATTGTTTTCCCCCCCATGCCCACAGAACTAGTGTCCCCACTCGAAAACTTTAGGGTGGGTCTTAAGCAAGGGGTGTGGCTTTGACAGAAAAGGGTGGGTCATATTTAAATTAGGGGGTGCACACGTTTAGTCAGGCCTAGGGCAGCACAAAACCTAAATACACTACTGATTATGAACACAGTACAGTATGCTGGAAATTCAAATGAAAATGGTCCCTGCTGCTCAGCTATTTGTCTGATTCAGGTCAGTTGTTAGGAAACAATTCCAATGCAGACACATTTTCTAAAAATACTATGGGAACAAAAACAGTACAGTAATAATGAGAATGGTTGACCAATAAGTTTCAGAGCAAATAAACATTTAAAGACATTATTTTTCTATTGAGGTTTGATTACTTTGCATGCACACAGAGCATGTAAAAAAAAAAAAGTTATTAACAATATGCATTAAATTGTATTGCCAGTATTTATTGGTAATTGAACAATATTTTATAATAGACTGCACCTGTTATTTTACTATATATATATCTTTGATTGTAAGCTCTAACAAGCAGGGATCTCTGATTACTACTGTATTAATTTGTATTGTAATTGTACTGTCTAAACTCATTTTGTAAAGTGCTGCGTAAACTGTTGGCGCTATATAAATCTTGTATAATAATAATAAAATAATAATAATAATAATAATAATATATGCCTGCATGCAACAAATTATAAAAAAAAAAAAGCTTTTACTTATTAGAACATGGCAGTACACTGCATTGATAGCAATGGAACAAGGTTTTTCAAGCTGTGCATTCCCACGTCCATGCCCTGATCAATGCTCACGCACAATATTGGACAATTTTACCACAGATTTTTTTAAAAGGAATGGATTCCAAGGAAGCTTAGGGAACAGGTTTCAGGAGTTCATGCGCATACCCGCATCAAATCTGAATGCACGTGTCTTACTGACAGACGTGTTAGTTGGCTGCGAACTCCCCTGTCTCTATGTTAATGCTTCTGAACAGAGTGTGACATCATAAATATTAATGAATGCTCTATTTATCATACATCTTACTGATTTGCACTCTAACTAAAGAAAATATGGATTCAGTTATTATAACATATATATAAGCATGTATTGTATCGTTTTAGGCAGCCTTACACGTAAGATATGTATAATCAATTATTTGTTATATTTGGGGGATCATACATTTCTTAATCATACATAATCTTTATACGGTTAAGATAAAAGGTAAATGTTTAATATAAAGCAATAAGATATACCAAGATTCATTAATTTGTAAATAATGCTGATGTGCATAAACACTTTCAACTAATTAAAAAAAGGGAAAAGAAAAAAGACAAAGTTAAAAAATAAAAGAAAACATGGCAGCAATTATTTTATTCAGTTATAAATACCAGCTTGAACGGCTTCTGAGAACCATGTGTTCTGCTTTTGGAAATACGCACTTTTCCTACAGCATCACCCAAGACTATTTGTACAGCAATACAACTTGCAATTTATTTAGTATATGAAGCTTTGATAAATAAATATAATGCAAAATCAGACTGACAATTCACCCCACCCTAGAATTTTTTTACCAACAGAGACAAAATGTACTGAAAAGATTTGATACTTTTGATAATGATACGTTTGGGATAGCAGAAATATGAACAGAAGCCCAGTATCTGTGAACCAGACATTCTCTCAAACTGCACTAACATATAATATCTTTGATGAGTGGAATGGATTCAAGGCTCTTGAGAAAGGACTGGAACACTGCGAGCTTGTGAATGACGTGTTATCCAACAGTGAGAGTTTCACTGTTTTAGAGAAATTGTTGTCTATTGTGTCTATGCTGCCTGTGTTCATTGTTTGCTGTGAAAGAGGCTTCATCTTCTTGAATCTCATTAAAAGTTGAGGTCACCAATGGAATCAGCCAGCTTAAGTTACGTGGTGGTGAGCAACTTGAAATACTATCAGTGAAGGGAGGTTAACCTTTCACAGACTGTTTGGCTCCCACTGCATAGTACAATACAGATATTCAGTCGAGAAATTTTATATCACTTTAAAATAGACTTTGAACGTTTTTTTGAACTATTATATATTTAAAAGTTAATTATATAAATATTAAAAATGTATATATATTAAGGGTGCAACGGATCACTGCCGATCCGTGATCCGCACGGGTCACCCCCTTCGGATCGGATCGCTATGCGATCCGCGGATCGCCACCGCGGGCATAGAATTAGGAAAGGCCGCAGCTTCGGCCTAGCTCCGGAGCCACGGCCATCTTGGTACACCCGGCGGCGTGTGTGCGCATCGAGCGCGGGCTCCTCCTCTGTTGGTGTAAACAGAGGAGGAGCCCGCGCTCGAGGCGCACACACACACGCCACTAACGGGGTAACTGCAAGTACTATGGGGCTCACTGTGCTGTACTACGGGGGTTCACTGTGCTGTACTATAGGGCTTACTGTGCTGTACTAGGGGGGGGGTGACTGTGCTGTACTATGGGGGTCACTGTGCTGTACTGGGGGGGTCACTGTGCTGTACTAGGGGGGGGTCACTGTGCTGTACTATGGGGGTCACTGTGCTGTACTATGGGGGTCACTGTGCTGTACTAGGGGGGTCACTGTGCCTGTACTAGGGGGGGTCACTGTGCTGTACTAGGGGGGGGTCACTGTGCTGTACTAGGGGGGGTCACTGTGCCTGTACTACGGGGGGTCACTGTGCCTGTACTACGGGGGGGTCACTGTCTGCCTGTACTACAGGGGGAGAGAGATGTGGATATTACAGTGGGGGAGATTTTTTATTTGTTTTGCTGATCCGAAAATGATCCGATCCGTGACTCCCGATCCGAGGATCGATCTGATCCATGAGTTTTTTGATCCGTTGCACCCCTAATATATAGATATATATATATATATATATATATATATATATATATATATATATATATATATATATATATATATATATATATATATATATATACATTTTTAATGATATATTTATATAGATCTATAGAGAGTATGCCTGTACTGTTTACAAGTGGACCTAGGCTCAGACAACCTTTTCCTTCAAACAGTGTGAGTTGGGCCAGTTGTGAAACCCATATGACATACAGTAAGCATTCTTTAGCTGCTGTTTTGCCTTTGCTCACCTTTCATCCGGTGTATTAAAAAGCTCTTCCAGCTTTTAGACCCTACCCTTTGATGACACCATCAGTGTTATTGAGAAATCTGAAACTGGGGTGAATGGGGTATACCTAACAGAGCCATTGCCTAGGCAATATCACATGTAAGGAAGTCATCTGCTGCGGATTCTGAATGGAAATGTGATGATGCATGTACATGTTTTACTAATTTGCCTTTTTTTTTAGATAGCCAGACTTTGGATTTTAACCACTTCCCACCCGGCGGTGGTTGCGTTATCCTGACTGGACGCCATATGACGTCCAGCAGGATAAGCTGCGATCACGTGCCCGTGGGGCGCACAGTGCAGCGATCAATGGTTCTTTACAATGTAATCAGATGAGACCAATCACAGCTGATCACAGCATGAAGCCAGGAAGTGTCGGTAAACGGCTTTCCTTGGTTCGCACTGACAGGGAGAGCCTGTCAGAGGGGGGGGGGGGTCTCGCTGATAATTAACGCACTGATTATCAGCTCAGCCCCCATCAGAGGTGCCCACCACATCTGCCAATCTCTGCCCATCAAATGACAATTAGTGCCCATCAAAGTGCCAATTAGTGCCCTTCACAGATGCCAATCAGTGTCCATCAGTAAAGGCTGTCAGTATCTCATCATCAGTTCTGCCTATCAGTGCCATCTATTAGTGCCCATCAGTGCCATCTATTAGTGCCCATCAGTCTCACCTGTCAGTGCCCATCAGTATGGCCTGTCAGTGCCCATCAGTGCCACCTATCAGTCCCCTTTAGTGCCACCTCTCAGTGCCCATCAGTGCCCCCTATCAGTGCCCATCATTTCTGCATATCAGTGCCGCTTATCAGTGCTCATCAGTGCTGCATATCTGCGCCGCCTATTGGTGCCCATCAGTGCTGCATATTAGTTCCTCCTCATCAGTGCCCATCAGTGCCAGTGCCACCTTATCAGTGCCAACTCATCCGTGCTGCCTCATCAGTGCCCGTCAGTGAAGGAGAAATCAAAATTTTATAACAGAAACAAAGAAAACAAATTCAAAAAATGTTTGTTTTTTTCCTTTTGTTTAGCAAAAAATAAAAACCCCAGTGGTGGTAAAATACCACCAAAAGAAAGCTCTATTTGTGGGAAGAAAACTATAAAAAAAATTGTTTGGGTACAGTGTTGTATGGCCGCGCAATTGTCATTCAAAATGTGACAGCAAGGGGGGAAAGTGGACGGAAAGTGCCCAGTATTGAAGTGGTTAAAGGATAACTAAAGCCAAAAATATAAATGTGATATATTGCAGTTCACCTTCAGGCTTTGTGGTAGATGTAATAGTTTTCTTTTTTAGGATAACAGCAAATACAGCAAATACACATTGATATTGTCAGAAATACAGTAACCTTGCTAATTCATGCAAGATAAACTGGAAGCATAAAACAATCTTTTCTTCTTTATGTAAACTACGACACTCCCCATCCTCCAACTAGTGGATATAGACAAGGGCAAAGCTGTTTAAAGTTCAGACTGGGTGACAACCATAGCTTCCTTCATTAAAGGTAAAGTCCAGCCTGAGCTTGTTTGGCTGGGCTTCTCCTATTGGTCACAGGAGTGTTTTGCACTCCTGTGACCCATTATCAGCAGAGAGCAGGCTAAAGTCCACTCTCTAAAGTCCACTCTCTACTGACGTCACAGGAATCAGTCCAGGTGCCGGGTTATCCCAACAATGTAAGTCTGGATTCACCAGATGCCTGGACTGATACCCGTCTCATCCTCTCTCCGCTCCAGTGAGCGGGTGGGCAGAGTAGAGAGCTAATGATTGACAGTCAGCAGCTCTTTGCTCAGGAAGCTGTGAGATCCAACCATCTGCAGTGTTCAATTTCTCAGTTCTCAGTGCAGAGGCGGTGGGGGACAGATGCAGCATTGGACCGATGCTAAATCCACCTAGGTGAGTATGGATCTGGAAAAAAAACATACTTCTCTTTTAATACAGTAGAAGAGTGAGTGTAGCCACTCAGGAACAAAAAGTCCACTATTTGCCGTATTTCCAGAGGGAAAAAAATTAGATCCAATGCAGTCACCTCACCCCATTGACTGGTAAGCTGAATACCATACAGTAAAATGTTTGTTTTGTGATAAGATGTGCTTTAAGTACAGGTCCTTGTTAAGAATCTCTGTGTGTATATGTAGTTTATAGCTATAAATATACATGGGTATATCAAACCTCACCTCACAACTCGGACCCATGTGTTATTATTAAATTCTTCAGTTTGCAGTTACTATACCCACATGTTTTCACTGCATAAAGCACACATATGTTAGCCCCCTGAAGCACCCAAACCCCTCAGGAAACTAGGGCTCTCTGACTTCTAAATGTTCCCAAATATCAGGGTTACACCAAGGCCTCGAGGGAATATAAACTTCCTGCAAATTATGCCTTCTTGTTCTTAAAAAACCCCATAGGCTCCATACCAAATCTTATCCCTATTTTTGAAACATTTTGTTCTCTATCAGGCCTCAGGGTAAATCTTTCCAAATGCTCAGTCATGCCTATTAACCGGCCTCACCCATCAGCAACCTCATTAGCCACAAATTTCCCATTCACATGATGCACTCAATCTCTTCCATACCTCCAATGCTGTATCCTGGCCTAGGCCAACAAGGCCCAGGCCTAGGGCAGCACTTTGCAGGGGGGCAGCACGGACAGTGTCCCCGCTGGCTTGCACTACACTGTTAGGCAAATTAGTTTAGCACCCCCATAAATCAGCTGCACTGCTTCCAGTATGTGGGCAGTTGGCATTCTGCAACTGTGGGGGGGCATCACTTCAATTTTTTTACCATTCCTGCCCCATTGCAGAGATTTCCCCTCCCGTCTTGTCCCAAAGCCAAACAGGAAGTGAGAGGAAATCTGTGAAGATTAAAAGAATCCATTGCCCCCCCCCCCTCAGGCCATCAGAGCTGGTGTCCCCACTTGACAATTTCAGGGTGGGTCTTAAACCGCAAGGGGTGTGGCCTTGACAGCAATGGGTGGGTCATATTTAAATTAGAGGGTGCACAAATTTAGTCAGGCCTTGGCAGCACAAAACCTAAATACACCCCTGCATACCTCGTGATACAACTGACCCCCACATTTCAATTGCTTTATCATTTCATCTACCCCCTGATTTGTTTCTTGCATTAAACATTTGTATTTGTATGTATTTTATTTTAGGGCCTTTCCCATATAATCCTAAATTGTGAGCTATAATGAGCAGGTCCTTCTCATTCCTCCTGTATTAAATTGTATTGTAACTATACTGTCTACACTCATGTTTGTAAGGTGCTGCACAAACTGCTGGTGCTAACTGATGCTATTTTGTTCCTTGGCAGAAATGTAGCAATTTAAATACCCATACTTCCAAAAGTACTATTTTATTTTAGGGCCTTGCCCATTAAGGTGGCCAGATCTACTCCTGACGCTATGCAGAGAGACATAACTAAATTTGTGTGGTAGGGTAAGAAACCAAGATTTAATAAATCCCTTCTGTATTGTTCGTAAGGGTTTCGTGGTTTGGGGCATCCCCACATATGGCATTTCTACCTTTCCACTAGATTTACACAACTAGCCCAACGTCATGCCATGGCTGATAATATCCCGTGGCTGTCATGTGAAGCATTTTCTATCCACCCCTACCACTTGCCTGGACTAATATGGTCTGCTTCAATATCACACCGTCTTCTATCCCCAATAGAATAGTAGCCCAATCCTTCTACTTATGGTCATTATATAAGTCCAAATTCTTCTTAAGAGATCCCTTTTTGAAGTAGAGTTCCCCTGTAACTCCCAATTCTTCTTTTGGAAAGCACATAACCTCACCACCTTACGCTCTCTCTCGATTAACTCTAAGTTTTGTACCTTCACTTATCTTCAGCAGGAATATTAAATGCCTTTTACAGTGACTATTCATTACCTTCAAATTAAGCACTTTTATCCTTGTCATTACTTTTTCTCGCTACAAAAATCATTTTCACAATTTGAAAATATATGTATATTAAATCCTAGAGAAAAGGGTGTTATCTCCTATTTATATAGACATCATAATGTGCTCTACACCTAGAAAGACCCCCTATGACTTAATGGGAAGCTGAAATGAATACTATATATTGCTCTGAGGATTGGGTCGATATGCTTTCTAATCTAAGAAAATGTTCACGTTCAATCTCGGTGAGAGAAGCCGCAATTAAGCTCCATACGCGCTGGTACATAACCCTAACCAAAATCCATACTTTTTACCTGACTGTCTCTCCTAATTGCTTCAGGGGCTGTCCAGACTGTGGTTCTTTTATACATACATTTTGGAGCTGTAAAGTGCTTAAACCTATATGGCAACGGGCAGTCACTAAGGCTACCCAGTTAGCTGGTTCTAATATTTCCCTCATCACACCAATGTGTTTGCTTTTTGCTCCCATACCTGACATCCCTGTTCCATTTGCAAATTTATTACATACCTTATCCTTTTCAGTTCTGTGGGTTATAGCTCTTACCCGCCATTTCCATTCAATATCTTGGGCGCAAGTTAATTCTAGAATAGAAATGATTACGTTGTCTGAGCATATCCACCATACCCTCTATGAAACAATATTTTATTCTTCCATTGTTCAAATGTTCTTCTTATCCATTCAAATTTGCTACTTGATCTATATCTGATAGGATCTACCCCAAGGGCCCCTATGTAACCAAGTTGTGACATTTTCCCATTGATCCTCATATATATGTTCACTTATGTTTTCCTATGGCAGCTATCACCACTATCGTGCTTGCCCTGACGTGGCTATGCTGTTCATTTCCATTTTGGTTTGATATGGATACTGTTTTGTACTATTTTATGTCTTTATTAATAAAATTGTCTGTGAAGAAAAAAAAGTTCCCAGATATGACAATGCAGTAAAGTGAAGTGAAATTACACCTACAGCATCAATTTCAAATTTATGTCCCAAAATTCCTCTACATGCTGGATGTTACGTCTTTTGTAGATTCAGGCATTTTTGATTCTTGCTACCTAAGTGACTTGTGCATCATAATCCTCATTATCTGTAGAGAATTATCATAATGTGGACCAGAATGAGGAAGACTGGAAAATATAAGGAATGAGAATTAATTGTTCAGACTCTGTGGACTGGTCACATGATTTGCTCCTGCCCTAGCTGTCACTAGAATACTATTGAAGATAGACAATATGTGAGATTTAGAAGGCATGGCTGACAATTGCACTCAAAATTATGAAACTACGCTGTTATCTTAATTAACCACTTCCATACCGCGCCTATTCTGGCACTTCTCTCCTTCATGTAAAAATCAAAAAAAAAATTACTAGAAAATTACTCAGAACACCCAAACATTATATATATATATATATATATATATATATATATATATATATATATATATATACATATATATATTTTTTTTTTAGTAGACAGCCTATGAAATAAAGTGGCGGTCATTGCAACTTTTTATCCCGCACAGTATCTGCGCAATAATTTTTCAAACACTTTTTTTTTAAACGGTAATGAATTAAAAAAAAAAAAAACAGTAAAGTTAGCCCAATTCTTTTGTATAATGTGAAAGATGATGTTACGCCGAGTAAATAGATACCTAACTTGTCACGCTTTAAAATTGTGCAAACTCATGGAATGGCGCCAAACTCTGGTACTTAAAAATCTCCATAGACGACGCTTTAATATTTTTACAGGTTACCAGTTTACCAGGTTACCAGTTAGAGTTATGGAGGAGTTCTAGTGCTAGAATTATTGCTCTCTAACTCTCTAACGCATGCGGCGATACCTCACATGTGTGGTTTTGAACTGCGTTTACATATGTGGGTGGGACTTGCATAAGCATTCGCTTCTGAGCGCAAGCTACTGGGGACAGGAGCATTTAAATTTTTTTATATATATATTTTAGTTTTTATTTTACTTAATTTTTTTATTTTTTGATCACTTTTATTCCTATTACAAGGAATGTAAACATCCCTTGTAATAGAAATAGTGTGTGACAGGTCCTCTTTATGGAGAGATGCGGGGTCAATAAGACCCTGCATCTCTCCTCCAGGCTTGAAAGCATGAGATCGGGGAAAAAAATCACTGATCTCATTCTTTCAGGATTCAGTATTTGTTTACTTCCGGGTACCTGGGCGTGACATCATAACATTGTACCCGGGCCTCCGACATTCATAGAGATGACCGGTGACCATCTGTTCACCGGAAATCTCTATGCTCTTCGTTCGGCGGTGGCCGATTCGTTCTCCGGAGAGCACGGAGAAGCACCGGATGGCAGTGGGAGGCCTGTAAGAACGATCAAGCAGCGGAACCGCCGCTATGATCGCTCTTATGGTGCGCAAAATCGCCACCTGAAAAAAAGGATATCTGAATAATGCCTGTAGCTGCAGGCATCATTCAGATATCCCCCACTGAAGTCCAGGACATCACATGACGTCCTACGGTACGGAAGTGGTTAATGTGACAAACTACACAGCTGCAGATTTCTTTGTGAGGCACACCAAATCACTTATCTATAAAGCTGCCCTCATGATATCAATAAAAAAATATAACGTGTAAAAAGAATATATAAAAATATATTGAAAAAAGGGATCGGTGAAAGAAATCAAGTCCATCCACTATTGAGTGCATCTCCCATCACCGAAATTATTGTGGGCCTAAGTGCAATCCTCCACCATATAGAGTGCCTGCTTACCGGAACACATTGACCTCCTATTATGGAAGGTCAATCTCGCCTGTGGCTTATAACCCAGCCAGGGCCTTTGTCCCTCCAGAACAGACGGGAATCCACCTCTTTGTAGGTAATCGATGTTAGAAGCTCCCCATGCAAGAATAATAAAAGCTTGCCATGGCATAAAATCCTTTATACATTTATTATATCTTTCAAAAGATTGCAGTTACATCAAAATCCTGGGAAACTCACTAGTATAATAAAAAGCCACATGCACTCGCTTGGTTTGAGAAATAACCTGAACTGATGATTTATTTATCGGTTGCCAGCTGACCTGGTTTGTGAAATGTCTTTACTGCTAGGCCCATGGAGTATTTGTTATGAGAGTGGTGCAAATGCCTGCTTCTGTGAATAGACCTTATTAAGTGCAAGAATTGCTATAGACATGTCTCCTTTCCCAACTCTATTTCTTGCCTTGGCTTTACTTTCTTTCAGTTTTGCAAGATGCTGACCACATTCCATAACATTCCATCGGACAGCCCCAACCAAACCATATGTAGGTTATAGGTTCCTGATTCCCCCTGCATTGTATTTTAACTGTACTGTCTGCCGCCATGTTGTAAAGTGCTGCTGTTGGCACTATATAAATCCTGTATTATAATAATGTAAATGATGAAATATAAGGTATATGTTTCCATACTGTATTAAACACTAGGCATTTGCAGCTGAATGCAATATGAATGTGATCAACCATTTTGTTAATGGATCTTTGTATACAGAGGTGTAAAAAATATAGAAGTATAAAAACAGGAAATGATGTAATATTTAAATACATTTTTAAAATTTCCCCTGCGAATTTCCTGCAGTAAAAGGCAGTTTAGAATATACTATTGCTATTGATAGTGCAACACTATATCAACAGTATTTTTATATTTTTATAATAAAATAAACACATGCTTAAACTCGAATGACTTCATAAGTTGAAATCTTGTTTCAGCTACATAAATTCTAAGTTGTCTGATCTGTGAAATTAATGACTTGTGCTAGAATTATTAAAGAAAGAGTACTTTACTTGGAGGTCAAGTATAATATGTTCAAGATTATATAATAAGGTGGTTGCACTGCAGTTTAAGTACTGTTCCTACAGCTTTATGTTACATGGAAATTCTGACAGCAACAGCAGAATTAACAAGCTTGACCTCACTAGTTTAATGATTACCTAGAAACACCAAGCAATGCATAGTATAGAGTTATCATCGCCATCATCTTAATATTGCTCATCTGTGCTTTATTTAGGAATAAAAAGGCATGCTTTGAATCATATACTGCACAGAACAGCTAATGAATTCATTTTCAATGAACATGAGGCTAACAACGTACTACAACGTAAAAACGTAAATTAAAAGAGCAAGTCCAGGAAACAAAAGAATGGGTCAGCTACTAATTCTATTGATGACACGCTGATGTTGTGCTAAAGCCAGAAAATGTACTCAACTCAGATCTTTGTATGCTATGCAGCCAAAATTTAGAAATCAACAGGCTTATTGGGTATATACTGTATATACTGTGTTTCATAACTTCCTTATTCTCTGCATTCATGTATCATCAAGCACACCATGGCTATCAAAGCAGCATTTACATTTTTGTAGATGAGAGTAAGCATGGATCCTGCAGTTGTGCTTGGAGATTCATCTGTTGTCTCACAAGTAGGGGTTCTCAGATCATTAGATTACTGTCAAAAAGTACTAAGGTTAATAGGTGCACTACAACATTGCCTGGATGAGAAATTAAAGTACTGAGCAGGGTGTGCTAACTGTATGCATCTCAAGATTTAATTATCAATCTTACTTGGAATGTACATTTAAGCAGCAAGAAGCCATAATGTGTGAATATTTAATTTCAGCATAAAAATTAATGAGACAATATGCTGAAAACAATATTTCCTTCTCATGACACAACCTGCATACCCCAAGTCACAGACAATAAACTCGGTTTCTGCAATTGGTAACATCATCAGATAATCCCATAACACTGCTGCCACCTTCCGCAACAGTAATTGTGCTAGTCTTTGTCATAGTGAATGTTAACGTCTTTATCATGAATAAAATGGTATTAAAGGGGTTGTAAAGGTTTGTTTTTTATTTTCTAAATAGTTTCCTTTAAGCTAGTGCATTGTTCGATTTCGACTTTGATTTCCTGTCTAAATGTTTAAATATTTAACCCCTTAACATTTAACCCCTTGATCGCCCCCTAGTGTTAACCCCTTCCCTGCCAGTCACATTTACAAAGTAATCATTACAGTTTTATAGAACTAATGGTCCCAAAAACGTGTCAAAAGTATCCAATATGTCCGTTGCAATTATGGTCACCTGAAGTGACTAAAGGAAAATAAATATTATACACATAGATGTGAATATCATCAATAAATCAATAAATGTATGAAGAGATGAAAAACATGTAGCCACATCAATCATCGTGGACAGGACATTCTTCCCAGCTATACAAGGTAGGAGAAATACTCTTACCGGATCCGGAGGATCTGCCTGTCAGCGACAGCAGATCATGAAAGCATAGATTATCCCAAAGAGGGTCCACTCGACTTGTCCAGAGGCAGGATGATAGAGCCACACATAAACATGAATGTAGCCCCATAGTCCTTAACCGGAAACAATTGATGGAAATAAATCAATCTGGATCTGACAGATGTACCCAAAGAAGGAGGGAGGAAAACCCCCTACTTCAAAGAATGTTACGTGGTCAGGAGAGAAACTCCACAAATGGATAAAAAGGCATGATGATGAAGCAGGTCATGCAGGGAAAAAGAAAACAATGCTCCAAATGGTGCAGATGAAAAAGATAAGGTTTTATTGAAATACAACCAAACAAATTGCTGACATAAAAGTGATCACAAAAATGAATAAAAGAGGATAAAAGCAATATGAGGAGTAGGCGTACCAAGCCCTACGCATTTCGTCCTAAGGGACTTCAACTGAGCACTGACGGGCTGACCCCACCACCCCTTCAACCGCTGAAGCAATGCTGGCACCACTCATACGTCCATTTCCAAAAGACGTTTCCGTTTGCAGAGCAAACTTTTGTTCGATGAAAACCGAAAAAGTTTGTCCGATGGAGTGTACACACGGTCGGATTTTTTGGAAAACTTGCTCATTTTTTAAGCAAAAGGTCAGACCATGTGTACGTGGCTTAAGAGAAAGTCTATCTTAATATGGATTAGCCGCGTGTTTAAAATTAAACTAAAATACGAGATTGCGAATGACCGCGCCACAATGTATTTACGAAAATACAAAATTTACGAATCCATTAAACGAAAATTATTATCTAACAAAATTACGAATTTCGAATCAACGAAAATAAATTAGACAGTTAGGAATCATTCAGTATCAACTAAAATAAAACTGTTACAAAAATACGAACAGATCCGAATAGGAAAACTTGCGTCTTACGAAATTACGAATCTTTACGAATCTACTGAACGAGACGAAACAAAACAAAAAAAAAAAACAAAATTTTTTGTTGTACACATGTCTAATAGTTTCTTTAAAAAATGTATGAAATTCTATGTGGCAAGTTCTTTTATAAGACTAGGTCTAAATATTACTGAACAGTTATGATATTTTATGGTGCAAGACCTTTTCAGACATAGAGTATGTGCTGGCTAGGGCAAAGGTGTGTAGGAAATTGATGTAAGGGTTGGATGAACTTCAGACAGGACCATTTGAAAACTATGATGTACGAAAAACAGTGTCTGAATTCGATTCAGTGCCTACTCTATACGTCAAAGCTATTTTAAGTCCTCATAATAATCAAGCATAATCCCTCTCATGTACTCATTTTTATAACATAAGCTAATTAGAAATGCAAATTTAAGATCTATACAATCTCTGAGCAAGTGCATGTCTTCTAATTAAGATAATGCCATCATTTGACTTCAGGCAGAATACAAAGAATGTCAAGAGTTTAGACAAAGTGCATGTAGTTTTCAAGTTCAAATGAGGCTTGAAAGAACACTCTATCTCTTTTTCATTTATATTTGAGCAATTCAAATGCATATCTTTGAAAAATATTTTAATAAAAAAATATGCAGCCAGTAAACACAAGTCTGTATTTTCAATCCAACTGTGGTTGGTAAGATTATTTATTTAAAAAATGATACTCATCTATTAGGGCTTTACATTTGCACATGAATATGATATATTAAAAGAAAGAAAAACATTTTCAGGCAGTAAACATTCTAAAATCAACCAAGTGAATTTAAACAGCCCGGAAAATAAAGGTAGCAATTAATTTAACAGTTGCCTCTTAGTTATCAGATAGAGCTACATTCAAACACATGCAGCAATTACCAGTACTTCAATGATAGAACCTATTTAACCACTTAAGCCCCGGACCAAAATGCAGCTAAAGGACCAGCCCCCTTTTTGCAAATTGGCACTGCGTCGCTTTAACTGACAATTGTGCGGTCGTGCGACGTGGCTCCCAAACAAAATTGGCGTCCTTTTTTCCTACAAATAGAGCTTTCTTGTGGTGGTATTTGATCACCTCTTATTTGGTTGCGCTATAAACAAAAATAGAGCGACAATTTTGAAAAAAAATCAATGTTTTTTACTTTTGCTATAATAAATATCCCCCAAAAATATATAAATACATTTTTTTCCCTCAGTTTAGGCTGATACATATTCTTCTACATATTTTTGGTAAAAAAATCGCAATAAGCGTTTATCGGTTGGTTTACGCAAAATTGATAGCGTTTACAAAATAGGGGATAGTTTTATTGCATTTTTCTTTTTTTTTACTACTAATGGCGGCGATCAGTGATTTTTTTCATGACTGCGACATATGGCGGACACTTCGGGCAATTTTGACACATTTCGGGGACAATTGTCATTTTCACAGCAAAAAATGCATTTAAATTTCATTGTTTATTGTGGAAATGACAGTTGCAGTTTGGGAATTAACCACATGGGGCGCTGATGGGGTTATGTGTTCCCTAATGTGTGTTTTTTAACTGTAGGTGGGTGCGGCTGTAGGTCTGACTTTATCGATTGTGTCCCCCTATAACAGGGATGACACGATCGATGCAGCCGCCACAGTGAAGCACGGGGAAGCTGTGTTTACACACACGGCTCTCCCCGTTCTTCAGCTCCGGGGACCAATCGCCGCACTCCAGCGGCGATCGGGTCCGCGAGTCCCGCGGTCTCGGAGCTTCGGATCGGATCATGGGAACGTGCCGTGGGCGCGCGCCCGTGACCCACGGCTGGGTAGTAAAACAGGACGTACCTGTACGTGGATCTACCCAGCCGTGCCATTCTGCTGATGTATATGTGCAGGAGGCGGTCCTTAAGTGGTTAAAGGGTTAGTTCAACTTTACAGAAAATGTCTCCCTCCCCAACCCTCCCTTGGTCTCTGAGTGAGTAAGTGAGTGAGTGAGTGAAAAACTTGTATAGCGCTACATATGCGAACTGAAACGCCTCAAGGCGCTTGGTATCCATTTCCTTCGATTAATTGCCTTCAGAATAGGTGGGTTTTGAGTTTTTTTCTGAAGGCCTGGCCATTCACTTCCATTCGGATATTGGTTGTTAATGCGTTCCACAGTCAAGGTCCTTGCACTGAAAATCTATGTTCACCTTTGGACTTATATCGGGCCTTGGGTATTTGGAGTAGATTTTGGTTGGTAGAACGGAGAACGCGATTGGGGTTGTGGCTTTTTAATTTATCACATAAATATTGGGGCACGCTTCCTTGTACACATTTGTGCGTGAGGCAGAGCGCCTTAAATGTGATCCGGTCTTTTCCGGGCAACCAGTGGAGCGACCTGAGGGAGGGAGTGATTGATTCCCAGGTTTTTTTTTTTCATTACAAGTTGTGCCGCCATATTCTGGACGAATTGTGGACGGGCAACCTGGTATTTTGGGAGTCCAAAATAAAGGGCGTTCACATAGTCGAGCCTGGAGTTGATTATCGTTCCCACCACTACTGCTGTGTCTTCTTTTGGAATGAAGGGAACCAGTCTACGTAGCAGGCGCAGCAGATGGTGAGATCCGCTGACTACTGAACCTATTTGAGCATCCATTGTCATGTCGGAGTCAAATGTGACTCCCAGACTTTTGACTTTGGTGCTAGGGGTGATAGTTTGTCCCAGGATGGGCAGGGGTGTCCATGTTGTCGTAGAAAGTCTCTTTCGGTTAGCGTGGAACAGAAGAAGTTCTGTTTTTGATCCATTAAGATTAAGGTAACCCTCTGTCATCCAGTTCTCTATCAGAGCAATGATCCTTTTTTCTGCTGATACGAAAGTAAAGTTGGGTGTCATCAGCGTAGGAATGGTATAGTAAATTCTGGTTACTGATGATTTTGAGGAGAGGGCGGAGATAGATATTGAAAAGAAAAAAAGGTAGCGCTAAACATTTGTACAAACATAGAAAACAATAGTGAATGATGGTGATTAATTAAAACAGAACAATCATCATAAACTAAAATGTTTTTGCAGAAAAATAGTGAACTAGAATTCTTTGGCAAGAGTCCACATATATAATTGATTGGAAGGTTGGATCACATGTGTGACCAACTCATTGAAGAGGAACAGTCCTTCACCAAAAAAGAGTTAAATCTTCAAGGTGTATATACAGATGAATCACCAGTGACAAGTGGCAACCAGATAACAGAAGATCCTCCACCAACAAAGCATGTATGTCCGCTTACCAGATCCCGGTGGTCCCTTGATTATAGGAGACCCCAGGCAGCATGAAAGTAATAAGGATTGCGAAGCCTCAAGCTGGATGCACACAGTCTGCTAGAAATCATCACTTCGTTCCTTTAATCCAAATCATTGGCACTCATATGTCACAGATATGAAAAAAAGAAGAAGAAGGGGGTCTTGATCGTGTAAAAAAACCTTTAAAACTTTATTATAAAATTATGCATGCTAAACACTCACAATTTCGCAGTGATTAGAGAGCCTTTAGAGTCTGATGTCCCGGCCGGACACATACAGATGAACTTGTCCAAACAGGGAAACCAAGCAGTCAAGGGGGATGATGCCGATGTACCGCACGTTCCGCCCTACTAGTTTCGCGAGAGATCACTTCATCAAGGGGCTAGATATTGAATAGTATGGGCGACAGGGGTGACCCTTGGGGGACTCCGCATGACACGGTACGTTTTTCAGAAGTGAAAGGGCCTAGTTTCACTGTCTGGGATCGGTTTTCCAGAAAGGAGGAGAACCAGGGTAGATCCGAGTCTGCCACTCTAGCTACTTCTGCTAGGCGAGTCAGCAACATTTTGTGGTCTACTGTATCAAAAGCCGTACTAATGTGCAACAGTATCAGAAGACAAGATTCTCCTTCGTCTGCTGCTTCAAGAGCCTCATCCCATATTTTGAGAAGTGCTGTTTCCGTCCCATGACCTGGACAGAAACCTGATTGAAGTGGGTCCAGTAGTTTGTGGGTGTCTAAATGGTGTTGTAGCTGTTGCACTACTGCTTTCTCCATTACCTTGGAGAAGAAGTTTAGGCCTGTTATAGGTCGATGATGATTTGGGTCTTTAGGGTCGAGGTTGTTGTTTTTTTAAAATGGGTTTAATTATGCCTTGTTTCAGGGAGGTCGGTACTGTACCTTCCTTGAATGATTGGTTTATGAGGTGCGAGACAGCCGGTGCCAAAATATCGGCACATTCTTTCAGCAGTTTTGTGGGAATGATGTCATTAGGCGATGTACTGTCTCACAGGGTTCCGATTATATTTTTTGTGGTGTCGATGGAGATTGACTTTAGTGTAAATTTAGTTGATTGAGGCATATTTGTATTAATAACACTTTTTGGATTTACAGGGGTGGGGCTGGTGGTGTTTTTTTGCTGAATTGTTTCACAGATTTTTTCAATTTTGTTAATGAAATAATCCAATGATTTATAAAAACTTAAAACAATGATCTAATTCTTTCTTAGTTTATTCAAAATGGGAAAACAAATTTTGCCCTTACATACACTATAAATATTAGAGGAGGTTAAGTGTTAAGGGTTTAGGTATGAGAACCTTTAAAACATATAATTAATAAGGAACTAACAGTGCAGGGGATTTTAGGAAGAGACTACAATTCATATATCAAGCACTAATACCAGAAGTATTTTAAAATGAATTGAACAATTTTATAATTAATTAATGTAATACTGGAATAAAAGGTTTTTTTTTTTTTTTTTTTAATGTCTGCCTAGTAGGAGCTCTCAGATACTTTGAGACCCACAGGCAATACCAAGGTTGCCCTTACTGCAGTCCAGGCCTTTAACTGTGGTTCTTTATCAAGAAAAGGTGATTTCAAGGAATTAAACCTTTCAAAAGCTATATATTTGTAAATGACGAGTTTCAGTAATTTAAATGCAAAGTTAAATGCATCCCAATGCACATCAACAGTGTTCTGCACCATGTGCATTGTAGCACTCTAAAATACATAACTCAGGGTTTGACAAATTTGCTTGGAATCTAGAAGACAGATAAAAAAGTTAGAAGACAGAAAACGCGCCCTGTCCCGCCAAGCTCGCATGCAGAAGCGAACAAATATGTGAGTAGCGCCCACTTATGTAAACGGTATTCTAACCACACATGTGAGGCATCGCTGCGATCATTAGAGCGAGAGCAATAATCCTAGCCCTAGACCCTCTGTAACTCAAAACATGCAACCTGTAGAATTTTTTGAACGACGCCTATGGAGATTTTAAAGGGTAAAAGTTTGACGCCATTCCACGAGCAGACGCAATTTTGAAGCGTGACATGTTGGGTATCAATTTACTCGGCGTAACATTATCTTTCACAATATAAAAAAAAAATTCGGCAAACTTTACTGTTGTCTTATTTTTTAATTTAAAAAAGTGTATTTTTTCCCCAAAAAAGTGCGCTTGTAGGACCGCTGGACAAATACGGTGTGACAGAAAGTATTGCAATGACCGCCATTTTATTCTCTAGGGTGTTAGAATAAAAAATATACATAATGTTTGGGGGTTCTAATTAGAGGGAAGGAGATGGCAGTGAAAACAGTTAAAAAACACATTAGAACTGCTAGAACTGTTTTACTTGTAATGCCAAATGGCCACCACAAGATGACGCCAGATTACAGAAGGCCTGCAGAAGGCCACAAAGCCGCAGCCTCAATTACCGGCGGGCCCGGGCCCATAGAGACACAGGATCATGTGTCTCTGTGCGCCCCCACCTCCCCTGTTGCGCGATCGCAGCGGGCCCGCACCGGCCAGTAATTGAGGCCGCGGCTTTGCGGCCTAAGCTTCCTGACATAACTGTAAATGCTCTGTGAGCTAGATTGCTCTGTTCTGAAAGAAAAAATATGCAGGGCCTACTTTTTTCATGCACCGAAAGTGTGGCGACAGCCCTTTTATTTTGAATGGTCTACCTAACAGTGAAAACACTTGTGTTGCATGAATGCTAATGAACTCCTAAAGCTGAACTAATATTGTATATTATTGCATAGGTGACTAGTCAGCTTAACACCTTTTATAAGTCTGAACCAGGGAATGCTGGCACATTATTGCTGCCTGGAGTCCGTTTAGTTGGAATGTAGATTCTCTAGTCACTTACCTGTAGAACCCCCTCCTAGATATGTATCCATATGTCGGATTGCAGAACATGCTAATTAGAAACTGGGACACCCAAATTCCACCCAATCCCTTCACAAAAAAAATCCAAAAATGTACCCACATACACCTAAGTTATATAGGTGATTAAATCTCTCTGCTTCAAAATTTAACTGCTTACTGACAGCTATCTCATTAACAACATTTCACTGAGCTGTAAATGAGATGACTGCCAACAAGGAATTGAATCTCTAAGTGGCAAAATAAGTTAATCACCTATGCAATTCTAGTTTAATGATGATAGAGTGTTAAATTATGGAAAAAGGAGATTTTTAAGTGTGATCATGTTAACAGGAAATGTAGCACAACGGAACTTATGATGATGTCATCAGTATTTTAAAATGGTAAGATCTTCTGTTGTATTTTACTTGCGTAATTCACAATACCTAGACTTCCGAATTTTTAAGAACAATTACAAAGATTATTATTAGTAATTTTAGTGTTAATAACTGTTTACTTACTATATACACGTTTTTCCTCTCAACTTTTGTTCACTGTAATCTACTGTATCTTTTATAGAGCTTTACTTTTTAAAATTGGTTTACATTCCTTATTTTTCTAGTTGTCCTATCCCAATCTGTTGCTCCCTGGAGCCACCCATCACTTGAGGGCCTACTGTAAATGGTGATCAATAGCACACGATAAGATGCTGCTACTCCCACTTTCCCTATTGATTATTCAGACCTGTGTCTACCTTTGTTATAAAAAAACAAAGAGAAAGCTCTCCACAGAATTCAGAGAGACATTGGGGAGGAGGAATGCAGAGAAAAATGAAAAACAAAGAAAAAAGTGTTGATAATATACATTAAAAGATGTACATTCTTTATTATCTGGTTAATACAAATATGAAAGTGTACCTTAAAAGTATGTCAGAATTGTATTTATTTTTTTAACTGCCAGAAACAAATTTTTCAAGTATTTTAGCAACCTACAGTGCCACTATAGTCAAACTTGGCATTGTAAAAACATTAACTCAGCTCCAGGATGCAGAATATCTCTTGTTCTGCTTTCAGGGGCCAAAGAAAAAAAAAAAATTTTTCTTTGAACATGCTTATTTATGAAAGATCCATATTTGTCCTCTTGGCTCATTTCTGGCATCTGTGAGATGCCAAGACGAGGCCAGTATGCAGAGGAGTGACATCATCAGTGGCTTCCCAGGGGGAAGAGCTAAAATACACTGGACCCGGAAAAAGGACAATCAGCAAATGTCAGGTAGTAACAAAGCAAGGAAGCAGAGGGCAGGTGGTGCATTGCTGGAGAAGGACATACTAGAGGGCAAGTTTGCCATAATATGCAAGTATATTGTGCAAACATGCATTGTTTGACAAAAGCACACCCATGTGAAAAGTTAAGCTTTAAGAATTAGTTCTTCTTTATTGAATGTAATATCAATTACTAGTTTGATGCACAGTGTTGGAAAGTATGCAGGCACAAGGATCTGCACTCATCTGTAGATCACACACAAGAAAATCATTATATTAGTGGATTGTAAAACAAAATCATTCCTGAAATAATATACAGCTATAGTACAAGGAAGAGGTAAATAACCACAAATACGATTTTCTCTGTTCCATTTTAAGGAAAACATTTTGCATAAGAAAATTAAACGTAAAAACAGATACTGGCTGTTGGAAAGAATTCCAAGATTGGGGATGGATCTGTCCAATACCAATTTGTATGATGATTTATCATTGTGAGGTTGTGGTTAGCAGACCCCTTGTTTTTCAACTGTTGGGATTCCTATAACTCAGATTGGTTTATTATGTAATGAAAAAAGCAGCAATGATGTGCAACATGGTAGTGAGCATTTGTAGAAGCCAACTTATGGTTCCCCAGGGCCCAGAGTCTAAGCCCCAGCCTGCTTCTTCACCAGGAACCCTTATGGTGGGGATGGACTTGCAGCATACTGGAACAGGATCGCAGCCCCCAGGTAAGCGAATGCAGAGACCACTCACATGGGCAGGAGACAAAAGAGGATCCAGGAAATTAGCTAAAGTCAGGGGCAGTAGGCAAGCAAAAATGGTAGACTAAAGCCTGGTACACACTATCATTTTTTTTTCAGTAGGGCGGAAAAAAAATGTCAGCCACTGTACTACGATCCAACGTCAGTACAGCAATCTTGCCCCCGCTGAGTTGTTGTGAAGGGGGGAGCCCCCCTCCCTCAGCCCAAGAGCACAGAGAATCTAGGAAGTTGCTTAGGCAACCCTAAACATGTTTATATGTAGAGAAGAAGATTGGGAGTTGGGCCAGGAAGTGATAGAAGGGAAAGGGATATACACTCATCCGGCATTCTATTGGGTAAACCTGTTCAATTGCTTGTTGACACAAATTGCTAATCAGCCAATCACATGGCAGAAACTCAGTGTACTTGGGCATCTAGACGTGGTGAAGAGGACTTTGAACAAGCCTGATGGTGACTACCAGAGGTAGGAAGGGCTGACATACATTCTCAGGGTGCAGGTTTTTGGCCATGGACTCTTTAGACAAAGATAGGTGAGGTAAGGCAGGCAGCAGTAGAGAAAAAAGAGCCTTTAAGCTGAACCAGCACATCTGTACTTTGTAGGATAGGCTGTCTCCTCTAGTAACTGACCTTTACTCACTGCTTCATCTCATATTCCCTTGGATGAGTTCTCTCTTAAAGTCCTCCCAGCCACTTCATAGCCTCCAGCTCATGAAGACTCCCCTTCTTTAGAACTCCATTCCTCTCAGAATCAATTCCAGATCTTTGCCAGGCTTTCCTCAGATAGGCCTAGCAGCCAGAAGCCACCTGACTAGGCCTAGCAACCAGGGACTGTGAACACTTCCACCCAGGCTGCAGCCCGGGCAGGAAGACTAACCCTGATCACCTGACTTATTTCCATTAAATAGCTTTTCCCTGCATTCATAGCATCTGATTGACTGAGGAAGGTATGTTTATCCATAACTTAAATGTACTGTAGATCATCATAGTAATGTCAAAGGCAACAGTGCCACCTACTGACAAAAGGGAGAAACCACAACTGCATAGAGTTAGAACAGAAGTCATTTGACCATTAAACACTAGAAATTAGCCAGGCTGGCTACTACCCAGCATAACTGAATTAACTTGTAGCCCTATTCTAAGACGAGGGTGCAACATCAATATGAACCAAAATGAGTAATGTTTCCAACACCTCGTTGAAGCTATGCAACAAAGAATGAAGGCAGTTCTGAAGGCAAAATAAGGTCTAACTCGGTACTAGCAAGGTGTATCGAATAAAGTGGCTGGTGAGTGTAAATCCACAGTAAAGCAGGCGATGCCCATGGATGAACACAGAGGCCAGCAGCACATGTAAATAGAATAACAGATCTAGCAGAACCACTGCAGCAAGGAGGTAAGAATTGCACAAACAGAAAAATGTAGGCTAGACCATGACAGACCAGTGATTGGTTGCTATAGGTTACTGCATTTTGACTTAATAAATAAATGTGGGCGTGTCAACACCTATCAGGAAATTCAGAAAGATTCAGGTAGATATAATAAACATTTTAATGTATTATTTTTAAAACCTAGCTTGTGGTCAGACAGAAAACCAGGGCATTATAAAGATATTGATCATGATGATGATAAAAATAATAACAATAATAATAATTGTAAGCTCCTATAGGGCAGGGACTGTTGTAATTGTACAACATGTAAATTGAGGCATAAGCTAGCGGTGCTATATAAATTCCTGTAATATATAAATAAATAATAAACCCAATTACATTTTGCTGCCTATCTGTATTTTTAAAGGTTGTGTATGACATCTGCCTGATTTATGATAATAACATATGAAAAATAGGCCTCTGCGTATATCATATATATGCCACACAAAAGAACATTGAGGTTCTGAAAGTGTAGCTCAGAGCACCTTAATTTTCTTTCTTTTCTACTTGTCTGATAACTGAAATCACAGCTTTGCTGACAATACGAAAGTAAAAGGACTATAATCCATACAAGTGATTTCTTCAGAGACCAAGCAGCAGAAGAGGTGAGAATTAACCATTATTCTGAATGATGAAAGTGAGCTCCATCTTTGCACTGAAGCTCTCACCCCCACCGCATTAGATTAATCAGGAGAATAACTATTCCGTCTCCCATGGTAGATGCAATCTATGATGTCCCCGTGTGCTCTTCTGCCTGGTTAACTCCATGGGAACAGCTGGACACAGTGACAATGTTAAACCAGCTGTTAGCTTTGCCAGTCTTATTTTTCCCTTCAGGCAGAAACAAAAGAAAGCAGACACATCCTTCGACACCAGCCGCTCACAGCATGACATGTCACTATGTGTACCATACATCTTGGGCTGACACTTACACAAATAAGTTGTAGTCTTACACAGCAAATTCTGATGACTGAAACATTGGTTTTGACTTGCTCTCACAGTTAAGTAAAGATACCCATATGCTATGGATCCTTTCAATATGACAGGTTTAAACATCGCTCGAGAATACGGAAGCATTTGTGTCAGGATTTAGTTATTTTTGTATTTAAAATTCAAAGGGTAAAAAAATGAAGGCCATGCACTTTCAAACTACAAAATCTATATAGCCAGTGGCAGAAATCTACTATGCTGTTTTTTCTTTTTTTTTTTGCAAAATATTAGCAATGGAAAATAATTATTGAGTAAAGTCCTCTTCTACTACATATCATCAAGGTCAGTTGAGGAAAATCTCTCATACCTAGTGTTTAATCATATGTTGTGGACAGTCCATGTGAAAAATCGCACAATTTTGGTTGTGATGTCCTTTAGGGCAGTGACACCAATCCATCCAAAGACGAGTAAATGTTATAGTTTACCTACCTACAACATTATTAGATTGACAAACCAATTACTCATGTTCATAATGTAGGTATGCTAAAACAGAACTTCAGCCACAGACACTTATACAATTTCATAAGGGGAAATAGAAAGTTACTATATGGTGGAATTGCAGACAACTAGGCAATTTATACCATATCTTATGGGAATATAAAGTAGCAAACTAGTCGGTTTTGACCTGTTATGACTCCCTTACTGGTAAACGAACATCTCTTACCCCTGCACTGGCATTTTTAGGCATTGGCCTACAGGTATATCCCGTGTCCCCAAGAACGATAGTGGCTCGTACTCTTTATGCCGCCAGGCTTACTGTCTCCAAACATTGGAAGTCGACAGCAGCCCCTAATATAACCAGGGTAATATATAAAATCAATACACAATGTCAATATGAAAAGATGCTTGAACCACAAGGCTGATAGGCTCCACTATGTTTGGAAGCATTGGCTAGACCATACTCAGACCTCTGTTGCTTCATAGGTTCCTTTTTTTTTTACAGCTGAGATAATACTGAAGACTAAATATTGCTCTTTAGTGGTGTCTTAATCCAAAAGATCTATACTGGTTAACTGTAATTGTATCTAGAACCAATTGAGGACAATTTACCTTATTATCGTATTTCCTATGCTGGCTTATGTCCCTTAGTCTTTGTCTCCTTTTGTTTTGGTTGTATAATATAGTATACACCTGTCCACAGTCTGATCCCATATGGGATGACAGGTGGGGTCCTTGCATAGGGGAACCTAACATTCTTGACGCCTGTATTTTGATTATTTTTTGCCTACAATATTTGTAATTTCTGTATTCAAATATTGTCATGCTCTATCTACGACTGTTTCATTTTCTGCTAATTACACTTTCAATAAAAAGTTATGGCTAAAAAAACAAAAACAAAGCATGGCCAAAGCTTTCTTGGCCATATTCCTCCTCTGGATCACAGTAGTGCATTTACTTTTGCTCTCTTGCGGCCAAGATTCAGCCAACATCGAACTAAAGACTGCTGTCAGATGATGTTACAGTGTCCTTCCAGTCTCTGGAAGAATCTCAACCATATTGTTGAGGTCCAACCAGATGCTCATAGAGTTTAGCCAGCATGCACCTGCCCCTTCTCCAGCCAGACACTTTAGTGAGCACTGGAGGGGCAGAGCAGAGACTGGTGACAGACAGTTACCACTCTCTGACCGGGGACGACTGAGAACTAAATGATCAGTGGTCATGTGGGGGAAAGCTGCAACATCAGACCAGTGCTGCCACATGGAGGGGAGTAAATATATATATATATATATATATATATATATATATATGTTCTTTTTTTTTTATTATTCCAAACTCCTTTACATTTTCAGCTTGGTCCTATTTACTGTAGAATGACTGCCGAATGACGGCTACAGCGCGGGTCTGAATATCCAACTTGCCGCCAAAAGACGGCCGCCCCTTTGGGCGTTCCCAGCGCGCGCTTTAGAGCGCGCTGCGGGGAAGCCCTGTGTTGGCCGTGTCCCTTGGACATAGTCAATCACAGATCGCGGCGAACGGCCAATCAGAGTGGCCATTTGCGATGAGATCTGTGCGGCGAATGAGAGATGATCTCACAGATCATCTCTCATTGCCGTTTTTACACAGAGACAGCGTCCTGTCTCTGGAGAGGAGGAGACCGATCTGTGTCCCTTGTACATAGGGACACAGATCGGTCACCCCCCCAGTCACCCCCCCTCCCCCACAGTTAGAACACACCTAGGATACATTTAACCCCTTCCTCACCCCCTAGTGTTAACCCCTTCAGTGCCAGTCACATTTATACAGTAATTAGTGCATATTTATAGCACTGATCGCAGTATAAATGTGAATGGCGCCAAAAATGTGTCAAAAGTGTCTGATGTGTCCGCCATAACGTCGCAGTACCAATAAAAATCGCAGATCGCCGCCATTTCTAGTAAAAAAATAAAAATAATAATTCTGTCCCCTATTTTGTAAGCGCTATAACTTTTGCGCAAACCAGTCGCTTATTTAAATTTTTTTTTTTTTTACCAAAAATATGTAGAAGAATACGTATCACCCTAAACTGAGAATTTTTTTTTTTTTTTTTTAATGGGATATTTATTATAGCAACAAGTAAAAAATATTGTATTTTTTTTCAAAATTGTCGCACTTTTTTGTTTATAGCACAAAAAATAAAAACCGCACAGGCGATCAAATACCACCAAAAGAAAGCTCTACTTGTGGGGAAAAAAGGACGTCAATTTTGTTTGGGAGCCACGTCGCACGACCGCGCAATTGTCAGTTAAAGCAACGCAGTGCCGGAAGCTGAAATTTCACCTGGGCAGGAGGGGGGTATATGTGCCCAGTAAGCAAGCGGTTAATTGATTTGATAATAAATCCAGTGCTGTACTTTTGCCACTACAGCTGTGAGAACTAGGGGAACTGAGGCTCTAATTCAGTGAAGGGATCCTGTTGTTTACTCTCCCTTTCCTTGTTGCCTGCCCATTTACAGAATACCTTGCATTTTTTGAACAAGGGAAGAGGAGGGGATGAAAAACAACAAGATTCCTTCACTGTGAGAACCACAGCTCTTGTTCATTCACAGAATGCCTTGTATTCTGTTCAAAGAAGGTGTTTTGTGAATGGATAAAGCGTGAGGAAAGGGGGGTAAACAATATCATCACTGCATGAGAGCCAAAGTGTGGGAAGTACAGTACTGGAGGCATTACCCAATGGGCACAAATCAATTTATTCTACAGGAAACAGGACCAAGTAGAGCATTTAACATACCGCAGAAGAGGTAACTCTCCCCCCCCCCCCTTATGAATTTGTATAAATGTCAGAGGGCTCCCACTAAAAGACAATAACTCTCTAATGCAGCATTGCCAATACATCATGTATAAATAGAAAAATATTTCCTAGCAATCTAAATTATACATCCGCTTGGAAAGTGACTGATTTATTTTTGGCACATTACGCATTTTCTGAATGGTATATGTGATTAGGGTGTATTCACATTTCATCAATCCAACATTTTTGGTTGCCAATTGTGCATCCCAAACTTTTGTTTATGATACTGTACTATAGAGCCATCTCACAAACTCTGAATGAAGCTTGCTGTGTACTGTAGAGCATGGTTATTAGTGGATTCTGTAGGAAAATAAACAAGTAAATTGCCTGTTATGGATAGTTAGGAAAATTGTGTTCTATTCTGATTTAACCATTCAGCTTCTCTGGGCTTAACAAAGATAGCTACATCATGACTTAATACAATGCATACTTAACCCATCTACATACCGCATTAAAGTGACACTAAAAAAATTGACCATACTGAAGTATGTATTCATAACTCAAGTACCTTTTATTGCTCTCATCCTCTTTTAAATCTTAAAATTCTTTTTTTTTCCTCCTGTGACCCAGCGTCCTGTACACACAATCAGTTCAAACAGATTAAAAACGGACTGAAGTTCGTTTTCATCGGTCCAAACCGATCGTGTGTAGGCCCCATCGGTTCGTTATCCTTCGTTCCAAAAACAGATGGCTTGCTTTAAAATTGAACCGATGGACGGCTAACTGATAGGTCAAAACCGATCGTTAGTACGCACGAGCATCGGTTAAAAATCCACGCATGCTCAGAATCAAGTCGACGCATGCTTGGAAGCATTCAACTTTGTTTTTTTCATCACGTCGTTGTGTTTTACGTCACTGTATTCTGTATTCTGACACGATCGGTTCATGAACCGATGGGGTGTAGGCACATCAGTCCATCAGTCAGCTTTATCGGTGAACCGATGAAAACGGTCCGTCGGACCGTTCTCATTGGATGGACCAATCGTGTGTACATGGCTTTATAGAGGATGGCTACGTTTGTTCTCCATGGTTCCACGGTACATAGGAATGTAGCTACTCTCTCCTGCTCGCTCCCTAATGGACTAGGGACTGTGGGATTTGTAGTGTGTATCGAGCAGTGTACATGACTCCAACTAATGTGTACTGCTTGTTCCAAACAAGTGAGGGGGGAAAGGTGGGTTTCATAAAAAATGGATTACAGGGCCATTAGGCAGTGAATGTGCATGGGATATTTTTGAAAAAAAAAAAGGATAATATTTAGGCCCCTTTCACACTTGTGCGACTTGTTCTGCAACTTGGGACTGCATAGTCGCATGACAAGTCGTACCTCATGATTTCCAATAAGTAACTTAATGTCACGTTAAAGGGGTTGTAAAGGTAAAAAAAAAATCACTAAATAGCTTCATTTACCTTAGTGCAGTCCTCCTTCATTTCATCCTTCGATTTTGCTTTTAAATGTCCTTATTTCTTCTGAGAAATCCTCACTTCCTGTTCTTCTGTCTGTAACTCCACACAGTAATGCAAGGCTTTCTTCTGGTGTGGAGTGTCGTGCTTGCCCCCTTCCTTAAGGGGATAAGCAGGAGAGTCAGGACGCTCTCTACGTTGCAGATAGAGAAAGGAGCTGTGTGTTAATGGGTGTCCTGACTCTCCTGCTTGCCCCCTCCCCCCTCAAGGGAGGGGGCAAGCATGACACCCCACACTAGGGGAAAAGCCTCACATTACTGTGTGGAGTTACAGACAGAAGAACAGGAAGTGAGGATTTCTCAGAAGAAATAAGGACATTTAAAAGCAAAATCGAAGGATGAGTTAAGTGAAAGAGGACTGCACTAAGGTAAAGGAAGTTATTTAGGGGATTTTTTTTACCTTTACAACCCCTTTAAGACAGGACAAAGGAACCTTTTAAAATGATAATTTGCAAGTTCTCCCAGTTGCTAAAGGGGCAGCAATGTTGTCTTCAGAGTCACATTAGAAATTATGTAAACACTGTCTAAAAATATCATAAAGAATATTAATTTGAGTATTAGGTTTAACAGATTTGACTTTTAAACAGTTCAAAGCTTATACACAATACAGAGTTAGGCCTCTAAGATTTACAACTTGCAAATAAAAAGGAAATATATATAATCTTTTAAGTAACATGACTGTACACAAACATCCCTGGAGCTAAGCAGTGAAGGACTGACACAAAGGTCCTACACTATTTTTAAAGAACGCCACAACTTTGGTTACAAGTAGGGGTGCAATGGATCACCGTTGATCCGTGATCCGTGATCCCAACGGGTCACCCCCTTCGGATCGGCACGCTATGCGATCGGCAGATTGTTTACACCCACAAAAGGAGGAGGAGCACACCTAGTTACAAGACACCAGTATGGAGGCACTAGCTGGGGAGAAGGAGCCAGGAGCGCTGACGGGGGACCCGAGAATTGGAGGTTTGAGATACTCTGTGCAATTCCATTGTACAGAGCAGGTAAGTATAAACCTGTTTATTATTTTCTTTAAACAAAAAAAGATGTATGTTGTTTTGCATCGAGAAAAAATTGTAACTTTCCATAAAAAGAAAATCCACAACCATTGATTAAACTCACACCTGCTTTAACCACTTGCTTACTGGGCAATTAAACTGTAATTTTTTTTGCCTTCTTCCTGTCCCATAGCCAAACAGGAAGTGAGAGGAAATCTCTGCAAATTAAGGTCACCAGAACAAGTGTCCCCATTGGACGATTTGCCCTCTATTACTTTTCCGGAGACAACTTTACTTTTAATGATAATGGTAAACAGGACACATAGAGAGGGTGACTCTGCCTACTGGGGGCACAGAAAGCAATACAAATTCACAGGTGTACTGATCGCTCTCCACTCTATTACAAACTAAAACAAAAACAAAAAGTTTTACCCTGTAAGGTGTTTCTAATCTCTTTTCGCAGTAGATCAAAGGGGTCTTTGATTAAGGTATACAAAAAGAAGCGAACAATCTGACTTTAAGCATACTTTCACACATGAAAACAACTTCCTCTCATCTGTTTCTTCCTCTTCTCTCTTACACAACTGCAGAATCTAGTTTATAAAAAAAAAGTTAATACCTTTTTTACATTTAATAATGGCACTTCCTCAGCCTGGTTATACACTACCTCCTGGGGATGTTTACATCACACATCTCATGGGACGGTGTTTCACCATGAGATCACACACTGTGCACACATGTTGCAGGCCTCTTCTAGGGCTAAGACCCCAGGCACATCTGAACATGGAGGAGATCTCATTCAAACATGGCAGCACAGGAGTAGTTAGGAGTACTTGAGCTGCAATGAAGACAACACTGGACTACATAGACCAGTAAGTATATGTTTTCTTTTTTCCTACAGGGATAGTTATTAGAAAGCTTAAATTAGTGGAGGTTCACTTTAGGCCCAGGCTTTCTTTTTGATAGCATGTATCTACTAGCCATGAAGTGCAATGGATGGCCATATCGGACAATATGAAGGTGCCACGGGTGGAAGGAGGAAGGCAAAGAATCAACCACACATGTTTGTAGTAATATTAATATAGATGTTTGGGATATTAGCTGGAAAGGGGCTTTTTAATAAATTGAGTTACACTATATTTGTTTCCTCTGTTTGTTTCAATATCCCACCTTTATGAGGTTAACTCCATGCAAGTGATCCCCATTGGATGGAAATTCGATCAGTGACCGATTATATATGAAGTGCCTGATATTATTGTCTGTTCGGTGAGTTTGAACCCCTGCGGGGACTTTGATTCCTACACGTGGTGGATTAAGAGTGGGCAGGCTGGTGCACGCTTCCTTCCTCTGTATCTGACACTAATTTTGGGATAAACACACAGACTTTGACTATATCAAGATTTCCCATCCTTTTTTGCCTACTTTATGGTGGAGTTGGACACTTATATCCATACTTAGCGCTGTTTTGCATTTTTCTCTTAAATGATTTATTTTGGACTTTGAATGCTACTTTGTTATTAATATAGATGTGTTGGTATTTAAAATATTGTGTTATACAGTATGTATGGCATGGTATTTAGGTGTTGATTACAGGCATTTAAGGTTACACATCAAAGGAAGTTTGCTGACAAAATCTTGTGGCCAAACGACACGTATCAAAAGATACAGAGGACCCTTTGATGTGTAAATCTTATCTAAGACGACCTAGGTGTGTGAGATGGCCTGGTACTTCCTTACATACATAAGGAAGTATTTATTATGGGTAATTAGACTTGAGGGGGGGTAGTCATTCAATGGGAACATTTGGTTGACCCCCCCTCCAGTATGAGACCAATATATGAGAAAGACTGTCTGACATCCAGTTCATCTTGTTATAGAGAATGTACTCCCGGTATTCTCTCTGTATGAGTATGGGGGCGCAGGTAGAAATCTGAAATATTCTGTTGGACTTTGTATCATCTGTGGACTTTGGACTTTATTCTGTATTGGAAGTCGGTTGAATTAAATTTTGCATTCTCTGGAGGGCCTGGTGTGTTGCTGCAAAAACCACTTACTAACATCATACTAGACACTATACTATAGATTATACGCGCTAAATATCTAAAGACTACAATGTTATGGTCCATAATTGCGCAACAGAGCATACAGGTTTGGGGATACCTGGTAGCTCTGGAGAAATGTGTACTCTATAGACCTAGGTCCACCTTAGAGGGTAAGCCCACAAGGTAAATTAAATTTCTGTAACATTTCTGTAAGAAAACAGACTTTGGCCATAATAACACTTAGTTCATTACATAACCTCCTAATTAGACTTTGCAGGCAACCAAAAAATGTGGGGGGCATAGATGAAATCACAATTTATTATTATGTATGCAACTTTTTTTTTTATATATGGGTGGGATTTTTCAACTTTAATAAAGTTGTAATGTTGGATTATAATATTACTATGTTCGAAAGGTGTGTCCACCTCTATGGCAGCAAATTACAACTGGATGTGCAACAAAGTATCAAGTGTAATCGTGTGATGTTGACCCTTTATCATTATTATAACAAAACAATGTATCAGATTGTTTTTTTTTTATACTACCATAATGAAGGGATGGATGTTTTATGATGTATTGTTAAAATAAAGATGTAACATTTATATATATATATTTTTTTTTTGGTTGCTTACAAAGTCCCATTCAGAGGTTACCTACACAACATGGATGGTGTCAACCACTTACCTACATTTGAAATGATATATTGTTCATTGGTCATAATTACACAGGAACAAAATGAGTGACCAATGAACATAAATAGCTTATCTTTATACAGGCATACCCCACTTTTAAGTACACAATGGGGTTTATTTGCTAAAGCTGGAAAGCGCAAAATCAGGCTCACTTCTGCATAAAAAAACAACAAGCTTCCAGGTTTTATTACCAGGCTTAATTGAACAAGCTGGGGTTAGAAGCGCATTGGTTTCTATGCAGAAGTCAGCCTAATTGTGCGCTTTTCAGTTTTAGTACATAAACCTCATTGTGTACTTAAAGGTGGGGTATGCCTGTAGATATGCAAAAGGGATGATAATAAAACAAAAGTAGCAACAATTTTTGAAAAAATCCTCTTATTATTAGGTCAAATTAACTTTTGTGCATTGGTCTACTGAATTTCACATTAATGGTATCAGATTAATACTGAACATGTCTTTACTATAAAATTATGCCTGCTGTTTTCCATAAATGCAAAACAGAGCTAATTATGAATCAGAAAGTGAGAGAATGTACATATGCTTAGTGAAACTCTGCACCTGCACAGGCTAAGCATTCATCATTTTCCATGGCTGTTTTTTCAGTATAATGTTACTCCTAACAGTAATTCAATTTACCCCATGTGAATAAATGACACATATGCATAATGGCATGCAAATTTATGATTTGATCTTTTGGTCCGAAAGGTAAATTTCAAGTTATTAAGAAAATCATAAAGAAGCCCATTGAGGGTTCAACAATGCGTCTTTGCACAGAAATCCAAAGCAAACACACATGACCCTGGAGTGGTTGTTTTTTTGAAGTGTCACATGCCATTATTTCCAAAGTAACAGGAATGTCTTTTATTGGCCATGTATAAGGTCATTGAATATTAACTTAATTTTCACTTGCTTGAGAATGGTGTGGTGTCAACAATAGAGATGTGCCTCTTCAGCTGATCCAAGCTACAATGTGACAGAAAGCTGCCACTGAGGAAGATGGATGATTGCACAGCCTGACCCTTATCCCCCCCTATCGTGACACAGTTCAGTCTTCTCAGTATCTCTACAACAAAAGGCCCTCACTGAGCTCCCAGTGGCCTTCAGCTTTATTGGTGCTAACAGGTCCAGACACTTTCATCGATCGATTTCTATCCCTCTTAAACACAAGAGCTTGCCCTCTTTGGTGAGTTAAACCCTGGCACAGATGTCTTTTTTTAATTGCTTCTTTGCTGTCTGTTGGGAAGTATGCGATCGGACAAGCGAACACCGCGTCAACTAAGAAAATGCCTAACCACTTATCTCTGGCTCCCTATGGCATTTAAGAGAAAGTGATATGTGTTTTGCCTGCAAACATTAACCGTTTCAAGTCTTGTTTTTTTAAGACATATTATTAAAATAGATTAACTAGAACACAACAATCCTGTAGGTATTTTACCCTGCATATCAAGGAAATTGAAATATCACTTGTAATCATTTTTATTTATTTTTTGCTTTTTTTGCATAATTACATTTGATTTTTCCATCGAGTTTAATCACTTGATAACCTGCTGTGTAATAACTCTCTTTCTGCAACAAAAAACAAAGGACTTTGGTTAATCCGTATTTATTATAGTTCTGTAACTATATTATAACTTTTTTTTAAAGGAATCTTGGGGTTGATTTACTGAAGGAAAAATGAATGTGCACTTTGCAGGTGTTTGTATAGAATACCCATTAACAGGGGTCACCAAACTGTGGCCCGAGGGCCAGATGTGGACTTTTGCTAGCCTTTATCCGGCCCTTGGGGCACTATTCCTCCAACTGATATGAGGCACTATTCCTCCCACTGACACCTACAAGGGGGCACTATTTCTTCTACTGATATCAATGATGGGATACTATTCCTCCTACTGATAGGGGCCCTACTCCTCCTCCTACTGACCACCAACCCTGAGGCCATGTTTATTCTCACTGGTGCTTGGCCCGGGAGATTTTTTGACCCCGCTGGCCACAATCTGGCCCTCCTAAAGTCTGAACGACATTAAACTGACCCTTTGTTTGAAAAGTTTCAAGACCCCTGCCCAATAAGGTACCATTAAAAAAAAGCATTTTGTTTGCACATAATTGGAAGGTGGAAATCAGCGGAGCTTCACCACATTCACTAAGCTCTGGGGAAAATTAGTGCAACTGCACTTGCAAAGTGCCCAGTCTATTAGTAAATCAACCATCCGCCCCCCCACTTTTTTTTTTAATTATGAACATACATTGGAATGCAATGAGTGAAAGCATCTCTTGAAAGAAACCACCAAATTCCCTTATACTCAAATATGTGGCAATTCCTCACTGCCCCTTGTGTTTCAGCAGCCATCCCAATACCGTCACAACACTTGGCACGGTCACATATTAAACCCAAAACTGAAATCTAGGTATGGATTTTAACCACTTGACCTCCGGAAAGTTTTACCACCTTCATGACCAGGGATTTTTTTTGCTATTTAGCACTGCCCTACTTTAACTGGCAATTTCTAGATTATGCACTACTGTGCACAAATTATTTTTTTATAATTTTTTTCACACAAATAGAGCTTTCTATTGATGGTATTTTATCACCACTGGGTTTTTACATTTTTATTATATAAATTAAAAAATAAATTTAGCAAATAAAAAACATTTTTGTCTACTTTCTGTTATAAAATATATCCTCCAAAAATCCTAATAAGTGTATATTAATTTGTTTGTGTGAAAGTTATAGCATCAACAGCTTATCGTGTACATATACTAGCTTTTACACAGATATGACACTATACTGATAATGGCGGTAATCAGTGATTTATAGTGGAACTGTAATAGGGTGGCAAGCAGTCTGGCGAGGGTCACTAACTGACACTGATGCTGCTAATGGCACTAATACAGTGACCAGGGAGAATACTGTACACTGTACTAATGACACTTTCTGGGAAGGGGTTATTATATATGGGCAATCAAGGGGTTAACTGTGCGCCCAGCAATGTGTGCTGATTTTACTTTACGATCTGGCTGTTTTTTCTGCCTGCTTGTCAGGGAGTAGAAACATGCAGATTGTTGTTCACAGCACATAGAGTTCTGTGTTTTTTGTAAATCAAATTACAGCAAGGTTCGGCAAGTGCGAGTGTGCCCCAAACCCATAAGAAGGCCAATGATGGACATGTACACGATCTTGCCTGTTCCTCAACTTTGCTCAACCTCTTTCACTGCAACTCCTAGCAGCCAGGACTGAAACACTTGGCAAACTACTGATACAAGTTTGAAAGAGATATGTGAACTGTTTTACTGGCTATAATACTTGTCTGCCAGGCTTGTAATAAAGAATCACCTGCCAGACAGCAAAGCCAGATCCTTAACCTCTGCACTCTGTACACAGTGTACTCCTTAACTCTGCACATAGCACATTCCTGAACTCTGCACTCTGCACACTTCTGAGCTCTGCAATTTGTACATAGAGCACTCCTGAACTCTGCACTTGGTACGTTTCACACTCCTGAACTCTGCACATTGTACATAGAGCACGCCTGAACTCTGCACTTTGCACATAGAGCACTCCTGAACGCTGCACTCTGTATGTGGCACACTCCTTTAATTTTGCATACATAGTCTTACAGATACAACCGGCCCTTTGAGGGCAACCATAACGCTGATGGGGCCCTTAATTAAATTGTGTTTAACACCCCTAGTATAGGGTAACACTGTTAGTAGTTATGTTTTTAATTTATTATAGAGAGCTACACCTCTGTCCAAAATGGGGGACACTTGAGAAGGAAAGAGGGAGAGCCCCTCCAAATTAGGGACAGGTGGGCAGTATGAGTTCACCAATCATCAGAAGGCCTGATTTAGGGAGAGAACAACTGCACGGAACCTACATACAATATATGACCAGAGCTTTTCCCACTGTTTGACTTTTTGGGGAACAACTTTCAGAGTTTATATCTTCTTTATGTATATATATATATATATATATATATATATATATATATATATATATATGTGTATTTGAATGCCCACAACATGGCTACAGGTTCGCCTAAATTCAGACACAGTGTTATGTTATGTGCAGAGGATTACAGAATGCTGATATAAAGTCTAATTTCAGTACTAACGCTAGTTTATATAAAAGTATATGTAATGATTATTTAATGAATACATATCTGAATTAAACTATAGGTTTTAATATCTGCCTGAAGTTTACTTTTAATGAATCCCCATCGTAACATAACGATTCTAACTCAGCGGCTGCCCAGCAGGCATGCTGACCACACACCCTAACATACAAATAGCCACAAGAGGGGAATCTCAAAATCTATAAACGTATAAAAGTCATTAATTATTACACAGTGAGCTATACAAATAAGCAGAACACACAGCTTTTTCAGGTAAATAATACAACAATTAAGCTGTGCATGCACATTAAATGCTTTATAGTTCATTTCAAAACAAAAATGTACACAAAAAAATATGTATATTAAAGCAGAGTTCCACCCAAAAATGGAACTTCCGCTTAATCCACTCCTTGCCCCCTTACATGCCACATTTGCCATGTAATTCTTTTGGGGGGGGGGAGTGGGGGCTTCAGGAGGAGTGGGACTTCCTGTCCCACTTTCTCCTTCCGCCGAGGGGCTGGTAAGGCGACTATCTTAATCGCCTTATTGCAGCCCCTCCCTGTAGGCGATCGCCTGTCCAATTGGACGGCGCCCCGCCGCTCGCGCATGCGCAGTGGGTGCCCGGCCGTGAAGCCGAAAGCTGTCACTGCCGGGTGCCCACACTAGGAATGAAGACGAGGAGCGGAGCCCCGGCCGGCGCGTCGCTGGAACCATGAAGCAGGTAAGTGTCTTTTTATTAAAAGCCAGCAGCTACACTTTTTGTAGCTGCAGACTTTTAATAAACTTAAAAACAGGCTGGAACACCCCTTTAACATATTTAATTTATCACAAATGCTAGCCATGCCTTAGTGACAGCATTAATGGAGACATCTCTACTGTTGGCTATAGTATTGATAACCTGCAGCTGTCTGAGTACTCGAATAGTGACTGCATCTGATAGGATGCAGTCACTGTTCAGCCGATAGTTTTTCATTCAATTGAGTTCAAATTTGACCTCGAACTGGTGCTGACATGGCCAATCACAGCTTGAATTTCAGCAGATTTAGCAGAAATTGCCCGCAATACGAGCCATCTACAGCCAGCTTAAAGCTGCTTAAACAATTATGCACAACTAGAGAATAAGATGGCGGTCGTAGCAATATTATGTCACACCATGTTTATGCGCAGTGGTCATTCAAATGCAATTTTTTGGGAAAAAATACTCTTCAATAAATTTAAACAAATTCAACAGTAAAGTTATATCAAACAGAGCAGTGCAGCGCAAACCTAAATAGCATAATATTAATATTAAAACGAATATGCTCATACCAGTGAAGACATAATTGAATTAATAACAGTGAAAAAATAAAATAAAATAAAATAAAAAGAAAGTCCACATTTGCAAAGTGCAAACAAATCCTGTGATCAAAACAGTCAGAGTATCTCCACCATGTGACTTGGAAAACCAATATTTCAAATATTTCAAACGTGATCCCTTCACCAGTAAAGATGGGTACTCTCACCTCACACCAAGACCCTTGTTTTACCAAAGGTCTAAAACGCTTAGAACAAATGGCAGGAAATCCAGATGGCTCAAAGATGTGCAATTGTCAGCTGAAGGACCCGGAAATATGCAAGTATCCTCAGTGGCACCAACGAATCAATATGCAAAGAAAAAAGGCCAGATCTAAGAGCTTCCATATAAACCAGGTCTCTTTAATGAGTAAAAAATGTGCAGGGTACTCACATTCAAGTAGAAAATACAGGCATAAAACACCATATCAGGCAGCTCAAATGAAGATGTGGGACATCAAGGAGTGACATGGGATGGTTCCTGACCCCGGACGCGTATCGTAATACTACTTCCTCAGCAGGGCCGCCCTGCTGAGGAAGTAGCCGCCCTGCTGAGGAAGTAGTATTACGATACGCGTCCGGGGTCAGGAACCATCCCATGTCACTCCTTGATGTCCCACATCTTCATTTGAGCTGCCTGATATGGTGTTTTATGCCTGTATTTTCTACTTGAATGTGAGTACCCTGCACATTTTTTACTCATTAAAGAGACCTGGTTTATATGGAAGCTCTTAGATCTGGCCTTTTTTCTTTGCATATTGATTCGTTGGTGCCACTGAGGATACTTGCATATTTCCGGGTCCTTCAGCTGACAATTGCACATCTTTGAGCCATCTGGATTTCCTGCCATTTGTTCTAAGCGTTTTAGACCTTTGGTAAAACAAGGGTCTTGGTGTGAGGTGAGAGTACCCATCTTTACTGGTGAAGGGATCACGTTTGAAATATTTGAAATATTGGTTTTCCAAGTCACATGGTGGAGATACTCTGACTGTTTTGATCACAGGATTTGTTTGCACTTTGCAAATGTGGACTTTCTTTTTATTTTATTTTATTTTATTTTTTCACTGTTATTAATTCAATTATGTCTTCACTGGTATGAGCATATTCGTTTTAATATTAATATTATGCTATTTAGGTTTGCGCTGCACTGCTCTGTTTGATATATTTACTTCAGGAATTTTGTGATTGTTCTTTTGGTGTTCAGCTTGCATCCATATTAAATTCACTCTTTGAGTATTTTTCATTTTTACACTTATTATTTTTATATTTTTTTCTGATCTTTATATTTTTGCGCTGATTGCACCCCCCCTGTTTTACATATTCAACAGTAAAGTTAGCCCAATTTTTTTGTGTAATGTAAAAGAAGATGTTAAGACGAGAATCGTGAGCGATTTGTGAACTTTATTCTAGGCAAAAAAATTATGATTCTCGTTTTATCCAGGATTGTGCAGCTCTACATGTTTGTAATTGTTTACCTTTAGAATCAGGTTAATTATGCTTTCCGGCCTCTTGAACCATTATCTCAAAATTGTCTGTTGCCTTCCCCCTTTTCCCTTTTAGACTAAGCCACCCACTCTCTCTTCTTTTTATTCACCATTAGGTGCAAACACCACCAAATATTGTGCTAATAGTAACTTTCCTGCCTCCCTCACTCCCAAGACTTGTTTCGGTGACAATAAAAAATATAACATTTTCTCTAATTTTCAATTTTGTTAATGTTGATATTGAAGACAAGTATAGAGAGTGATCTCCCCAGTGGGGATAAAAACAACAGTAAAAAGCTGACAAAGGTTCTAAACTATATCACTTTATATATATATATATATAATTTGGTTTATCATACATTTTAAGACGCACCTACGGTATGTCTATGACTAGGGCACATGAAAGGGATTCATTTTAACAGTTAAAAGAGTTGTGAAGGCAGAAGGCTGAAGGTTTTTTATCTTAATGCATTCTATGCATTAAGATTAAAAAACCTTATGTTTGTAGCAGAACCCCCCTAATTACCTACCTGAGCCCCTCCTCTCCAGCGATGTCCACGATCCCCTCAGCCATCCGGGACACTCCTCCTGATTGGACAAGACAAAGCAGTCACGCCATTGGCAATCAAAGTCAGTCAGCCAATCAAGGGAGAGAGGGGATAGGGCCAGGTCTTGGCTACTTGTCTGACTCTACACATGGACCTCTAACTTGGCTTGGGTGCCCTCTGTAGCAATCTGCTGGCTGAGGGGCACTCACAGAAGGGAGGCGCTTGGAGCAACAAGGAGGGACCCGGTAAGAGGAGGATCTGGGCTGCTCTGTGTAAAATCAACTTCAAAAGGGAGGTAAGTATAGCCCTTACAATCAACTTTAATAGTTATTTTAAAGTAGTTCTAAAAGATGAAGTTTTGTTTACCTTCATGCATTCTATGCATGAAAGTAAAAAACCTTCTGTGTGCAGTAGCGCCCCTAGCCCCTTTAATACTTACCCAAGCTCCCCCTTGATATAGCGATCTGCACAAGATCATCAACTCTCCAGGGACTCGCCCTCCTTATTGGCTGAGCCAGCAGTGGGAGACATTAGCTTCTGCTCCTGTCAATCACAGCCAGTGAGCCAATAAGGAGAGAGAGGGGACGGGACCGAGTCGTGGCTCGGTCTGAATAGGCATGCAGGGTAGTGGAGCGAGGGGCCAGGAGCACCAGCGGAGGACCCAAGTAGAGAAGGATCGGGGGCTGCACTGTGTAAAATCGCTGCACAGAGCAGGTAAGTATGCAATGTTTGTTATGTAGCCCCTTGGTCCTAAACTTGGGCTATAATGTAAATTTCGTTTTTGGCTGAGCTGTAAAGAGCTTAGACTAAAGAAAGCTCTTTCTTGATCCAAATAATCAGTAAGTGATCTGCAACTGGTATCTGACACCCCTAACTCTTTCTCCTACTACCCCTGTTCAAGTTCTACATTAAAGGAATGAAAATATCTAGAGTTACTGGCACCCAATTTCTGTTCTAAACTCCCCATTATAGCCATGGACTCAGCCCTGGGGTAAATGTTGGCTTGCCCCCTGCCTCTGGAGGCCCCAGTTATTAAAAAAAAAATGTTTTGCCTTTATTGCCACTTTAAGCTTTAGAATTCAGTTATATGCTCTACATGAATTATCCCAAGATTTGTACAACAAAATAAAATATATTTCCTGGCACAAAAGAATGGAAAAACCCTCTAGAACAGAATAAAGCACATTTATTTTGCTGTTACTGCATGCTCCAAACCGTAGCTAAGATGAGCGATAATAACACTTTTTTTCTGTGAAATCAAGCTGTATGCTAGAATATAAAAATCTTACAACATTGCCTAAAGCATAATCAAAGCTCAAGAAAATTGCTAGTCGAGGTTTATATGTGTATGTAATATCAATTGTGACAATTCACAATGCAATATCTTCTGCTTAGCCACAGCCTAAATTAAACTGAAGAAGCTTTTGTTTCCATGACCTTGGTTTTAACATTCTCAAGCATTAACAAGAAATGGAGAGGTAGATAGTGCCTCCAAAGCTTTTCCTCCTAGGAGGTTCTGATAATATTTACAGCTGTTTGTGCATAGCTGATGGATTCTGAGTCAGAAAACAGTGATCATAGACTTGCTGTGTGTGTTAAGCCAACCATAGATGGATCAAAATGTGTTTGTTTTAGTAGGAACTGGCCAAATTTAAATCCATCTATGGGAATGATGGTTGTACTAAAGTCATTCTATTGATCCACTTCAGTAACACAGCCTGTCAGTTTTTTTTTTTCAAATGAATGTGGAACTCTCTTCTACAATCGGTGGTGTCAGTAGAAAGTATTGATAGTTTTAAAATACTCTTGGGCGTGCATCTTAGTGAACACAATATACAGGAATCTGGGAAATGATTAACAACATGAACACACATACACCAATTACACATGTTGAACTGGATGGACTAGTGTCTTTATTCAATCTCACCAACTATGAAACCATTACTGTTGCTGGCTATACCCGGAAGCAGTAATCATTGTCTTCTGACAGACAGGAAACTTCCAGCTGTCAGAATACAATAGCGCAGAGGGCACTGACTGTGCTGATGGAGGAATTGAGTGATTATCTTTTCTTCAACCCAAGAAGAAAATTGCTAAATGTATGGCCAGCCGTCAGTGTATGCTGGAAATAACTTTAATGTAATACAGAAAGCTCTATAATACTTTTCAAAGCAATGAAGTACAATAATCCAATACCTTTTTTTCTCATAGTTTTTTTAATGATCATGTGACCAATATTCTGTACAGCAGTGTTTTTTGTTTTGACAGGGTTGCCATGTTGCGCGCCAGCCACCACCACCAAAACAATTAGCGTGTTCTAGGGCCAGGGCACATAGGGGTTGATTTACTAAAGGCACATTGACTGTGCACTTTGAAAAGTGCAGTTGCTGCGGAGATTAGTAAATGAGTGGAAGTTCTGATGCCCCTGTTGACGACTTTCTTAGTGGAAACGTGTCAGTTTTGTATCATTGCACCCTATACTGCTTTTATTTTGCTTTTATTTTGCTTATGTGATCACTTTGAATATCATTGTCATATCATTGTGTAATTTTCTGTATGACCTTTAGTATTTTGTTATGACCTGCACCATTTGGACCCCCCTTTGTTTTCTTTTGTCATTTTTTGGAGTCAATACAAATTTTTCCCACTCTTCAGCGGAAGGACCACTGGCTCTCCATCCCAGTCTTCGGGACCTACCTCATAGAAGCCATCGAGACTGGTTTACCTGCGAGATCCTGCCGCTTTGATCCAGGTCTTTTAGACCACAAGCCCATCTGACCCACTGTTATATAACAGATGAGTCCACCTCACATGGTAAGAGTACTTCATTTTCTCTTTGTATGAAGTAAATATTTTGTGTTCCAAAATTTTCACATTCATATTGATTATTTCATTACTTTGTGGTCACTTCCATTAGTTTATCACTCATATTTAGCGCTGCACTATTTATCCTTTTGCATCCTGAGCGAGTGTCTCAGAGGATTCCCCTTCAGGCATATCTGCTCAAATTTTGACAATGTTCTGACTTCTGTATAAATCTTTGCCTTTGTTTGTATAAACGCTTCTAATTGCAACATCCGGAAAAAAAAAACGAATTCTGGTGCTACCTCTCTTTTAATCTCTCTCTTTGTCATTAGTCGGTTGTCTTTTGAGTAATGAACAATCCTACTAATACCCCTTTGTCATAGAGCATTAAATCTTTGATCTATCAGACCTGGATGAAATGCCCTGGTGCCCAGGATCGGAGTCATCAGGCTTGGGTATATAGACATAGTTGTTTTTTTTTTTAAATCGTTTTAATTATTCGTATAGTTGCACCTATCATCAGGTGTTTCTTTATTTCTGCTGGCAATTCAGGTTCTTGAATCCACACTAGGCCTTCCAGAGGTATATCCACCGTCGATTGTTCCATTTTTATCCAGGGTTTCTTATTGAGCCCACACCACTCCACTACTCTAACTAGGTGAGATGCTTCCTGATACTTTACTGGGTTTGGGAGCCCAATCCCTCCTTCTCCTTTGGGCAGTGACAAGATGGGTCTTCACATCCTCGCCGGTTTCCCCACCCAAATGAATTTCAGGAACCTTTAATTTATTTTATTTATTTTTACCTCAGAGAACTCTATCAGGAGACGTAATCAATTTTGTTCACATCATAGTAGGAAATTGCTACGTAGCTTTGTTTAATCTATGCATGTGTATAAAAGTAAACAACCTATTTCAGACTCGGAATAAGAATATGAAAATACAAAAAAAGTGCTAGAATTGCCAAGTTGTAAAAAGTTCCCCTACCCGAACCCACCGCCCTAACCTCTCCCCCTACCCACCCACCTCTCTCCGAACGTCCATCTCTTATCATGTCTCCTTTTGCTTATTGCCCCCTAGTGGCCTTTAAAGTGCCGCCGTAGAGCTACGGGCAAGCAGTTAAAGGAACTTATTTAGAAAAAAAAAACTTTAATTTGATTTCGATTTTCCTTCCGTTCGCTCATTTTTCATTGTGTAAATTGATAGAAATAAACATAAAATATATATTTTTGAAAGCATTTTACTAGGTAGCGTATGCTTTACATCATGCTTATTGGAATTGTATAGTACAACAGATAATAAGATAGACAAGTATTGAGTGTATTGAGGTAAGGTCTGCCAAGAGGCTGATAATCAAAGGAAACTAATGCCTCGTACATACGATCAGTTTTCCCGATGGGAAAACTGTGAGGAGAGCTTTTGTCCGGGAATCCCGCCCATGTGTATGCTCCTTGCCAGTTTTTCTGACAGGAAAACTGCCCAAAAACCACCGGACAAAAAAAAGAGAACCACTCTTTTTTTCTGGCGGTTTTTGGCAGTTTTCCTATGGGAAAAACTGCGATGTAGCATACACACGGCCGGGATTCCCAGCCAAAGCTCCATCGCAGTTTTCCTGTTGGGAAAACCGGCCGTGCGTAGGGGAAAGACTGAACCGAGCAGGTTCTCTGCTTTCCCCTCAGGATTTCCAATGGGAACTTTTCCCATCGGAAATCCCGCACGTGTGTACGGGGAATTAGAGCTACGTGTGGTTCCCAGGTCAGTGTTTGGTCACAAATGGTAACAGAAATGTTTTGCATTTTTCCACATAAATTAAATACTTTGTGCAACTGCTTTTATGTCCAAATGAATTTTCTGTTTGATCCCGCTTTTTTTTTCCTCTACAATATGGCAGGTTAAAAAAGCAGAAACAAAAAGAACACGCTTGCAGAAATGAAGGTCATGGTAAAACTATTCAGAAACAAGTGCTATGCTGACAACTGCCTCATTTGGGAGCATTGGCAGGCAACAGCCATTATTATGGGTTTGCCTAGAGCTAACGTTAAGAAGGTCACAAACCAGATGCTATCTATGTTTTATAAGTTTTGTCACTTATGCCGGGCTGCTGTTAACACAGGTCTCAACTTAAATCTCTCTGATGCAATAAAAACATTAAAAGTACTCTAAGCATAATTTTAATGGCATAAACAAATTAAAATATACAAAAAAAAGGTTATAACGTGATAACTTCTGCATGTAATATTTGCAAAATATAGCACAAACACTGACAAACTTCATATATATATATATATATATATATATATATATATATATATATATATTGATATTTCTATATATTTTTTTTTATCTAAGGTAATCATTTTTATACTTCAGTAGAGCTTGTATTTTATTTAAAAAAAAATTTTTAAAAAAGGTTTACCGTTTTAGAAAACGCATTGAACACCATTAATGAAGCAAGTGCCTAGCATGTTGCTTTTTAGAGTTGCAGGGCAACCGGGGTGTTGTGTGTCTAAATGGCTTGTGCATTCTCTCACAGCATGTCTATAAATCAATGTCGTGGCTCTCTGGAATTCCTGTCGCCAGTTGTCTTCTGACTGATAATGAATAGTAAGTGTCTCTCATCTGCTTACATATTCATATATGCTTACAATGGTGGTATGATCAGCGGGAGATTAAAATGTGTATTATTCATTTCATTTGTGCACTTCAATAGAAAACAGAGAAAACAAAGAAATGCTGCATCAAAATACAGTTTTAGTCATGTAGAACTATTTAGGTAAGCTTAGTTACCATTTTTACATGTTGATACAATATATTCTTTTGGTTCGAACTGTATATTAGAAAGTAATATCCAGCATCAACACAGTTAACAGTGACAAAGCACAAAGCTTTGTCTACTTTTAATTTAATTATCATCTGAATCTTATATGGTTCAAACTCACAACTAGTGCAACCATCCATCCTGATACACAGTGACTAGATCTTAGAGCAGATTAGCCTCACTGATGGACAGCCAAATTGCCATCATTATCAAAAGACCGTCATGAAGTTGAATCTCAAAGCAGCTAATTTTAGGTAAAACCCAACACATGCCCAATGGGCATCTTCAGCTTACTTGCATTTATATCTTGTTCAAACCTTTCAGATTTAACAGAATCTCCCAGAAGTAAATAGTAAACAATCTAGTAGCATAATATCAGGTACATAACTCCAGGGCGTACAAAAGGAGTAAATTGTCCATGACTGTTCCTCCTAAGTGGTGGCTGTGTGTTCACAGTACATTCTGTACAGAAGTAAGCAACATTTGCCGTTGGTACCCCTTCTTCCCTTCTTGTATTGGTGGTTGTATCCTCTCAATCAGTGTCACTAAACTGTGTGGTTCAATGCAGATGATTTATTTAGCTTATTTCCACAGAAGGGCGCTTTCACATAAATAGAATGATCAGGTCCACTTGTCAGTTTTTCGGGCAGACCTGATTGGGTCCTCCAGTCTCCTCTATGGAGCGGTGGGTGTCAATGGATATGAGCTGTTTAGCACCCGCCAACATCTGATCCAATCTTATCCGCTAAATACAGATGGATGGGGCATCCGTTCCTCATCCAACTGGTGGACTGGATCGGATGACAGTCGGTTGTAAGCAGACAGTGGGGGGCATTGATAGTTTCAAAAAACTACTAGATAAGCACCTGAACGACCACAACATATAGGAATATACAATGTAATACTGACATATAATCACACACATGTGGGTGAACTTGATGGACTTGTGTCTTTTTTCAACCTCACCTACTATGTAATTATGTGACAGGCGGGCCTTTTACACTCGCCTGCCCATAGAGGTAAGCAGGCTTTGTCTGTGTCCATTATGCAACAGCAGAGCAGACACGGACCTTTCATCCGCCTGCTCAGTAGTGATCAGCAGACAGATCCCCCACTGAGCAGGCAAATCGTTTGGCGGAGTCTGCCAGTGTGAAAAAGCCCACAAACAATAAATGCACAGCAACAAAAACAACTGAAGTCCCAGTTCAAATGATGATACAGTATAAAGGAGGTGTGATCAACCAGGCTGTTCCTAAAGGCCATTTTCCAATATCTGGTGGAAAGTTTCTGCACCTTTTACAAACATCTGGTTTTAAACAAAGGCAATAATACTATGCACTTTGCAAGTGCAGTTTCAACAGAGATTAGTAAAGCTTCACTTTGCTAAGAATACCTAATCATGTAAAAGGGACAAAAAAACAAAACAAAAAAAACAGCATTTTTGCTTTTACCTGATTGGATAATGGTAGTCAGCAAAGCTTCCCCTTATTTACTAAGCTCTGGAGCAACTACACATTCTATTTGCCTTTAGTAAATCAACCCTAATGTCTTGCATATGTGTTTTTATAAAAATAGGTATGCAAAGTTACAAAACAATTCTGAGTCACACAGTCAGTCTCTCATTTTATTTTACAAATAACCAAATAGTCAGATGCAGTATTCAATAAAGTATAAAAAATAAGATCACACTATAGTGAAGTTTTGTCATGGTCAGGGAAGACACGGCTGTCAGTGTGGAATTGTTTTTTGAAGGTAAATGTTCTACCGCCATTATGTTAATCCATGTACTTAAATACCATAGAAGGTCCAATATTTATGGACCCACATTTTCCCAAAGTCTAAACATTTAATTTGAACCCATTTGTAAAAAATAAGACTACCTAAAGTGTTGACTTTCAAATGTTTCTATATCATGCATAAAAGCTAGATACACACAAAAGTTCTTTAGAATATGTTCCTTTAGATTTACATACACTTTAAATTTGTATGCAATCAGGCAGGCCCTTGCAAAACATAGCTGAAGGTAAATCTAAAGGAAATTGAACAACAAAAGTTGTATAAAGTTGTATTAAAGGATCACTAAAGGAATTTTTTTTTTAGCTAAATAGCTTCCTTTACCTTACTGCAGTACTGGTTTCATGTCCCTATTTTTTGTTTTTGCTTTGAAGTTGCTGTAATCCTGCTCTGATCTCCACACTTCCTGCTTGTCTGTTTCCTTATAACCACAGTGCTGGGAGCTTTCTCACGGTGGTCTAAGCTGTCATTACTGTGTGTCTAAAACTTCCCAGAACCAATCAGATTAATTTTTAAAACAAGACACTGCCCTGGATTTGTTTGTTTTTGTTCTGTGTGTCTTTTTCTACTTCACAGAAACATGAAGCCAGTTCAAAGTGAAACTAACCTGCAGGCACATTATATGATTGATTTTTATCTATTTTTAATCATTTTGAAAGGGAATTAGTTAACTTTTATGTCTCTATACCCTGTAAACAGTCATTTCAGCAAAACATTTTTTTTCCTTTAGTGACCCTTTAAGGTGTGTATCCAGCTTAAAGGACTATAGGTTGTAGTTTGCTGCTAACATTGTAACTTTAATTAGCCCATCTATTGTATGTAGCTGTATTAGAGCTTGTGTACCCTTTCAAACACAGCACAGCTCAACCACATGCATTTAAAACCAAAACGTTGTGCTCGACCTGCTTTGCCTGCAAGGCAAACGCATCTTCATTAGGACATGCTGCCTTCACAGAAACTTAACACAAATAGGTCAAATGAAGCCTCGGAACTGTCATCTACAGTGCACTATTCAGGCAAATTAGAATCTGTTTTTCTGAATTTGACGTGCATTTCAAAAGTACATGAAAAGCAGATGAACTACACCCATGCACATGAACTCTCATAAAGATCACAAAGGTTTGCTGAACTTGCGGACAAGGATTTCAGGCTATACAGATAATAAGCATTATAGAGAATTGGATACATTTCAATGACATAAGATAACAGGAGATGGAACAAAATCACTGATGCTTTTAATATATTTTATTTCTTTATTACAGGTACTTATATAGTGCCAGGGCCGCCATCAGGGGGGTACAGGCAGTACACCTGTAAGGGGCCCAGAGGTCACCAGGGCCCCAGATGGTAACCCCCTCTTTTTTTATTTATTTTTTATAAAAAATATATATATTTTTAATATATTTTTATTTTATTTTGGAGGTCACCAGGGCCCCAGATGGTAACCCCCTCTTTTTTTATTTATTTTTTATAAAAAAAAAATATATATTTTTAATATATTTTTATTTTATTTTTTTATTAAAGGGATATTTTTTTTTAGGGGTCTGGAGGTCCCCAGGGGCCCAGAGATCCCCAGGGCCCCAGATGACAACCCCCCTTTTTAAAAAAAAATATCTTTTATATATTTTTATTTATTTTATTTTTATATATATTAAAGGGCCCAGAGTTCCCGGATGGAAATATATATATATAATTATTATTAAAGGGCCCAGAGGTCCCCAGGGCCCCAGATGACAACCCTCCTTTTTTTATAAAAATGTTTTAAATTTTTTTATATTATTTATTTATATTTTTTATATATAGATATATTTTTACTAAGGGGCTCAGAGGTCCCCAGGGCCCCATGTGTCAAACCCCCTTTTTTTTATAAATGTTTTTTTTATTTTTGTTTAAAAACCCTTGTTTTATTTTTTTTCATAAATGTTTAATTCTTTTTTATATATTTTTTCTCTCTTTTTTTTCTTTTTATTAAAGGGCCCAGAGGTCTCCAGGGCCCCGGGTTGGCTACCCCCTTTTTTATATATATTATTCTTTATTTCTTATTTTCAATTTGCGGCAGCCCCCCCCCCCCCCCCCGCGCTTCTCAATTTCAGGCGGCAGCACCCCCCGGTTCTCTGCTCCAGGGGGCCCATGCCTTAAGCTGTGTGATGGCGGTCCTTGTCTTGTTCTCCTTGTAATTGTTTGAGCCAGGATGATTTTTCGTTTGTACTGTTATCTTGCTTGAGAGTTCGTAACCTCAATGCCGATGTTGTGCTTCTGGTTGTCGTATTTATGCTTTGCCCTCATGTCATTCACACAGTGAGTTCCCTTTAGGGGTGTGGTGCTCTGTTTATGTAATTTTCCTTTACTGTGGATTTTTCTACTTATAGATATGTTCCTTATGGAAACCATTCTTCTTGCATTTTATTGGTTTCTATGTCCGAAATGATGTAATTTATATACCGATTATATTACTATTGGGATATGTTTTTTCATTTCTCTTTTGTTTTTCTGATGTCATCCTTATTCTTTTTGTCTTTACATATTAATAAAATAATTTGAAAGTAAATTCCTGATGGTGGCCCTGTATAGTGCTGTCACTTTATGCAGTGCTCTACATATATAGTAAATTATACATTCACATCCGCCCCTGCCCCCAAGGAGCTTACAATCTAAGATCACTAACTCACACTCATACATGCACATACTCAACCAACTAATTAATTAGGAACTAATTAATCTACCAGCGTGTCTTTGGAGTGTGGGAGGAAACCCACGCAGGTATAGGGAGAACACGCAAAGTAGTCTAGTGCTGTGGCTAGGATTCATCTGCTGACCCTATTGCTGCTAGGCAGAAGTGCAAACCACTTAGCCACTGTGCTGCCTACATAGACATAAAGTGATTGTAAATGATCACCTTGTAAAATAATCCATTCAGTTTAAAATAGAAATAAAAGGCAAAATATCTTTGTATACATATATATATATATATATATATATATATATATATATATATAAATACAGGTTTTCCCTTTTTTATAAGTGATCACATTCCCTCTGTTCTCAGCTGCATAAGAGCTGAGGGGAGGAGAAGCAGCTGCACACTGAGCTTCCCAGTAAATGGCTGTGCAGGGGGAGGGGTGTGTCAGGACAAGTCTGATCATTGGAGGAGAGTGCACTAAGTTCCCAGCATAGCTAGAGAACTGACCACACTGTGCTCTCCTGCTTAGTATGTTCAGTCTTTAATAGGAAAGCAAAGGGACTATCAGGGACACCATTTATTTGAGATAAAGCAAGCAATACAAAGAGAACATGATACTTTCTCATACAAGTACATGGTACATCAGGCACATATCAGGAATATGAAGTGTTGATGTAACAAACCCTTTTAAGCCCAGTACACACTAAAAAAAATCGGACAAGTGGTTGTCCTGTTTTCCTCTCTGTTTCGCCACTTCCCTCACCTTGTTGTGTCACTTCGGCGTCACCAACCACCTCATTAAATTGAATGGGACTGTTGGTAAGTCAACAGCGGGTCAGAGGAGGAGCCGCTGTGGGACAGAGATGACAGTTGCTCTTTAAAAATTATGATTTAAATTGATTTGATTTAAATCAAGCCGTTTTATTAGTGACTTAAATTGTGATTTAAATTTAAAGCCACGCTGGTAGCAATACTGTTAGTATGATATAGTATGTACTTTTGAATGTTCTAACATGATATGTTCTAATATTCAGATGTCCATATCCCCGAGGAAGATTTGGACTATTGCAATCTAAACACATTAAGGGGTCCTTTTGGTTAGGAATGCTAAAGTTGTAATAGTTGCCAGTGTAATAGGAAATCTTTTGTAACTAGTTAGGGTTATGTACACCAGAGCTCATATTTTAAACATACTGTGTTTTGAATTTGAACCATGATGGATTTTACTTCCTCTTTTTTCCCCTTCTTCCCCCTGCAAATTAAAAGCATAATGGGCTTATATGCATCGCATACTAGACAATTATGTGCCACTTACCTGCAAATGAATCCTGCAATGTCCCCACTGGTGTCCGCATCCATTTTCACCCCTCTTCCTTCCGGGGCCGCGGACTCCGGCTCTGCGACTGACCGGAGTTGCGTGGTGTGCGCACGGGAGCCGTCAGTCACAAAACGTGCTAGTGCAGGTTTAGGAGATATTTCCAGTACCTACAGGTAAGCCAAATTATAGGCCTACCTGTAGGTACAAGTTGTGTAACTAGGTTTACAACCACTTTAAGCAGTAGAGCTGAGTTTATGGTCAGAAAAAGCTTCAAAATCTTGTACCTGGTGGCAGGCAGCTGTCCACTAAACAATAACTCTGCAACAACTTAAAGGAGTTGTAAAGGAAAAAAAAAATTGCCTCAAATTAATGTCTGCTAGACAGACAGAATAGTGTAATTATTCTGTTTACAAACGAGTAAATACCTATTAAATTCCTTCATCTATATCACCTCTGGCGGTCTAGTTTCTGTTCTCTCATTCACTTCCTGGTTTGTGGCACTCTTTCATGTAAGAACTACATTTCCCAGTATGCATTGCAGCACGCCCAGTAATTCACACCTCCTTGAAGTCTCTAACACGTAGAGAGCGTCCTGCCACACAGATGTATTTCCCAGGAGGGGGCAAGCATGTCACTGACCACCGCAGTAAAGCCTCCCTTCACAGTGGTGAGTAACAATCAGACAAGCAGGAAGTGAACAGAACAGAGAAGAAATAGAGCAACTTCTGAGCAAAAACAAACAATGAGGAAGTGAAAAGAGGAACGTCTGCAGGTAAAGGATGCTTATTATGAAAAAAAAATCCTTTACAACCTGTCGCTTTTATAAGGAAAAGAAGACCTTGCTTAGTGACTTTGCCTAGTCTGAGATGATGTTGTGAGCCTATGGCAGGTTATCAATAGCATTTCCTTAGGGCCCTTATACACAGACGGACCGATCGGGTCCACCTGTCAGTTTTTCAGGCGCATCCAATCAGACCCTCCAGTGTCCTTTATGGAGTGGCGGGTGTCAATGGAAATGTGTCTGTTGACACCCACTGACATCCAATCCTATCTGCTAAAAACAGATCAGGAGCCTATCCCCATTCATCTGGAGGATCAGATCAGATCGGATTGGCAGTTGGGTGTAAATGGACAGGCGGTCTATGTACATCCGACCGTTCATAGAGGACAGTGGGCTGTGTCTGTGTGTGCTCTGCATAAGCGGAGTGAACACTGAAGTCCACCCCGTGTGTAAGGGCTTAGTCTCTTCTCCTTCAGTGACTAAACTGCAACATTGTTACAAGGTTAAAGAGAGCAGCAGGAGCTCATCTATTTCAGACATTCGTGAACTCAGCCAAGAATTATACTGTCTCCATAAAACATGACTGAGTCAACTCTGAGCTGGCATCTAAGGCCAGAAAGTTAAAAGTAATCCTAGATCAGTGATGGCGGACCTTGGCACCCCAGATGTTTTGAAACTACATTCCCCATGATGCTCATGCACTCTGCAGTGTAGGTGAGCATTATGGGAAATGTAGTTCCAAAACACCTTGAGTACCAAGGTTCGCCATCACTGATCTAGGTGATGCCTACACAAAATTGGTACCATCCCTTAGGAAAAAAAAACAACAACACAAGGCATTTTCAGGTGGAGTACAGTACAGTACCTTATTGAGTACACATGCACAATATATATATATATATATATATATATATATCAGATGCTACCTCCACTTTATATTCAGAATATGTACAGCAGAGGCAAAAGTTTTCTGCAGCCATGCGCTTGGCCTAACTAAAAAGTCAAGTCATGTTTCTGCAATGCCTGTAAAACATACTGTAATTGTAATTAATCAGGTCTGCAGCTGTTACAAAAGGCCTTCTCAATATGAAATAATGCATTTTTAACTAAAAACTACCAAATATAATTAGGTTGTCTCCATTTCCCCAGCACATCAGCCAACCTAACAGGCTGTACTGCAAAAATACACAGCTGTCCACATTCTCCAGACATACCAGAGGAAAAAAATGAAAGCTAAATTTCTCAGCCAATGTACTTTTTAGTGCTTTAGGTTTAGTGGTCCTTTTAATTGACCAAGATGCTTATCTCCTCGCTGCAGCTCCCTAGGGATATTTCCTTGTAATCTAAAGGCCCGTCACACAGCCTGGCACCTGATTATCAACAACAGTCTTTTTCTGATGACATTTGACATGTCCAATAATCACCCTTTTCTTTTAAATGTGATTATTCATTCAAGAGTCTTTATTTATGGCCATAAAATCTTTAAAAATTGCCAGCTAGCTCATCTTTCTGAAAGCAAGGATCCACAACAGACGTCACGCTATAAATGCAATATGAAAGCTTTGATATATTCAAATTGTCAACAAATGCCTATTTAAGTATACCTTCCTTCTATACCAATATTAAATGGGTTTCTTAAAAATACTAACCATAAAGCAAACATGCAAACAAACAAGTTTATAAGGACTTCACATGAAATCAATCCAGTTCTACCGTTTCACTTTCCATGGTCCTTTGATGGATTAATCATACTGACACAAACTTTCAGCTACAGCTCAGAACAATTTACCCTATTGTGTGCACCTATCAGGTTATACCTTCACAGCAGCCCTCTGTTTTTGAGGATAAAAAGAACGAAACTGGATCTTCTGCTTTTCCTTCTTTGCTGTGCTGAATGATTAAATCACAGTACAATTTGGTTAAAGCTCATCATTACATAGCTGATGCTTTTTGACTTTTTGATTGAAAGAAGTATTTCCAAAAGCTGTAATGTTCATCTATGTGTTTAATAAGAAGCAATGAAAATGACCCAAACATCGCTGATCAAGCAACATAATGTCCACATTTATGTACAGTCGATGTATTCTGGTAATAGAATATTTCACAACATGAATCAAATTGATCTTAACAGCCTGCTGGGGCTAGTTAGTTATCCAATCGAAGAGGTTTGTGTATTTAGAAAAGAAGGCTAGTGGCAATCAAAATCCCAATGTTAGAAAATAAGAAACTGAACAAGTATTTAGTTGGTATCGCTTTCTATTTGTTCCTTTGCACCAGGTTTCAAAAAATACATTTTTCCTTCAAAATAAACTTTTTCATGCTGCAGGAAACAGATATCTGAACATTTTAGAGTACATGCATATTAAGGTTCATCAATGTGCATATTGTGCAGCACTGAATGTCCCTCTGATTACAGGCAGAGAAAACAAGTAGTAATGATAGCTTCTTGAGGCAACATTAGTTAGTTACATTACAGGAAAACTAATGTAAAGCCAGATTTAAAATAGACGTGAAAAACAGGCCTGGCATATAAAAGTACATTAGCCCAAGTACAAAGTTTTCAAAACTGGTGGAAAGATAATTTATGCACTGGAACCACTGCAGTTTCAGTACTTCTTTGGTTGCCTAACTGCTGACCTATCCAGTGGAATTTCCTAAAACAGATATTAGTTGCTAGTTGAATTTAGGTTTGATTTCTTTCTAACTTACTGAGTTTTAATGTATTTATTTTACATGGATTAACAACACTCTCTGTTTCTGAAACCATCCTACTGTGAGCTTCAGTGCCTGGGACGAGGAGCCTGTGTAGTACAGATGAAGGTGGATCAGGCTCAGGGAGGGCAGGTAAAGGAAGGTTTGTGTATAATTTATGAGGCTTTTTATGCATGACAAAGTAACTGGATCTCCTACTTGTTTAAACTATCATACACAAACCTTTAGTTAAACTTCAGTGTATATTATTACTTGCTGTTCAAAATAACTTGAGATCCAACATCCTTGCCACACTTATACAGGCTACTTTCAGGAAGAAGCCAATTAACCTAGCAGTATGTTTTTGGCTTGTGCGAGGAAATTAGCGAAGCCCACGTAAGCATGGCGAGAACATAAAAACAGTGCAAACAGTGTGCAATCTAACCTCTTTGGCATCATTCTGCATATGGTATTTAAAGACGATAGTTCATAGTTAGCTGATAGCCCAGCCAATGTCTGACTCAGTGTTGTTTTCATGTATAATGTGGAAATATTATACATAGGTAAAGCCATGTTTGCAATTACACTACATAGACTGCAACTTCATGGATCTGCTCTGAATTACAAAAAATATATATACATTTAGCTTATTTTAGCACCAAAGTCACTATACTTATGTCCAAAGTACGTGAGTGTCCATCAGTGGCGCCATCTTCTTCCTCAGTGACGGTCTTCAGGCATCTTTATTGACCAACGTGGGACGACTTACCTCCTGCTCATGCACAGGAGTTAGGCATACCAGCACACAATGACCATGCCGCTGATGTAAGCTAAGCTGCACCTACACAGCTTAGTTTAAAAGCCGCACAGAGATGCGAGCAGGCAGATAGCTGTATTTTATTGCAGAAGAGACACATATCCCCTGCCTGCTCGCAAGTTTTAGGCCGCGTACACTCGATCAGTCAAAACCGATGAAAACGGACTGAAGGTCCGTTTCATCAGTCCAAACCGATCGTGTGTAGGCGCCATTGGTCAGTTATCCTTTCGGTCAAAAAAATAGAACTTGCTTTAAAATTGAACCGATGGACGCCTGACCGATAGGTCAAAACCAATCGTTAGTATGCACGACCATCGGTTCATAATCCACGCATTCTCAGAATCAAGTCGAGGCATGCTTGGAAGCATTGAACTTCATTTTTTTCAGCACCTCGTTGTGTTAAAACACGTAAACGTCACTGCGTTCTAACACGATCGTTTTTTTAACCGATGGTGTGTAGGCACATCAGACCATCAGTTAGCTTCATCGGTTAACCGACAACGGTCCTTCAGACCGTTCTCATTGGATGGACTGATCCTGTGTACGTGGCTTTAGGAAAATGCCTTCAGTTGTGCTTTAGTTGGCCGTAGATGGATAGAAATACGGCTGGTTTAGCAAGTCAAGCCAAATTTTGACTTTTGACTGTCAGAAAAACTTTCCCGCAGAGTACCCTCTGTCGGAATTCAATGTCCCAACAGGTAGGTTACCTCTATCCACTTTGTATGTGTGATGGAGGAAACGCTAATAGTGAAGAAACTACGCTAGTGTATAAGCACAGATAAAAAGTATATATAAACAAAAGCAGCAGCTTGAAGTGAGATACACACAATAATAGATAAAAAATGTAAGAAGCTGCGCTACATAGTCCCAAATATTGAAGGAAAAAAATATTTATTAAAACGGCATGTTATTAATCAGCATATAGGATGGAATGATTCCTTTAACCAGTGGAATCACAGTGAATCCAACCAAAAAGTGCCCCGCCACCTTAAGAAAAACTTGCTTACCAGATGGCAAGCAAAAAAGGCACGTGGCTTTAGGCAAGCCAAGGCCTTAAGCTTGCACAGGCGATCTCTGCCTGAGTATCCCAGTATCCCAGGATGAATAACTGTAGATCTGGCGTTTTATATTGTAGGCCTGCAATTCTTAGGAATAAATCACTCAAATCCGTCCAAACAAGAGTCTAGTAGACATCCCAGATATAATAAAATTTGAAACACAAAATCAAAAATTATTGTATAATAAATATAAATAATTATAACAAATAATATAGTAATAATAAAAATTATTACTTTCAGTGTTCGATGACGAATTTCCCCACACATCCCTATCGCTCAATTCTGCAAGTGATTCTAATTTATTATTGCTGTTTTTTAGCTAAAACCACTTCTGAAATAAAGGGACACTTTTTGGTTGCTATGGACTATCTCCAGTTTACAGGCAGAAAGAACAGTTTTTATTATATAAAAATGCATGTAGGACACTGGGCAGACCACTAGGGACCAGGGGGGGGGGGGGTGTTTTTTTTCATACGGTACTGTAATCTATAAGATTACAGTATACTGTATGTATTATGTTTATTAACTTTTTTGAATTTGGCACCGATCTCCGCCCCCGTGCGTCGTAACGCCCCAGGGAATGGAGCTCGGCGGCACACGGGCACTGTGAATCGAGCGAGGAAACACCGCTCGATCACACAGCGGGGAGGCATCGCAGGATCCAGGGACAAGGTAAGTAAACCCTGCCTGTGGACACTGCAAGCCATTCCCCAGTCTGGTTTGGGGTTTACCGCTTTTGGTTCTGAAATTCCACCCCAAGCCAGACTCGGGTATACCGTCAGGGGGGTTAATAACATGTCGTTTTAACAAAATAATTTTTCCTGCAATATTTGGGACTATGTAGCACAGCTTCTTTCATTTGCGATGGAGAAAACACCATTGTTTTTTTCATTCAGCAGTGGTTCAGCTTGATGTGATTTACTGTCTGATAACTGAATTTATTTGAACTGCACCTCATGGCTGATGCTATTGTCTAATAAACAAACAGCCTCTATATGGAGAATATGTACAGTATATTAAATATAGTCAAAATCACAGCTAGACAACTTCTGGTCACCAGATAGGAACATAAAAAAAAAAACACTCTTGTGATAGGGCTATTGTAAGCTATTACTGGTGGGGAGGTGGACACTGGTGGGAAGTGGGTTTATGTGCCAAGTGATTCAGTGTAAGCATGCAAGGTAGCAGCACCAACAGTCCCCCATTAAGCATGTATTCCCAGCAGTTTTTGACAACTTAACACATCCATTAAGACATATATATATATATATATATATATATACAGTGCAGAAAATAAGTATTTGAACACCCTGCTATTTTGCATGTTCTCCCACTTGGAAATCATGGAGGGGTCTGAAATTGTTATTGTAGGTGCATGTCCACTGTGAGAGACATAATCAAAAATAAAAATCCAGAAATCACAATGTATGATTTTTTTAACTATTTATTTGTATGATACAGCTGCAAAGAAGTATTTGAACACCTGTCTATCAGCTAGAATTCTGACCCTCAAAGACCTGTTAGTCTGCCTTTAAAATGTCCACCTCCACTCCATTTATTATCCTAAATTAGATGCACCTGTTTGAGGTCATTAGCTGCATAAAGACACCTGTCCACCCCATACAATCAGTAAGAATCCAACTACTAACATGGCCAAGACCAAAGAGCTGTCCAAAGACACTAGAGACAAAATTGTACACCTCCACAAGGCTGGAAAGGGCTACGGGGAAATTGCCAAGCAGCTTGGTGAAAAAAGGTCCACTGTTGGAGCAATCATTAGAAAATGGAAGAAGCTAAACATGACTGTCAATCTCCCTCGGACTGGGGCTCCATGCAAAATCTCACCTCGTGGGGTCTCAATGATCCTAAGAAAGGTGAGAAATCAGCCCAGGACTACACGGGAGGAGCTGGTCAATGACCTGAAAAGAGCTGGGACCACCGTTTCCAAGGTTACTGTTGGTAATACACTAAGACGTCATGGTTTGAAATCATGCATGGCACGGAAGGTTCCCCTGCTTAAACCAGCACATGTCAAGGCCCGTCTTAAGTTTGCCAATGACCATTTGGATGATCCAGAGGAGTCATGGGAGAAAGTCATGTGGTCAGATGAGACCAAAATATAACTTTTTGGTCATAATTCCACTAACCGTGTTTGGAGGAAGAAGAATGATGAGTACCATCCCAAGAACACCATCCCTACTGTGAAGCATGGGGGTGGTAGCATCATGCTTTGGGGGTGTTTTTCTGCACATGGGACAGGGCGACTGCACTGTATTAAGGAGAGGATGACCGGGGCCATGTATTGCGAGATTTTGGGCAACAACCTCCTTCCCTCAGTTAGAGCTTTGAAGATGGGTCGAGGCTGGGTCTTCCAACATGACAATGACCCGAAGCACACAGCCAGGATAACCAAGGAGTGGCTCTGTAAGAAGCATATCAAGGTTCTGGCGTGGCCTAGCCAGTCTCCAGACTTAAACCCAATAGAGAATCTTTGGAGGGAGCTCAAACTCTGTGTTTCTCAGCGACAGCCCAGAAACCTGACTGATCTAGAGAAGATCTGTGTGGAGGAGTGGGCCAAAATCCCTCCTCCAGTGTGTGCAAACCTGGTGAAAAACTACAAGAAACGTTTGACCTCTGTAATTGCAAACAAAGGCTACTGTACCAAATATTAACATTGATTTTCTCAGGTGTTCAAATACTTATTTGCAGCTGTGTCATACAAATAAATAGTTAAAAAAATCATACATTGTGATTTCTGGATTTTTTTTTTTGACTATGTCTCTCACAGTGGACATGCACCTACGATGACAATTTCAGACCCCTCCATGATTTCCAAGTGGGAGAACTTGCAAAATAGCAGGGTGTTCAAATACTTATTTTCTGCACTGTATATACATGCACACATTATGTGACAGGGGTGTCTGCCTCTTTTCATCATCCTCCTTGCCCCTGATTCTCTCCCCAGTGATGTCTCTCCATAGACCTGAGTTTTTAAAGGAGGTCTTAGTTCTGGGTGAATTTAGTCCATGCCTTGTCATAACGAATGTAGTAGCAAGCAAGTGAACATGTGAAAGCTGTGTACTTGTCATTACACAATAATATCACTTGCACTTACCCCTTCTCAAGGACTATGTCAGCAGAATGAAACAATAAAAAGTCAAATCCACGACATAAAGTTCTTTTATTAATACACTTGTAGATTCCCCTCTTCCCTAAATGGTACATTGTGAATATAAAGCTAAATTCTAGACAGATATATAAGACACAAATGATTCAGTTCCGTAATCATGAATACATCATTAAATTAATTTTTAAAATCAATCAGTGTAAATACCCAAATTTGGCCTGGTATTGGTCTCTTGCAGTCCCTGGAATGTAAAAGATGTTGTAGTAACAAGGAGCCAATCAGTTTATGCTCTAACAAGAAGAAAGCTGATAAGAGAATGAAAAGCAGCATTATAGAGACGTGGACTCATTACGGCACTACTTCTCCTTCTACTGTCCAGTCACAGGCTCAGAGGAAGGGGGTTGAATGATGCTGGCTAACAGGCTGAGGACATCTAGCAGCAGGAAAAAAAGTAATGAGGAATTCTCTGGATTCAAGGTGAGTACTGCAACAAAAGCTGGTTTTGTTATTTTAGCTTTTTAGGGCTATTCATTTTTTTTTTTTTTTTTGCTTTTTATTAAGTGTATTTTTGTGCGTGAACTCGAGAGAGAGGAGCCGGACAGCAGGAGTTGGGAGTAGGCAGACCCTCCCCCCGGAGGCAATCGCCATCCTTCTCCATGCCCCTGGTGGCAATGGCGGGTGTGAAGGGGGGCCTCCCACTCACCCCGCCCTACCTGCTCCTCTTGGGAGCCCAACTGGGGCCCAACGGGACCCCAATGGGGCAGAGGGACTCCCCCTATGAGGGAGTGAGGGGGCCTAGCCCACCCAGCCAGCCCCGTAGGTCCTTCGCCTCTCTTATTTTAGGAGACCGCATGGCCAAAGTGCATGTGTTTTTTAAACCAATTTTGTGTGCGTGCAAGTGTGGTGGTTTTTGTGGGGGGGGGTGGGCGTACTAAGCATAGGCGTACCTTGCATAGCACACCCACCGGGAGCCGGGCTGAGACCACCAAACTCAATTCACATGTAGCCGAGACCGGGATCCGAACCCTTGGCTGCAGAGGTGAATGGCTTGTCAGCGCAGTGCCAATCACGTTGAGCCACCACAGCTCCCTCAGGGCTATTCATTTTTAACTGTTATTTTTGGCTGGAGTTCCACTACAAATAGCTTGTTCACCCTATAGGAGAGATAGATATTCTCACTTGTACACAAACTCTCATTTCAAGAAAAATCTAAGAATCTAATTTCCTCCACCATAATACTGTAAAGTCTGGAAAAGGTAAGCACTCACTACTATTTCATTTAGTGAACACTGCTTTGATAATGGTAATGAAAAAAATAGGAGATATAATAATTACAAGAAAACAGGGAGAAATTCCCAGAATTATAGGCTAGCTTTCAGAGATCAACAATACCAGATATACTGAAGAAACTGTTGAGGAATGGAAAAGGAAGGGGGTGCCAGTTATAGGCCCTCCTTTCTAGATGGGATCACTGCAGCAGTTTTAGGTATCAGGTGGGGTCATGGTAAGGTCAGTGAAAAGTTAGTTTAAAAGGGTTAGCAGGTAGCCAAGGTATAGCTAATTGGGCCCAGGTGTGCCAGGTAGAGCTAGGAGGGCTGTAAGGCAAGTCAGGGATTGGGCAATAGAGGTCAGGTGGTACTAAGAAAATTCTGGAACCCAGCCAGGAAGCCTATTTAAGGGTCCAGTCTGACCAGGGCCGGTGCCGGTTTTTACATCAGAGACAGCAGGAGGAGCTCCCCGCCGCGTGCCTTGCTATGGAGTCCCTGTTGAAACAGCTTTTGGAAAAAGCAGAAGCGGAAGGCGGCGAAGCATGGCTGCACCAGTGTCTCTTCTTACCTGGTCCTCGTTTTCTGGAGGAGGGCGAAATAGGTGACGAGCCGTTTCCGGGTGCCAGCGGTGTCGGAAGCCCTCAGCAGATGTCGGTCGGATGGGAGACAGAGAAGGAGCCCACAGAGCACTGGGTGCCGGAAGAATTCCAGCCAGAAATGACGGATGGTCGGAGGACCAGCAAGAGGAAGCGAACACAGAAGCAGACGGACTGCCCCGCGCTGCCCACGTCGGGCGGGGAGGGGCGCGGTGAGCCTTTTCTGTCTTTCAGGTCTCAGGGCGGCGCAGCGGTGCCCGCAGCAGGAGGAAGGGGTCGGTCCGCCAGCGGAGTCGCAACGTCAGGAGCAAAGAAAGGGTCCTCTCCCAGGCCGGGTAAGGCGGGAGTGAAGCAGGGCCCGCCGCGGACCAAGGGAAAGGGAAGAAATGAGCCAGCAGTTTCCTCGCAGCCAGCGGCTCATACTGCAGCCAGCGGCATCCCAGTAAGGGTCTCATCTCCTTCAGCAGCCCCTGGAGTAAACCGTGCTCAGGGGCTAGCAGGTGAGTCCAACATTGGAACTCAGATATCAGTTTTATCCTCATCAGTAGAGCAGCTTATAACATTAATCCGGGGACAAGCAGACTCTCAGCAGGAGAGGTCGGGTGTGTTTCCCCCCAGCACAGCAGGTGTGTGGTCAGCGGTTCATGCTGACGCCAGGGTTATGCCCCCGTCTCCCTCTGTTGCTGTTCAGAGTGCTTCTGAAATTGTTCATTCGCCTGACAGGATGCTAAAAGAATGCATGCCTTGTTTGCTTTCCCCTCTTGGCTTTCATGTTTCAATTGCATTAAAGGAAAAGATTTGGAGGGGGGAATATGTAGACTTAAGTTTGATTCTTCCTCCTGCCAGAGATGCTTACAAGTATGAGAGAAAAGAGGATAAAGCAGAGGATGAGCGACGCAAACCTACGATTAAAACTTTTTACAGTTGGTTACAAGCATTTATGGTTTATGCAAGTATCCTGTGTGAGAAGTTTCCTGAGAAAAGTTGTTTACTTTTTCAACATGTGGATATTATCCTGGAAGCTTATAGGAGCTTTACTGGGTTTGCGTGGCTGTCATATGATGAGGCCTTTAGACAGAAACTGGCTGTACAACCATCCCTCTGTTGGGGAGCGAAGGACGTGAGCCTGTGGTTGAATTTATTCTTACCTCAAAGACAGCCATTCTCTCGTCCATCAAGTTCAGCCAAGCCCACAGTCTCATCCTCTTCAGGCTACAAGAAGGGTTTATGTTTTGCATATAATGACTCGCAATGTAAATGGATGAATTCTTGCAAGTATAAACACGAGTGCGCTTTTTGTGCTGGCGCTCACCCGGTATCCAAGTGCTTTCGCAAGCTCCAGTCACACCCAAAAGAGGGTTTTTCAAAAAGCAACTTCGCCAGTGATGCTTCCAAGAATGCTCCCATGGCTGCAGGCTTACCCAAACAAGCGGATGGCTTGCTTATTAACTGAGGGTTTCGCGTCAGGTTTTTTGTTACCCGTTTTTGAGGGGACAGGTTGTAGGGTAGTAGAAAATTTACAGTCAGTCAAAGCTGCGCCGCACCTGGTAAGAACGAAATTATGGAAAGAAGTAAAAGCTGGAAGGATGGAAGGTCCTTTTGAGCTACCCCCCTTTAAAAATTTTAGGATTTCTCCACTTGGCCTAGTTCCTAAAAAAGAACCGAACGAATACAGGTTGATACACCATGTGTCATTTCCTGTGGGTGCTTCCCTTAACGACCAGATTGATTTTACCATAACATCGGTATCTTATACCTCTTTTGATACTGCAGTGGACATGATTGGCCGTTTGGGAAAGCACGCGCTCTTGGCAAAGGCGGACATTCAATCCGCTTTCAGGCTTCTCCCGTTGAATCCTAGTTGCTTCAATTCCTTAGGAATTCATTTTGAGGACAAATTTTATTTCGACAAAGCCTTACCGATGGGCTGTTCATTGTCCTGCTTTTATTTTGAAGTTTTTTCAACTTTTTTAGAATGGGTGGTGGGGCAAGTGGCCGGCTCGGCCTGTCTAATCCATTACTTGGATGATTTTTTATTTTTGGGCCCAGCAGATTCGGGCGGGTGTTTTAAGTTATTAGAGGCTTTTCAGTCAGTTTGTAAACATTTTGGGGTTCCTCTTGCAAAAGACAAGACAATCCTTCCCACCACTTGTTTAAATTTTTTGGGAATAACTTTAGATACGGTGGCCATGGAGTTTAGATTACCGGAGGACAAAATTTATGGTCTGACTCAACTTCTCCAGCTATTCATGAGAAAGAGGAAGGTCTCCTTGCGGGAGATGCAATCATTGCTGGGGCAATTGGCATTCGCGACGCGGATATTACCCATGGGAAGGGTTTTTTCTAGGCGTCTGTATTCAGCAATTTCAGGTTTAAAGAATCCGGCTGCTCATGTCAGGGTATCTTCCGAAATCAAGAAAGACTTGCTAGTCTGGATTCAGTTTTTAGAATTCTACAATGGGAAAACGTTGTGGCAGCAAGATTTTGTCTTGGACAGCGATTTCCTATTGCAGACGGATGCAGCGGGATCAGTCGGTTTTGGAGCAGTGTGGGGATCCAAATGGTGCGCAGGTGAGTGGCCAGTGAGGTGGGTTTCAAATGGCTTTTGTAAAAATATAGTTCTTTTAGAGCTATTTCCTGTGATAGTATCGCTAGAAATTTGGGGCTCTTTGTTTGCTAACAAAAGGCTGCTAGTAAGCACAGACAATAAAGGGGTGGCTTTTGCAGTAAATAGTCTTTTATCTAAATCTCCTCCAGTAGTAGTTTTTCTAAGGCATTTAGTTTTTCTTTGCTTAAAGTGGAACGTCTGGATTAAAGCTAGGTATGTCCCGGGAAAGAATAACGAGATTGCTGACTCTCTTTCTCGTCGACAGATGGATCGCTTTTTCAAACTGCTACCAATGGCAGAGAGGGTCGGGGCGCCTATCCCTTTGCACCTATGGGATCTAATCTAATTTATCAGAGCATTCAGAATTCGGTGGCCCCTGCTACTTGGAAAAATTATGTTTCTTCATGGAGTTCGTGGGTGACTTTCTTAAATTCTATGCACCTATCTGTGTCTGATCATTCAGAGCAGTTAATTCTTTCCTTTTTGCACTCGCTGATTTCGAGGAGCTTTTCTTGGTCTCACATTAGCAAGACTTTGTCAGGGATATCCTTTTTTCTTCGACTTTACAAGCTGCCAGCTTGTCACAAATTTTTCTCTGTCAGGCAGGCATTAAAGGGGTATAAAAGGAGTGGGGCAAAACATGATGATAGGTCACCCATCACTCCGGAAATTTTGTCTCGGATTTGTGGGGCAACCTGGTCAATATGTTCATCGGGTTACGAAGCAAGTCTATTCTCTTCAATTTTTTCTTTAGCATTTTTTGGAGCCTTTCGGTTATCTGAGGTTCTTCCGTCCTCAGGAACTGGGGTTTCGGGCATGTTAGCTTCCGAGGCCGTGGTTTTTCAGGACGGGATCAGAGTGTTTCTGAGAGTGAGTAAGACAGATCCTTTGGGTTTGGGAACGTGGGTCCATTTAAGTAGATGCCAAAATAGTAGCATTTGTCCAGTGGCAGCTTTTCAGGCATACTTAAAAATCAGACCCCCCTTGTCAGAATTTTTGTTTATTCATGAAAATGGAGCCCGGGTGACTGGGTACCAATTCTCTGCTGTTCTAAGGAAAATCTTAGCTTTTCTTCAGTTGGGACATTTAAAGATCACGACCCACTCATTTAGGATCGGGGCGGCCACAGAAGCTGCAAGGATCGGGTTGGAGGAAGGTACTATTAAAAAAATTGGTAGATGGAGGTCAAATGCTTACAAGACTTATATACGCCTGTGTTAATTGTTTATTTTTCATTACAGGATATCAGCGCTCTGTTTGGATAGTAGGGCACTCTTTTATTTACTGGGCTCAGAAGCGAGCAGCTAATAGAGTATATTTGGAAAATTTGGGATTGGACCCCGCAGTTTTTCGTGTTTTTTGGTATGGACGCAGGGGTATGTTATGGGAGGATTTGATTTTTGAACTAGGTAGGTTATACTCAATGTATTCTGCTCCGGATATTTTAATTTTGCATGTTGGTGGGAACGACATTGGAAAAAGGAAGACTTTTGATATAATTTCTGAAATGAAAGATACATTTAGATTTCTAAAATTGTCCTTCCCAAATTCGGTCCTGGTATTCTCTGAAATAGTACCAAGGTTACGCTGGTTAGAATCACCGGTTTTTAAGCCATTGGAGAAAGTGCGTAAACGCATCAATAGGGCGATGGAAAAATTTCTTTTACCTGAGCTGGGTTTTTCATTCCGTCACTTAGAATTAGAGGGTGGGCTGCAAGGTTTGTATAGGAATGATGGGGTACACTTAGCGGAGATTGGTTTAGATATCCTTAACATGGACTTCCAAACATGCATAGAGTCGGCCGCGGTCTGGGGGGGTGGTGACAGAAGGGCTGCGAATGGCACCCCTTCTGTCGGTTGGGAGATTTGAGTCAAGTTTTTGATGCTTAATAATGGATCAGCCCGAGCCTCAAGTGACTGGGCTGGGAATTGGTGGTTATTAAAGGTTGGTGTTTTCAAGAGTTGAAGTTTTAAATAAAGTTTAATATGTTATCAACAAAAAACCAGTGAACCAGGCCGTGGCCAAATGTTTTTCCAAATAAAGGTCATATATGTTGTCAATATATGGACGTTTCAAGTGAATCAATAAACAATTTATAAGGTTATTGGTTTGTGGTGTTTTTTATTCTCTCTATGCATGTTTGGGTTCTTCCTCCCCCGTTTTTGGTTCTTCTTTCTTTTTGTGGTGCATGTGATCCCATGGAAAAGGAAGGGGGTGCCAGTTATAGGCCCTCCTTTCTAGATGGGATCACTGCAGCAGTTTTAGGTATCAGGTGGGGTCATGGTAAGGTCAGTGAAAAGTTAGTTTAAAAGGGTTAGCAGGTAGCCAAGGTATAGCTAATTGGGCCCAGGTGTGCCAGGTAGAGCTAGGAGGGCTGTAAGGCAAGTCAGGGATTGGGCAATAGAGGTCAGGTGGTACTAAGAAAATTCTGGAACCCAGCCAGGAAGCCTATTTAAGGGTCCAGTCTGACCAGGGCCGGTGCCGGTTTTTACATCAGAGACAGCAGGAGGAGCTCCCCGCCCTACCCCCCCCCTATGTTCCCCGTCGCGGCCGGTTCACGTGGTAGGCTCACTCCGGAGGGGTTTTTTCTTTCGGAGGGGAGATTTGAGTCAAGTTTTTGATGCTTAATAATGGATCAGCCCGAGCCTCAAGTGACTGGGCTGGGAATTGGTGGTTATTAAAGGTTGGTGTTTTCAAGAGTTGAAGTTTTAAATAAAGTTTAATATGTTATCAACAAAAAACCAGTGAACCAGGCCGTGGCCAAATGTTTTTCCAAATAAAGGTCATATATGTTGTCAATATATGGACGTTTCAAGTGAATCAATAAACAATTTATAAGGTTATTGGTTTGTGGTGTTTTTTATTCTCTCTATGCATGTTTGGGTTCTTCCTCCCCCGTTTTTGGTTCTTCTTTCTTTTTGTGGTGCATGTGATCCCATTCAAAGGAAACAATGAGAAATACACCAGATTGTGATTCTGAATAATCTAAAATAGTACTCCTATAAGCTAAGCTTAAGGTATACCTATAGGCAAAAATGTTTTTTCCCCATTTTGGATACAGTAAGGAAGGGTTATAGCCCCTTTCAGTTTATTTTTTGCCATCTGTGTCCCATTGGGGAGATTTACCTTCATTCCTGTCCCATAGTCAAAGCAGGAAGTGAGAGATAATTCCCACACATTGGGCGATTTCCTTGGGGACCCCCAGGTCACCAGATCTAGTGACCCCATTGGAAAAATTTCCCTTTTATTACTTTTCTGGGGACAACCCAAAGTTTGAGGCTTTCTTTACTTTCACTTTCAATGTTAATAGTTAAAAGGACTAAAGAGGGCGAATCTCCCTAACAGGGGCAAAGACAACAATAAAAACCTAATTGATGTTCTAATTCATCTCCATGCTGTCCAAAACCAAAAAAAATCTTTGCCTTTACACTAGCCTACACTGGCAGCTCATAAACTTGATTTTCTTTTGCCAAAGCTCCTAAACTGAACGTACACATAGCCTTTTAGCAGAGTTTAGGAACTGCCACCGTTAAGTGAGCTTTAACCTTCCTCTCCTGAACGTGGAAAAATCGCGTTCAGGATATGAACATTTTGGCTGACGGCCCTGGGAAAACATAAACGTGGCAAAATCACGCATCAGTAAATGTAGGCGAGAGTAAACGAAGCCTTAGTTATACGTTTATTTGACCATTTCTGTTCTCTAGTGTTATGCATGATGTCCCCTTCAAACCTTTCAATTATGTCTTTGGCCGATCCAAATATAATTGCTAAACCTAAGAAAAAATCATTGCCATCTCTTGCTCCAAGAGCTGCAACTTGGCCCCATCTGTCCTCTTTGTCCTTTTCGCTCTCTGCCCTCTTCAATCATTCTTCAAGGGTAAGTATCCTTAGCAAAACTGTAACTAGAGCATCGGCAATTACCCCAAGATAACTGCAATGTAGGACTGCAGCATCTAACAACCTGTATTTTTTAAGCAGGCTTCAGTAAAATCCATTTTTATTGCTATTAATACACCTTTATTATTTATTATTTTAATATAATTTTATCTAAAAAGATGACCTTAGTAAGGCAGTTGAAACACCGGCTAATGGACATTTTAAATAGATAATTAACTTTATTGATATCTGTACTTTTAACTATCACCCACAATATTAACTTGTAAATACAACAACTTGCAATATGATACAGCTACCATTTTCCTCCCTTTGGTAGTTCGGAAGTGCACCCATTTAGGGACAGAGAAATGCCTCCTTTGGAAATCAAAGTAATAGGTTTCATTGCTAGAACCTCAGTGAAGGTATCTTTAGGCACAAGAAGGGCTGATATTCAGAGAATTTCAATTGAGAAAAGGTGAGTATTGAGTATGCAAACAAAGGGTTACGTTTTTAAAGTTTTACAATTCTGGAAATCCTATAATATCTCTTTCTTAGGTAGGATTACGGCAATAAAAATGACTATACTTCCAAAAATATTATATTTATTTAGAGCAGGGGTCTCCAAACTTTTCAAACAAAGGGTCACTATTATTGTCCTTCAGACTTTAGGAGGGCCGTATTGTGGCCAGCTGGGGCAGAAAATGTCCGGTTCTAGCACCGGTGAGAATAAATGTGGCCTCAGGGTTGGTGGTCAGTAGTAAGAGGAGTAGGGCTCCTATCAGTAGGAGGAATAGTATCCCATTATTGATATAAGTAGAAGAAATGGTGCCCCCTTGTTGGTGTCAGTGGAAGGAATAGTGCCTCATATCAGTTGTAAGAATAGTGCCCTAAGGGCCGCATAAAGACTGGCAAAGGGCCACATCTGGCCCTCGGGCCGCAGTTTGGAGACCCCTGATTTCGAGCAATCCCACTAGAGTACATACAATCTATATAAGTAACTTCCAAAAATAAATGAACAAATTAATTTGGGTCGATACAAACCCTTGGTTCTCTAAACAGTTTATATACCTCACAATACAAAGGCGGATTCGGACTCCCAGACTTCTGGCTATACTATTTAGCAGCACGTCTTTCCCAAATAGCCCAAATGTACTTGCCGATACCGAATACCGATACTTTTTTTAAATGTCATGTGACAGTTTTCAAAGCACAATACAGACTAAGGATATTTTCTTTAGAGTTATGAAGAACTCTAACTCAAGACATTATAAAAGAATAAAAAAAGAGTAAGAATTAATAAAAATGTTTTATTTTCTTGTCACGCAGTAGTAAAAAACTCAAAGAATTTTCACAGAACATGTTGATGAATACAAAAAAAGTATTCTATTTAGGTATCGGGAGCATTTGCACGAGTACAAGTACTCCCGCAAATACTTGGTATCGGTCCCGATACCGATACTGGTATCGGTATCTGGACAACCCTACTATATACCCTTACTCTCTATTGGGTATGCTATAATCTACAAATATCCCACAACAAATTGATTTAAATCAATATAAAAAATATAATCAGACCTTAATATCCCCCCCCCCCATCTTTTTAGGAGACACAACATTCCCTCCAGGTCTATATGGACTGGATAATTACTCCTGGTGGATCGATAATAATTTAACATCCTTACATAAATTCATTGAAAATGCCATTTCAGTCCCTAAAGACAAAATATATACCAAATAATGAACATCATAGGTATCTACAAATTGGACAATTTTGTAATACTTACTTTTATACAACAGACACAGACCCCTCCACATTTTATGAAATAATATGCCTAAAAAACTCTAGAGGAATAAGCCTAATTTCAGAAATATACTAAAATCTAGTGACTTTTGACTCACAAGAGATACTCTCCTATCATGCAAAAATGGGAACTGGAATGCAACATCTCTTTCACTACAGAGGAATGGAGCGATAGCATTATAAACCTCTGCAAATGCACAAGATCAGTTACAGTAAGATAAACGGCCATTAAACTATTTACAAGATGGTACTATGCCCCTAATAAACTGCACACCATTTTTCCATCAACTTGTTTTAGAGGATATCCATCCTCAGGCTCCTTTTTCCCACATTTTCTGGGATTACGAAAAAAAAATCACATATCTGGTGCCAACAAGAAAACTTTACTTCAGCTATTTCTGACACACGTATTAATATTTCCCTATCTAACTGCTTATTATTTACAGCTATTCCTGGAATTTCCATAGCACACATGAAATGTATCCATTCGACAAGCATAGCGATTCACTGGTTAATTGCTTTTCATTTAAAGTCATCTTTATTCCCTATCAATCAATGAAAGGTAAGATTGAATTCAATCTGTCTCATGGAAAGAATTTTTCATACATTATATAACACTACACATTTCAACGACCAAAACAGTGAAATTCTCTTTCAAAATCCCTAAAAAAACTGAACTTATGTTTTGGTAATACCTATGGAAGAATTTAAAGCGGTATTTCACCCTAAATATAAGATCTCCCATGCGCTTCAGCATACTGGCGTCAGCGCCAGTATGCTGGGGTTTTTTTTTTTTTATAGCACACTTACTGTTTTATCGTAGAAATCCTTTTCTGTCCCCCGTGGTGGACGGCGCCAGTACAGCGCGTCACATCTTCCTAAGATACCCGATATGGACTCGGGTATTTCCGGCGCTATGCGGCGCCTGCGCACAGACCTAGGAGCTGACTGCGCAGGCGCCGTATTTCTCCGAAATAGGACTCGGAGAAATACGGCGCCTGCGCAGTCAGCTCCTAGGTCTGTGCGCAGGCGCCGCATAGCGCCGGAAATACCCGAGTCCATATCGGGTATCTTAGGAAGATGTGACGCGCTGTACTGGCGCCGTCCACCGCGGGGGACAGAAAAGGATTTCTACGATAAAACAGTAAGTGTGCTATAAAAAAAAAAAAAACCCAGCATACTGGCGCTGACGCCAGTATGCTGAAGCGCATGGGAGATCTTATATTTAGGGTGAAACTCCGCTTTAAATACTCATTCATCATAATGGTAATATATTTTTAAATGTTAAAAATGAATGTACCATATTCAAATGTATTTTATTTAATTTATCTTAATTTTATCAGTGTCCCCTTCTTATTTACAACCAATACTTGTGTATTCAGACTAAAATAATATTTATTCAAAACATTATGTTATTACAATATCTGAACAATTCTTTTTTATATGTAATATACCACCAATTTTTCCGCTAAATAAAGAAGTTTGTAGACAAAAAAAAGTGAGGGTAAGGCTGCGTACACACGATCAGTCCATCCGATGAGAACGGTCCGAAGAACCGTTTTCATCAGTTAACCAATGAAGCTGAGCTGACTGATGGTCTGATGTGCCTACACACCATCGGTTAAAAAAACGATCGTGTCAGAAGGCGGTGACGTAAAACACAACGACGTGCTGAAAAAAACTAAGTTCAATGCATGCGTCGACTTGATTCTGAGCATGCACTGCTTTTTAACCGATGCTTTTGCATACTATAGATCGGTTTTGACCTATCGGTTAGACGTCCATCGGTTAAATTTTAAAGCAAGTTCTCTTCTTTTTTTTTTGACCGAAGGATAACTGACCGATGAGGCCCACGCACGATCAGTTTGGACCGATGAAACGGACCTTCAGTCCGTTTTCATCGGTTTTGACCGATCATGTGTACGCGGCCTTAGTGTTAGAGCCGGTTCACACGGGCAGCACAAATTGCCGAGCGACTTGGCAAGGCGATCTGCCCACGACTTTAGAGGCCACTTGCAAAAAGACTTCTGTATTGAAGTCAATGCAAGCCGCCCTGAAGTCGTCCCAAAGTAGTACAGGCACCTTTTTCTAAGTCGGAGTGACTTGAGTCGCTCCTATTAGAATGGTTCCATAGAACAGAGCGCGACTTGTCAGGCGGCTAAGTCGTCTGACGAGTCGCACCTGTGTTAAACGGCTCTTAGGGTTTGGGGAGGGTGTGTATGAGGGGGCATAAGGGTAGGTCATAGGGCAGGGTACATTAGGGCTCTATTCTGAAAACTACCAGCATTGAGTTTCAGTTGCTAAGTGTTAAAGTGATGTTTAGAAATTGCTGCTGCAAAGTTGCTTTACATATTCTGTCACAGGTTATGGGGCTGCTGACGTATACACTTACAGGAAATAATTCCCTTAAATAATTTAGACAGAGTATGCCCCCTGTGTTTCATGATGCCCATGTACTCGCCTTATCTAATCCAATGCCTCTGATTAGTTGTTTAGATAAACAACCATGGGGGCACAAACGGTGCATGTGATGAGCTTATTCACCATGCAGGAGGATGAATACATGACATTATATTAATATTGAGTCACCTATTTGTTTAAGACTTAATATATGCCAGATTCTTTCATAGGTAATGGTATGTAGCAACTATTTCTAAAGAGGTGTGAAAGTTGACTACAGAAAAATGGAATTCAGAACAATAAAAGGCAGCAAAAATAACAAAATGACATTAAGAAAGAGTTGTATTTAAAAGCATAGCATACTATTGTGAGAGCTGGTTAAGAATGCAGTAACTGTTTTATATTCTTGCTATGTCTTCTTTATTATTTTACATATTTTTACATTCTTCCCCTAGTGGCCATCTGTAATTACTGGACTGTGTACTCCACAAACCTGCTCAACAAGTTTGGAGACAAACCTAAATGGACTTATTTACTAAAGTTTAAATGTCAACATGTGTTCATATCAAATATCATGTTACATGCGGGGGGGGGTCTTGTTTTTTTTTTATTTCTTTGCACATGATTGACTGTTTAAAGTGAACAAATACCTATTTTGGTTCTTTTCACTTCCCAGGTAAATGAGGCCAAGACAGTCTATAGTGTTTAATCAGTTGGAGTAGATTGGTGAACATTAAGACAGCAATATTTGTTTGTTCCATTGTGACTGTTCTTTACTGCAGTGTAAAGACAAAGCAGTAAAGAACAGTCACAATGGAACAAACAAATATTGCTGTCTTCATTAAAATACAGAATTCCATTCATGGTTTAAAAAAAAAAACACACATATCAACCACTTGATAGGCTAATGGTCCTGTGCCATTTAAAAAAAATGGGATTCAGCGGCTCTGGCAGGTCCATGTGTGGGTACAATCTGTGACAGCTGACATCCAACACTAAGACTAGGAACTGAAATGACCAGCTCCTGGGCTTCTGATGTTTCTACAGATCGCTCCATAAAAGCACACTTTAGAAGTGAACGTAAACAATATACAGTTGATTTACTATAGACAAATAGACTTTGCAAGTGCAGCTACTCCAGAGCTTAGTAAATGAGCCAAGGCTTAATTTTACAAAGAATACCCAATCACATGCAAGAAAAAAAAATCATATTGCTTGCACATGATTGAATGATGGAAATCAGCAGAGCTCTCCTTCATTTACTAAGTTCAGAAGCATCTGCACTTGCAAAAGCACAGCCTATTTGTCTTTAGTAAATCAACCCCTATGCTTCTGCAAAGAGTTTATATCAGAAGTCTAGGAGCATCACAAGGTACTGTAATTCTTGTCAGCATTGAGGCTCGGGCAGAGCTGTTGCTGCTCTGTCCTGCCTCTCTCACCAGCAGTAGATCACTGCTATAGTGATATCTATTGCTGGCTGATTGCAGTCAGAAACAAATAATTATTAGAATAAATATGCTTCTGCAAAACTACATGAGGGGGGCATATGGATCTGGTCGGTGGAAACAAAAAGGTGAAATAGAAAATGTAGAAAAAAAAGGTGCAAACATATTAGAAAAATAAATATACACATTAAACCCAGGTCACAATAATAATGTTGGATAATCTAATCTGCAAATGCTCACGTAAGTAACTGCAATGTCATTTGAATTTTTTGTGACTACAAACCAGTGAAAATGTTGCTCTCATGCTAATTTGTGCCATTGTCAGCCCGACTTAATTCTATCTTATTGTTACGCTAACAATTTACACAAGCTGTTTTCCCATCGCACTGTAGCGTTGAAAGTGGAATAATGCTATCCTAAAGTAAAATGTGTATACTTACTTTGAGCTTCGTCATTCCACTACATTACATAAAAGTTGCACTGATGTGATATCTGTGATTTTAATCAGCAGACTTTGGTTATATTTTGAAATGAATATATGTTAAAGCATAAATTCTTTAACCACTTGTCGACAGGCTCATGCCGATATACGTTGGCAGAATGGCACTGCTGTGCAAACCACCGTACCCTTACATCGGCTCCTTTAAGAGTCGTAACAGGCACGTGCGCTGCACAGCGGGGGACACAATGTGCATGGCTAGCGGGCACGAGAGCCAGAATGGGGATTTGTGTGTGTGTATACACACAAATCCCTGTTCTGACAGGGGAGGAGAGACAGATTGTCTGTTACTACTAAGTAGGAACAGCTATCTGGCTCCTCCCTCAGTCATTCCTATCCCCACACAGTTAGAAACACACTTAGGGAACACATTTAACTCCTTGATCTCCCACTAATGTGATCCCCTTCCCTGCCAGTGATATTTACACAGTAATCAGTGCATTTTTATAGCACTGATCGCTGTATAAATGTCAATGGTCCCAAAAAAAGTTGGCTTGCCGCCATTACTAGTAAGAAATAATAAAAATGCCATTAATCTATTCCCTATTTTGTATATGCTATAACTTTTGCGCAAACCAATCAATATATGCTTATTACGATTATTTTACTAAAAATATGTAGAAGAATATATATCAACCTAAACTGATGAAGAAATCTGCTTTTAAAAACTGCAGAGGTGACCAAATACCACCAAAAGGAATCTCTCTCTGTGGGGAAAAAAATATGTCAATTTTATTTGGGTACAGTGTCATACGACCACACAATTGTCAGTTAAAGCATATCCACAAAAATTGCCCTGGTCAGGAAGGGGGTAAATCCTTCCGGGGGGTGAAGTGGTTAAATGTTGTGTTTTTTTTATTATTCTTTACTATTATTCCTAATAAAGACATGTATCTAAATTTGTAACTAAAGCAAATCACTTTCTGTCTGTATCTGTAAAAAAAAAAAAACAAAAAAAAATGATGTAAAATACATTAAGGTACACTACAAAGCCTAAAATGTATATATAATGTGCAGGACCAATATATTGCCAAAACAAAAATGCTTTGGGACTCATGGGAATGTAATAAGAAAAAGTCTTGAGAACGCAAGTATATGTAAAATCAAATCATTAAAAAATACTTGTTTTCAAGCCAAGTATTTTGTAACATACTTGGTTCTACCCATTTTACCTACTGCTGATTTCCTAACTCCTCTTGCAGTCACTTTCTGTCTATATCAGGGATGTTTAAACTTTTTTCAAAAAGGGCCAGATTTTATGAAGTGAACATGCGTGAGGGCCGAACATTTTGCCTGACATTCTTTGAACCATTAAAATGAAATGCAAATTAACAAATATACTGCCCAACAAGAATTCTCTTGCCTGTGTGGCTTTGTGCGGTGAAGAGTCTAAGGATGAGCTTGGGCATGTTATTTGGATATACCGGCCCAGATTCAGAGAGAATTGGATTCTCGTAGCGTATCAGAAATACACTACGCCGCGTTTTTTACCTGGCTCTACGTGGAATCCAGGTAGATTTTGTCCAGTAAACGACGGTGGCGTAGTGTATTTCTCCCATCGCAATCCATCTACACGAGTAGGGGGCGTGAAGGATTTAAAATAGGCGCGTTCCCGCGGCGATCGAACTGCGCATGCTCCGTTCGCAAATTTCCCGCCGTGCATTGCGCGAAATCACGTCGTTACGTCATTCGTTGTTTGAGTAGCGTCGTTTACGGACATTTCTATTCCCGAACGAGTTACGCAAAAAAAAAAAAAAAAAATTTAATTTGACGCGGGAACGACGGCCATACTTAACATGGGCTACGCACCGTTAGACCAGCAAAAAGCTGGTCTAACAGTACGTAAAAAAAACAGACGTAAGCGATTGCGAAGACCGCTCGTATCTTCGTGGATCGCCGTAAAAACACATTTGCATATCCCGACGCATGAAAACGACGCAAACTCCTCCCAGCGGCCGCAAAAATATCGCAGCGTAGATCCGAAGGCTTACGAAGACGTAAGCCTCTCGGATCGAAGCCCGAAGCCACCGTATCATGGTTTGAGGATTCAAACTAGTGATACGGCGCGCAAAATTTGAAATTACTCCTGTCTAACACCAGTTAGACAGGCGTAATTGCTTTATGAATCTGGGCCACCGTATTTATCGGCGTATAACATGCACCTTCACTTTAAGAGAACTTTCAGGATTCAGGGTCACTGTCCATAAATGCAGCCTAATCAGTGCCCATCAATGCAGCCTCAAAAGTGCCATGAATGCAGCCTCACAAGTGCCGTGAATACAGCCTCACAAGTGCCATGAATGCAGCCTCACAAGTGCCATGAATGCAGCCTCACCATTGCCATGAATGCGGCCTCACAATTGACATGAATGCAGCCTCACCATTGACACGAATGCAGCCTCTGAATGCAGCCTCTGAATAAAGCCTCACAAGTGCCATGAATGCAGCCTCACCATTGCCATCAGTGCAGCCTGATCCATGCCCATCTGCAGCCTCGGAGGGGACAGGGAGGGGGGCAGGACGAGCACAAACAGATTACATACAGGAGAATGTCCTGTTTGGTTGGCGGCCTCTTTAATACAAAGTCCTGCCTCCTATGATAGACAGTTGTCCAATGCCAGCCCAGGAAATGGGACTTCCTATTACAGATACCGCCGAGTAAACAGGAGATTCTCCTGTATGTAATCTGACAGGATTTGTCTGGCCCCCTCCGTCCACTCCGAGGCTGCCAGAATGATAAAATACGGTATATAGCTTTTGTGGCCCCCCAACGAATCCCGACGGCACTCAGGGATTCATTGGGGGGCACAAAAGATACACAGTATACAGCCAAATTACCAGTGGGGCCACATTAAACTGGAACGAGGGCCGCAATTGGCCCGCGGGCCGGACTTTGGACTTGCCTGGTCACTTGAAATTGCACTGAACGTGCACATGGAAGTGCAGTCGTTGTACATCCGAGGGGGGCATGCAAGAAAAATAAAAAACAGCATTTTAGCTTGCACATGATTGGATGATAAAATCAGCAGAGCTTCCCCTCATTTCAGATCTACCCCTCAGATTTAGAGTGACTGCAAATCCAAATGCACTTTCAGTGCAATTTCAAGTAGTAGTAGTAGTGCAAAGTGTATTTCCCTTTTGTAAATAACCGCCACATCTGCATAATGTGTGTTGAAATGGCAGCTTGGAAGCCAATTTAATAGGGTGACAACATGGGTGCACAACCTGGAGACAGAGAAAGGGTCGATGTTGTCACCCTATAACAGAAAGCATCTGAACAAGGATCTGCAAGGTATGATCCTTAGGTATTATTTTATGATCGTTGCAGATTTAAAAAGGATTGAATTTCAGTTGCCGAGTTTAAATCTACTTTAGGATGTTTCTATATTCTATGTATATTGATGCATATTCAAAGGGAAGCCTACCTGAGTCCCTATAAATGAAAACATCCCTACATGTATTTTTGCAAGCCATCGTAACAGGGAAATACTAGAAAGCAGCAACTGACTAAAGCAACATGATCATGCATTATTAACACTTAAGGCCAATTGATTCCTGCACTTTACTTCTTTGTGGTGATATGTATAAATTGCATACATAGCTGCAGGTCTTGATAAAACTAAATCTACAGGGGAAACCTGTTTCCCCAAGTGAAACTACGGGCAAAGCAACCAAATTAATTAAAGTAATCGCAAATAATACAGTGACACTAGTACACAAAATGAGTGTGTTCTGTGAGCGTCAGATAATGTACCAAATGTCCAAACACTGCAGGGATTTAGTAAAAGCCCTGCATCTATTTTAGCTTGCTGATGCATTAGCCATCAATCAATGGAAGTAAGAAAGGAAATACAATTTCAGCATAGTGAACTCCAATTCATCCACTTTACTATACACGATATCCATACCTGGTTGCTCTCAGGATTTCAAACTGAGAATTAAGTTGCTTTTTTTTTAACAGCTCAGAGTGCAGTATTTATTCTCAAACACTCAGAATTACTAGTTCAGCTCATTACAGTACAGTATTTTAAGACATTTTTACAGATTGTCTCTCTACAACCTTCAAACTGTAGGGTTTTGCTTCTATGCTTTAATGTTAGCATGATAACATTTCTGATCATACTTTCCAAAATGATAAACCTTTTCTTTTTTTTTACTGCAAAGAAATCTTTTTCAACTGAGGTTGACAATACATCTACCTCAAAAAGGGTTGCTGGAAGGTAGGTCATGGGGTCATCGCATAAAGAATAGAAAATAAACTTAAATTAAATCTCCGAAAAAGACTGTGGGCTACACAGAATCCAAATCTGATGTCTTTAATTATTTAGGAATTGCAGGTTGAAGAAGTGGAGAAACTGGGACAGCATGATTGCAATGTAATAAAAAAGATTTTTCCTGCTATTAAAGGGCACTTGGTAGCCATGATAGTAACCTTTTAATCACAAAGTCTTGAAAAGCGGTAAGAAAAGTACTACATAAGGACACAATCGCAAAGTATTTCTTTGTATGCTTAATATGGTGAGAGCTACACTGCTGAATATAAGGCGCTTAGAGACACTGAACGTATCATTAGCCTGTAAAGACGTCAGTAGATTTCTGGGTTTTGAGAGGTAGCACAAAGTCAACGCAATTACCAGCTAATCATTTGATAGTTATGCAGTTTATTTCATTTCCACTATCAATGACTTATCCCCATGTCTGATTAATTTGATAAACTGTGATACAATTTCAGGTGATTTTCTGCTTATATAAAGTAGAGGAAATCTACTGCCCGAGATTTGTAGACAACACTGTGCTGAATGCAGAGTAATGCCGCGTACACATGGTCGTTTTTTGTGATGAAATAAAACAACGTTTTAAAAAACGTCATTTAAAATGATCGTGTGTGGGCAAAACGTTGTTTTATGTCTTCTGAAAAACGACAAAAAAAAAATTCAAACATGCTTCAGTGTTTTATGTCGTTTTTCAGGATGTCGTTTTTTGTGACATAAAAAATGATCGTGTGTGGGCTAAAACAACGTTTTTAAACCCGCGCATGCTCAGAAGCAAGTTATGACGCGAGTTTGAATGGAACAGAGTGGCGTCGTACGTGTTGTACGTAACTGCGCTTTGCAAGAGCATTTTCAGAAAACGATGGTGGTTTTTTTACAAGACAAAAAACGACCGTGTGTACACGGCATTAGACTGCAATAAAATATTTGCCTTAAAAAAAATAAAAATAGAAGGGGACTGAGTTTCTGCAATAAGAAGCAAAGGTAAAATGAACAGATAACATGACTGAAAGGAAGAGGGCAGTAAAAGTACACTGATCTGGGGGATCAATGATCAAATGCATTGGCAATTAAAGCTATCATAGCTTTGGGGAATTCATGGTTAGGCTGCCAGAAGGAAAAACGAGGCACAGTACAGAGAGAATCTTATGTATGCTTCTCGTGCAAAGCATTTTCTCTGCAGTTGCTTGGGACAGAAGCCAAGAAAGGGAATTATTGTAACAAACAAACACAGTGCAACACTCAAGAATAAATGACAGCAGGAGCATATAGTCAACATCTTGCCGAAATTAAGTGCCCAGCTCAAGTAAACTTGTTTGATTCATTTGTTTTACACAGTTCAAGAACTGCTATGCCCTTTGTCTCTCTACAAAGGAACGAATGCTGCCTAACAATGGTAAGATTTAGCATAACATGTCCAGGAGAATTAAATTGTAAATCATAAAAAAAAACAAAAAACAGAAAAGGTGAGAAAAAAAAGCTTGTCTGCTAATTTTGAGATCTGACCTAGGCCCTTAAGTCCTGCTATAAGCACAAAAATGAAGTGTATCTAAATGGGCTGCCATGGGTTTAATACTGTTATAAGCTTAGACATACTGCCAAAGGAAATACTAGAGATGCTTGGCCAAACGGCAACCTACTTTATTTTTTTCTATCTAGGTTATCCTTACAACTTTAAAAAACAACTTTCAATTTTCTCTACTAAAAGTGTCAAAGTGGATTGTGCTCGGCTGGAGCATCTGATCAAATGCGCCAAAATCCACCAGTGTCTGGCAATTACAGATGAAACCTTATTAAAGAAAGTAATTTTAGCTTCCCGAGGATTATAAAATTGCAGTTAGCATCTACAGAAGAAGTCCATGTAATGAAAAAGTACTCTGCCAGAATGCAGTGTTCACTGAGTTATATGCCTAATTTGTTTTACCTTTAAAATATCTAATATATATATATTATTTTTTTTTATTCCTGGCAGAGAACCATCTGCAAATGTTGGCATTTATTTTATCATTAGATGAAGGTTGCTTAACAATTGATATTTAAAATAGCTGAGGTACTTGAATCCCAGAGATAAAAAGCACACTAATGCTGATTTTAATAGGGAGGGTTTACATAATAAAATTGATAAAGTAGAGTTCTGGGAGTTGCTAGCAGAGGTGCAACTGAGTTCACACAGTCCTGTTTTTATGTGGCAATCAACCAATAGGCATCATCTTGGTACTATATTTTTCTGTAGCAACTAACCACAAAGGGTATGACTTGCTTAAGGCAAATAGCCTGTGCACTTTCATGGGAAATTTCACTGTGCATGGGAATTTTCACTTAGTTTAGTAAATGTGGTGAAAATTCACTTTTTAAGAATACCAGACATGCAAAAAAAGTAATAAAAAAATGTTTTTGCTTGCACATGATTGGATGATGGCATTTAACAGACTGCACCTTATTTACAAAGCTAATGGAGAATACCTCAATACCCTTGTACACTGAAAATCCTATTTACCTTACTAAATCAAAATAAGGGCATGATAGAAAGGGCAATAGCTGGTTAGATTGGTAAAATGCACCATCATACATAAGCTGGCCAAAAATTTTCTTTTTAAATGTATTTTATATTTACCTTCAACTATGTAGTACAGGGGCCTGCCTGATTGCATACAAATTTAAAGTGTTTAGGTTAAACCTCATATTGTATGTTTTTTTTGTAAATCGAAAGGAAAATTGTGTAAGAAAATTGTATAATGTATGGCCAGCCTAACTTAAACCTATTTATGCTGTAGACTTTAAAGACATTTGGTGAATAGTATTTTCTGAAAATTAACACTATATGTTGCCCTGATATATCATACAGGGTACATAAATGTATATCAGTAGGTATATGTTGTAGATGTTTGTTAACATAACTGGCTGGTACACCTTCGATGAGTAAGTGCACATAGGATAAAGATGTACTCTATGAGCATGTGCTCTGATTCCCTATGATTTTTGATACATTGTAATTCTATGTAATCTTTTAAAACAGGTTTCCTAATACGATCTATGTTTCTTATACTAGCACTAGTAGTTCCCATTTTGAAATAGGGAAATCAAAGGCTTGCACTTAAGACGATCAATGGTGTTAGTTTCTGAGGTTTCATCTGATTAGATATTGAACATTGATTAGGTCAACATTTATGTCAATGTTGATTACAATTGAGATAAATGTAAAATATTAGGAAACCTGAGTTTATCTACTGGTCTGCATAACAAGAAAATTAAGCATTTGGGTAGTTTGCCATTTCTACCATATGAAAATTACCCATTGAAACAAAACCTAATATTTTGGTAGGATTAGATCACAAGCGCTGAAGCTAATTTACTACAGCAGGAAGATATTCATCGATCTGGAGGATCTGTGTTCATTTGCAACGCCAAAACAGATCATGGCAAAACTGATATAACTAGGCACACAAACCTGAGGACACAATTGGACAATGTGCACACTGTGGCTTTAGGGGATTTTAAGACACATATAAAGGAAACCTATACTTAGGGAAGCCCGAAGGCTGCCATTGCTGACCTCCTTATGAAAACGCTAGTTGTCTGTTTATCCCTGGCTTCAATACTTTCTCAGCTACTGACTAGGAACAAGAAACAGAAATCACAGTTAGAACTCCTGAACTGCATACTTGTGGCAGGTAAAGTATTCAGAAAATATTAAAGCTACTGAGTCAACTTGATGGTCATACAAGTATTTTCTAGACAAAGTGTTAGCAATGGAAATTTACATATTTCTCTGCGCAGGTTACATTTAAAAAAACATTCCCTTGTGGAGAAATTTGGAAATGTTTTCACATATTATTGACAGTATAAAATACATATACAAATGTACAACAGACTCAGCAATGTACTACAACATGTCAATAAAAGAATAAAAAATGTTTGGGCAAAATGCATTTTGAACACTCTAAAAGGACCCTAAAGGCAAAATTTAGCAGCCCATGTATAGTTTTTGCAAGTTTGGAGCACCAGAAAGGTTTTTTCTACCCTGACATGCCTTCTGTAGATCTCTTAAGTCCCACTGCTTTCAAGAATAGAGAGCCGGCCAAGGAGAAACTGATTCCTCTACTAAATAACGTACTTAAGTCTAATGTTTTTTTTGTGAATCCATACTCACTGTTTTTACCAAACTTTAGTTACATTAATGAGCGAAGGGGGTTTAATAAAGTGAAAATAATATAATCTACCTAGATAACCACGTTTAATTGCTAACAAGTTCTAAAAAATTTAATTATTGTATAAAATTCAATGCAAAATCCAACAAAGGTAAAAGAATTCAAAACAATGCTTTTTCCGCCTAATTCTGCTAGCAAGCTATTTCTTAAAAGAAGTAATCATCGGCAACAGTTAATAAGCTAATATGATACCAAATATATTACAAAAGTTGTGTTACTTACGTTCACATGTATCCCCTTTCTGTTGATATCCTGCTTTGCAGATACACTTTCCAATGGGAACCAGCCATTCACCTTCAGCGCTGCAGTGCATCTTTGGAGAATTTTCCGCCTCTTCTTCTGCATTGCTGACACAAGTCCCTCTTACTTCAACCAAGGAGGAGAATTCAGAGCCAGTAACAGTGTCAGGGAAGATGGCCAAATTCTCAATAATGGTCCAACACTTTTTATAGTACACTTTTACTGAAACCAGGGCAATGCAGGCTCCTACGTCCTGAAATGCCAGGTAAAATCCCTTTTTTGAAAGAGGCCCAATTTCCCGAACCTCTGTATTAAGTTTCATTTTTCGCTCACCAAGGTCTCCTTGGGTAAAACTTTCATCTGCGGCAATGGTGTCTATTTTCACATATTGATTTTCTCTCATGTTTCTGCCAGTATCGTAATCTGTTTCGTAATAATACAAGTTAAACGTTTCCTTGCAGGTTCCCAGTACACCAGGAAGACTATTACAATCCCTTAATGTGAACTTTAACTCAACAAAAATCCTTTGTGCATTGGCTTTTGAAATCCAGTTAGTCCGCAGCCAGTTGTTCTGGTTGGGTTCCAGGACCTGACATACCTGATAAGTTCTAATTGGTGTGTAATTTTCATCCAAGCCACTGATTTCTTCCCACTGAAAATAAATGAAACTAATATCAGCAAATGTAACAAAGGCACCATTATTTTCCAACATTCCAGGATAAAACGTACATGCATAATACACAAATAAGTGCATATCCCTTTATCAAAAAGCGGTAAATTACCCTTGGCATAAAACAAGACGCAAACTAGTTTTCCTTTTGTTGGAAGTAGTCTCCAATTGGTGGATGTAGGAAATATTGGACTTTGAGCGATCAATATATAGTGGGTCGATTTCAGACAGTTGGTCAGAAATTTCAGATAGCGGGTCATTTTGCAAGACTTACAATCTATTTACCGGTATATGCTTTCCAATTTGTTCCATCATTATAATAATGAGTTCATGCAAGTTGTGAATACAGTACTCAAATCTTTTTTTGGACACATTTTTAGCGCCAAACTACCCAATTTACAGACAACAGAGACAATAATACAATGTACCAAATTAATGTTCTTTTTTATGTTCTTGTCACCCCTTACACGACACGCTATTTTTTATGTTACATATAGGCTTATCCAATAAAGAATTGGGTGCAATCTAGGAGTAGCATCTGGCAGCCAATCAGATTTTAGTTTATCAACTCAAATCACGAAAATAAGAATTCTGCTTGGTTGAGATTCTGCACTTTGCATTACCTTATTTAGTGCCAATTTCTATTTCTGTACAAAAGATATTGCAGGGTGAAAAATGGCTTACTAAATTTGACATTACTACAAATACAAAGTGGCATTTTGTATATTGCGTGTTTGTATATTGCCGATTTACTAGACTGATATCCACCGTAGGGATGTATTTCATGATAATGGCTATAATGTGGAAGTTATTGACTTTCTGTAGCAAATTACTGCAATAATGCCATGAGTGCACAATGCCCTGCACATCTTGTATTCTGAAGAATATAGAGGATTTTTTTCTGTTTAAGTGAACAAAATAACATTATGACAAAATATGGTACATTTAGCCATGGAAAACATGTGTTGTAGCATAAGGCAATACCGCAAAAGTAGTTCCTATTCAAAAATCAGTAACAATTATAACTCTAAGCAATATTGTGCAAGATTCCTCTTGTCGTTTGTCCTTATTTTTTATTTTTTGTTATAAAATCTCGGGGGAACACTTTATAATTGCATGCCATAATACCCAAGGTAAACATTGCCTCTTATCCTGGTTATTTATTATACAATATTCGAGAGCCCTTACATACAATATTACAAAGTTATAAAAGTTGTAAAGAGTTATAAAAATTCCTGCCACACTAAAAATACTAAATTATAATAACTGAATATCTATAAATATATGGGGGAAAAAAGTAGCAAAATAAATCATTGAGATTTGTTTTTCATTATTATTTTTAAAGGGGAAAAATACATTTTTCACCTCAAGATTAGGAATATGAAAAGTGATTGCTTCTCTTGACACCTCCTGCAACTATTTTGTGATATCAAACATTTTTTATTCTAACATATATTATATACTAGGGTGTATGGCATTTGCAGATCATTTTTATTCTTACATATCTTATATACTAGGGTGTATGGCATTGGCAGAACATTTTCTAATCAGATAATGTTGCTGCCTGTTGTAAGTTAGTCTGTTATACTAGTCATAGCTCATTTCCACTGTGTGAAAAATAAATCATGTATGAATTTTGAGCAGGGCTGTGAATATATAAACCTTTCATTTATTTACAGCATTTTGTTCAACAAAAGTCTACAATGGGACCATACAGGGCCTAAAGCCCCAGAAGTGTGCTGATGACTCAGAATTTCCATTGCAATCAGATCAAACTATAGTAAATCCAGGAACTCTGCTAATTACTTAGAACTTCATCCTACAGTCAGAGGACATTACATACGTGCTTTAGAATGCATTCATAGTGCATCCTTAGTCATGCTATTATTGTAAGCTTAGCTACAAATTTAAATATGTCTAAACAGTGACAGTCAATATTTACATTCATGTTACTTGAGTAAATTAAATGAAAAGTATATACAAAGCTTTAATAGAAAAGTCCACAATTGAATTAAAATGAACAGCTATGAGTAGCTATAGGCAGACAGGAAGTTAGAATAAAGTGAAATTTGAAGAAATAAAGAGAAAAATTATACAAAGTAACTTTTTTTTCCCTCTGAGTTGTGGTCTATCGGGCACGCTAAACTGTTTTTGAGATGGCGGTGCCTGATATGTAATCCTCCGTCTACTGATAATTATTTCATGTCCAGCTACTTAAGCACATTATTACAAGGTGTAGACCCCAGTAAAACCCTGCTATTATGCGAGGACCACACTTGACACATCTTTGACATGCAAAATCAATACAAATGTAGGCAAATTTGTACATACAGTTTTAGAATAAACCTGCTCAGAACATTTTTTTTCTTTCCCTTTTCAATAAAGGGCTTTATTATGCCGAAGTCTGTTCTGTTTCTGTAGTCTCGAAAAAGTCTCTAAAAGCTAAATCCCCTGTCTTTATGTTTCCAAAGCATTCTGAGGTTCCTAAGCCAATCTAGTATTTGCTTGGAACATGTGGAGCATGAAATTCAGCTTTCTTTCTGAATTGTTTGGTAGAAGTCTTACCCCACTGGATGGAGAAGAGATCCATTCCAATTCTGTCTGTTGTGCTTTGGAATCCAGCAAAATAACTGCAAGAAAAGTCATAACAAATCAACATTATATTTTTGAGTTCCTTTGTTTCTTTCCCAAATAAAACTAACAATAACAAATGTGTATGCAGAAAATAAAAAGCATAGCAAAGTGACCATATTAAATAACACATGGGGAAACATTCTTTCTGAAAACAATGCAAGATTCTTATTTTAGAGAACATTGGAAGCATTTTCCATAGCATGTCTGATGTTAATAAATATTGATTTTATTATTTTATTTTCCCCCCACTACCACAAATTATGCATTTGAGTTTCCCGCATTAAGGGTAATCGAGGGGTCAGCACACCTGGAGTGCAATGTATGAATCTCACCCTGATCTCACCATGATCATGGTAGCACCCCTACCAGGTAAGTATTGATTTGAACAGAAAATTTTGGCCAATCTAACCACCAAGTGTGTTTTTATTTCAGATGGTACCTAGAAACTGGTCTTGGAGAATGGAATAATCTGGGCCTTTCAGCACCACATACAAAACTTAGAACTAAAACTGTAATGTGGTATATGTATAAGTATTAAGGCATACCATTCTGCATAATACATAAATAATAATAAAACATTGTAGAAAAATTATATTTGATGTGTACGTATCTATTGATCTATCTATCTATCTATCTATCTATCTATCTATCTATCTATCTATCTACCTATCTATCTATATATATAAATATACAGAGAGATCTATATATATATAGGCATACCCAACTTTTACGTACACAATGGGGTTTATTTACTATCGCTGAAAAGTGCAAAATCAGGCTCACCTCTGCATAGAAACCAATGAGCTTCTAACCCTAGCTTGCTCAATTGAGCCTGGTAATAATACCTGGAAGCTCATTGGTTTCTATGCAGAAGGGAGCCTGATTTTGCACTTTCCAGCGATAGTAAATAAACCCCATTGCGTACTTAAAAGTGGTGTATGCCTGTATATGTATATATATATATATATATATATATATATATATATATATATATATGTATATATATATATATATATATATATATATATATATATAGATCTATATATATGTAATATCCAAAACACATATACATAGTTCCCAATGAGGATAAGTCCAATTAGCTCTCTTTTAATAAAAAGGATTTATTATTTCCAATGAACAGCCAAGTTGCTAACTGCTCATTTTTACTTAGCCGCAGTAGACTTTTTCTACTCCACATTCTTCCTCGGTAGCTTTGAGGCAGCTAACGGATTGTTTTCTACTACTGTTTACCGAAAGCGCACTGTGATCTAGATATGCAATGCTATGATATGGAACCTCTACACTACATTGCCTTTTGATGAGAATGCTAAGCCCTTGGCTAAACCCAGCACACAAGTGTTGAGCACACCACATCAGTGAGATGTACTGTCCCTGCTACTGACACACAGAGATATCCTACTACATCTGGAAACATCCCTCTAACAAAACATACCACACAGAGAGCTGAAGCACAGCCAGACCTTATCTGTGAAATTGAGGTTGACATTCTTTAAGATCACACTTTCACCTCCCTCACATTCCATATTCCAATGCTCACTTCTTCTATGATGTAACAACAAATGAATTTAATCATCACGAGCCTGTATATTATTGCATGAAAAGGCCTGGAATCATGCTTGGGAATCAGTCAGTAAATGAGGTAATTATGCACTGCTGAGGCTCTGGCACTGTACTAGGCTTAAAATAAACACTGTTTGGGGTCACACCTGCAATAAACCAACAAACACTGTTCATTTGTCTGCACACTGTAGATCCTCAGGCACCTGTATACCCGCTTTTTATTTTGGCGATTTAGGAACACTGTGGCGCTGGCAATTCCTTCTTTTTCAATATGTACATGTGATGTTTTATAATAGCAAAAGAGCAGTGTTCTCTGCGATATTAAATAATACATTGGTGTTCGTTTTCTCTGATTTTGCATCTGCATGTAGGAGAATGAATAATAAGTGTGCATAATTAGCTTACATTAAAATTTGATAGATTGTGCTATTTCACAGTGAAGTTGATGGACCTCGATTACCACTGCTTAGGCTGAGTATGTGTGGCAGTACTACCCCACAGCACAGATTTCTGCATCACTTACTGGGTGTAATGGTTCTACAATGAGACGTGTGGATTCAAGCAGAAGGAGAAGAAATAGATATGTTTTGCCTCCAAGCACTGGAGACTGATCTCGCTGCTCAAAATCCAAATTCCCAGGACTACCACTAGAAACCTGCTCCAGGATAGGCAGCAGTCTATCCTTATCTCATGTCGGATGAGCTTTTTGTGTCCTGTTTGGCTAGATCATTCACTGCTGACACTGAGCTGTGATCTGCATAATGCATTCACACCACTCTGGGGGCAATGTTCATTCTGCAATCCGCTCATACACCTAGACAGTGCTGCTTATGAAGTGCCCTACCGCATGATCGATCTACTGTGCTTTTATTGCTGTCTAACTCTGCTGAAAGTTTAATCGCTGCCCCCCTCCTACCCCCAACCGCACACATTCTCAGCACCGCAAAACCACTCTATTCCCTTGACTATTTATATTGCATTTTAAAAAGTCACATGAAAACCTAATTTCTTCTTACATCTCTACAAAAAAAAAAGAAATCTGACTGTATTACAGATAATTGGCTTTTGCATAAATGAGGCAAAGAGCAAGGATAATGTGTGAAGTGTGGTCACCCAAAGAAACCAGCCACATTCACCAGCTTGGGGCTGTCAGATCAATGAAAGGTGATTGTTGATCGGCTGCTATGTCTTCCTCTTTGTCTTATAAATAAGCCTCAGTGGGTTGCAGTAAGCTCCATCCTATGTCTAAGTTGAGTAATAGTAACTGACACAGACAGGGAGGACAAACCATTTTTGTAGACAGCAGATGCACAAGGGCCCTATGGGACTTAGAGGCCCTCTGGGGCTTAAGGGCCATTTATACTACATGTATTCCTGTCTGTGTGCTGTCAGATAGCCTCGGTCTGCCATGTATGCCTACATTTCCTTTTGATACCATTGAGGTGGTATTATCTATGAAGTAATTGCAAAGGCTGCCCATTATCTATCTATCTATCTATCTATCTATCTATAGGTCTATCTATAGGTCTATCTACCATCTATCTATTGTGTACACAATAATTAAGTGTTCATTCATACCTGGTCAGTAGTTGAATGGGGGGGGGGGGCAATATTATTTTTGCACAGAAGCCCTTTGGGGGCTTTGCCCACCACTGGGTAGATATATAGATATACAGACAGCAGGCAGACAGATGTCTCATATACACAGTCACCTACATAAAAACAAACGGCTACTTATATGTATGTGTGGAAACAAAGGCATATATTCTTCATACCTCTATCTGCCTTGAAAAGTGCGGATTGTGCACTGATAGAATTGTGTATATCGTCCTGATAGGACAAGGTGAGAAGTGTAGAGAAGATGACACACAAAGTTTTGCTGTGTGTACCATGAGACCCTGCTGATCACTCTCCTCCCTCTATAGGCTCTGCCCGCCTGGAACTTTACCACTCAGCAGACATCAGCCCTAGAATAAAGCCCTGGGATGTCACCTAGTATGAGCTCACCTCCTGGCTGGTACCACTCTGATAAACAGAATACCAGCAGTTACATCCAGAACCCTGTGTTTGCTATGTGCACTCCACAAACAGCCCTGATCAAGCGTGTAAAAACTAGACTGCTCTGTGCTTTTCTTTTCATGCTGGCGCATCCCCAAGGGAAACACGATAAATAAAGATCATTGTGATTAGTACGGAACAACAGACTCCTTGGGGGACAGCCCTAAACATAGTCATTGCAATTTCTTGCCATGACGTGCAGACAGAGTTTGTCCACACTAAAATAGACTATTAACTCTGCATGTCCCTGTCACTTGGTGGGTTGCAGGCAGAAGAACTTTGACCTGTCTCCCCTACTGATCTCTGTCTCACCCCCCCCCCCCCCATATACTTTGCCCTACTGTGTGCACCCCTGAGCTCTGCTGCCCCACCTCCCTCCAAGTAATCCCCACTGCCTCACCCCCCCACCCCAACTGATACCTACTGCCTTTCCTTGCCTTCTTGCTTTCCACAAGGGATCCCTACTACCAAACCTTGCCCCCCCACCCCACTGTTCTCTTCTGCCTAACCTGTCCCCCTCCACTGATCTCTGTCTATCCTCTACCCCCAATCAATCTGTATTGTTTACCCTGTCGTCATCCTAATGATCTTTACTACCTTACCTTGTCCCCCAATACCCATCTGTGCTGACTACCCTGCCCCCCCCCCCCCCAGTGACCTGTACTGCCCCTTACCTTTCCCCCAGTGATCTGTACTGCCCCTTACCTTGCCCCCCCCAGTGACCTGTACGACCCCTTACCTTGCCCCCCCCATGACCTGTACTGCCCCCTACCTTGTCCCCCCCAATGATCTGTACTGCCCCTTACCTTGTCTCCCCCGGGTGATCTGTGCTGCCCCTTACCTTGCCCCCCCCCCCAGTGATATGTGCTGCCTACCCTGCCTGTGCTCTGTTCTGCCCCTTACCTTGTCCCCCCAGTGCTCTGTATGCCCCTTACCTTTCCCTCCCAGTGTTCTGTTCTGCCCCTTACATCCTTACATTGCCCTCCCTCAAGTGATCTGTACTGTCCCTTACCTTGTCCCTACAGTGATCTGTTCTGCCCCCCCCCCCCACTATTGATCTGTGCTGCCATTTATCTTGTCCCCAAGTGATCTGTACTGTCCCTTACCTTGTCCTAGTAGTGATCTGTTCTGCCCCCCCCCCCCCCCTATTGATCTGTGCTGCCATATACCTTGTCCCCCAGTTATCTGTACTGCCTAACTTGTTCTTGTCCCCTAGTGCTCTGTTCTGCCCCTTACCCTTGTCCCCCTTAGTAATCTGTTCTGCACCCCCTATCAATACTGCCCCTCACCTTGCCCCCCCCCCCCAGTGATCTGTTCTGCCCCTTACCTTGTCTCCCCATTAATCTGTTCTGCCCCTTAACTTGTGCCCTCCAGTGATCTGTTCTGACCCCCCTCTTGATCTGTACTACCCCTTACTTTGCCCCCCCCCCCCCATTTATCTGTACTGCCCCTTACCTTGCCCCCCCCCCCCAGTGATCTGTTCTGACGCCCCTATTGATCTGTACTGCCCCCCCCCCCAATTGATCTGTACTGCCCCTTACCTTCCTTCGTTGTCTGTGCCTCCCCGATATGTGCAAAAAGAGCGAGCCAGGAGCCTAATGTAATCCAAGCAAGGTGCCAGACACGAAGAACCATGGTGCATTCAGCGCTGGTGGCCAGGAGTTGCTAACAGTAATTGCAGAACTCTTGTGTGTATGTGCTTGAAGTTATTGCAGGGGTGGCGGACGGACAGTGGTCATGTGCTGCCCGTGTAGTCTCTGTATTTCTCTCATGGGTTCCCTAGGAGTTCCAGCAGTACACATCCATTCCTGGGAACTCGCTCTGCCTTGTGCAGCTCCTCCAACTGTGCGCTGCTGCTGCTGCTGCTGCTGAGTACCAGCCTGCCAGCCTCTGACTGCAGCCCGGCCGATGCTTTCACACTCCAGTAATATCAATTAGGAGCCAAGGGGCGGGTACTCAGCTAGGGGAGCATGGAGAAGACTGACAGCCTCCCGCAGCCTATCACATCCCGGGACTAGTCCACTGTCAGCCAATAGCAGCGCGCACAGGGGCAGGAGTCTGGCGGCTTACCAGTTAGAGCGTGGCTCAGGATGGTCTACAGCTTGCTCAGCCTGGCGCTCTGAGGGCTGATACTGGAGGAGGAGGAGGAGGCATCCCCGGCATCCCTTCACATGTGCAGGATCCTTTCTTCTCCATCAGGTCAGTACTGTCACCTTATGGCACTCTCCACACTCATTTATACATACTTCATCCTAATACACCGCACTTTTCTATAGTTATCATTAACAGTAGTATTCAACTATCAACGTTTATAGTTGAAGATGGTAAAATAAACAATAAATAACACAAGATGATAAAATAAACAATAAATAACACAAAATGGTTAAATTAACAATAAATAACACATTGAAGATGATAAAAAAAAAAAACAATAAATAGCACAAGATGATAAAGTTAACAATAAATAACACATTGAAATTGATATCATAAACAAATAACACAAAATGGTTAAACTAACAATAAATAACACATTGAAATTGATAAAATAAACAATAAATAACACAAAATGGTTAAGTTAACAATAAATAACACATTGAAGATGATAAAAAAATAAAATAAAAAAGAAATAACACAAAATAATAAAATTAACAATAAATAACACATTAAAGACGATAAAATAAATAACACATTGAAGATGATAAAATAAACAATAAATAACACAAAATGGTTAAATTAACAATAAATAACACATTGAAGATGATAAAAAATAAAATAAAAAATAAATAACACAAAATGATAAAATTAACAATAAATAACACATTAAAGACGATAAAATAAATAACACATTGAAGATGATAAAATAAACAATAAACAACACAAAATGGTTAAATTAACAATAAATAACACATTGAAGATGATGAAAAAAAAACAAGACAATAAATAACACAAAATGATAAAATTAACAATAAATAACACATTGAAGACGATAAAATAAACAACACATTGAAGATGATAAAATAAACAATGAATAACACAAAATGATAAAATTAACAATAAATAACACATTGAAGTTGATAAAATAAACAACACATTGCAGATGATAAAATAAAACTCCAAGATAAAATACAAATATATATTCACACTCCATGCCAAACTAAATTCCCCCAAGAAAATGACCCCAAAAGTAAGCTTCTACGTCCAATCCCCAATGAATACAAATATATATGAGCGTATGTCACAAACATACACCCATGACAGTATTCATTTAACATCAGACTAACATAAAAATAAAATAAAAGTGATTTAAAAAATATGATTTTATTTTTATTATACAGGACTTATATAGTGCCAGCAGTATATGCTGTGCTTTACAAAGTGAGAGCCAGGACAGTTACGATACAAACCAATACAGGAGGAATCGGAGGTTGCTGCTCATTAGAGCTTACTATCTAAGAAGGAGCGTAGGGGGATACAGAAGGTCATAACTGTGGAGGATGTGCTGAAGGAGAAGATAAAAATACAGTTATTAGGTGGGGGCAGGATAGGCTTCTCTGAATAGAAGGGTTTTTGTTTTGTTTTCAGGGGAAAGCACAAACGCAGTGCCCCACTACCAGAAATCGAGTTTGCCACATTTGGGGAAATCACAGGGGTCAGCACAGCCGGAGTGCATTGCCCTGGGAGAACCACCTTCATGATCATGGTGTCTCCTCTGTCAGGTAAGTATGAAGAGAAGGGTTTTAAGAGATCGCCTAAAGGTGAACAGAGTAGGAGGCATTTGGACAGTTCGGGGAAAGGAGTTTCAGAAGATGGGAAAAGCTCTGTAGAAGTTCTAGAGATGAGTATGGGAGAAGGTGACTAAGAAGCTAGTGGGCAGGAGGTTCCGGAAGAAACAAGGACTGTTTGGTTGGTATTTTGAGACAACGTTAGTAATGGAGGCAGAGTTGTGGATGACTTTGTGATTGTTGTTAGTGTTAGTTGTTGTTAGTATTTTTGATGTTTTTTGTTGTTTGAGTGGAAGCCAATGGGGCAATCGGCAGAGAGGGTTAACAGGCAGTAAACGGTTGGAAAGGTGGATGAGTCTGGCAGCATCATTCATTCAGGACCGAAGAGCCTATGTAAGGCTTCCTGTACACATAGCCTACTTTGACTGCCGGCAGCAATTTTTCTGCGTTTTGCGGGTGGCAGTCAAAACGTTCTTATCCTTCCTTTCAGGAGAGGGAGGTTGAACCTCCCCTAACCTCCGCAGCTACTAAATGATCCTCAAAGCCTATGTGTACATGGACACATAGGGGGTTATTTACGAAAGGCAAATCCACTTTGCACTACAAGTGCAGTTGGAAGTGCAGTCGCTATAGATCCGAGGGGGACATGCAAGGAAAATAAAAACAGCATTTTAGGTTGCACATGATTGGATGATAGAATCAGCAGAGCGTCCCCTCATTTCAGATCTTCCCCTCTGAATTTCAGCGACTGCACTTCCAATTGCATTTTACACTTGTAGTGCAAAGTGGATTTGCCTTTTGTAAATGACCCCCATAGGCTTTTATGGAGTTGAGTTTAGGAGTTTTGGCAAAAAAAGCTCTAAAAGCTCCTAAACTGAAATGTAGGAGCTGTAGTGTACATAAAGCCTAGGGAATTGAAATAGACGAGGACAAGAGATAATCAGGGATTGAATCCATAGCTTTGTACTGGCAAGTGAAAACAATGTGACAAAACAAATAAAGTCTCAACAGTGTAACGAATGTATAAAAAAATCCTTCAAACATGGTGACAATGTTCCAAGTATCCATTATTCCTCTGTCATCATCGTAAAACTTCTTAGCACACACGGCACATGTGAACACCTCCAACAACGATAGGAATCTCACTGACCTCCTCTTTTTTATCTCTCTTTCAAGACAAGCAAAATCGCTTTTTCTCAAAAATAGGAGTTTCCCCGTTTCGCAGGATGATTTCCAGCAATGTAAGATGCCAGGTGACAGGTTCCTTGTATTAACTTCTCTACTTAGCACATCCTCACCATGTAAACCACAAGCAGAAAGGAATCACACACAGCGTAAAAATAACTTCACACCTTTCTAAAGCAGTAATAAACGCTCTTACACTTTTTATTTTCTTTTATGTTCCCCCAAGACGTTCATGCCATAATGTGCTAGAACAGACTGAATGTTAGCACATTATGGCAGACTTACCTGTCAGACAAAGCCCTCCAGCACTGCTCTGTCACCTTTCCAGCAGATCCCAGGTGCTTCCATCTCTTGGGCTTTCATCTGGGTTTGCTCCACTTGAATTGCCAGGGTGCGTGATGTCACTCCTGTGCATGCGCACTGGATTAACTTCACTACAGCACAGAGTGGTTGCTGTAAATGTGGTCCAAACTGTGAATGCGTGGCTGGCAGGCCAGGGGAGACCACTAAAAAGTAGGCACACTAGAGTCGTTTCTGTTAAAAACCCTACCTGTCCTCAGGTTTTAAAAATTTGACTTTTAGGCCCCTTTCATGCTGATGCGTATTTCTGGCGTTTTAGTGCTAAAACTAGCGCATAAATAACACCTGAAATAATCCTGCCCCAGCATTCTCAATGTGAAAGCCCTCTGGCGATGTGCTGGCAGGTGGAGAAAAAATCTCCTGCAAGCAGCATCTTTGGAGGGGTAAAGGAGCGGTGTGTATAGCGTTCCTTTACAGCTCCGTCCCATTGAAAACAATGGGACAGCACGGCTATACCTTTTTCGGCTGCTAGCAAGGGTTAAAACCGCACAGCTAGCTGCACAATATCGCTGTAAATACAACACTATACCGCCACTGCACCTCCCGCGCCCAGTGTGAAAGGGGCCTAATACTGCTTTAAAGTGGGTGTAAATCTCAGACATAAAACCTGAACAAAGTACATATTTCTATCAGGTTTACTTGCCTCTCTCCAAAGCACTAAGTGTCATTTCTCTCTAATGTCTAGTTCCTCTGTTATCAGCACGAGTCGCTTCTTACAGGTTTTCCTGAAAACAGGAGAAAAAAGGTGACAGAGAGGGAGCTCCAGCACTCAGCCTGTGATTGACAGCCTCAGCTCTGTTCCTGTGTGCTGTGTGAAACAAGTTGTGTCACTTTCCTCCAATCAGCTCTTAGAACTCTTGTACAGTGTGCGACTGCAGCTCCCCGATCCCCTGTTTTGTGAGTCTGTGAAAAATCTTTTCCATCTCTGAGTTGGAAAAAGGACAAATGGCTGCAAATAATCAGGTACAACTTATGTAGGAGGATTTGATTCACCTCTGTGTATCAGCTGAGGCTAGTCACTTCACTGGTAATAGGTAAGGGTTTATAACCACTTAATGCATAAAATAAAGTTGCACTTATTAGCTCTATGTAAAACATCATACAACAATTCAGAGTTCATTTTCTTTTTTTTAGCTTGCCATAACCTCTCTTTATTACTTTGCTCCACATTAAGGATGGACTCCCCATTCTGCATTAACACCCACACACTGTCACAAACTTGTTTTCTGACTCCACTCCAACGCGATTCGTCATTGAGCTCATTCCAATTATTAGGAGTAGCCTAGAAATAATTAAAATACAATGTCAAAATTAATATATGATTTTTAATTTTGACTATAGATATGCTTTAACCCCTTCATACATCCACCCACTGGCCATTTCATAGGGGTTTTAAGTAGGGGAGATGGAGTTCCCCTTTATGTGATTGCTGCAATTGGGTGTCACAGTGGTTACATGATCTCATAGGAAAATGGACAGTTTGCTTAGATGGCAGCTCCAAACCTTCGCTATCAGAAAGGTGTAAAAACGCAGTGTTTTGAGATAAAAACTTTTTACCTGCTGTTTCTGCACTTCTTAACCACTTAAGGACCGCCTACTGCACATTTACGTCGGCAGAATGGCACTGCTGGGCACATCAACGTATATATACGTTGATTTTAGTACCCAGCCGACCGCGACCCGGTCCGAAGCTTCAGGACCGGGACCTCGGGATTCGCGGTCCCGATCGCTGCTGCAGTGTCAAGCCATGAATAAGCACTGATCCAGTGCGAAACGCGTCGGCTGTTCCTTGTTTCTACTGCTGTGACCCTATTTTTGTACATGCTGTCTATTGAATAAAAGACCACCCATCAGGTTTTGGAGTGCGGCTATCCATTTTTCTTTGTCTTCATTTTGCTTAGTGCACCGCCAGCACCCTCGGTATCCTGCACCACCTGTAACCATTTAGTGATCCCACCTGGAGCGGTGACTCCTTTCTCTCTGTGGCGATCCGTCCCTGGAGCGGAAGAACGGGGAGAGCCGTGTGTACACACGGCTTCCCCGTGCTTCTCTGTGGCCATAGCATCGATCGCGTCATCCCTGTAATAGGGGGACGCGATCGATGATGTCACACCTACAGCCACACCCCCCTACAGTTGTAAACACAACACATAGGCACACATCCCCTACAGCGCCACCTGTGGTTAACTCCCAAACTGCAACTGTCATTTCCACAGTAAACAATGCAAATTTAAATGCATTTTTTGCTGTGAAAATGACAATTGTCCCAAAAATTTGTCAAAATTGTCCGAAGTGTCCGCCATATTGTCGCAGTCACGAAAAAAATCGCTGATCGCCGCTATTAGTAGTAAAAAAAAAAAATTAACAAAAACTCAGTAAAACTATCCCTTATTTTGTAAACGCTATAAATTTTGCGAAAACCAACCGATAAACGCTTATTGCGATTTTTTTTACCAAAAATAGGTAGAAGAATACGTATCGGCCTAAACTGAGGAAAAAATATGTTTTTTTATTTATATATTTTTGGGGGATATTTATTATAGCAAAAAGTAAAAAATATTGCATTTTTTTTAAAATTGTCGCTCTATTTTTGTTTATAGCGCAAAAAATAAAAACCGCAGAGGGGATCAAATACCACCAAAAGAAAGCTCTATTTGTGGGGAAAAAAGGATGCCAATTTTGTTTGGGAGCCACGTCGCATGACCGCGCAATTGTCAGTGCCGAATCGCAAAAAGGGGCAAGGTCCTTTACCTGCATTTTGGTCCGGGTCTTAAGTGGTTAAAGGGGTTGTAAAGTTTTTTTTTTTTTTTTTACACCTTAATACTTCTGATGCATTAAGATGAAAAAAAAAACTGGCAATACCGCCCCATGTTTTACTTACCTGAGCCAGTTCACCTGCTGCGCTCACCTCCGACGTCCTCTTCTCCACTCAGTTTAACCGTTGATTGGCTAGATTGGATGGATTGATAGCAGCGCAGTCAATGACCGGGGGCCAAGTGATACAGTATCATGGGAGATCCCATTAAGGGGGTTAGTTCTTGCAGGGAGGAGCCAAGACAGCTGCAGAGGGACCCCAGAAGACCAGGATCGGGGCCACTGTGTGCAAAACGGGCTGCACAGTGGAGGAAGGTATAACATGTTTTTTTTTTTTTTTAACGGGAACCTTTAGTGTCCCTTTAATATACGTTTTGCAGGATATTACCTAAGCAGACCTATGCTTCTGAGAGCATCAGAATTCAGCTCTGAGGAAAGTATTTTTACACATTTTTTCCTCAAAGTTCCTCTCTGGTCAGCTCGCCATCCTGGTGGCTAGTTGGTTGAAACTCTAACCTTGGCAAATCTTTTTTCTAACCTGTTCTTATCAGCTTCACCCGGGTATGTAATTCCAGAGACCGCTGTATTACTCTTCACTGGTAGAATGGGGACCGGGAGTGCTGCTAAATCTTCTCAGCATGTCCACCAATCAGCTAACGTGGGTAGAACAAACGGAGTGGGTGGTAGTAAGTCTCCTCAGGTGCATTGAATCCTTGTAGAGTAGAGCATAGCTGCTTCAGGTGGTAGTTCAGTGTCAGTTGTTGAGAGAGCAGGATGCTCTCAAACGAGTCTCTCTCTCAGGGATAGCTCAGCCAGGCAGGGTCCTCCCACTGTGCGGCTCCAGGCCTCGCAGGCAAGCAGGGCTTCCACCTCCCTGTCTTTTGCTGCCACTACCGCAATTCACCTGTTTCTGAGTACCTCTGAGTACCTCCGTTCGTTGATCCAGGCCTCCCCTGGATTCTTCTCACTCCAGGTAAGAGCCTTACTGGGACCATTGACGGCCGTCCTTTTTATGACAAGCCGTCACAAACATCCATGCCCCACGGCTCTCCCCTGCTCCTTCTTCCCCTCCTCGGTTGCTCCCCCGGGTGCTTTTTCCCGACAACCGCGCCAGCCTGTGGGGAATCGCGGGCGCCGCAATCTAGGAAAGACCGCGGCTTCACTTGCGGCCTAACGCCGTGCCGATCCCCACACGCTGCTATAGGCCAAGAAATCCCCCCCCCCTTACCCCAGAAGCATCCCCACACCGCTACTCCCGCTCGGGCGTCCTTTTCGCCATCCATCCCTACTAGCCTCCGATCGTTGGGGACTCGCGGCAGCCGCGACTCAGGAAAGGCCGCGGCTTCATCCGCGGCCTAGCGGCGCGCCGCTCCCCACCCCCAACCATTGGCACCTATTGCCCTAATCGGGCCAGGAAGCCCCCCCCTACCCCTGCAGAGTCCCCTTGCTCCCCGATTATCCTTCTCAGCCCCCCAGGCGGCACAGACAGTGGTCTACTTAGCCTGGTACCCCCCCAGCCTGGATCCTGCTGCCAGGTCGGTGGCCAGCTTGCTCCACCCAGCCCTATCTCCCCCCTTTCAAATTCATTTAAAACTTGATCCAGGGCTAAACCCGATCGCCTCTTTAGGGGTCAGGAAGGAATTTTTTTCCCTACCACAGCATATTGGCACAGCGTGGTCAGGGTTTTTTTGCCTTCCTCTGGACCAAGCCAGGATCAGAGGATTCAGTTATCCTTGAGAATCCACCCCCCCACCCCCGCCATGGTTAATCGGCAATACTCGGCGGAGAACATTTGGAATCTGGAGCGATTTGCCGCAATTCTGTCGGTCGCTACCAAAAAGACCCTAAGAAATCTGCGACTTTTGAGGATCGAGCGACGATCGACTACCAAAAATCGCAGCCAGTTACCACAGCCGAAGCACATATCATGTGCTTTGATTAACACTAGATCGGCAGTAAAACACCGATTAGAAATCCATGATTTCTTATTGCAACATGACTTAGACTGCCTCTTTATTACAGAGAGCTGGCTCACCGCCGACTGTAACACCATTCTAGGAGAATTGGTGCCAGAAAACTACCGTATTATAACGGAAAATAGAATAGGGCAAAGAGGAGGAGGATTGGCGGTGATCCATAAGACGCATCTGGCGATCACAAAACCAAGCCTTCAAAATCCTCTTCCATTCATGGAAACCCTTACTCTTCAACTGCAAGTAAACTGCCAGGAGACCGTCCGGATTCTACTCTGCTATAGGCCACCCGGCCCAAAATCGCAGCTTCTCCCATCATTGACGGACTTTGTCTCCACTTATACCCTGAACAGCAAACACCTGCTGCTGCTCGGGGACTTTAACCTCTGGGCCAACTCCCTGCAAGACCCCGTTGCCGACGCCTGCATCAACCATCTGGAAGGATTAGGGCTTCAGCAATTAGTATGTGGGCCCACACATGCTTCAGGTCACACACTCGATCTTATTTTCAGACAAGATCTGGAAATAAAAATCATGGAAAATGAACCATTGCCATGGACAGATCACCATGCAATTAAATTCATTATTTCCGAATTCCCCCCCTTAACAAAAACATCAAATCCAGTGACAACACACTGGACCAGATGTCAGAAGAAGCTCCACTCGGAACTCTTCAAAGTCACGTTAGGGGGAAAAATAAAGACAATTCAACCGCACCAAACGGCGGAAGAAACACTAGAGGCCATAAACACAGCACTATTGCAGTCAGCTGACTTGATAGCGCCGAAACGAAAGACCCAGATCCGGAAAAACAACTCCAGCTGGTTCAACAACCAGCTGGCGTTACTGAAGCAAGAGCGCAGAAGGGCAGAAGCCGCCTGGAAAAGAAGCTCTTCTGATGAGAACTTCTTGATCTACAAGGCAATAACCAGAAAATACTACAAGCAAATCTTCGAGGCCAAGAAAAACAAAGCCACCCTGGATCCTAAGGACCCACTTCACTGGCGCCCCATAACAGGCCTAAATGTTCTCTCCAAGGTAATGGAGAAAGTAGTGGTTCAGCAGCTGCAACAGCATCTAGATACCCACAACTTACTCGATCAATTACAATCAGGATTCCGTCCCGGACACGGGACGGAAACAGCATTGCTTAAGATATGGGACGACGTTCTCGAGGCCGCAGATGAAGGAGAATCTTCTCTTCTGGTTCTGCTGGACCTAAGCGCAGCCTTTGATACAGTAGATCACAAGCTGTTATTGACTCAGCTGGCTAAAATAGCCAAAGTCGCAGAAAGCGATCTATCCTGGTTCTCCTCTTTCTTGGAAAACCGATCGCAAATAGTGAAGCTATAACCCTTCACCTCGGAAAAACGCACATTATCGTGCGGGGTCCCTCAAGGATCTCCCCTGTCGCCGATGTTATTCAACATCTATGTGCGTCCTCTTTTCAAAATCATCAGCAGCCAAAAACTGCTATATCATTCACATGCAGACGACACGCAACTGTACTTCCGCATTTGCAATAAGAAGGATCACCGCCTCAATCTAGAGACCTGTCTCTCTTTGATAGAGGACTGGATGACAAAGAGTTATCTCAAACTCAACGGAGCGAAAACAGAACTTCTTCTGTTTCACGCCAAGCGTAGGAATCAACCGACAACAACTTGGATCCCCCCGCCCATTCTGGGCAAAACCATCACCCCTAGCTCCAAAGTCAAAAGTCTTGGGGTCATCTTTGACTCCTACATGACAATGGACGCACAAATAGGGTCAGTTGTCAGCGGATCTCACCATCTGCTGCGCCTACTACGCAGACTCACTCCTTTTATTCCCAAGAAAGACATAGCGGTCGTGGTGGGAGCGATTGTAAACTCCAGACTGGACTATGCACATGCCCTTTACCTCGGACTCCCCAAGTACCAAATCGCTCGTCTTCAAGTCGTTCAAAATACGGCCGCCAGACTTGTGACTGGGAAAAAACCCTGGGAATCAATCTCACCTTCACTGAGATCCCTTCACTGGTTACCAGTTAAAGACAGAATCACCTTTAAAGCACTCTGTCTAACGCATAGATGTATCCATGGGAATGCTCCCCATTATCTATGCGAAAAATTAAAAGCTCACAATTCCAATCGTATTCTACGATCCACCAATCAAAATCGACTTCTGATACCGAAAGCCAGATACAAGTCCAAAGGAGACAGGAGATTCACTGTCCAAGGTCCCAGACTATGGAACGCCTTACCAGCCAGCGTTCAGTTGGAGGAAAACCACTTAGTCTTCAGGAGAAAGATCAAGACTCATCTCTTTTGATCTCAAAGGAGACAGGAACAACAAGCGCCCAGAGGCGATTTACTTCGCATGTGCTGCGCTATATAAGTTTTCATTCATTCAGGGCTGTCTGTGGGAATGTATGGGTGTGTGTGCACCACCTTCACACACAAGCACAGTTAAACCATAGGGGTTGATTTACTAAAGGCAAATAGACTGTGAACTCTGCAAGCACAGTTGCTCCAGATTTTAGTAAATTAGGCAAAGCTTCACTTTACAAAGAATGCCAATCACATGCAAGGACATGCTCTGCGCCCCGAGTCCACCCTTTTTTGAAGCCTATTAGAGCCTCTGGCTTTAATTACATGCTAAAACCCCTCCCATTGGAATCCATGTGTCTGGCGCCCTGAATGTAGATTCAAATTCCAATCAGGCTTTGGGAGTTATGTAAATGGTCTACATCTATAGAAACTTCAGAGCTACACAGTTTGTTTTTATCTAGTGTGACATTCATTATGAAAGGTGATTGATGGATGTTATGTTTCACCTCGCATGCGTTCCTTTGCAGAAAACTAAGGTGGAATCCTGTCTAGGTTTTACAAGCCACCTTGGCAGGGTTGGTGCCTGCCGGACCAGATTTTGCAGTCCACTTGTGTCCACCAACAGGTGGTATATATTAAGCAGGACTAGAACAAAGGATTGCTCTTGGCCTGAGAAAGCTAAAAACCTGAGAATATTGCACATGTGAAGTTTGCTTTGTAAGAGAAAAGGTTTGCATTATCTTTGTCTTGTGGGTGATTGGGAGAAGCCCTTCATGTGTTGAGTTAGGAACCTGTAATGGTCAGTTAGTGCCTGCATGGCAAAGATTTATTTTCTGTTTTTGTTTGTGTTATTTTAATGCAACCTTTAACCAGTTCCCGACCGTATCACGCAGATTTACTGCAGCACAATAGCTCTCCTGGATGAAATCTCCTATATATATATATATATATACTAGCTGAATACCCGGCGTTGCCCGGTCTTCCTATCTTAACCTTTTGGGGAGGAAAATCATAGTTATATAAATATAAATAAATAAATAATAAATAACACAATGTTTAATTTTAGAAATTTGACAGATAAAAATATGAATATTTACTATTTGATTAAAGAGTATTGTATTTCATAACTTTTATAACATTTTCCTTTTCAGTTTGTGAATGTTGAAACAGAGCAAAATATGGTACAATGAAGCAGATTAGTACCAACTCACAGACCTTTAAAAAGTGCGGTTAACTCAACTGACATATTATTGCAATACTTGTTTGTATACTATATTCTTAGTTTCTCCCGCATTTGCTAAAATGAACAAATTATTTGGGGAACCCACCCTGGAGCACGCTACATAAAGTTGCCCATGTGAAAAACATGGTGATCTTAAATCAACTCCGCAGTACCAAATGGACTGCAACAAAAACCGCCGTTTGGAAGTTATGAAGTAACATGTATTTCCCATAGAGTTGAATGGGACTTTAAAGAAAAACCCTTTCCCATAGAGTTGAATGGGACTTTAAAGAAAAACCCCGACCATGGCAAATGGGGGTGGTGATCTTAAATCAACTCCGCAGTACCAAATGGACTGCAACAAAAAACGCCGTTTGGAAGTTATGAAGTAACATGTATTTCCCATAGAGTTGAATGGGACTTTAAAGAAAAACCCTTTCCCATAGAGTTGAATGGGACTTTTAAGAAAAACCCAGACCATGGCAGATGGGGGTGGGTAAGGGTTAAACCACCTATCCTATGTTTGTTGCTGACATATAAGTAACATGTGTGTCGTTTGGACGTGATGCTGGAACATACATACATACACACACACACGTTGAGTTTTATATATATAGATATATACCCAGGTTTCCCTTTAAGAGCCACCAGAGGGCACACGCATGCGCCCAATGCACGGTGGGGGACCCAATCAGCGTGGCTGGCAGTCACGAGCAACAGCATGGGGATTTGTGTGTGTAAACAGAGAAAAGGAGACATGTTGTGTGTTCCTAAGTAGGAGCAACAATCTGTCTCGTCTCCTAGTTAGTCCTTTATCCTCACTGTTAGAACACACTGAGGGAACACGCAGTTAACGCCTTGATCGCCCCCTATTGTTAACCCCTTCCGTGACATTTACACAGTAATCAGTGCATTTTTATAGCATTGATTGCTGTATAGATGTCAATGGTCCCAAAAAAGTGTCAAAGGTGTCACAACTAACCTAGAATCGTACCACATTTTTTGTATCACAGCACACTGCAAAAGCATGGTTGTAGTTCATCATGCATTATGATGCAATGCAATACAAGTGCGTTGTGGCTGCAGCTCAGCAATACATGTAATGTGTTCTACCATATGTTGTGATACCGCTCAGCACAGCGCGCTGCTGTTAATGAGTCCTAAAGGTAAGATTTGTTGCCCACTATTTGTAGGTTAGCTTAGCTTTACAGATTTTTGTAATACAGGAGCATTGTTAATACTATAGATAAAAGACTTACCAGGCAGGTAACTCCACACTCTGTCGGAAAGTACTGCTGATATTACAGTGGTGTTAGGATTTTTTGAAAGAGAGACCTGTATCAGTTACATACTGCTTAATTTCATAGGGAGCAATGAATGTAGTATAACAAGCCCCTTTGAAATGGCTAAAGTGACTAATAAGGAGTACCATACTGAATAAAGCCCAACTGTAGCCTCAAAGTATATAAATGGCACCAATTGGAGGTGTGTAACAGACATGTCTTTAACCATTTACAAGCCACCATACGTTTTTCAGCAGTGGATGGGTATTTGCTCACTGCCGCTTGTAAATGGCACTGGATAAAGCACCATCAGGCAGAAAGTGCACCCTTTAATGGCATTAACTGACAGTGTTGGTTCACAGACACTGTATCATTCAATCATTGATTCCAGAGTAAAACACTGATCATGCCACCGGCAGATCATTTTTTTTAACCCTTTTCACAAACACCTTCCTTCTCTCCTCGACATCGGAACTCCAGCTTCCCCCTTCATCTCCCTTATCCTGCACATCTGAAACATCAACCTCCTTATCTCCATGCTTCCACTGTATGTGACCTGCTTATTACCTCCTTCTTCTCCTTCTCCCTCTGTGTTGTGATCCATGCATTTATATATATAGTGTACCATTACCAAGCTCCATGTTTTAACCCCCTCAACAACATCATCGTTCTTCATTTCTAAAACATTGTGGCAAAAAAAAAAAAAGTCCAGAAGAACATCTACTGTCCAAAAAAGGGTGTTTTTACTTTCCTGAAAAAATCAACTTTTTTGGTCTCAATTTCCTTTACCTAGTAAAAAAGTAAAAATAAACCAGTGGTTATTAAATACCACACAAAGAAAGATCTAATTGACAAAAAACAAATTAATAATATGAAATGAATGTGGGTATGTTAACATATGTTAATCAGACTAACACAGCATTTGAAACTGATAACTGGCCTGTTAGTTAAATGGTTAAAGATTTATTTTTTCTGCAGTTGTGTTTTCTGTAGTTAGCCCCTTCCAGAATCCTTTCCATGACAGCATGCCTGTGTGAGAACAGCGGTCTGACGTGCCCTCAACTACGGCACACCAATCAGCAATGCATACACAAATCTGCCTAATATGGGTCCCTTGCAGTGGAAAGAAATTGCAATTATTTCCTACTTTTAAAAATGGGAATCTTTGTTTTAATCTTATAATACCATAACAATTGCAAATATATCTGGTTATTTATATATTTATATATATATATATATATATATATATATATATATATATATATATATATATACATTGTGTGTGTGTGTATATATATATATATATATATATGTATATATATATATATATATATATATATATATATATGTATATATATATATATATATATATATATATATATATATATATATGTATATATATATATATATATATATATATATATATATATATATATATATATATATGATTTCTACTGTATTGTAATTGTACTGTCTGTCCTATGTTGTAAAGCGCCCCGTAAACTGTCGGCGCTATGTAATAATAATTATTTTTTTGTTCAGTCTCAATTGTGAAATCAATTCATGCTATCAGTGCAATGATGCAGTATTTTCAAGGCAGATTTATACCCTCATAATGTACAGCCTAAGATATAAAGATCTTGCCTGGGCTGAAATATTTTCATCAGACTGATGCAGGCAAGAGAAAGCATTTCTTACGGCTCGTTCACACCAGGTGTCTCCATTTATCAATGCAACGCAGGTAATACAATTGTTTTCTCTGTGCCCTGTTCACACCATAATGCTGCATTGAGGTGTGTTTCATATGCATAGAGTTAAATGAAATGTCATTTTGGGACATTTCAATAAAGTTAAAAAAATGAAAAGTAACAATGCACCACACTGCCATTCACAATGCATACAGGTGTATACAGGTTATACAGAGCATAAGGTCGGTTTCACACTGCTGTGCTGTGGTTTTGCCACAGCACAGGTGTGCCCACAGTTTTTATGCGGGTAGTCCAAGGCTTCCCATAGACTGTATATTAGATTATGCATTTTTGGTGCGTTTTTGAAAGCGCACCAAAAGTCCTGCATGCTGCAGGAATATTAAATGCAGGAAAGAGTCATCTGGGAGTTCTGAGATAACTTCTCCATCATTTAGAAAAGCTAAACACAGTAGTGGCAGTGTGAATGAGCCCTAAAGCTGGACATAGACCGGTATTTTATTTTATTTATGCAGTATGCTGCACAAAAAAAAAAAAAACACATTGCCTCATCCACACATGCGAAGTGATTGGAGATGTAGCCGTTTAAAAAAAATGGTGGGGCTCACTACTGTCAGAATACAGGGACAAGCAGCAGACGCTGATTGACAAAGGTTTTCTAGCTTGAACCTTCAACAGAAATCGATCAACCTACAATTGACTTCTGGGACAGGCACACAATGATCAAAATTCAGACGGTCCTTGCTGAACCTAAATCCTAGTAAATGTTTGGTGACATTCGGCCCATGTGTACTGCCGCTGGACTGACAGAAGCATAGGCGCTTCTGTCGAAGGGTCATGACTAAAAAGGGTCCGCTGACTGGCTCTAGGACATCGCTCTCAGCCAATGGCCAATGGCTGAGAGCACTGACCGGAGTGTTCTGGTGGGGGGGGGGTGCGGTGTCAGTACACAATAGCACAGCAGGGGAGATCACTGTACTAACATAGGATTATTAGTACAGTGGCTCCGACCTTTTTGTGGCGTGTACGAGGGTTTTTGAATACACATGCTTCTTGCATTTGAACAATATTTGATTATCTCTGAACGATGGTTGGAATCCTGTCAATCATCCGACTTCCCCCCATTCAGTGACTGTGTTACATACATTGTAAATAATGCATGGGCTTTTCTCAATGAATGAGAGGAGAAGTGGTGGGTCCACATTGAACCTTCTATTCATACAGTTCAACCCAATGCTATTTACCCCTGAAGTTTAGTGCCAGGAAGAAGACTGGGGACATTGCAGAGAATATTTCTACACAAAGCTGCAGCCTGCATGACATGGGACAAACTTTATTAGTGAAAATAAACTCTTGTTTAAAAAATATATATATTCAAGTATGTATTCTTAAAACAGAGTTCCGCCAAATCCTTTTTTTTTTGTCCGCAGCTACAAATACTGCAGCTTCTGACTTTTAAAATAGGGACACTTACCTGTCCAGGGTACCTGTGATGTCAGCACCCAAAGTTGATCTGGCCCTCGGCTCTCGGATGCTGCCGCCACCATCTTTGCGGCTTCACTTCCTGGTTCCCTTCTGCACATGCGCGAGTCGTGCTGCGCAATCTGAATGGTCACTGCTGTCTTGTAGGATCTGTGTGTCTCCCAGAAGGCAGCAGGGGGTACAGAGGAGGCGCCGGACATGGCAAAGATTTCCGCGGATACTACGGCTATCTATACCTGCAAGTGGGAGCAAAATACCTGTATTAGACAGGTATCTGCTCCCCCTCCCCGAAAGGTGCCAAATCCAACACCGGAAGGGGAGATTTTAGGGTGGAACTCTGTATTAACTTAGAAAAGTGTCTTCTAGTGCTTTCATCCTCCTCCTGTGATCCAACTTCCTGTTAGACAGTGGCTACATAAGTATGTAGGGGTAGGACACACCCCTGTCATGCCCCCTTAAAGGAGAAGTATGCAAAAAAAAAAGATGAGTTAAAAGAAAAGTATGGCTTTGTTTTTTTTGCAGATTTATACTTATCTAGGTGGATGCTGCATCTTTCCCCCGCCGCCTCCGCACTGAGAGCCGAGCCATCTAATACAGCATATCACTTGATTCTCACAGCTCCCCAAGCAGAGAGCTGGTGATTGTCAGTCAGCAGCTCTTTGCTCTGCTTCTCCTCACTCACTGGAGCGCTGGGCTGTGGAGGGGGTGGGGGAGGCTGGGCTTAGCCTCTCAGCGGCTCTGTGACGTCAGCAGAGAGCAGCTGAAAATGGGTCACAGGCGTGCAAAAGAACTGCATTCCTGTGATCAACAGGAGAAGTATAGACAAACGAGCTTTGGCTGTACTTCTCCTTTAAATCCACAAGTGCTTTTTTTTTAACTACTACTATTCCTTTATGTTGGCTTTTGACATTTACAAATGAAGCAATTTAGAAATTGGGTAAAACATTTAGCACTTGAAACATAGAAAGATAAATAGAGAATTTTATATATGTAGTACTACCCCCGAAGGAGCTGCTGGTTTGTTTTGGGTGGCATGTTACCTCTATTCCTCCGCCGTCCAGGGTACACGATGAGAGCTGAGTAGAATTGCAATGTCCATACTTTAGATGTCTTTTCTGTTTTTTATTACCCAACGGGGTAAAATAATAAAAGTAGCAGTGGTTGAAGAGGTAGATAGTAGGTTCAGGTGCATAACTTTGTTGGGAAGCAATCCTGCTTCCAGCGATAAACTCTCATTGCCACTCTAGCCAGAGTGGGAGTAGTGCACCTGGATAGGCCTCTCTCACCAGCCTAGCAACCATAATGTGACACACAGAACTTTAGCAAAGTCTCTGCCACAGACCTTCCCAAAGATGGATACACAGGATTAAGCACCTGGATCTCTCTTGAATAAACTTTTTTCAATTCAGGACTGAGAGGCGATCATCATCCAGCCTCTTAGTAATGGTGCATCCTTCGATGAAGTCTAAGGCCTCTCCTGAGATACCAGCCTCGTGCTTGGTAGTTTCCCAGACAGGTTCTTCATCGGGGGGCTTCCTCCCTCAGGACGGACAGCACAGGACCACTCTGCAACTGTTGACCCAGTCTGACTACCGGGCTTATAAGGTAGATTACAACTCCAGACCAACGTGGTCCCGGAGCCTGGAACACTTGAACATGCACCCACGGCCATGAGGGCCAGACATGGGGGGTGGTGGGACGACAGCCAGGAACGGCCTCAACCAGGCTTGGACTGGGACAAAAAATAGGCCCGGGCGGCATTTTAGACTGAGCAGCCCAGAGGGGGGGGGGGCACAGCGGTGGTTAATGATGGGATGTGGGGTGAGATAAAGAAATATATATAGACAGAGAGAGAGAAAGAAAGATAGATACAAAGAAAAATAGATATAGATATAGATAGATAGATAGATAGATAGATAGATAGATAGATAGATAGATAGGAAGATAGGTAGGAAGATAAATAAAGAAAAAATATGGAAACAGATAGAAAGAAGGGAAGGAAGATATATAAAAAAAAGAAAGATAGACAGAAAGAAGGGAAGGAATATAGATAGATAGATAGATAGATAGATAGATAGATAGATAGATAGATAGATAGATAGATAGATAGATAGACATAAGGAAATGAAAGAAGATAGATAAAGAAAGAAAGATAAAGATAGAAAGAAAGAAGGGAAGGAAGGAAGATAGATATATAGATAGATAGATAGATAGATAGATAGATAGATAGATAGATAGATAGATAGATAGATAGACTGAGAAATAAAGATATACAGAAAGAAGGGAAGGAAGGAAGACAGATAACGATAGATGGATGGATAGATAGATAGATAGAGAAAGAAAGATATAAAGAAAGAAGGGAAGGAAGGAAGACAGATAAAGATAGATAGATAGATAGATAGATAGATAGATAGATAGATAGATAGATAGATAGATAGAAAGATAGAAAGATATAAAGAAAGAAGGGAAGGACGGAAGATAGATAGAGAACGAAGGGAAGGAAGATAGATAGATAGATAGATAGATAGATAGATAGATAGATAGATAGATAGATAGATAGATAGATAGATAGATAGATAATGATAGAAAGAAAGAAGGAAAGGAAGGAAGATAGATAAAGATAGAAAGAAAGAAGGGAAGGAAGAAAGATAGATAAAGATGGATAGATAGATAGTTATAAAGAAAGAAGGGAAGGAAGGAAGACAGATAAAGATATATAGATAGATAAAGATATAAAGAAAGAAGGGAAGGACGGAAGATAGATAAAGAACGAAGGGAAGGAAGATAGATAGATAGATAATGATAGAAAGAAAGAAGGAAAGGAAGGAAGATAGATAAAGACAGAAAGAAAGCAGGGAAGGAACATAGATAGGTAGATAGATAGATAGATAGATAGATAGATAGATAGATAGATAGATAGATAGAGAAAGAAAGATATAAAGAAAGAAGGGAAGGAAGGAAGATAGATAAATAGATAGATAGATAGATAGATAGACAGTGGCGTTGCGTCTATAGAGGGCACCGGAGCACCCCCCCCTCTGTCTCAGCCGCGACAATGGGCACGGTGGCGACAATGGGCACAGTGGCAAAATTAAAGGGCACAGTGGCATCAATTGGCACAGTGGCGACAATTAAAGGGCACAGTGGCAACAATTGATGGGCACAGTGGCTGCGTTTGATGGCATGGCACAGTGATGACAATTGATGGCACAGTGGCTGCATTTGATGGGATGGCACAGTGGCTGTGTTTGATGGCATGGCACAGTGATGACAATTAATGGCACAGTGGCTGCGTTTGATGGCATGGCACAGTGGTGACAACTGATAGCACAGTGGCTGCGTTTGTTGGCATGGCACAGTGGTGACAATCGATGGCACAGTGGCTGCGTTTGATGGCATGGCACAGTGGTGACAATTGATGGCACAGTGGCTGTGTTTGATGGCATAGCACAGTGGTGACAATTGATGGCACAGTGGCTGCGTTTTATGGCATGGCACAGTGGCTGCCTTTGATGGCATGGCACAGTGGCTGCCTTTGATGGCATGGCACAGTGGTAACAATTGATGGCACAGTGGCTGCGTTTGATTTCATGGCACAGTGGCTGCGTTTGATGGCATGGCACAGTGGCTGCGTTTGATGGCATGGCACAGTGGTGACAATTGATGGCACAGTGGCTGCGTTTAATGGCATGGCGCAGTGACTGATGGCATGGCACAGTGGTGACTGACAATTGATGGCACAGTGGCTGCGTTTGATGGCATGGCACAGTGGCTGTGTTTGATGGCATGGCACAGTGGCGCAAACGAAAAGAAAAAGAGAAAAAAAAAGAGAGAGAGAGAGAGAGAGAGAGGGATGAAGGGTACCCATACATCAGTGTACAGTGTACTCACTCAGAGGCAGGAGGGACTGGATGGATGGATATCAGACTCCATCTTTCCTTTCTGTTTGGCTTAGCTTGAATATTCCCACCCACATCCCTTAGGCAGCAGAACAGTGTGTCTGTCGGGAGAGTGGGCAGGGCAGACACAGGAGGAGAGGAAGAGAGGAGGGGGAGGAGTAGAAGCAGATCCTCTCCTCTAAATGGTCGTGGGGCAGCAAGGGGAGTGGAAAAGTGTCAGAGCTGGCTTTGATACCCCAGCTGAGCTCTCACTATCTGTCGCTGTGTTGGTGGTGTACACCCTGGGGAGACGTGACATATGGCCCGCTGGCCGCCGTGGGCCATTCGCGGGCCGCTGCGGCCCACCGGGCATTTTCCCGGTATGCCCTATGGCCAGTCCGGGCCTGGCCTCAACACGACGTTGACTCAGAACCAATCACATCTGTCCCTTAAGTACTCTCCCCCAGCATGCACAGCAAGGTCGAACAACCCCCACCGATTGGCTGCTGAGGAAAAACACCCAATACGCCCTGACTCGGCTGCTGCCACCCTTGGCCTGGGGTGGTACAGGCACCCCAGACAGCAATAGTGGTCACCCACAGTACAGCCATGGCTGGAACAGAGGCTAAATTTAAAGCAGCACCAGCTATGAAAGTAGCAGGGCGCTACTCATACAACTATATAGATCAAACCAAAATGAGGAGGGGAAAGGTACAAAGGGACATTGTGCCAAATCAGGGAAGGTTCCTCGAAATCAGAGACAGTTCCTTGAAATCAGGGAAAGTCCCTCGAAATCAGGGACAGTTGGGAGGTATTCTCTATGGTCCCACTCTATGTAGGAATGTAGTCAGTCTCTCTTGCTCACTCCTGAGATGGACAATGGACTATGAGATTTGTAGTGTGCATAGAGAAATGCACATGACCACAACTAACTGCATAAGTGAGGTAGAAGAGGAGAGGTTTGGAAGCTCACAAAGGACATTACAAGGAAACAGAAAAGTAAGAAACAATTTCATGAAAAGTTACAGGGCCACTAAGTAGTGGATGTGTATGGATTATTTTTGGAGAATAAGGATATTGTCTAGTGATAATGACAATAACCTACTATATATATAGTTCCCAATGACGGGAGAGGGCATGGGACTGTACGAATGCATGTTGGGTATTACCCAACATGCATTCGTACAGTCCCATGCCCTCTCCCGTCATTGGGAACTATATCTATTTTCTTTAGGGACGGTAATGCTGTTGGCTATCTTTCTATATTATTAGTGCTCGCTTTATATGTATACACTTTTACTATATATATATATATATATATATATATATATATATATATATATATATATATATATATATATATATATTATTTTCCCCTGATTTGTAAAGGTTTACTGTAAAGGGAGCCTTGATGATACACTAATCGGAGGTCAGAAGTCATCAGCAGTCATTGGCCACCAGGGAGGAGCCAGGAGCTTCCACGTATAAAGGGATCCTGGGGACGCCGTGCTCGCAATATAACATGAGCACTGAGCGGAGCCCCGGTGAGTGAGTGCTTCCACTTACCGTTCATAGCCCCAGCACACTCTTATAAATAGCCTGTATGATCCAGAAGCCGTGTCTATCCACTGTCAGATGTAGTGGGCGGCCTCGCTCTAGTGGCCGTGTAACTGATGAGGTGTTACAATTCTATTCACTCCATAGTCCTATAAAACAATTGAAGTGGCACGGCTTAATGGCAGAGGAAGAACTCTCATCGTTTTCCCGTGCAGCTACAGCACACATAGCTATAAACATGTGCGCCCCTTTATTAGAGGCAATGAGCTGTGGAGGCTGTACGATGAGCTCTGGATCATACTTCACATTGGTTAGAAAGCAATTTCTTTCCCGAGAAATGACAACGGATCACTGACTACGCGGGAATAGAACAGACTTTGCTGAAGACTTCTATTTGGTTTTCCTTTCTTTTCTGCAGCAGGGCATCTGTCAAAGTTCTCATTTCCATGCCTGCCTTAGTACCCAGATGTGCATTATTAATGAAATAATACATACACACACTCAGAGACTAAGAGTGATTGATAGGTGCACAATGTAAAGAGAGAAGGCGATTGGGACTTGTGTGCAATACATAATGAAGTTTAGGGAGGCTGCTTATTATGGGAGGCTGCATTCCTGCAAATGACAGCAATGGGGATCTGGTTGCTATGTCCCTAGCAATGCTTTTTCACTGTCCTCAAGTCTCCCAAGATCAATAATTTACTGGCACACATAAATCCATTTTGGAGAAGTGAAGACTGTATTTCTGGCACAAACTACCTTCTACGATGCTTTTAGTCGTCCGCATTGCAATGCAGATGTTACTTTTGACTCTCTGTTTTTTTTTTTCTTTCCTAAATCATTACTGCTTTAATTAAGAGGGCATGGATTGGCCTTAGTGTTTTCTTAATGCTTTTCTAATGATTGCATTCACAACGTGCCCGATTCACGTAATACTGAATCATTTCATTTGCTTTTAGCACAACAAAGCAGTTCTGACTGTATAATACGCCACATAAATACTGTAATTATGACATGCAAAATACAATTTAATGTTTTTGACATGTCATTTATGACTTACAAAGGGTTATTCAGGTAAGTCACATTTTTACAGCTTCATTAATGGGTACAAGGGGCCATTCAGGTAAGTCCTTTGACGTGTTTTGTTTCTAGCACTTGAGTCTTGTATATTCTAGGTATTTCCCTGCCTGACGATGATAAATGGGTCAGCTCTCCCTTTCAGAATATGTACATATTTACCATAGCCCTTGTTAAAATAATCCTACATTTTGCTTTCTGTTTTGCTTCCTTGGTCCATTTGCTATGTTGATTTGAAGCTAGGGAAATATGAGCAAATGTCTTCAATAGTGAAATCAGGCGAACTTGGTGTTCCAGAAATAGCAGATTGCTATAATATGAACACAGTTTTAAAGCGCAGAGATTGCTGTTATTCTAAACTTTTTTTAAAGCTCATGTAATAGGAAATATGGGAAGTCACATCAAATTTTACAATGACCCTACCAAGGTATCATGTCAGCTTAGTTGGTATTTAAAGGGGTTGTAATGGTAAAACATTTGTTTCCCTAAATAGCTTCCTTTACCTTAGTGCAGTCCTCCACTTACCTCATCCTTCCATTTTGCTTTTAAATGTTCTTATTTCTTCTGAGAAATCCTCACTTCCTGTTCTTCTGTCTGTAACTACACACAGTAATGTGAGGCTTTCTCCCTGGTGTGGAGAAAGCCTCTTGAGGGGGCGAGCAGGAGGGTCAGGACGCTGCCTACTTTGCAGATAGAGAAAGGAGCTGTGTGTAAGTGGGTGTCCTGACACTCCTGCTCGCCCCCTCCCCCCTCAAGAGGCTTTCTACACACCAGGGAGAAAGCCTTGCATTACTGTGTTTAGTTACAGAACAGGAAGTGAGGATTTCTCAGTAGAAATAAGGGCATTTAAAAGCAAAATGGAAGGATGAGGTAAGTGAAAGAGGACTACACTAATGCTGGCCATACATTTCACGAAAAATCGTCCGAACTAACTTTCGAAAAACGAAAGTTCTTTCGTGAGTGCAAACGATAGTGCCATCATGTAATGGCCAATAAATCGTTCAGTGGACATAAAAAAAAAAATGGTTAGTTTTTTTTACATATACCTAGTGCAGAAAGTTCGGACGGTAAACACATTAACATTCCGATTTATCGTTCATTCGTCAGAAAATTTCCAAACTTGTCCTTAGTTTTTTCGGCTCAAAAACATCCAAACGATTTTCGATTTTGTGCCCATTAACTGGCCGAAAAACGAAAGATCTTTCTTTACGACCGATTTTCGGCCAAATTTTCGTATAGTGTATGGCCAGGATAAGGTAAAGGAAGCTATTTAGGGATTTTTTTTTACCTCTACAACCCCTTTAAGCTTCATTTATGTAAACTGAGAATTTAACACCTCTACATTCCCATTTTGATTGTCCAAGTTGACAAAAGTCAGAAAAAGTACTTATTTTGTATATTCATACTGACACAAGTGTTTGGAAGCAGGTAATATATTGGCTGTATAAAAATAAATTAAATATTGTAGGAGTACTGAGCCAGCAAACATGTATACACTGTTTTTGTACAGTATAATATATATATATATATATATATATATATATATATATATATATATATGTGTGTGTGTATATATTTATATGTGTGTTTATTTATATATATATATATATATATATATATATATATATATATATATATATATAGATAGAGATAGAGATAGAGATAGAGATAGATAGATATATATACATACACACAGGTATGTATACATTTTATAAATGTACACACACATATGAATTTTCAGTAAATATTTACCGTAGGCATTCCTAAATTCAAGCATGATACCCAATGCAGAAGGCAAGTGTTGAAAGACGTGTTTTCATATTCTTAAAACAAAATACTCCCCGGTAGCGTCTTTGACCTCATCTTCATCACTTGGCAGGAATCCATAATATACAACTGGTTTATTATGTACCTGAACGCTCGGATCGGCATATATTTCTGCAGGTGGAAGGTTATGCTTGTAATGGAGATCACAAGCAATTTGTTTTTCAAAACATAGGAAAGGTTTGTATAGTTCACAAATGCCTTTAGGTAGACTGCAGGAAGCTATATACGGTATATATGCAAAATTGCTTGATCCACAAAAAAGACAATTCCTTTCACAGGCAGCGTTGTATTTATTGTATTGCAATAGGCACACATGAATTAAGATGCGCTTTTGTACCGGCTCCATTATTTTTGTCACCATCTTTGAAACGCCGAAATTGTTGGCAAATGGGAGATTGCTGCATCCTATTGATTACTGAATCTGTCACATATGAAGGAGGACCACAGGGCTGTAGAGCGGAATGATGCAGTACTGAAAGAGCTTTTTATTTTTATTTTTCATTTAAACTGCCATTTTAGAGTAATCAGCAGTGGAAAACAAGCTGTTTTGTTGCCTTCTATTTAAATTGTGGGAAACAAAACTGTAACAGAAAGCTGAATGAAGATTTTTAGAGTACTTTGTAAGCCAACTATGCTGTAATATTGAATACTAACCAGAATTCGGAATGTTGAGCTCTGACCTGCCCTGCACCTCCTTATTAGCCAGTAAATGTGATTGACAGCCTCAGTAACCAATAGGGTGATGTCGGGCAGGACAGAACTTATTTTCCTGTTGCCCTGGAAATGAACTGAAGTAGTGCACTTGTATCTGCAGGAAAGGAAACCTGCTTTATACTCCTGTTACAGTTTAAAGCCTGGCTAAAGGCTTCCTTTTTTTCTGCTTGAGGACCCCCAGTTGTACTTTTTTCTAATGTCTCCTGGCCGGTTATATGATACGCTCGGTTCTCTTCCCCCTTTGGCCTTGCCTAGTAGTATGCGGTCCTTCATGATGCAGAGAGCAGCATAGACGTGATGACGTCAGTGCCACTCTGTGCATCAACACATTAAATGCATAGTGCCATGCACTCACAGTATTTCCTAAGTCCTTTGGGTTGAGTGATGCTGGGAAGTCTAGGCTATCTTATAGGTTATAGGAAACTAGAAATACTGTGTGAAATAACTCCAGACTGAAGCTGAGTATTGTAGACTGTGACATTTTTTTTTTTTTTACCTCTAGAGGGACTTAATAATAAGCTGGGCTTTCACAGTATCCAGTTTTCCAAAGTGTGACTTTAAAGTGCAAGCTCTAAACTTGGCATTCTGATATAAGTTTAACTATATATTAGACCCACTAGTTACTAAATGAGACTCATGTTTACATTACCAGAGCTTTTAAGCTACCCTTAGAAAAGTAAACATTTACCAAATTCCTGCCCTCACTTCAAAAAGTTTGGTGACCAGTGGCAGCGCGTCCATACAGGGTGCAGGAGTGCCGCCCCCCTCTCCTGTCACTCTCTATCACACAAAACTTGGAAGCACCAGATTTTGCACAATCTGGTTTTAGTAAATCTCACCCTTTTTTCTTAATCTGCTTTCATTTTCTGGCTTAGAGACTCAAAGTTTTAAAGCAAGAGAATAATAAGAGTAAGAACATAACAACTAGCTTAACGGCATTTTTAGAATGAGAAGTCAGAAGTGGCAGCCTCCTTTTTCTTTTTTCTTTTAAAATAAATGGTAAGTAACATCTTTTTTGGCTTGTTGCTTGTATTTGGTACTGAAACCTCATGTTGCTGCCCATTTTTTTTGTCCTTTCTCACATCTTGTGTGGGGGAAACACATTGTCCAGCACTATTCATCATCTCCATGCTCTTGTGCTGCTCTCCATTCTACTGCAATCCATTGGTCCTCTTTCAGCTTGAATGAAACTGGACTTTTCTCTGATTTTGCTGGATTGCATAGTTGTTCTGGGTCAGGGACTCTGGAAGCCATGGGTCAGCATGACAGCCAGGCATTTAACATTTCCTGTGAACCCAGGTTTTCATGAACACAGCCCTTCAGTGAGGCAATAAAGCGGGGTTCCGGGCATAATTTTTTATTTTTTTTGCAAGCTAAAATGAATCACATTAAATAGTCCCTAAAACCTATTAATAGCTCCCCAATCGTTCCAGAAATCATTGCAAACACTTGCCTTATATCCTCCAGCTCATGTTGTGGCCGTATCCATCATATGTGTGGGCATGTGCAGCCCAGTTACTTTTTCTTCCTGGTTTTCAGGGAGAGGTGCATGCTGGGTGATTTTTAGGCACAGTAATGCCCAGAGACTGGAGGCAATGGGGTCTAAGGACAGGAAGTTGAACCACCTAGGACCAGGAACTAGGCAGATTACGAAATCTGCCTAGTAACAGCCAGATAGAAGTAAATTATTTTATTTTATTTTTTATTTGTTTTTTACATTAAAGGCAAGCTGTTAATAGAAAGTTCATTATTAGGGTGGAATTTCGCTTTAAGCAGACTGGGCTCACAGGAAAATGCTGCAAACAATGTCACTCACAGGTCAAAATAAGAACATTAGTCGATCAGAGTGGAAAAACAAAGCCCCCACCTTGTCATTGGAACGACTGGACTGCAGTAAGCTTGCTAAAACATTTTTATTTTGTGTGTGTGTGGGGGGGTCATGGATAGGAAGCTCAACCATGGGAAAAAATAGGGATTAGCCTGAACCTGAGAAAATTCTTGAAATTCATTGGGTTATAATCAAAACTATCCCTTTCTTAAAATACTCCTTTCATATAACTGAGTCAAATAAAAAAGGAATAGAGTCCTTTATAGAAAAATTTAACAACCTATTAATAGTTATAAATGTATTGTATATACATATATATTATTAATGAGCTGTAACCTTTAAAACATGTATAAACCTTTACTATGCAATTTATAGACCCTTATAAATGTGCACATCATGTCTTGCAATCACTATGCCTTTGCCATAGAAGCAGTACTAACATATGCTATTGCTAAAGCAATCATAACGATATTTGATATATATGTTGTATATTGCAAGGTAATATTCCTGTATATTGCCCTTTGCAAGGGTTTGGTTGTATTAAACAGCTATTATTGCTTAAAGTGAAGGAGTTTTCAGGTTCAGGTATTCAACTCGCATAGCATCATTATCCACTTGCCACCAATACACACTGAGATTTGCATTCCTAAGGAGCAAGCAAAGAATCCCTGGAGCCTTTAACCCCATAAACCCAACAATACGCTGGTCTCTTTTCACATCACAGGACACTGTAAGACACCGAAAAAGGCTGCTGTAGATTAAACATGTAATCTCTACTGCTATAGTAAAAAGCATACAATATGTTTCTTGTTTTTTTTTTTTTAGTAAAGTAAACCATATATTGTTTTCCATCTGCCTAAATTAGACTCAAAGAGAAGCAGTGACTGGAAATAATAAAGTACTTTTCCGGACTGAGTGTACTGAAGCTGAAGTTAACAGAATTAGTTGGGGCCTGTTCTTTAAAATTACAGTTTAAAAGAAGAATATATCAAGATGCAATCTCCTTCTGTACAACTTCAAACATGCCCATTTCTTTAATTATCAATTTTGATTAATCAATTAGTATTGGGATAGAGTTAAAGGGTCAGTCAAATGAGAATGTATATTTCAGAACAAATTATTTCTGTTGATGCTGGAGAGTTAAAGCACCTAAGAATTTCTTTTATAGCTCAGGGACCCCAGTGGCAATGAATTCAATTCTTTCTGTTGTGTTTATTATCATGATGTATTCACCAGGAATACTAAGAACACGCAAATGTAGGTGGCTACATACAAACGCTGGCATAGTACAGAGCTTTAACTAGGGTATAGCATTCAAGGCATGGTACACTTTCATATGTTTTCAGTGTTTTAACTAGGTTTTTTTTTTTTTTTTGTTTTTTTTTTTAAAGTGTATTTTGTGCGTGAACTCGAGAGAGAGGAGCCGGACTGCAGGAGTTGGGAGTAGGCAGACCCTCCCCCCGGAGGCAATCGCCATCCTTCTCCATGCCCCTGGTGGCAATGGCGGGTGTGAAGGGGGGCCTCCCACTCACCCCGCCCTACCTGCTCCTCTTGGGAGCCCAACTGGGGCCCAACGGCACCCCAATGGGGCAGAGGGACTCCCCCTATGAGGGAGTGAGGGGGCCTAGCCCACCCAGCCAGCCCCGTAGGTCCTTCGCCTCTCTTTATTTTAAGAGACCGCATGGCCAAAGTGCATGTGTTTTTAAACCAATTTTAGTGTGCGTGCAAGTGTGGTGGTTTTTGTGGGGGGGGGGGGGTGGGCGTACTAAGCACAGGCGTACCTTGCATAGCACACCCACCGGGAGCCGGGCTGAGACCACCAAACTCAATTCACATGTAGCCGAGACCGGGATCCGAACCCTTGGCTGCAGAGGTGAATGGCTTGTCAGCGCAGTGCCAATCACGTTGAGCCACCACAGCTCCATTTAACTAGGTTTTAGTGTAGTTATGTGTTTGTTTGCCTTGTGATGATGGGCTCACATGTTGTGGCCTCAGTTTGTAGTGTTTTGGCTGATCCATTCACCTATGTCAAGAATCTCCAAACTACGGCCTTCCAGCTGTTGCGGAACTACGCGCCACATGATCAATTGTTCAACTCTGACATTCAAAGACATAACTAGGCATGGTGGGAATTGTAGTTCCTAAACAACTGAAGGGCCATTGTTTGGCGTTCCCTGCCCTATGTCTATTCATTTATACACCTAACTTGCCAATATTCACCACAGGGACAAGCAACTTTTTATTCCAGGTCACATGCATGTCGACTTCTGAAACTCCTCCTTTCAGCACCTCTGTAGCTCAGAAGGCAGGCTCTGTAAAATGTGTGACACAGCCTACCATCAGCACATAGTAAATACCAGTCGCAGAATTCAAGGAAGGACATGTATGGGGATCCTCACAAAGTAAGTTTTACAATTTGAAGATCATACAGAATAAAAGCATTAGGCTAGAAATAATTCACATACAATGTGGAAATCAATACAATACAAGAATTTTATTGACATCATTTATATATATATATATAAAAAAACTCATAACAAGTACAACAAACATTTTAATAAAAAAAGTAAAATGTTTTTAAAGGTCTATAGCGTGTCAATCAATACCCTGCGTCTGTCCTCCATACTTCAGGCTCCCAGCCACATTACTCTGCCTTGGGTATATGCACATATCGTAACTGAATATACAGAAAGTTATTGTAATGTTGACCCTTAACAGAATAAAGCCCCATAATCACGGTCGGACATCCAACAAAATTTCCCTTGGATTTTTGTCCTAATTGATTTGTCCGATCACACCCATAGCATACACACGCTCGGACTTTTCTGCAAACTTTTCTAAAACTTTTCCATCATCACATGGTTTTTCTGCTCTTTTCTGCTCTTTACTGCCACCCTTTGGTTAACTTCTGCTATTGTTGGTTGATTTTAACATTGGTTCTGAGCATGCGCATTTGTAATTTGTCCAAAAGTCCGATGGTTTGCTGTACACAGGATCGGACTTTGCACCATCGGACTTTTGTTGCCTGAAAGTTGGTCCGTTCGCAGACCCAACGTTTTGTCCGATGAAAGCCAAAAAAGTTGGTCCGATGGAACGTACACATGGTCGGACAAATGCGAAAAGTGTCGGATTTTGATGTTGGTTGGGCAAAAGTCCGACCATGTGTACGGGGCTTTAGAAGGGTCACCATATATGAGACAGGTCCTCAACACAACCATCACACATTTAGACAATACCATTTAAAGACCTTATTACCTTCCAAATGGGTAAAACATAATCAACGCCAAAAATGACCAAGAACCGAAAACTGTAAGGGTGGGAGTCGTCCAGCATCAACTGACTCCAGGACTGACCTCACACAACCAATAATTGGGGATGGTCTTTTCCCAGCTGTCATCAACCAGTCAGGTAAGTAGCAGTACTTCCCCTAATTCTATACTTTGCTACTTAACTCTCAAGCCATGTACTGTACACACGGGCCAGAATCTCGTCAGGAAAAAACCCTAATTTTTTTTACAAGATTGTACAGACACTCCATTCAAAAGAACCGCTGTTATTTTGAATAGGAAGAATGTGGTGACGTCATCACGTACGACGAGCATGTGCTTGTCACATTCAATTCCGTCGCCGCCATCTTGCTGCACCCCACCTATACCTAGGAAGTTACCGCGCATGCATCAAATTTCGAGCATGCACGGGTTTCCACGGCGACAGGTAAGTATACACACTCTCGGGTTTCTCGGCAGGAAAACACTCCCGAGAATCACGACGAGAAAATAGAGAACATGTTCTCTATTTTTCTCGTCAAGATTTTAGGCAGTTTTCTTGACGAGAAACCTGAAAGCCTCCTACCCACGCTCGGTATACTCTGCCAGCAGTTTTCTTGCTGAGAAAACTGAGCGTGTGTATGAGGCTTCAGAAATGCCTCCTAACACCGACATGTCAGTCTTATGCTTAAGCCTACGGCTCTGTCCCATGACTAACTGGAACTACAGTAGGGAGTTATCACTAATAAATTCATAATTATGTATAAGAAGGTGACAGAATTTTTAATCTGTAACTAAAATCTCAGTAGAATGACCCTTTCAAATTTATGTTTAAGGTCACTTTTCAAAATATAGCACATTTTGCTGCTTTTAAAAGATTTCATTACATCACTGCTGTTTGGACAGTTAAATTCAAGAGCAAAAATATATTCAAGATTGACTTATGTATGCGTATTTCATAATGCAAAGTATCTCCTACATTGAATTAAAATAATTAACCTAGACAAAGAGCCAAAGAGTATGACTGAGAACTTTGTATCCTTTTTCATACATATATATATATTTGCCATTTGCTTCATGCCTTACTTTTCTTTCCAAAAAAGGTGAAATCCATTCCAAATGAAATTAGGATGTGGTATATGAGTGTACAACTTCAATTACTGGTTGCATGCTTCAATACGTATTTTAGCCCATTTTCTCTGGCTTCTGCCTGAGGCTAGATAATTTTCTCTATAATTCCTCCAGATGAGTTTTCATGTTTGCTCTCTTGCACAGTTATTTATTTTTGAAGGGGAATTATCACTCTTAAAGTAATTATGATCCTAGAGGGTGAAGTTTCAGGCTGGTCAGTGAGCCTGCTTTGCTAGAGAGTGAGAATGTCTGGTGGACTTTTACAATAGGGTCCTTGTTGGTTTTTACCACTAAGCTCCTGGCTTACATTATTATTTTGGTGATGAGCTATCTTCTAGTTTTCATGCGGAAACTCAAAACATCAAATCATATTTCAGGTTGCTGCACTCAGATGACTTAAGAAAAATTATTTCTGATAACTTGCTATTAGTTGCTACATTTTATTGACAGTCATTGATATTTGCACTGTTGCTTAAATAAACTAGTCAGTTTGCTTGTTGAAAAAAAAGACAGGTTCCCTTCCACTGATACTTGCATTGGCTGCACTCCCTTGCTGCCCTGTTCACGGTTTGAAGTTTGGATATTAGGACGTACTTGACCTTTCTTCTTCTCACAATACTTGGTAGTGGGACTGTGGTGGTCAATCAGCAGACCTTAGCTGGTGGAAGGTCATTAACTTACACAGGGCATTCTACGTAGAGCTTTGGCAGGTGAATAGAATTGTAGGAAACACACGGAAGAAACATATCAGCACTGAATGGAGGGGGTTGTACTATTTGTGATGAGCCTTCTTTAGACAAATAAAATGTTGTTAGGCAGCTTTTAAGCTTTAGAGTCATTGTTATCTTGTGCTCCTGACTGAAACGGCTTGTTGGGAGTGTCTATCATTCTCTTCTTGTGGCAAAAAGGTAGTAAGAATATAATTTTTCATTCTACACAGTCTCCTACTGATTGATTCAAGGAGAACATGATGAAGGAACATGAAGGCACAGCAATACAGGTGAGGATGATTTGAGTCATCTGCCAGTCCATTCCCAGGATATGGAGGGTGGAGAGACATCATTCATCCAAGCAGACCCGTGTGTTCTCTATTTAGAATGGGAATTTAAAGAAGAAAAAATATAGGCTGCTGGGAAGGGGTTGATGAAAGTGAACCTGTGTCCCAGGCCCACCTAAAGCTCCTTCATTTGTTTTCTGCCATGTCCTTCAACCCATTACTTTTTTCCCCCCACTTTTTGACCCACTCATTGGTTTCCACCTCCAGTAAGGCCGTGTAAACACAATCAGTTCATCCGATGAGAACGGTCCGAAGGACCGTTTTCATCGGTTAACCTGATGAAGCTGACTGATGGTCTGATGTACCTACACACCATCGGTTAAAAAAAACTATCGTGTCAGAACGCGGTGACGTAAAACACAACGACGTGCTGAAAAAAACGAAGTTCAATGCTTCCAAGCATGCGTCGACTTGATTCTGAGCATGCACGGCTTTTTAACCGATGCTTTTGCATACTAACGATCGGTTTTGACCTATCGGTTAGGCGTCCATCGGTTACATTTTAAAGCAGGCTCTCTTTTTTATGACCGAAGGATAACTGACCGATGGGGCCCACATACGATCAGTTTGGACCGACAGTTCGTTTTCATCAGTTTTGACCGATCGTGTGTACGCGGCCTAATGGTATAGGGATCCTGTTTAACCCTCTTGCCTGTTGGAATTATTTTGCTGTAGGACTGGCTTCATTAGCAAGCTATCCATTCTTTGCCTCAGAGGTAGTTTAAACAGAGGCAACAAAATGTAAGCTGAAAATTCTAAATAAACTGTCATAGTCAATAAAAAGCACAGGAAGCTAAGTGGTATATGTCACAAGGAACCTGTTGCAACCCACCAGAATTTACCATATTAAATTAAGACCAGGGCAAGATGGATTCTGATTGGCTGCTGTGGCTACTGCACTTTGCTCCTTGTAGTTTGCTGCTTGCACTATTTTATTGAACAAGTCCCCTCAAAAAATATAATATAATATCACCATACTTTTTTTTTTGACAAAAGAAGATACAAGGCCAAAAAGTCTCTTGTGTTGAGCAGAGGAAATCAGTAGTATGATAAGTCACCAGGGAGCCTGGGAATACATATGTCAAATACATTTCTGTGTGTACACCGTACATTACACTTTTATTGTCTGAAAAATAAGACTACTGTATTGTATATTTGCCTTCCTGCCAGATGTAAAGTTGAAATAAAATGAAAAGGTCATGATAGAGGAACTAAGGAAGAGATTAATAACAGTTGCTAATAAAATCAGTGCAAAGCCCAGAACTTGGTAGATATGAAAAGGAGGAAGGTTTTGTAATTAAAGTGTATTTATGGCTAACATTTTAAATGATTTCCATTTCCATATTGTATTTCAATTACTTCTAGCCTACTGTTATTATTGAATGATCTTGAAGTTTGAAAAATAAAATTTGAAGATCCACACACATTTACTGCCTTGAATTTTGTGACTCAAATTCAGTATGTCCTGTGAGTTGCTTGGTCTTTGTCAGTGGATGCAGACAAGGCAGCTTGGGAGCAAGCCTGCATGAGTGCCGACATAGGAGGCGACTTTTTATGGGAGCACTCGCCAAAGAAGAATATCTTGGAGAGCTAGCGAGGGACCCCAGAAGATAAGGATTAAGGCTGTTCTGAGAAAAACATTACACAGGGCAGGTAAGAGTAACATGTTTATTAAAAAAAAAAAAAAAAAAAACCTTAAATAACACTTCAACTCAAAACTAGCAATTTATTCAATTTGGGGAAATGTATTCATATATACACGCACATGAACTTTAATAAAATCCCAGTCTTAAGGCACATACACACGATCAGACTTTCTGATGGGAATTGTGTAATGGCAGGATGTTGTCGGATAATCCGACCATTTGTATGCTCCATCGGACAATTGTTGTCGGATTTTCCAACAATAAATGTGGGATAGCACGTTTTACAATTTTCCAACAACAAATGTGTGATGTCAGATAATGCGATTGTATGTACACAAGTTCATCTGAAAAAATACAAAATACAAACACAAATGCTCTGAACCAATGCTAACCATAAGACAACATTAGCAGAAGTTGCCCAAAGGGTGGCACTAAAGAACTGAAAAAAACACGTAATAAGTCTAGTACATCACTACGTTTGTGTATGTTGGTGAACAATTCTTTGCCATTTGTATGCAATACAAGATTACAGCCAACTCCCGGATCACGGCTTTGTCCGATGGAAATCTGATTGTGTGTACCATGCTTTAGTCTGTAGGGTTCAATGTTGAGTTGGCCCACCCTTTGCAGCTATAACATCTTTGGCTCTTCTAGGAAGGCTGTCCATAAGATTTAGGAGTGTGTCTATGGGAATATTTGACTATTCTTCCAGAAGCACATTTGTGAGGTCAGACACTGATATTGGACAAGGAGGCCTGGCTCTCAGTCTCTGCTCTAATTCATTACAAAGGGGTTCTATCGGGTTGATGTCAAGCCAGTCAAGTTCCTCCAACCCAAATCATTAAAGTGAAGTTTCCATCCCAATTTTTTTTTTCATTATTGTGCTCAGTAGACCTAAAAAAGGTAAAAAAAAATATATATATATATTTTTTACTCATCTGGAAATGCCTGTTGCTATGCGGTCCCACGAAATCTGCCTTTGAAATCACCTAGGATTCTGACATCATCTCCCTCTAATGCTCCTGGGAAATATGTGTCATCATTTCCCAGGATGCAGTGCTTTGTCCAATTATCACTCCCCATCCAAGACTTCCAGGAAGTAAGTGCTCGTAGACTTCACAATGCCCACAAGCAAAATGACAACGATGTGGACATAGTTTTATAAACTATCTTTTTTGAATAACTATGCAGAACGGCGGCGGATTGTAAAATAGTAAGTAACCAGATTTATATTATAAAACAGAGGATGAAAGGACATACATTTAAAAAATGCTAATTGTAGTTGGAACTCCGCTTTAATGTCTTTATGGACTTATATCTATATATTAAATATAGAAGTGAATTTGCGCAAAAAAACACATCAATCAATAAACATATGTGACAAATATGTAATAAATGAGTGAAAAGTAGATAGATAAATAAAAATAGAAATAAAAGTCCATATGTGTAAACAAAGTCCATATAGTGCAAATGTGCAGTGCACAAAAGTTGCTCTCAGTGAAGCTGTAAAGCTGACAATAAAGTGCTAGTGCTCCTCCGTGCATTCAGCCTCTCAGGCCTCTCACCTTGGTGGCATATATAAATGCCGTGATAATGGGTCAAACTAGCCCGTGCCACTCCAAACACACAGCCTCACAGGCCTCTCACCTCTCAATAGATCAATAAAAGCCTCCAAACAAATCCTCTGGGTAAATTCAATGATAGTGGACGACACCAGGAGCTATTCAGTCATCTCTATGTCTTGTGGTACCCCTTCGCTGTATTACTCGGGGAAACATAAGGAAAGAAAGGCCTCCAATGGTGTAGTATGTCACAACGTATATATTTATTAAAACAAAGTAATCTCCTTACATCAATAAGGAATAAAAGCAGGCATCAAATAAACAAGGCGGCATCTGCCATATATCTCACGTCACTTCCAGGTGTACGTCTGAATCCCTACGCGTTACGGCTCTCTTGCCTTCATCTGGGGAACCCAGATGAAGGCAAGAGAGCCGTAACGCGTAGGGATTCAGACGTACACCTGGAAGTGACGTGAGATATATGGCAGATGCCGCCTTGTTTATTTGATGCCTGCTTTTATTCCTTATTGATGTAAGGAGATTACTTTGTTTTAATAAATATATACGTTGTGACATACTACACCATTGGAGGCCTTTCTTTCCTTATGTTTCCCCGAGTAATACAGCGAAGGGGTACCACAAGACATAGAGATGACTGAATAGCTCCTGGTGTCGTCCACTATCATTGAATTTACCCAGAGGATTTGTTTGGAGGCTTTTATTGATCTATTGAGAGGTGAGAGGCCTGTGAGGCTGTGTGTTTGGAGTGGCACGGGCTAGTTTGACCCATTATCACGGCATTTATATATGCCACCAAGGTGAGAGGCCTGAGAGGCTGAATGCACGGAGGAGCACTAGCACTTTATTGTCAGCTTTACAGCTTCACTGAGAGCAACTTTTGTGCACTGCACATTTGCACTATATGGACTTTGTTTACACATATGGACTTTTATTTCTATTTTTATTTATCTATCTACTTTTCACTCATTTATTACATATTTGTCACATATGTTTATTGATTGATGTGTTTTTTTGCGCAAATTCACTTCTATATTTATGCTTCACTTGTGTATGGTAAACACTACTAGTTTTTGCTGCAATCTGAACATTATTATTGTCATATTGATTGTTTTAGCGCGAAGGATTTCACTATTTTATATCTATATATTATCTTACAACATGACAATGACCCAAAGCACACAGCAAAAATGACTACGCAGTGGTTGAAGAAGAAACATTTGAATGTCCTTGCATGGCCTAGTCAGAGCCCAGACTTATGCCGCGTACACACGGTCGTTTTTTGCGATGAAAAAAACGACGTTTTCTGTGAAGTAAAAAACGACGTTTTTGAAACGTCACTTTTCAAAGACAATTTTGCATACACACCATCGTTTTTTCACAAAAAGCGAGGTTACGTTCACCACTCTTTTCCATTGAAGCTCGCTTCATAACTAGCTTCTGGGCATGTGCGGGTTGAAAAACGTCGTTTTGAACGACGTTTTTGCTACACACAGTGCTTTTTGTGAAACAAAAAACGACGTTTTGAAAAACGACACAAAAAATTCAAGCATGTTGGAATTTTTTTTTTGACGTTTTTTTTTAAGACAAAAAACTACGTTTTGCCCACACACGATCAATTTAAATGACGTTTTAAAAAACGTTGTTTTTTTTCATCGCAAAAAACGACCGTGTGTACGCGGCATTAAACCCCATCGAAAATCTGTGGAATGGCTTGAAGACTGCAGTCCATAAACGGTCACAATCAAATTTAACTGAACTTGAGCAATTCTGCAAAGAAGAGTGGGCAAATATTGCAAAGTTTGTGCAAAGATAGAGACATCTCAACAGAGTACAAGCTACAATTAAAGCAAAAGGAGGGTCAAAAAAGTACTGACACAAGGAGCATAATTATTTTCTATACCCACTATATATATATACACATATATATTATATACACACACACACATACATAGATAGATAGTATATAATCTTTTGATACTGAACCTGTGCATAGGATACATACTGTACATATTGCCTACATATGTACTAGAGCAACTTGATTAAAAAGCATTTAGCAATGTCACTAATAGCAATTGCTAACCAGACTCATTATTTGGCTCCGGTTTTGAATTTTTCTGCTGGAAAATTCCTGTAGTTTTTTTAATCTAAAATTTTTTCCTTCAATGCCTGAATTATACTTGCTGTTCTTTTAGGCAGAGAGGAAAAAAATCCAGAGAAGCGTACTTTGCTTGGCAAGACTGAATTTAACTAATTTGTTTTGCCAAAGACTTTGCATTTATTTATACTACATCATTTGTTTTGCAGATGTCAGGAGCAACCAGAATGAATTTTACTGTCAATTTTATTTTCTGTATGCTTTCCATTCTGAAAAAGCCAAAATCTAGGGCACATTCTGTTAGCAAATCCTTAAAAGATAACTGCATTTTCAGGTCAGACCGTTAAGCTGTCATTGTCCCTGCAGCCTGTACAAAACCTAAATGTAGGCTTTGTGAGATAGAGGGAGCTTTGGGGAAGACAGGAGATGCAGAGTTAGGATTCTACCTTGCCCAGAGCTTCTTCTTTAGCTCCTTCCTTAGCATGTGTATATAAGACTGACCTGCAGGCTAGAGTTCAGGGGACATTCTCATTTCTTCAATAAGGTACAGGCTCCAATTTAGTTTTCTGTACAGGCACCATGGACCATGACATCCTAATATTCTTTTTTCTGATAGCCCTTTAAAGAGGAAATCTAGAAATCAGTGTTTACTGTATATATATGTGATTCTGTAATTACCAGAGGCGTAACTAGAATCTTCAGGGCCCCCGGTGAAAGAAACCATGAAGGGCCCCCACTAGGGGCGTTGCTAGGTCTACAAAAGATCTTGAGCTCATAGTGAAGTAAAGAAAGTCATACGCTTGGGCGGGCATACACATGTTTATGATATACATATGTGTATATCATGTACATATATCATGGGAGATCCCCACTCAGATGTGTAACAATATATATACAGTATATATATATTGTGACAGGAAGTCAGGTAAATCCGTGGGTGTTGTCACAGACGGGAGATGCATTTCTGCCTTGTTTAGACAATTCACCAATTACTATTAGGTGTCGGCTGCAGAAATAGCCAGAAAGGTTTAAGGGTTTATTTTATGTTTTGTTTTGTTTATGCTGTTTGGATGCTTGCACTTGTTTCCAGCAATATGGAAGAATAAGCCATAATCTTTGTTTTCAACCGTCCTCGGCTGCCTCTCTGTATAGTTCAGTGTGTAGTGAACCCACCCAGGGGGTCACACACACCCGCTACCGAGCTAACCCCTTACACATGGTGGAGTGCTGCGGGCAGTTAAAGTAAACCCAAAATAGAGGAGATACTGAAACAGCTGGCTATAGCAAATGCAAATCAACAGCAGACAAATGCAGGTTTGCAGCGGAGCCTTGCAGCTCAACAACAGGCTCACCAAGAGAGCATTGCAGCTCACCAAGAGAGCATTGCAACTCAACAACAGGTTCACCAAGAGAGCATTGCAGGCTTGGAACAGAGACACCAGCAGCAAATGTAGCCCATCGTGAAACAGCTTCAGAGACAGCAGACCAAGGCTGGGAGTCAGGCCAGTAACATATCGACTTTTCGGGTAAGCCACTCATTGCCAAAAATGACTGCAGATGATGACCCTGAGATGTTTCTGACCACGTTTGAGAGAACAGCGGAAAAAGAGAGTTGGCCTAAAGAACAGTGGGCTGGACTAGTGGCCCCCCTTTTATCTGGAGATGCCCAAAAGGCATATTTTGATTTGGAGCTTGCAGATGCGAAAAACTATGGTTGGTTAAAAGAGGAAATATTGGCACATTTTGGTGTAACCCTAGATGTCTGTGCTCAGCGGGACCACAATTGGAGTTATAAACTGAGGAAGCCACCTCGGTCGCAGATGTATGACCTCATACATTTGGCTAGGAAATGGCTGCAGCCAGAAACTCATCAACAAATTTCTTATGTCTCTTCCTAACACCCGGCAGAAATGGGTAAGCCTAGTATACCTGGTCGAAAGGTACCTAACAAAAGAGAATTTGTCCTCTTCCCCCAGAGACGCACAGACTTTCCACCCCAAGACCAGACCCTCCCCACCTATAGGTAAGACTGCATTAAGGGATGGGGGTGGAGAGAGGGACCAAAGAGCAACTAGAGGTATTATCAGGACTACTGCTAATGTTTGACGAGAGCGGCCTGGAATACCCATCCCACAGGAGAGGACCATAAGGTTGATTTGTTACCGTTGCCTGGAAGAGGGACATGTAGCAGCGGTTTGCCCAGCGCGTGATGAACCCATGCAGTGTGACTTTCTGACAGAGAGACAACAGTCCCTTTTTGCAACCACATGCACTGCAGTAAAGGGAAAGGAGAAACCTTTATGTAGAATGTGCTTAGATGGTAAAGATGTTGTGGTATTGTTGGATTCAGGTAGCCTGGTCACCTTAGTGAAAAGTGATCTAGTGGTGGGAAAAACTTTACATCCTAGGAAAATGGCTGTAGTTTGTGTACATGGGGACACTCGAGAATATCCGGTGACTACGGTTTCCTTTGAAACCTCCCTCGGTAACTTGTGTCACCAAGTGGGTTTAGTTCCCAAACTGCCACATGATGCCATTGTGGGAAGGAATTTCCCAAAGTTCTGGGAACTCTGGGATTGCCCAGATTCCCCAGTAGGTGGTTCTTCTGAGCCTGAAACATCTACTCCAGAGTCCTCTAACTGTGAGGATTCTCCTGAGTTTCCGTTCTCAGTCTTAGCAGGGGAAACACCAGTCCCTAGGGAGGAGCCTGCGACCTCAGAAGAGGAACAGCGGCCGATAGGGTTTGATGACCTCGAGGTGCACAGAGAAAATGTTATCACTGAGCAATTGAGGGACCCCACATTGCTAAGAGCCCAGGAGAATGTAGTGAAGATACATGGGGAGTTAGTTAACCCTGACGAGAGGGTCGCCCTCTCTTACTTCATTATTGAAAGGGACCTGTTATATCGAGTGTCTCAGAGAATAGAGGACACCATTGAGCAACTGGTAGTGCCTAAACCGTACCGCAAGATGGTTTTGGAACTGGCCCATGGGCACATTCTTGGGGGACATTTGGGAGCAGAAAAATCCCGGGAGAGAATCACCCAGAGGTTTTATTGGCCTGGGATCACTAAGGAAGTTGAATTGTACTGCTCTTCCTGTCCGGTGTGTCAGATTACTGCACCCATGCCACATTTCCGCAGTCTGTTGGTTCCCCTGCCCATTATCAAGGTCCCTTTTGAGAGGATCGCCATGGACTTGGTTGGCCCCTTACTGAAGTCCACTAGAGGGCTCCAGCACATCTTGGTAATAATGGACTATGCCACCCGTTACCCAGATCGATTCCTGTCCGAAACACCTCTGCTAAAACCATTGCCAAAGAGTTATTCCAGGTTTTCAGCCGTGTGGGTCTTCCTAAGGAAGTCCTAACTGACCAGGGCACCCCGTTTATGTGTAGGGTGACCAGAGAACTTTGTAAACTCCTGAAGGTGACCGAATTATGTACATCAGTATATCACCCTCAAACAGACGGGTTAGTGGAAAGGTTTAATAAAACTTTAAAATAAATGTTGAGGAAGGTGGTGGATAAAGACGGAAAGAATTGGGATTATCTGCTCCCTTATCTGATGTTTGCCATAAGAGAGGTTCCCCAATCGTCCACAGGGTTCTCTCTGTTTGAGCTACTGTATGGGAGGCACCCCAGGGGCCTACTGGACATTGCCAGGGAATCATGGGAGAGTGAGAGTTCCCCTCATCGAAGTGTGATTGAACATGTGGAACAAATGCAAGATAGAATTGCCCAATTGATGCCGATTGTGAAGGTACATTTAGCCCAAGCTCAATTGGCTCACCAAAGGATTTACAATCGTGGGGCCCAGGTCCGTTCTTTTGCACCTGGTGATAGGGTGTTGGTGCTGGTCCCCACGGTCGAAAGTAAATTCTTAGCCAAATGGCAGGGTCCCTATGAAGTGTTGGAGAAAATGGGGGTGGTGAATTATAAAATTAGCCAACCCGGGAAGACAAAAACCTGAGCAGCTCTATCACGTGAACTTGTTGAAACCATGGAAGAATAGAGGGTCCTTGGTCGCTAAGACTACCCGTTTTTCTGCTCCATTTAACCTGGCTGTCACTGAAGTTGGGATAGCGGAGACTCTGTCCAAAACTCAGCAACAGGAGGTTAAAGAATTTGTGCTCCGTAATAGGGAGAAGTTTTCAGCAGACCTGCCAGGTTGGGTCTCCGGAGTTGAACATGACATTATCACCACACCAGGGGATAAGGTCAAGTTGAAGCCTTATAGAATTCCAGAAGCCCGGCGAGAGGCAATTCGCCAGAAGTAAAAAAAAATGCTTGAGCTGGGGGTGATAGAAGAGTCAAATAGTGATTGGTTCAGTCCCATTGAATTAGTGCCCAAACCAGATGGAAGTTGGTGGTTTTGTAATGACTTTCGCCGCCTGAATAAAATCACTAAGTTTGACACCTATACTATGCCCCACATAGATAAACTGATTGATCGCCTAGGCACTGCCCGATACATGACAACGTTAGACCTGACCAAGGGTTATTGGCAAATTCCTCTCTCGGAGTCGGCCAGGGAAAAAACAGCATTTGTAACTTCAGACGGATCTTTCCATGATCGGAGAATGCCTTTTGGGTTACAGAATGCTCCCGCCACATTTCAACGCACCATGGATAAGACCCTTCGACCTCATCTAGCCTATGCTGCTGCATACCTCAATGACGTTGTCATCCACAGTGAGGATTGGGATTCACACTTACCAAAAGTTCAGGCTGTGTTGGATTCCACCTGGAAAGCCGGGTTTACAGCCAATCCAAAAAAAATGTACCCTTGGGCTAGAAGAGGCAAAGTATCTGGGGTATACCATTGGAAGAGGTCTAATCAAGCCCCAAATAAACAAATTTGAGGCTATTCAGGATTGGCCACGTCCCACCAACAAGAAACAGGTTCGTGCATTTTTGGGGATCACGGGTTATTGTCGCTGCTTCATCCCCCATTTTGCTTCACAGGCTGCTCCCCTGACCAATTTGATCAAATGGAAGGAGTCTGTCATGACCAAATGGACTCCCGAAGCAGAAACAGCATTTCAGGCTTGAAAACAGGCCTTATGTAGTCAGCCAGTTTTAAATTCGCCTGATTTTTCACTGGAGTTTGTGGTTCAGACAGATGCGTCAAATGTGGGGTTAGGAGCTGTACTGTCCCAGATTATCAAGGGGGAGGAACACCCTGTTATGTACCTCAGCCGAAAGTTAAAGGCCCATGAGGAGAATTATGCCACCATTGAGAAAGAGTGTTTGGCGGTGAAATGGGCTTTGGATTTTCTCCAGTACTACCTTGTGGGTAGACAGTTTGAACTGGTGACGGATCATGCCCCATTGAAGTGGATGGCATAGAACAAGGAGACCAATAGGAGAATAAATAGGAATTTCGTTTTGTGATAACGCATCACCCCGGTGTTAAAATAGGGAATGCAGATGGGTTTTTCCGAGTGCATGCGTGCCTGGCAACCTGTGTCCTAACCCTAGGGTTGAAACAAGAGGGAGGGTATGTGACAGGAAGTCAGGTAAGTCTGTGAGTGTTGTCACAGACGGGAGATACATTTCTGCCTTGTTTGGACAATTCACCAATTACTATTAGGTGTCGGCTGCAGAAATAGCCAGAAAGGTTTAAGGGCGTTGGAAAGCTTCAGATGTTCAGAATGAGGCAATTACGGCCTCTATAAGTTATCCAGAGGATGACTACTGATCCTGAGGCTTTTTGAGTTAAGGAGAGCAGTGAGCTGAGAAAGACTTCGGAAGAGGTGAAGTGGTGTTGCTTTTTCTGTGTGATAAAAATCAAAAAGACTGTGTGGTGAAGGTAGATGCCCCAAGTGGCCAGGGTTTATTTTATGTTTTGTTTTATTTATGCTGTTTGGATGCTTGCACTTGTTTCCAGCAATATGGAAGAATAAACCATAATCTTTGTTTTCAACCATTCTCGGCTGCCTCTCTTTATAGTTCATTGTGTAGTGAACCCACCCCACACATACCCGCTACCGAGCTAACCCCTTACAATATATATATATATTATATATTGTTACATATCTTGATTGTGGCTCCCCCCTTACACCCTTACATCAGGATCCTCAGAGAGCCTCCCTACTTACATTAGGATTCCCAGAGAGTCCCCCCTGTACATCAGGGTCCCCAGAGGGCCCCTTCTTACATCAGGGTCCCCAGAGAGCTTAAGGGTCCCCAGAGGCCTCCTTACTGCAGGGTCCCCAGAGAGCCCTCCTTACATCAGGGTCCTCAGAGAGCCTCCCCTTACTGCAGGGTCCCGAGAGAGGCAGTGATCGGCAGCTCTATGGTGTCCACAGGTCACAGGATCTCCCTGGGGCTTGTAGCTCTCTCTCTCCGAATGTATACAGAGGAGAGGGGAGGGGCCTATGACCCTGGCATGTATCGGCAATAGTGTACAAGCAGAGCGGCTCACTGAAGAGTAAAGCCGATACATGCCCAGGTCAGAGGCCCCTCTTCACTGTATGCATTTGTAGGGAAAACTACAAGCCCCAGGGTGATCCCGTGGCTTGCGGGCAACATAGAGCTAACGGATCGCCACCTCCCACCTCTCTCATGCATGTTAAATGGACAGCCAGGGGTGCAAGGGGAAATGCAGAGTCTTGCCCCCCCCCAACAGCAGCAGAACGACAGGGCCCAGTCGCAAGTGTGACTGTAGCGACCCTGATAGTTCCGCCACTGGTAATTACAATCTTACTACAATTTTACAGGAAAACTTTCCTCTCCTACAGCTCCTAAAATAAAGACATTATCTGCATGCCATTGCAGGTGTATAAAATGGGCATAACTTTGCATCTCAGTTCCCTACGCATGTAAATCTCTGCTTCAGCCGCCAGGTGAAGCTGAGAATATTGCAAGTAAATGATTTTCAGCAGCAATAGGAAACAAAGCTTGTTGTATATATGCTGGCATCCTGGCATTTACATAGCTGCCTTCTTTCATCTTCCCAGAGAAAAGTCATGACCCATATGCTGACAGCTAATTATTCTACATATTGGGTTTCTGAGTGAGCTAATTTGCATATTAAGTACTTTAGGCAGATTTTTTCAGATATAAAATGTATAAAAAATATACCACAATATATATATATATATATATATATATATATATATATATATATATATATATACACATATACACATATTTTTGGTATGTTCATGTCATTATGTATTGCTAAATCTGCAATACGTTTGTATAGTAATTTGAATATTTATGCAGCCTTTTCTGCAGAAATCACTGGGTCTATATCACCTGAAATATACCTTCTCACATTTCATATTTAATCCAGAAAAAATATATGTTTTATAAATTTTACCATGTTTTACTTTATTTTGGCTGTAGATGTTCTGAATGTGCACTGCTAAAGATTCAAATTCAGCTTTTTGCCAATAGTCAATTATAGTTAAGACAGAATATTGTGATGATCTGAACATTTCATTGTCAACTAACTAAACACAGACCTCCATAGCAACAAGCCAATTTGAACATGCATCAGCGGGCACAGTGGATACTTTAAATAAGCATAATGAAATAAAATGTTTTTCGTAAATTGTTGTGTTTTTATCTTTATTAAAAAAAAGTATGGGCTATCTTGACCTATGTTCAAAAATGAATCATTTGTTGTCAAATATCTAGTAAAGTTGTTTGTGACTAGGCAGAACCCTGAAAAAACATATTTTTTTTGTGAATTCCTCATAAGAAGTTGCACTGCATTTCTTGATATATGACCCTACATAGGCACTTTAGTTGCTGTAGCCTCACTGCTGCATTTTCACACTATCTCCTGCCTCCTCTTGTTCTCATGGGAGATTGCAGTAAAATAAGTTTTGCATGATGACGTGCAGTACAGGACCCCTGTGCTTCTACTTCCATCATTCTGTGGATTTGTGCTTCCTCCCCAAATCCTACTGTCTATTGATGTCCCCTATCCTACCTGTTTTGTGGCTGTCTTTCTTCCACAGTATAGGTCCTCATTAAATGACTGCTTATGCTTTGGCTTTCCTTTTTTTTGCACAGATAAGTATATCCAAACTGCAGCATTCTATATACTGTACTGTTACACTGCAGCATAAGTGGGTTGTAAGAAAGCCTCGATGCCACTACATTTTTAATCACTTCCTGCCCAGCCTATTGTCAAATGATGGTTGGGTTAGGACACTCGTCATTCCACATGGATGTCATATGATGTCTAGGGATGAGCCGAACACCCCCGCATTCGGTTCGCACCAGAACGTGCGAACAGACCGCCCATTCGCGCGAACATTTAGAACCCCATTGAAGTCTATGGAATTCAAATGTTCGAAATTCAAAAGTGCTCATTTTAAAGCCCAATATTCAATTTATTGTTGGAAAACGTCTTTGAGAACCCAGGTCTTGCCCCAGGGAACATGTATCAATAGAAAAAAAGTTTTAAAAACTTTGTTTTTTCAGGAGCAGGAATCCTGAAAAAATTACAGTTTTTAAAACTTTTTTCCATTGATACATGTTCCCTCGGGCAAGACCCGGGTTCTCAAAGACGTTTTCACAGGCAAACTATAGACACCCAGCAGGTACAATATTTAAAGGAATTTTTTATTTTATTTATTTAAGCATCATTAAAATCACTGCTCCAGGAGCAGCAAATGCGATTAGGTGTTATTAAACAGCAAACGTGCAGTAACAGCAACTGCGTTTAGGTGCTATTAAACAGCACACGTGCAGTAACAGCAAATGCATTTAGTTGCTATTAAACAGCACACGTGCAGTAACAGAAAATGCGATTAGGTGCTATTAAACAGCAAACGTGCAGTAACAGCAACTGCGTTTAGGTGCTATTAAACAGCACATGTGCAGTAACAGCAAATGCATTTAGTTGCTATTAAACAGCACACGTGCAGTAACAGCAAATGCGTTTAGGTGCTATTAAACAGCACATGTGCAGTAACAGCAAATGCGTTTAGGTGCTATTAAACAGCACATGTGCAGTAACAGCAAATGCGTTTAGGTGCTATTAAACAGCAAATGTGCAGTAACAGCAAATGCGTTTAGGTGATATTAAACAACACGCGTGCAGTAACAACAAATGAGTTTAGTTGCTATTAAACAGCACACGTGCAGTAACAGCAATTGCGTTTAGGTGCTATTAAACAGCAAACGTGCAGTAACAGCAAATGCGTTTAGGTGCTATTAAACAGCACACGTGCAGTAACAGCACATGCGTTTAGGTGCTATTAAACAGCAAACGTGCAGTAACAGCAAATGCGTTTAGGTTCTATTAAACAGCACACGTGCAGTAACAGCAAATGCGTTTAGTTGCTATTAAACAGCACACGTGCAGTAACAGCAAATGCGTTTAGGTGCCATTAAACAGGACAAGTGCAGTAACAGCAAATGTGTTTAGTTGATATTAAACAGCACACGCGCAGTAACAGCAAATGCGTTTAGGTGCTATTAAACAGGACAAGTGCAGTAACACCGAGTACGTTTAGGTGTTAACTAAACAGCACACAGGCAATACAACATGTTAGAACACTGCAGCTAGAACAATCTCCTGCCTGACAAATAGGAATAGCTGATCTAGCTAAGCTATACAGTGTATACATATATGTACAACTCCTAGGGATGTATATATATCTTCTACACACTGTAAATTAAGCTAAACTGACTAGCCTGCCTGCTCTATCTAGCTATCTAAAAATACTATCTCTCTGTTTCTCTGACTACTCTCATTAACAACGCCGCAACACACTACATGAGGCCGCCCAGAAGGCGGCCTTATATAGTGTGGGGCGTCTGCTAAAGCCCTGAGCCAATTATGGCTCTTCGTTTTTTGCGCGCTGTGATTGGCCAAGCATGCGGGACATACAGCATGCTTGGCCAATCATCAGCGCGCAATGCCGCAGTGAATTATGGGCCATTGCGTGTCACTCGAATTTGGCGCGAACGACCCGTTTTCTTCGAATTTCATCGAACGTATGAACAGACGATTTTCGTATCGAACATACGTTCGAATCGAACACGGAGCTCATCCCTAATAATTTCCTCCCAAAACACACCTCGCATGTGACCCACACAGCCGATGATTGATCAATGTACCTGTCTGCTACCAGTACCATATGGTTGTTGTGACCAATTAGAGCAGAGCACATGACAACTGTAAACAATGGATGGCTCCTCCGCTGTGTCTCCTCGCTCGATTCACAGTGTTTCTGAGCTCCGTTCCCTGCGACGTTACGACGCATGGGGACGGAGTTCGGCTCCAAATTCAAAAAGTGAAAAACACAATACACATACAGTATACTGTAATCTTATAGATTACAGTACTGTATGAAATAAATACACACCCCCTTTGTCCCTAGTGGTCTGCCCAGTGTTCTGCATGCACTTTTATATAATAAAAACTGTTCTTTCTGCCTGGAAACTGTAGATTGCCCATAGCAACCAAAAAGTGTCCCTTTATGTCAAAAGTGGTTTTAGAGCAGCTCGAAAACAGCGATAATAAATTAGAATCACTTGCAGAATTGAGAGATAGCGATTTGTGGGGAAATTCGTCATCAAACAATAAAAATAATGACAACGACAATTCTGCAACTGAGCAAATTTCAGTATTTTTAATTTGATTACGTTATTGAATAATTTTTATTATAATTACATTAATATTTGTTATAATTATTTATAGTTATTTATTATATTATGATTTTGTGTTTCAAACCTTATCATACCCGGGGTGTCTACTAGACTGTTCTTTGGACAGATTTAAGTGAGTTATTCCTAAGAATTGCAGGCCTACAGTATAAAACGTCAAATTTCCATGCAAACAATTGTACCGCTTTTGGTACAAAATTCCAGACATAATCATACTGCCAGGGAGGTTAAAATGAGCACTTTTGATTTATTTCTCCCATAGACTTTTAACCCCTTCCGGTCCGCGCTATTGACATAATACGTCAGCAGCGCGGACCTGAGGCGCCGGGGAAAAACAGTCAAGACGCATCACCGAGGATTCGATGCGTGTACCCGGCGGTCGCGATGTCCGTCAGGTACACGCGATCGTCGGTGACAGAGCAGGGACATGGAGCTCTGTGTGTAAACACAGAGCTCCACGTCCTGTCAGGGAGAGGTGACAGATGCTGTTTCCCTTGTACATAGGGAGACAGCATCGATCACCTCCCCCAGTCACCCCCCTCCCCCTACACAGTTAGAACACACCCAGGCAATACATTTAACCCCTTCCTCACCCCCCTAGTGTTAACCCCTTCAATGCCAGTCACATTTATACAGTAATTGGTGCATATTTATTTATTTTACTAGTAAAAAAAAAATATTAAAAAAAAAATCATAATTCTGTCCCCTATTTTGTAGGTGCTATAACTTTTGCGCAAAGCAGTCACTTATTGTGATTTTTTTTTTTTTTTTACAAAAATACGTAGAAGAATACGTATCGGCCTTAACTGAGAAAAAATATATATTTTTTTTTAAAAAAATTGGGATATTTATTATAGCAACAAGTAAAAAATATATATATATTTTTAAATTGTCGCTCTTTTTTTGTTTATAACGCAAAAAATAAAAACCGCACGGGCAATCAAATACCACCAAAAGAAAGCTCTATTTGTGGGGAAAAAAAGGACGCCAATTTTGTTAGGGTGCCACGTCGCACGACCGCGCAATTGTCAGTTAAAGCAACGCAGTGCCGCAAGCTGAAATTTCGCCTGGGCACGAAGGGGGTTTATGTGCCCAGTAAGCAAGTGGTTAAAGGGTGTTCTGTGGCTTTTGAATCTGCCGCAAACACCCCAAATTGTTCTCTATTCAGCGAACAGGCGAACACCCGATGTTCGAGTCAAACTTATGTTTGAATCAAACATTGGGCTCACCCCTAGTGTACAATCGTGTTGCCAACTGTGATTGGCCACAGTGATCACATGGTACAGACAGGGTCAATCACAGCTCATCTGTGCCATGTGATTAGCTGTGGTCAATCACAGCTAATTACAACAATACACACTTAGAGCCCTTTCACACTGGAGGCATTTTTTAGGCGCTTTAGAAAAATAGCACCCATAAAGCACCTGAAAAAAATCCTCATCTGCAATCCCAGTGCTTTCACACTGGGGCACTGCGCTGGCAGGATGTAAAAAAAAGTCCTGCAAGCAGCTTCTTTGCAGCGCCACCGAAGCACCTGAAAAGCGCTGCAAAAACAATGCCCAGGCACTGCCAGTGTGAAAGGGCTCTTAATTAACCACTTGTGACCGGCCCCACGTCCAAAGACGTCACGTTTTTGAAGATGGATATCTCGGTAACGGCAGCAGCTGCTGCCACAACCGAGATATCCATCTCTTCGTGGGGCGGTCCTGTTAACGATAACGGCGGTCATCGCGGCGGATTCGCCGCGAGATCGCCGTTACCGGCGGCGGGAGAGGGTGCCCCCCCCCTCCCGCCGCTCTCCCGCGCCCTCCGCCGCTTACCGTAGCCGTCGGTAGCGGCGGAGGCGATCGGGTCCGCTCGTTGTCTGTCCGGGGATGTGACTGAGGGAAAAAATGTCCCTCAGCCGTCCCCCTCTCTCTGCGGGGCGGAAGTGACGTCAAAACGTCATTTCCGCCCAGCGTCTTAAAGAGACATTTAATATGTTTACATTTTGACTTTTTTTTTTTTTTTTTGCATTTAAGCCTGAATATGAGATCTGAGGTCTTTTTGACCCCAGATCTCATATATAAGGGGACCTGTCATGCTTTTTTCTATTACAAGGGATGTTTACATTCCTTGTAATAGGAATAAAAGTGATAATTTTTTTTTTTTTTTTTTTTTCAGTGTTAAAAATTATAAAATAAATAAAAATAAAAACCAAAACCAAAAAAAAAATTTTTTAAAGTGCCCCGTCCCGACGAGCTCGCGCGCAGAAGCAAACGCATACGCGAGTAGCGCCCGCATATGAAAACGGTGTTCAAACCACACAAGTGAGGTATCGCCGCGATCGTTAGAGCGAGAGCAATAATTCTAGCCCTAGACCTCCTCGTCATCTCAAAAAATGCAACCTGTAGAATTTTTTAAACGTCGCATATCGAGATTTTTAAGGGTAAAAGTTTGACGCCATGCCACGAGCGGGCGCAATTTTTATGCGTGACATGTTGGGTATCATTTTACTCGGCGTAACATTATCTTTCACAATATATAAAAAAATTGGGCCAAATTTATTGTTGTCTTATTTTTTAATTCAAGAAAGTGAATTTTTTCCAAAAAAAGTGCGCTTGTAAGACCGCTGCGCAAATACGGTGTGAGAAAAAGTATTGCAATGACCGCCATTTTATTCTCTAGGGTGTTAGAAAAAAAAATATATATAATGTTTGGGGGTTTTAAATAATTTTCTAGCAAAAAAAACTGTTTTAGTCTCGTAAGCACCGAATCTGAAAAACAGGCTCGGTAATGAAGTGGTTAATCAGTTTCATTCAGTAAAAATGGTTGCTTATACCAGTGAAATTCACCAAAGAAATGTAGGAGAATGCATGTTGGCCTAAATTTCAGAAGAAATATTATTTATTTGCAAACTTTTATAACAGAAATTAAGAAAAACTTAATTTAGCAAAAAATTAAAAATACAGTGGTGATTAACCACTTTAGCCCCGGACCATATTGCTGTCCAAAGACCAGAGCACTTTTTGTGATTCGGCACTGCGTCGCTTTAACTGACAATTGCGCGGTCGTGCGACGTGGCTCCCAAACAAAATTGGCGTCCTTTTTTACCCACAAATAGAGCTTTCTTTTGGTGGTATTTGATCATCTCTGCGGTATTTTGAAAAAAATGCAATATTTTTTACATTTTGCTATAATAAAAATCCCCAAAAAAGATATAAAAAAACATTTTTTTCCCTCAGTTTAGGCCGATACGTATTCTTTTACATATTTTTCGTAAAAAAAATTGCAATTAGCGTTTTTTGATTGGTTTGCGCAAAATTTATAGCGTTTACAAAAAAGGGGGTAGTTTTATGGCATTTTTATTAATATTTTTTTTTTACTAGTAATGGCGGCGATCAGCGTTTTTTTTTGGTACTGCGATATTATGGCGTACACATCGGACACTTTTGACACATTTTTGGGACCATTGGCATTTTTATAGCGATCAATGCTATAAAAAGCCGCGAAAGTCCCGACGTAGCATGACGGGCTCTCGCGCAGGAGAGCCGACCTGCCGCCGTATAACTGCGGCGGCTGGTCGGAAAGAGGTTAAGTACGACCAAAATAAAGCTCTATTTGTGGGAAAAAAATTATAACAATTTCATATTGATACAGTGTTGCATGACTGCACAATTGTCATTCAAAGTGTGACAAAGCTGAACATTGGCCAGCGTTAAAGTGGTTAAAGTCCAACTCCAGGCAAAACCTGAACATAAATAGTGCACTGTGCATCAGCTATCTTACTCCTCAATCTTGATTTCAAACACCTCTTCCTAAACCCCCCTGGAATGCAATGTATCAGTGTTACAAAATTTCCTCTATGATCCAAACTAATATCCTGCCCTGTGGACCACACACCTTTTCCTGCTCGTTCTCTTCTTGGGCACTGGTCCCCTCACTGAGTTCTCCTGCCTCTGGAGCCTATGAGACAGGACCTGACCAATAGAAGTGTTACCTTCACAAATGTGGACACCTGAAGAAGCACCCCAGTGAGTAAACAGAAGAAAAGACCAGAACCCTTATGTGACCAGAGTTTCAGGTAAGTAAAATGCCCATTTATAAAGAGTATTTTTTATTTCTTTTATACCAGCGGTTAGATAGTGGGGGTGGGGTTGCTAATATCCTGGAGTTGGGCTTTAATGTTAGATCTAATTCCCTTTCAATGATATTAGCAGTGCAGTTTTATGTTAAAGTGTCCATATGTGTTTAGTATTCCTTTCAAAGGCTTGCGCACAGGGTGTGCCAGGTGTGCCTGGGCACACCCCAATCCTAATCACCCTGTGTGGTGCAGATTCCACCTGTTTAGACCCCTGATATTTCACCAAACCTTCCTAACAGGGCTCCTAAAAAAATAGTAAAAAAAATAAACATTTAAAAATAAAAATAAAGACTACTGACATCTTCCACTTCCCTACTAACACCAATCTTTGCCCTACTGACACTGTCTATTGCTCTACTGACACTGTCTATTGCTCTACTGACACTGTCTATTGCTCTACTGACACCGTCCATTGCTCTACCGACACTGTCAGTACACAGTATACACACATGTGCACACACGCCCTAATGTAATAGGCTATGCACACCTATGCTACCTGTACTAACTTTATAATAGTTGAAAAAAGAAAACGGTAGCTGTGTATATTTTTGCACCTGCGCATCATCATATGTTTTGGCGATATGCATGTAGTCACAACTGTGTGTTTTACACCTTTTCCTGTTTATCTGTGAAAAACAATAAAAACAATTGAAAAAATAATACGCTAGCAGAAACAGAAATGACAGCGTATACTGTATTAGGGGTTTACACAATTTGATCAAAGTTTGTAAAATATTTATATGTACACATAAAATAAGCAATTACTCTTGGAAATGATTTCAAACAATTGGTTTCAGTTGAAATCATTAGGAGGTATAGTTTCCATTTGCAGCAACTCATCTTTATTCTATCAGGCACTTAATCGATAAGGATTCTCAGCAATGTTATTCCAGGCCTGTATTGCTAAAGCAGAACTCCAGAAAAAAACATGTTGCCACTAATTAAGATTATCCTATTTGTGGATCACTGCTGTGTAGTGTGAAAATGCTAGTTTCACTGATGTTAGGAAGTATAGCCAGTGCAGTAATTCCAACACTGCAGGAATAAGAGCTACATGTGCTTTGACTCTTATACAGTGAAGGTTTCCCATTGTTTACCGTTCCTTTCCATTCTCCTTGTCCATTTACAAAGTGCCTTGTATTACTGTATATTTATTTGCCCCTCCTCGCTCCTTACAAGGTGTTTTGTGAATGGACAAAAGAGGAGGAAAGGTAATACATGACAAAATCTCTTTACTGTATGAGAGCTGCAGCTCTCATAGCGCTCCTCGCTGCAGAAAACACCTGCCAGTGACCGCCCCCCAGCCCCCCGTTTTACTAACCTGAGCCCTGGAATTTCCCATGGTGGAGACATGCTGTCCCTCTGCTCGGGGCTCCCGGCTCTTGATTGGATAGATTGATAACAGCTCAGCCATTGGCTCCCACTGCTGTCAATCAAATCCAATGACGCGGGTGCCAGGGGGTGGGGCCGAGTCCTACATTTGGTGTCTATGGATGCCGAATGATGGACACGGGAGCGTGCCCACAAGGTAACCCCCCGGGAGAGTGCTTCTTCTAGGGGATTATCTGATGCCAGGAGGAGCCACGAGTGCCGCCGAGGGACCCCAGAAGTGCAGGATTGGGGCCACTCTGTGCAAAACGAGCTGCACAGTGAAGGCAAGTATGACGTTTTTTATTTAAAAAAAAAATACAATTATGTCCCCCAGATGTGCCAGTGCATTCCTGTTGTGTCCAATGGTGGCCAAGTCTGCATGGAATCAGGCATTATATTAATGAAAAATGTAGTGTTCAGTTGCACTTGCATTAATATCAAAAGAGGGATCACTGTTTAGTAGACTAACTGGATGTCATCTACGGGGTTGATTTACTAAAGGCAATAGGCTGTTTGCTTTGCCAAAGGAATTCGCTTTTTTGCACTTGATTGGATGATTTTTTCATAATCCATTCAAGCACCAAAAAAATGAAATTTTTTTTTCTTGCTTCCGATTTGATATTCTTTGTAAAGTAAATTTTCTTCAAGTTCTCTAATCTAAGTGAAAATGACATTGCAAGGTAAAAATTCCCATGCCAAATAAACAGCTTATTTGCTTTTGGTAAATCAATTTCCGGGGTTGATTTACTATAAACTGGAGTGTGCAAAATCTGGTGCATGTGTGCTTGATAGCCGACTTCTAACTTTAGCTTGTTCAATTAACCCCCCTGGCGGTATGATTATGTCAGATTTTTTAATCTCAAAGCGGTACAATATTTTGCATGGAAATTTGAAGTTTTATATAGTAGGCCTGTAATTCTTAGGAATAACTCACTTAAATCTGTCCAAACAAGAGTCTAGTAGACATAACCGGGTATGATAACGTTTGAAACACTAAATCATAAATTATAAAATAATAAATGACTATAAATTATAAAAAATAATATAACACTAATAAAATGTATTCAATAATGTAATCAAATATCAGGAGCACTGAAATTTGCTCAGTTGCAGAATTGTTGCTGTCGTCCCTTTCAGTGTCTGATGATGAATTTCCCCACAAATAACTATCGCTAAATTCTGCAAGTGATTCTTATTTACGATCGCTGTTTCCAAGCTGGTCTAAAACCTCTTTTGAAGTAAAGGTACACTTTTTGGTTGCCATGGACGTTCTCAAGTTTCCAGGCAGAAAGAACAGTATATATATAATATAGAAGTGCAGGCAGGGTACTTGACAGACCACTAGGGACAACACTGATGTGAAATGATTTGATACAGTAATGTAATCTACAGATTACAGTGTATTAGGTGTGTGTATGTGTTTTGTGCATTTTTTTATTTGCTCCGCCCCATGCGTTGCAGGAAATGGAGCCCAGAACACTGATACATCGGATGGAGGATCCGGCGGAGGATACAGCGGGAGGACATCGCAGGATCCTGGGGACAAGGTAAGGAACCTGAACCAGGATACCGCAATGCAATCCCGAGTGCGGATCAGGGTTACTACTTTTAGTAATGAAAATGAACCTAGAACTAAACTCAGGAAAACTGCTAGGAAGGTTAAGGTTAAAAAAAACTACTGTAGAAGCTGATTGATTTCTATGCAGAGCTGCACCAGATTTTGCACTCTCCAGTATTACTAAATCAACCCCTATATGTCTCATATTTAAAGGGGTGTTCCAGCCTTTTTTTATGTTTATTAAAAGTCAGCAGCTACACAAAGTGTAGCTGCTGGCTTTTAATAAACATACACTTACCTTCTCCATGGTTCCAGCGACGCGCCAACCGGGGCTCCGCTCCTCTCCCCCCCTCCCCGGCCGGCATCTTCATTTCAAGTGTGGGCACCCGGCCGTGACAGCTTTCGGCTTCACGGCCGGGCACCCACTGCGCATGCGGGAGTGGCACTGCGCATGCGCGAACGGCGCTGCGCCGTCCCATTGGAGAGGCGATCGCCTGGGACCTGTGACGTGTCCCAGGCAATCGCCTACAGGGAGGGGCTGCAGTAAGCTAATCGTCTTACCAGCTCCTCAGCGGAAGGAGAAAGTGGGACAGGAAGTCCCACTCCTCCTGAAGCCCCCACCCCCCCAAAAAAAATTACATGCCAAATGTGGCATGCAAGGGGATGAGGAGTGGGTTAAGCGGAAGTTACATTTTTGGGTGGAACTCCGCTTTAATGGATAAATCATCACTCTGTGGATTGCTTGTGCATTATATTCTGAAATTACCTATATTTTTTATTTTAATTGGGTGGAGCGGGGTGACACTGTCGAGGACCAGAAGTGGCGTGGGATCCTCCGAGCCCTGCTGTCAGTTTGAGAGCTGTTTGTTTTTAACTTTAATGTAAGTTACTACTTTTTTTAATAAATGCTTTATTGAAAATACTACACAATGAGGATTTCCCATCTTTTGCATGAGCAACCGTACAGGGAAAACCGTGGATTTAAAGGGCCACACACCAATTTAAGAGAGAAGCCCCAGGACACCCAGCAGTACAAAGGAGGGGGAGGGGAATACCAGAGGTGCCCTCCCAAATAGACCCCAATCTTGGTTAATGCATGTTTTGACCGTGTGAGGTCAAAGAGAGAGGTGAGCACTTAGGGTGAGAGGTGGAGGGAGTCACTGAAGAAATTGCACACATATCATGCATAAATGCATAATTTTGGACTCACCTTTATATCACAGATTGATGGTCTCTAACTTAAAGGATATCTTTTAGTCTCATTTGATTCACAATATGTGTTATATGCGATTCACTTTAATTTATTACTGGGTATAACGTATCACTTTATGTATTATGGTTTACCAGATATTCAGGATCACTTACTTTGACTAATTCACCATTTGGGATTAGATTGAACACACATGATTGTAGGATACTGAAGAATAGTTCAGTCTTTGATGACTATTTATGTTTGATTGTTAATATGAAATACACACATTTTTAAGGGTATAGTTGCAACAATATACACTTTTTTTCTTATTACAGTGGACATTTTGGTCAGATTTACCCAATGAGAAATGGAACTCATCACTGCACACAAGTCTTTTCCCACTTGTTTATGCAGTTTACCTTTTCCCTACACCAGTTCATTCATTTTTCATCATCAGCTTCTAGACAGAGAACTGTCTGTCAGCTAGTTTTTAGGCTGCTTGTCACCATCTTCATTGTTTATCTGTTCTCCCAGTTCCCTCATCGAATGCCTGCTGTCTCTCTACTTCAGCTTGCTGTAGCCCTTTAGCACCAGTTCCCGTGCACTTCTACTTTTTAGGTATGCTGTGCATGACAGCAAATATATGTGTTAGTGCATCAGATCACATTGGCCTGTTATGGCCTCTGTTCTCTGACTTCTATTGGGAACAGCCGTACTATTCAAATTCTGTAGTCCAGGACATGAAGATCCTGGTTGCACCTAAGTAACAGCCTAAGCTTTTAAAGCTTACTTAAGCATTAGCTGCTAAAGATCAAAAGCATTTCAGCAATGACTGTAGAATTTACACAGTGGTTGGTCTCTTACAACATTCAATACAGCTTGTCCACTCTTCAGGCAGCTGTGCTGTATGATATACAGGCCCAAGACATGCCAATAATAGAGTAACTTCTAAACTCAACTCTTAATAAAAGACTCTTCTCTGCATTTGTATTATTTTCATTTGGCACACATTTGTTGTAATGGCGTGTGACTTCAGATTCAAAATGCATTATTCAATAACAGTAATAATAATACTGTTAGGCCCCTTTCACACTGCCGGACCATTCAGGTCCGCCTGTCAGTTTTTTCGGTGGACCTGAATGGCCACTCCATTCTTCTCTATGGAGCGTCGAATGTCAGAATGTTTAAATTCGGCATACATATAAAGACCATTTAGGAAAAAAAATCCAATTTTTTCCCGAAAAGAACGAAAATTCAAAAGAACTAAAATCCATAATCCAAAAATTGGAAAGAATGAAAATCCGAAAATGCAGCCCCGGAATGATTTTCCCCAATGACCAGGCCATTTTTTGCGATACGGCACTGTGTTATTTTAACTGACAATTGCGCGATTGTACGATGCTGTACCCAAGCAAAATGCTTGTCTTTTTTCCCCCCACAAATAGAACTTTCTTTTGGTGGTATTTGATCTCCTCTGTGGTTGTTATTTTTTGCTCTATTAAATAAAAAAAGAGCAACAATTTTGAAAAAAAAAAAAACTTTCTGCTATAAAACATATCTAATAAAAATATGTAAAAAAAAATCTAATTTCTTAATCAATTTAGGACAATTTGCATTCGGCTACATATTTTTGGTAAAAAAAATGACAATTAGCATATATTGACTGGTTTGCGCAAAAGTTATCGTGTCAACAAACTATGGGATAGATTTAGGAACTTTTTTTTTTTTTTTTACCAGCAATCAGCAATTTTTAACAGGACTGCAGGACATTGAAGCAGACAAATTGGACACTAAGTGACACTTTTTGAGGACCAGTGACACCAATACAGTGATTTGTACTAAAAAAAAGCACTGACACTGTATAAATTACACTGGCAGCGAAAGGTTAACATCAGGGGCAATCAAAGGGTTAAATGTGTGATTTCTAATTGTGTGGGGGATGCTTTGTGCCCGTTCACACTACCGCGAATTGGGATCCGACTTGTGTTTCCCCAAGTCGCCCCAAGTCGCACGACATGAGAAATTACATTAAAGTGAATGAGAGCCGACTTAATGCACACTACTGAAGTCGCTCCAACTTCAGAAAAGGTTCCTGTACTACTTCAATCAGACTTCTAGGCGACTTGTACCCATTGATTTTTTATTTATTTTTTCCACCTCAGAGAACTCTATCAGGAGACTTAATCAATTTTGCGTTCATTCGCTGTCTCCATCCTAGTTCACATTATAGTTGGAAATTACTTCTAAGTTTTATATATTACATACGTATGTATAAATATAAAGAACCTATTCCGACCCCGGGATAGGAATACAAAAAATAGAAAAAGTGCTTAAGTTGCTAAGTTAATAAGAGTTCCCCCACCCTAACCCGCCCCCGAACCACTCCCCCCCCTGCCCACCTGCCTCTCTCCGAACATCCATCACATGTCATGTCTCCATTTGCTTATTACCCTTCTTATTCTATACCATCCTGTCTAGATATCTCTGTGACAGCTTATATTCAACCCAATCCTGCCATTTCCGTTTACGCATTGATTTCAATGGAAGTTGCCTCCAAACTCTGATCAGTGTCCTAACTGGAGCAACTTTACAGGAAGAGAAAATAGTTTTCTCAGGCCAACCCCTCCCTCCCACAGAGCTGATTATTGTTTGATTGGCCACTGGCAAAGTTGCCTGTCCTGGAGGCGACTTGAAGTTGCCTCGAAGTTGGCTCAAGTTGCCTCGCAAAGTCGTGCCGACTTTCATGTTGCTGTAGTGTGAACCGGCACTCACACTAGACAAAGAATGAGATTGGTGTTTCTGGTTAGTAGGAATCACAGATCTATGTCTTCCTCTGTGACAGAATGATGGTCTGACTTGTTTACATAGGCTTCCTCTGTGGCCAATCACAGCGGGAGCAGGTTGCCAGCCCAAGAAGTGTGAACAACATACAGGTGTGTTGTCTTACGCATCTGGGCCGCCCTGCCACAGTATATGTGTGGTGGGCGGTCCGGAAGTCGTTTTTTTTAATCTATTATTATTATTAATTAATAATAAATTATATTAAAAAAACTATAATAATAGTTATAAACTATTAAATTATAGGTATTAAATAAGATTTGGCTGTTAGTAAACAAATTTATCCGAATTTACAAATTATCGAAATAACGAATACTGCATCTATACGACTAGAACGTAACTAATTAGAATTCTTTGGAATTTCCTGAATTATCGAAATAACAAATACCACATCTATACGAATGGAATCTAACAAATTAAAATTTTTCAGAATTTCCGAACGATCGAAATGCCGAATACCACATCTATATGAATGGAATAATAACAAGTTTGAATGTTTCCGAACTTATGAATCTATTCGAAATAACGAATATCAATCATATCGAATAGTCTGAAAAACGAAAAAATAACGAATGAAACGAAAATGAGAAGAAAAAAAAAAAATCCTGCAATGCACATGTCTATATGACAGGGCCCCTACATCATTGCATGTGGTGTTAAAAAAATGCAGGCATTGTTTTCAGGTGATATTTATCGTACTTCAGCATGTTAGAAATGTTATTATCCAAAAGGAATACTGTTTTCAGATGACAACAGACCCCATTTGTACTTACATCTAATAACAATCATTAATATATAAAAAAAAATGAATGGGTATGCGCAGCCATACTCTTGTTAAAATGTTGATGCTTCGCTGCTCTGCAGCCTCACATATATAAGTATTTGTGCAGCTGAGTAGTAGGGAATGCTTCAGCCACTTATGATTGGAAGGGTGTCCTGACAGCTTCCCGGTGGGATAGCTCAAGCATGTTCAGATTAGGATCTGAACATGCCTGACCTCATCCTTACTAATAAGAATGCTGTAGCTGACTTTAAGGCTTAACTGATATTACTTAAGCCTTATGGTCATCTATTCTGCCCTAAAATCATTTTCAGCATGCACTCGACTCCAGTAATTATTAGAAAATCTCTCTAAGAAAAAAAAACATCTCACTCTGCTTATGATCATTATCATGATGATCACAGTATAGGTGTATGCTGTTTGCACATTCCAAATTGCAGTATACTACTGCTACCTTTAACCCTTTCTCTGCCAGGCCCTGTGCTAAATTTTTAAACTCAGGTGGTCAGACTATTTCTGCAATCTTCCCCTTTTTTTATTACCTTACAGCTTTCAGAGTTTGCAAAAGACCCTCCAAAGCCATAGAGTTTCTAAAAGCATAAGGCCAGTAGAATAAAAAAAAAGGTGATACTGATTTTTTGGGTCCCACAATAGTTACACAAATGTGTGTGAATGAGGTCTTGGGGCTCATCCATGTGGATGTTCTGGCCTGTACAACGTGAAACAGTGGTTTATTGATGTGGCTAAAGCTGTGTGCAGGCAGCCTATGTCAGGGACACCATCAGGAATTATGGGGCCCCTTACACAGCTTCCGGCGAGAAGCGGGGAGGGCCGTGAATTGAGAAGCACAGGGGGTGCAACAAACTGGGGAGGAGTGGGGGTTGCCCTGGGGACCTCTGGGCCCCTTACAAAAATAAATAAAAATAAAACAAAATATAAAAAAATATATAAAAAAAGGGGCTCCAGGGGACCTTTAAAAAGAAAAAAAAAGTAATAAAAAGAAAGATATTAAAAAAAATTATATAAAAAAGGGGGGTTTCCATGGGGATGTACTAAAAATTGCATAGGTGTGAACCAGGCCTAAGTCCTGATGGGCCGGGAGGAGAAGCAACCAACGGGATGCGGGGGGGGGGAAGCCACTGAAGATGCAACCTGGTTAGGATAAGTGCAGGGGCTGGCAGGGGCCTGGCAGGCAATGGCCGAGCGATACGGTGATCGAGTGATGGGTAGGAATCGGCGATCGATTAAACCAGTGTCAGGGGCTGGGGTGGCTGGCCTGCTGGGGAGGCTGCGGGCCCACAAGAAAATTGAGCACCAGCCACCACGGCTCATATCACTCTTACAAGAAATCATGTGACCCCCCTTACCAAGAGTGGTCAACTCGTGCTTTTTTTAAAACATCAAGGCCAATGTTTCAGACTGTTGATTCTCCTCCCTTGTCTCCAGGTATAAAGGCACCATAGGGTACTGTGCAGGTGAAGCCGCCAACACTACCCTCAAAGATCCAGTTTCCCAGCAGAGATCAATCCATATTGGGAGGCATGCAATAAAAGGTAATCCACATAGTGTGATATTGTATAAAAAGGATTGATTTATTAAAGTAACACTCACATAAGTAGAAACATCAGAAGCATCCATAACACCAAAAGCTTGTATTCCTCCAGGAAGTAAAATGGCCGACCGTCATTCGCGCATGCGTTGTAGGGGTCAGGACATTGTGCTCAGCAGTTCTTTGCTTGTGTTTTTCACTATTAGCTCAGATTTATTTGTATTTATCCTGTGAATGGTGGCAATGCTGAGAGAGCAACCCCATTTGTTCACTATGCAGAAGGGCAGCCACAGGACCCAGTAGATGGCTTCCACAGTATACTGTAATCTGGACCAATGTAACTATTCAATAAAAACCATACCTGGAGTTTGGCTTTAAACAGATATTTTCTGGAAGAAATTATCAGTGCTTCATACATCGTTTACCATCTGGCTGACCTTAGAATGCTTGCATTTTTTTAAGCTGCTTGTTATATAGAAGGTAAGTTTCTTTACCTGTTTCAGATCTCCTTTGACACTTGTTTATGTTTACATAAGGGACTGAAACCAACTGCTTCTAATGCATTATGTTAGAAGCAGATAATCTATGCCCCGCCAGTTACTTTGAACATTTCCCAACATTCAGCTCTTTGGCTAACAGACCGTAAACAGAACTATTGCTCAGCAATACATGATATTCAGCAAGATGAAGTTAGGAGGATAATATTCCCTACATAAATAAATAGGGTTTGTTTTCTTCATACTTGTGTTTGTAAATGTTCATCAAAGCATATGGTCATAGGTCACTCAGCATGGAGAAGCATATTGTGTATTTGCATTTATTAACATGAGAGGATGATCTCATACTGATTGCTTGCCTGAATCATAATGAAATATCCAGTGTAGACTATGCTGGAACACTGCCTCTAGCAGTCAACTTATTATATTAAAGTTGGAAAATGCGAGAGTTTAACAAGCGATAACTTTTGAACAAAGCATATGTCAAAAACGCAAAATGCATTTAAATAATTCTATGATATTATCTATATAATTACCTCTATCTGTCTATTCATCCATCCATCCCTCCATCAATTCCTCCATCTATCCTTCTATAACTTTAGGCAGATATAAAAGGCACAAATGTAGGCAATTTTGTTCTCTTTCATTAAATACATGTATTTTTTTTTTTTTCACTAAATGCAAGCAACATAAGTATGAGAATTTGACTGTATCCACTTGTAGTCCTTGTGCAGTTCAGATTGGGAAAGGGAGAAGCAATTCGAAGAGCCAATCACTCAGTTGTGCTGCAGTGCTCATGTACTAAAATTAATAAAAAAAGAGAAAACAGAATGACACATGAGATTATCAGTTTTACTTCTTTCATTGTCTAATCACAGCTTAAGTGCAGGTTCACACTGCAGCGACATGAAAGTCGGCATGACTTTGCGAAGGCAACTTCGAGGCAACTTCAAATCACCTCCAGGACAGGCAACTTTGCCAGTGGACAATCAAACAATAATCAGCTCTGTGGGAGGGAGGGGTTTGCCTGAGAAAAATATTTTCTCTTCCTGTAAAGTTGCTTTAGTTAAGACACTGATCTCAATGGTAATCAATGGTAATCAATGGGTACAAGTCATCTAGAAGTCGCCTCAAAGTAGTACATGAACCTTTTCTGAAGTCGGAGCGACTTCAATAGTGTACATTAAGACGGCTCTCATTCACTTTAATGTAATTTCTCATGTCGCGTGACTTGGGGCAACAAAAGATGGATCCCAAGTCGCAGTAGTGTGAACAGGCACTAAGGGGGAGACAAGACCAGTAACTGCTACATAGCTGTAGCAGGGAAAATTAAAGCTTAGTACACACTAGACATGTGCATTCGTTTTCGTTAGAATGCATTTTCGTACGAAAATCTTTTTTTTTCGTTATCGTTTTAACAAACGATAACGAAAGCGCAAGAAACGAAAACCGAAAGATCCGACATAAAAAATGCTTTATTTTTGTTTTCATTGCGGTAAAAATTAGATAGAGAGATTCGACATTATAGGGAAAAGATTTGACATTATGGGAAAAAGATTCGACACTATAGGGAAAAGTTTCGATATTATAAGGAAAAGATTCGACATTATAGAGAAAAGATTCGACACTATAGAAATAATAGATTCGACATTACAGAGATTAGATTTCGATTTATGAGAAAATAGATTAGACATTATTACTAGTCATACAACATTAGAATTCTTGTAGGCGGAATATTCGAACGGAAATGTACGATTCGACGTAAAGATTTCAGTCTGCACATGTCTAGTACACACTATTTGCATATTTTTTTTACTTCAACCCAGCAAGCTGAACGAAAAAAAAAAAAAAAAACACAACAAAAAACGAAAGAGCTGGGGAGGAGATCCTTTACTAACTATTCAATGTTAGTACATCGATTTCCCCCGCTGAGTGCCCATGTTCTGACAGGGGGACTGCCCCTCGAAAGAACACACTAATCAGCACTCTCAACCGTTGGCTAAGAGTGCTGATTAAATGCAGATCGTCAGAGCTTTTTTGGTCATGCCACTTCGACAGAAGCCAGATGTTCGGCCAGCTTCTGTCGGACCCTGCCATACACAGGGGCCAAATGTTGGTCGGTTTCTATTGAACCGGCTAAAAATTGCCCAGTATTCAGCCCGTGTGTATGGCCCTTAAGCCCTTGACCATGCAAGACAGGACTATGCTGTGTGGCCATTTTGTATAACTTTATGCTACAGGTAAGCCTATATTATAGCTTACCTGTAGCTACCCAGGATATCTCCTAAACCTGCACAGTTTAGGAGATATCTGCATGTGCCAAAGTCATCTGCACATGCGCACTGGGGCAAATTGTGCCATTGCTTCAGTCTTTGTGCCGTTACCGTCGGCTCCGGCAGACATGTGCGGGATTGAAATCATCGCAGCTCCGGCCAATCATAGCAACCGGAGCTGCGATACTGGGAAGTTACTCCGGGACGCCATGTCGGCGGCTGGAGGGGGAGACGTGGACCTCTGCGGGGGCTTCAATAGGAGGTAAGTAATATATAATGAGCTAGTATGCTCTGCATACTAGCTCATTATGCCTTTAATTTGCAGGGTGTTTTTTTTGTCCACCGCCATGCCGCAGCCCCGATAAAAACCATGAATCGCAACTATTACTAGTAAAAAATTGCATAAATCTATCCCCGATTTTGTAGACACTATAACTTTTGCGTAAACTAATCAATGTACGCTAATTGCGTTTTTTTGGTACCAAAAATATGTCGAAGAATACATATTGGCCTAAACTGATGAAGAAATTTGTTTGTTTTTCATTTATTTTTTAGATATTTATTATAGCAAAAAGTAAAATATATATATTTTTTTCCAAATTTTCGCTCTTTTTTTATTTAAGAGCGCAAAAAGAAAAACACAGAGGTGATCAAATATCTCCAAAAGAAAGCTCAAGTTGTGGGGAAAAAAGGTCATCAATTTTATTTGGGTACAGTGTCACACGACCGCGTAAATTGTCAGTTAAAGCGGCACAGTGCCGTATCACAAAAAATGGCCTGGTCATTAAAGGCCCAAATCCTTCCGGTCCTTAAGTGGTTAATCAGGGCTGGCAAGGCAAGGCAAGTCCCTCTCTGGCTCTCATGTCTCATACAACTTGTGATGTATGTTTGTACTTACAGTTTTGATTCAAACTCCACCACCAGATGCGGGTTGTCATCTGCCACACGTTTCGGGTTGTCACCTGCCACACTTTGCGGGTTGTCACCTGCCACACATTGCGGGTTGTCACCTGCCACACATTGCAGATTGTCACCTGACACATGTTGCGATTGTCACCTGTGACACGTTGCGGATTGTCACTTGCCACACGTTGTGTATTGTCACTTGCAACGTCAACTACCACACATTGCAGATGGCCACGTCACCTGCCACACGTTGCGGATGGTCATTTGCCACATCACCTGCCACACATTGTGGGTTGTCACTTGCCACACATTGCAGATTGTCACCTTTCACATGTTGCGATTGTCACCTGCGACATGTCGCGGATTGTCACTTGCCACACGTTGTGTATTGTCACTTGCAACGTCAACTACCACACATTGCGGATGGCCACGTCACCTGCCACACGTAGCGGATTGGACATTTGCCACGTCACCTGCCACACATTGTGGGTTGTCACTTGCCACGTCACCTGCCACATGTTGTGGGTTGTCACATGCTGTGTCTCAGAGTAAAGGCAGGCAGCAAGGAGATTATGTAATCTCTTTTCTGCCCGAGGCTGCACAGTGAGGGCGGAAATGCAGTGATGCAGGGCGGGCAGTGAGAGGTGACATCATCTCTCTGCTCCTCTGCCTGCTCACTCACTGACTGCTCCCCCCAGGTTGCGAGTGTTCTGCCCACCCGCTTCTATCACCAGTAACAGCAGCGGCGCCAGGCTCTTCACAGGCAGCAGAGCGGGCTGGCTGGCGGGCGTCAGTTTGCCGCCCCCCTGAAAGTGCCACTCGGTACCCACGGTACCACCGGGTCCCATCATAGGGAAGGCCCTGGGTCTTGTAAGCAGCTGGTTTGGCATTTTGCCATGTACTATTGAAAACTATTTTATAAGTGTTCCTTAACCTTTGTTTAAATAGAATCTGGACCTCTTAGCAGTGGTGTGGTGCTTCAATTTTCATTTTTGATACTTTACTTTAATGGGTGACCTTCTTTTAATGCAGTGACCTTCTTTTAATACAGTTTATATCTCCATTCGTTTTTTGTGTCCTCATCATGTTTGCGATTAAATGTAAAATGTTTGAAGGACTGTTTCCCTTTGTTGTTCTAGAACACTTATTACTGCTATCCTACCATGTCATTTTGATTACCCAGCTTCATTGAATGCTTGAAAAAACTATACTACATTACAACTATACTATACTACACTACACTTTACTATACTATACTACATTATACTATACTATATTATACTACACGTACACTATACTATACTATACTATACTACATTATGTTACACTATGTAATGTTCTATGCACTGATTTTGTCTTGTTTTCTTAGGCTTGCTCTTTGACCCTGCTAAAAATTTCAGATTATTTTCCAAGTTTTCACCTGGTGCCTGCTCTGGCAGTTGTCTCTGTGTAATCCTGCCGCCTATCTACAGGGATCTTTGGTGGATTCTGACATCCTAAATATGTGGCCTATCTAGCGTCTCCCTTTAACTTTTGCTGGTTTTCCTTGTGATTCTGCTGAGTCCATTGTAGAGGTACTACCAGCCACATCTTTAGGTATCTGTGTTTCTTCTGTCCATTGATGTTGCCTTTTCCACCTCCCAGGTTGTTTTGGCAGGAGATACAAAAGGGGCTTTCCTCATGATTTCTATCTTCTATCAGGTACATGACAGATTCAGAGAGTTGGTAATGGATGCATTAGTGGAGATGGTGTGAAAATAGTGGTATTGGGGGTGCTAAAAGAGGTTAAGAGGAAAAACAAAGGTGGAGGATGACAGTCATGGAGTGAATTGCAGCAATGTAAAGAGAAGCCAGGCAGTAGAGATCAGTAGACCTGGATGGCACTTGGTGCCTAGAGATCTTTTCAACATGGAAAGACATCATGAAAGACGTCATGAATTCTATGGAACTTTGGGCTACATGGCATACATGGGGACATGTCTTGGGTAACAAGGCACTAAAACTGCCTAACATAACATAATGGTAGATGGATATGGTTGCATGCTTTTTTTTTTTTTTTACTGCAGGGACACTTGTCAGCAATAAGTATAGGTAAAAGTGCTGCACTTTTACCATCACTTATTCTGTATTTTAGTTCACAATTTTGCTATTCCTGTTGGTGTAATAAAAAGTTGATGGAAAAAAATCCCTGCTTATTCTTACTTAAGACAAAACTATCCCTAGAAACACTACTTCTCTGCCTTTCCTGTCATAAGAATACATCGGAGGAGTTCAGATTCTGGTATTTGAGAATCTTTTCAGGCCAGCAGTATTGCATTGGTAGACATTTAAAGGTAAGGAAATTATGTTTTCTAAGAGTTTCCTTACCCTTTTTGCCCCTTATTCAAAGTAAATTGAATCCAGCCTTCTGCTTTTTAGAAACATACATACTTAGTTCTTACATGAGCCCAACCCTTTCTTACCATGATTGATGTTTACCTCTGGTCGTTTGGGCCCCATTTTCCCTCTACATGCGCTTATACATTAGAACCCCTTCGTTTTGTATGTGGCTGGGAAAAAGCTCAGGGAATGGCTCCCTTAGAAACAAAACTAAGATATAAAAGGAAATATTTCATACCATTTACATAATTCACAAGGTGATGTTAATTTGGTATACTGTTTTCCAGTGAACGGTTGAAATTAGATTGTTAAATATTGATTAATACGCAACCTACATCACTAATGTAGAAAACCAACAACATTCAATGCATGGAAAGATTTTAGTAAGAATTTTTACAGTCCTTTGGGGAAAGTGAATTCTGGGATTCCATCAATATTAATTCTTTTTAAGCACTACTTGATCTGCTTACACAGCTTCATTTACTGCTACCTTTAGGATTCAGCTAAACAAGCACATTTTATTTTATGCAAATAATTAGGTATATTGTCATAGTTGTAGAAATGAATTATTAAAACACTGAAAACTGAAAATCATTTAATGCACACTTTTAAGCTCATTTTTCATATTCATTGTACTGCGCAGATTTTTTTAAAATCTGTATTGCTACATTTATAAATTGTAAATAAAAATTATTATTTACTGTGGCTTTGAATTTTGGACCTGGCCTAAGGCCTCGATGACGCAGCACATACTTAACCACTTGCCGCCCGCCAATGACATATTGACGGCGGCAAAGTGGTTACTAGTTTCTGACTTGACGTCATATGACGTCGCCAGGATATTGAGCCGCTGCGCGCCCCCGGGGGCCCCCGGGGGCACGCATCACGGCGATCGGTGATGCGGGGTGTCAGTCTGACACCCTGCATCCCCGATCTCGGTAACGAGTCTCCGGCGGAGCCTCCTTACCATGTGATCAGCCATGTCCAATCACGGCTGATCACGATGTAAACAGGTCTGATAGACGCGAGTACAGGAGAGCCGATCGGCGGCTCTCCTGACAGGGGGGTTCACGCTGATTGTTTATCAGTGCAGCCCCCCCTCGGATCGCCACACTGGGCCACCAGGGAATGCCCACACTAGACCACCAGGGAATAAAAATAAAAAAAGGGGCAAAAAAAAAATCGTAAAAATAAAAAAATAAAAAAAATGACAGTAAAAAAAAAAAGATGCCAATCCGTGCACACAAAAATTATGATGCCAATCCGTGCCCACAAAAATTATTCCCTGGTGGTCCACAAATGGGCACTGATTGGCAACATGGATGCATCAGTGCCACCCCTCAGTGTCCATCAGTGCCACCCCACAGTGTCCATCAGTGGCACCCCACAGCGCCAATCCATGCCCAGTGCCCACCTATCAGTGCCCATCTGTGCCACCCATAAGTACCCATCAGTGCCACCCATAAGTACCCATCAGTGCCACCCATATGTACCGCCTATGAGTGCCCAGTGCTGCCTATGAGTGCCCATCAGTGCCGCCCATCAGTGCCCACCAGCGCCGCCTATCAGTGCCACCTCATCATTGCCCATCAGTACTAACTTATCGGTGCCCATCAGTGCCACCTCATCGGTGCCAATCAGTGCCGCCATATCAGTGCCCGTAATTGAATGAGAAAACGTACTTATTTTTTAAAAAAAATAACAGAAAAAAAAACGTTATTTTTTTTTCAAAATTTTCAGTCTTTTTTTAGTTGTTGCTCAAAAAAAATAAAAATCGCAGAGGTGATCAAATACCACCAAAAGAAAGCTCTATTTGTGGGGAAAAGGGACGCCAATTTTGTTAGGGTACAGTGTAGCATGACTGCGCAATTGTCATTCAAAGTGCGACAGTGCTGAAAACTGAAAATTGGCTTGGGCAGGAAGGTGCGTAAGTGCCCTGTATGGAAGTGGTTAATAGGACTCTGTATATGTGACCCCAGATTTTTTGCTCAAGTATACTATATTTATGCCTCGTGCTCCTTTGTGTTTATACATATGGATAACATTTTGATATAGTGTAGACATGCTGGATTGGAAAACAGTACTGCTTATATTAAACACCATTCATAAGGTCTCAAAAGTACAAAAGGACAGTAAGATGCTGTTTCCCATAGCAGCCACTAACATTTCAACTTTCATTATTTTAGTTAAAACCTAAAAAGAACACAGTCATGGTTTATACCTATTATGCAAGTAACAGTTTATACTTGCCTCTCTTATTCAACAATGCTCATGAGAAGATGTTTTTGCAATAAACTGGAGTGTTTTCTCTTGAGATATTACCTGTTTGCATTCCCCAAGAATCTTCCTATAAGGACAATAAAGTCATGCTCAGCAACGCAAAAGACGGGGTTAAGTATACATTTTTTCTCTTTTTTTTCCCCCTTTACATGTAAATTTCACACCTATCAGTAAGTGGTTTGTAAAGGGGGATGGGCATGGAACTTGCATTTTTACTATAGTGCTTATTTTAATATCATTGAGGTTTCTGTAAGTTAAACATGATAATTCAATTAGAGATATTTGATTTCTATAAATAAAAGGAAATTCTTGCTACATATTGCATACATCTATTTAAAAGTATATAACACAATGTTCTTGTGTTCAAGCTGAATGCCAGAAGGAAACCCACCACTACATAAGGCTCACTAATTGCCATTCCACTACATACTGCCCTATCCTGCCCTTACATAATGCTCAATTACTGTGCTATCACTACATAGTGCTCACTGACTGCCCTACCACGGCCTACTGCTCACTGACTGCCCTTCCACTACATACTTCCCAACCCTGACACAATATACTGCTCACCGAATGCCCTTCTACTACATAATTCCCAACCCTGCCACTACATACTGCTCCCTGAATGTCCTTCAACTAAATACTGCTGTACTCTATCATTACATACTGCTCACTGCCCTGCATTTTTCTACAGTTATATACCATACATTCTACAGCTCTGCACAGCCATTTTTTTGCTGCTCACTCCATATTATTAATTGCACTTTTCTATGTACTACTCTGGATTGATACTACAGTCATACCTTGCAAGGGTTCTTTTTAGGTAGGCTGTATAGGGCCCCATGATTTATAAAGGTGGCTCTGGCTATGTACCCTTTGCTGATCTTGCTAGTCCTTCCCTCCCATGTATCCTAGGCACCTGTATGTGACATCACATGGGATGGATAAGAGGAGGGATCAGCGTGCCAGAACAGTCTACAGACTGCTGACCTATGTACACTGCCTTGCTGACCCCTGTGCGCTGACCTATTGAGTGTTCTATGCCCTAACTGACCCCTCTGCACACTGCCTCACTTACCCATTTAATCTGCCTTGTTGACTCCTGTACACTGCATTGTAGATCCCTGTATGCTTCCCCACTGCCCCCTATATGCTGCCTTGTTGACACTTGTACACTGCCCTGCTGACCCCTGTCTTTACACTGCTGAGCATTGTTCACTGCCCTGCTGACCTCTCTATTCCTCATTGCCTACCCCTGTATTCTGCCTGGCTGACCCCTGTATCTATTCTGATAAGCTCTGTTCACTGCCCTTCTGAACCCTGTACATTGGCCTCTGTATACTGCCTGGCTGACCCCTTTCTTCTGTCTGCCTTGTTAACCCCTGTACATTGCCCTGCTGACCCCTGTACTCTGCCCGGCTAACTCCTGCCCTACAAGCTACTGACCTCTGTGCACTGTTCTATAAACTGCTGTTCTGAACCTTATAAAACAACGTAAATTTTTTTTATTCTTTCTAAAAAATGCATACAGTATGTTCAAATACTGCAAGTATGCATGTGCTGAAGTCAACATTGTCATCTCATCTCTAAACTTACTATGAAAACTAGGGTTGTCCCGATACCGATACTAGTATCGGTATCGGGACCGATGCCGAGTATTTGCGGGAGTACTTGTACTCCCGCAAATACCCCCAATACTGAAATAGAATACTTCCCCCCCATATTGCAGCGATGCGTCCCTCATACCTTTTTAGATATGCTGACGCCGCCGCTGCCGCATACCGCCGTATCCCCCTGCACAATCGCATAGCACACATTACAAGCATTCATTCTGAATACTTGTAAATGGCCGTGTATTGACACTCCCCTTCTCCGGATTGGAGGGATCCCTCCAATCCCGAGCAAGGGGGAGTGTCTATGCACGAATCCGCGTATAGACACTCCCCTTGCGTGGGATTGGACGGATTCCTCCAATCCGGAGAAGGGGAGTTTTAATACACGGAGCGCGGCCATTTACAAGTTTTTAGAATGAAAGCTTGTAATGTGCTACGCGATTGTGCAGGGGATACGGTGGTATGCGGCAGAGGCGGCATCAGCATATCTAAAAGGTATGAGGGACGCATCGCTGCAATATGGGGGACATACATGGCTGCAATATGTGGGGGACATACATGACTGCATATGGGGGACATACATGGCTGCATATGGGGGACATACATGACTGCATATGTGGGGGACATACATGGCTGCATATGTGGGGGACATACATGGCTGCATATGTGGGGGACATACATGACTGCATATGTGGGGGACATGCATGACTGCATATGTGGGGGACATACATGACTGCATAAGTGGGGGGACATACATGACTGCATATGTGAGGGACATACATGGCTGCAATATGGGGGACATACATGGCTGCAATATGGGGGACATACATGGCTGCAATATGTGGGGGACATACATGACTGCATATGGGGGACATACATGGCTGCATATGTGGGGGACATACATGGCTGCATATGTGGGGGACATGCATGACTGCATATGTGGGGGACATACATGACTGCATATTTGGGGGACATGCATGACTGCATATGTGGGGAACATACATGACTGCATATGTGGGGGGACATACATGACTGCATATGTGGGGGACATGACATGGCTGCAATGTGTGGGGGACATACATGACTGCAATATGTGGGGGACATGGCTGCATTTGGGGACACATTTAAAAAAAGTATCGGTATTTGGTATCGGCGACTACTTGAAAAAAAGTATCCGTACTTGTACTCGGTCCTAAAAAAGAGGCATCGGGACAACCCTAATGAAAACAATGTGAACAGTCACTCTTTTTCTTTTACTAAATACGTGTTTTGCTGATTGGAGCTGTCTAAATGTATCTGTTCCCTCCCATATAATGTTAACATCTTACTTGTCATAATTAAGTCCATCAATTCCAAAAATTGCAGTGCAAGCTAAGGCCCTCTTTCCAACCTTGTAGTTTTATGAATGTGGCTCTTGCACAAGAGAACCGTGAGGCTATGGAGGTTTCTTGGCCATTGATGTGAGTACAGGCAGAATTTACAGAAATAATTTCTTCACCATTTGCAGTTTTTTTTCCTTTTTGTAGGATGTAGTTATCTTTCGTTTTTCTACAGCAAAGTGGTGCAGTAATATTTCACTTTATAAGAGAAAATGGAAGATCCCTGAGTGACTGCGGAGTTTTCCATCATGTTATTATAACCAATACTACTGTTGCTCATTTTTCAATGCTCATGATAGCATGTTAGCAGTTAAAGTGTAACTATTGATGAAAGAAAACATTTAATTTATGATGCAGTCTGTCACTAGCACACATACAACAGTTTTTGTTTTTTGGAGTCCCTTCAGCAACATAGTTGTAATGCTTGTTGATCCCGTCAGTAGATCTGTTATTTTTCCACTTCCTGTAATAGACAATTCTGTTTGTTCTGGTGTGAAATCAAACAGCAGTGATTTCACCCTGTGGATAGGGAAGTCTTAGGTGGACAAGTTTTAAAGGAAATTTAAGAGATACATATAAATGTAATGTTCAACTTTAGCTAAGGCAACAGGATTATTTTTCTTTTGAAAACAAGGTAATGCCTTATGAATAAAAGTTTATTGTTGTAAACACCGCTGACAGTTTTATATTATATTGCTACCAACCCTGTAACTGTCAGATTAGCTGGTCGCCTTGATTTGATACAGTAAGTGGAAATATAACGAATCTACTGGCAAAATCAACAGGTAATGATACAACATTATGGGGGGGGGGGGTTGGGTTAGAATAGCAAAAACAAATCTGTTAATGCTTGTAACAGACTACATGTCATTTTTTTGTTTTGCCCAGTTCAACTTGAAGAGCTAAGCCCAGTAGTTACAAGCAATGTTGAAATGTCATTCATTGCATGCAAACATCTGGTCTTGCATAGCTGGCCCTGTCAAGTTTAAAAAGTACCTCCATTTCCTAAAGATACGTAGAATTGTGATGCTATTCAAACTTAAAGAGGAGTTCCACCCAAAAAAAATACTTTTGCTTAATCCCCTCCCCTCCCCCTTACATGCCACATTTGGCATGTCATTTTTTTTGGGGGGGGGAGTGGGGGCTTCAGTAGGAGTGGGACTTCCTGTCCCACTTCCTGCTTCCGCCGAGGGGCTGGTTAGGCGATTAAGCCTTAATCGCCTACACCAGCCCCTCCCTGTAGGCGATCACATGGGACACTGACAGGTCCCATGCGATCGCCTCTCCAATCAGCGGCGAGCCGCGCCGCGCGCGCATGCGCAGTGCGGCTCGCGCATGCGCAGTGGGTGCCCGGCCGTGAAGCCGAAGGCTGTCACGGCTGGGTGCCCACAGTCGGGATGGAGACGCCGGCTGGGGAGGGGGGGAGAGGAGCGGAGCCCCGGTCGGCGCGTCGCTGGAACGCAGGAGCAGGTAAGTGAGTGTTTATTAAAAGCCAGCAGCTACACTTTTTGTAGCTGCTGACTTTTAATAAACACAATTTTGGGCTGGAACACCCCTTTAAGAATTTTTATTTCAGAATAGGCAAAGGCAAAAAACACAATATGAAATGTTCTAAAAAATGTATGACATTGTTCATTTGTAAAAGTCCTTCAAAAGTTCTGTGGGTGCCCCCCTGAAGTTCAACAGCCTGCTTGTGGAATTTGCCCTTTAATGAGGAGAACGTACTCATGAGATCTGAAGGACTGGTTGGTATGGTGGCTTAAAGTGTTTGCAAAGGCTGTAATACTTACCTACGGGCCTTCTTTTCTGGGATCCCCTGCACTATAGGCTCCTCCTCTTTTTGGTGTGCCTCCATAAGAAGCTGCTTTCTATGAGGGCACACCTGCAGTCTCGCTCTCGCTCTCTAGAGAAAACACATTGTTGGAAGTGGCAGCAGAGGAGGATGATACTTTAGATTGCCTGCAATCCAGCGAACTGATGACAGCAAGGAGTGCCATTTGAATCTCTTGGAGGTCTGGAGGACAAGCTGATGGAACGTTCGGGTTGCATGCCTGCTGCACATACATCTAAGCAATACACCCCTGAAGGGGTAGTAGAAGCTGGTGAGTGGGGACCAGGGCCGGACTGACAACTCATGGGGCCCCCAGGCAATAGGAGATTATGGGGCCCCCGGGCAATAGGGGATTATGAGTCCCCCAGGCAATAGATTATGGGACCACACACACATACCGTATACATAGACAGTATACATACACCCAGAATACACATACACACACTGAAAAGGTACTGGAGAGGTGGGGCAGCTATAATCAGACAGATTTTTACATACTGTCTCTGGTTTTACTGAGGCTGGCAACCCTGATGGGGCCCCCTAGTGGCATTGGGTCCTCGGGCAGTGCCCAAGTGCCGAATGGTCAGTCTGCCCCGGTGGGGACCTGTAAGGGGAGCACAAGAGTCACCCAATTTTCCTTGCAATCACATCAAACACAAGTCACTTTAAAGATTTTTCTGCATTTGCTACATATACACACACACTTGGACTATATATGCACATTACTTGAACTTTATTATTCATTTTGCTTTTCATATGAACTTTAATGTTATCTTATTTAAATTTTTATGAGTGTTACCCATACACAGGTTTGTTCTTGGTATATTACATGTGATATTGTTTTGCCCGCACAGTGCCTATCACAGGAGCACAACTATTCATATTAACCGTGTGCTGTAAAACTAGGACACAGGTGTTTTGAGTGTCATTTGCTTTGTTTTACTCACTTATGATTGCTGCTTATTTGCACAATGTTTAAGCCCTGGTTCACACTGGGCTGCGGGAGTGAAGCAGTGCGAGTTCAGCTGAACTCGCACGATTTCACTCCCGCCCGGCAGTCCCGATTTCAGCCGCGATTTCAGAGACATCTGTGCAGGTTTCTGCACAGATGTCAATGTAAATCGCAGGCTAAAAACGCAAAAAGTAGTACAGAGACTACTTTTTGAAATCGGTGCAATGCCGCAGATGCAGCGTCGCACCGATTAGGACGGTGCCATTGCCGTCAATTTGAGGCAAAATCTGCCGTTTTGACATGCGATTTGACATGCCAAATCGCATCTCAAAACGCACCAGTGTGGACCAGGGCTTAAGGAACACAGTCACTTTATTTATCGTGATAGTTCACTTATAGCTAAGAAAGGACACTATTGGTAAATGCTAGTGGTTCATTGTTGATAGTTCCCGTTATTTCACCTAGGGACAGTCAATCAGGGTCACCTTAGACCATCAGGCTCACTTATTGGTGGTATCGTTACCAGCGAAGAGCGAGCTGATAGATTGCTCTTCAGCTCACAGATAGCGCCACCTTTCCTTTTTCACTCACGCTTTTACTTACTAGAGCCCCACTTGTGGAGCTCTCCAGGAGAGGCTACAACTGAGCCTATACCTAAGCGCGGAATTTCTATTATTTAAATTGCTTCCAAAATTGTTGGTGTTTTTTTTTGTTTTTAGCGCAAAAAAAAAAAAAAGCAGAGGTGATCAAATACCACAAAAAGAAATCTCTATTTGTGGGGGGGAAAAAACATAAATTTTGTTTGGGTACAACGTTGCATGACCCTGTAATTGTCAGTTAAATCAACACAGTGCTGTATCGCAAAAAATGGCCTGGTCATTAAGGGGGGCAAATCCTTCCGGTGCTTAAGTAGTTAAAGTACAGCTAAAGGCAAACCTTCCTTTTTTTGCTTTTTCTTTTAGCATTGGAAAGAGTGAAGATGGATTAGATCATTTGTCAGGTTTCTATTTCTGTCTGTGCCCCCATTGGGGAGATGCAAAAAATAAATAAAAAAAATTCCCAAATTGTGGGTTTTCCTCAAAAAGGCAATAGAGGGGAACTCTTCCAATAGAAACACTAGTTCTGGTGACAGGGGGTCCAATAGATTTCTTAAATTTTTGGGATTTCCTCTGACTACTCGTTTTTGGCTAAGGGACAGAAAGTGAACGTAGATCATTGGGACACAGATTGCAAAAAAAATAAAACTGTCGGGTTATAATCCTACCTTTTTCTCCATCCACAATGAAAAAAAAAATAATGTTTCCATGTAGGTCTACTTTAAAGGATACTTGTTGTGATTATTAGAATTCGGCTTTCTTACTCATTAAAAGCCTGCAGGCAGTGTGTGCCATGCAGCCTGGATAGTAGACGATCACAAGCAAGAAGCAAACAATATCAATTGTGCTGGTACAGTATATTTTCAGTCAGATACAATCACTCTCAGACATCACCACAGCTCATGGTTTTCCCTTTAACCCAAAGCTAAGTCTCAATCAACATATTTTGAGTCTCGCGTATCAACAGCACCCCTTTTTCCATCTCACTATTCCACACTATAACAGTCACATAATGTTCATGCTCTCGCTCTTAGTAGTTCCCTTCTCCTCCGCAGCTTGTTATAACATCTCAATGTCTTCCATGACTGAGCAAAATTGACACTATTAATGCTCGTCAACAAAACAGGCCAGAAATTCCTGTTTCTCCTCAGTAAGCTTTCCACCATCATCCGAGCGGTGGAAAATCATTTAGAACAGCTTACTGAACACCTTACTGAGGAGGAACAGGAAGTGAGAAATTCAGACATAGAAAACAAAGAAAAAAAACATTTATAAGGGAAATTGAAGGAAAAGGTAAGTGAACCAACAATGCACTAGCTTAAAGGAACCTATTTAGAAAATAACAAACAAACCTTTACAACCCCTTTAAGACCAAGGAGCCAGGCCTCCAGTAGTTATACTGATAAGCCAACTTAATGCCAACAAATTGGAATCTCTGTTTCTGCAGAGCTCAGGAACAATGGTCCATAAGTAACACAAGTAACCACAACTATTTAACTTGTAGGCAGAGATTGGTATTTTTATTTAGACATTTTTATGTATACATTTTTGTTGTGGCCATTTTGAGTAAATATATTTTCCCTTTGACTTTACCCTATGAGGCGGCGTACACACGTACGAGAACCTCGACGGGCGGAACACATCGTTCCGCCCATCGAGGCTCTCGGCTGGCCGTCGAAATCGGCGACCCGCCCGTTGGGAATGGCAACCAGCCATTCATCCAGGCGGGCCGTCGAGCAAATAGAGAGCCTGCTCTCTATTCGCTCGACGGGATTCCCGGCGGGCGGGGCTCGCCGAGAGCGTACACACGGCCGAGGTTCTCGGCAGAATGCGGCTCCCAGCGAGGTTCTCGCTGGTTTCTGCCGAGAACCTCGGCCGTGTGTACGCCGCCTGAGGTATAGAACCATTCTTCTGGTTTGGATCATTGGGGCTAGTATGTTGTGTAGAAGAGTGCTGAATGATTCTGTTTGGGGAGTCCAATCAGGCACTCCACTTATGTGTTTAACAGTGCCTTTCATAGCAATGTCTTCATTAAGTTACCAAGAGTTTGACCTAAGAGAGCACTGGTCAGCACTTAAAACTCTCTCTTAGGGTTTTATTGAAGCGTCTACAGATAGCCACATGTTGCTCCCGAAAAAACGTTTTTTTTGTTGTATTGATACATGTCCCCTTGGGCAGGACCCAGGCCCCCAAACACTTTTTATGACAATAACTTGCATATTAACCCTTAAAATTAGCACTTTTGATTTTTCACGTTCGTGTCCCATAGACTTTAACGGTGTTCCGCGCGTTCGAAGAAATGTTTTGCCTGTTCGCATGTTCTGCTGCGAACCAAACTGGGGGGTGTTTGGCTCATCCTTACCAAACAGTATTCTATGCAACCAGGGTGTGATTTAGAGCACACATAAACTATCAATACTTAGAACATTCCAGAACAAAAAAATCCTTTTGCACTAAAAATAAATGTATAAATGTGCCACCAAATAATCTTTGTGTGCTCTCCTTTTCACCAAACAATATGTGTGTGCAACACTTTCAACACTCAATATAACATTGCCATAGGTGACCATAACATATATACAGTATACAGGTGCATCTCCAAAAATTTGAAAAATCAACAAAAAAGTAAATGTCTCTCATCTTCCACTTGACAATACCTCACAGATTCTCTATGACATTTAGGCCAGGCAAATTCGCTGGCCAATCAAGCACAGTAATACCATGTTTATTAAAGCAGGTATTGGTACTTTTGGCAGTGTCGGCTGGTGCCCAGTCCTGCTGGAAAATTAAATCAACATCTCCATAAAGCTGGTAGAGGGCTGCGCTGACTTTGGACTTGATAAAAACACAATGGACCAACACCAGCAGATTATGACTCTCTCTGCAGGTCAGGTGCATGCTTTGGCCAATCATCATACAGCAATGCACTGCGATGTCGCAGTGCATTATGGGGCAATACGCACTAATTCCGCACTAACTTGCGTTCCACTCGAATCGTGGGTTCATCCCTAGAGACAAGAGAAAAACTGGAGCAGAACATGGAGCATGCTTACTGAGGGTGTAAAGCTGAATGTGTGTAAGGACCCTAAAGTGCTGCTGATGGGAAACAAGAACTCCTCTTTCTTTATGTAATATAGAACACATCTCATTTTAGATATCTCTTTTTAGTATGCATATTTGGTGGCCAACTTTTATTTTGTTTACAGATTTTGTTATTAATGTATTTTTAATTACCTAAATATTTGTTTCAGCTATTTCTGTAATTACTTATTGGGTGACTACTTTGCTTACACCAGCGTGATTGGTCCCTCAAAGCCTCCTCTCTAAGTTGATCACCTGCCCCTCCTCCATATACAATGCAGGGTTTATAGCCCTCTATTGTATGCGGGGCAGCTGAAGAACTGCCCACAGCCTGGAGTGAGAGGGGGACAGTGTTGGAGTTTGCAGGTATAAAGTAAGCAATGCACCCTTTTTAGCTTTCCTTAGATGTAATGTGCACTTTAGGGAGGGGCAAGGGTGGTGGGTCACTGTTAAGTCCCAAACACACAATCGGACCTTTGTCCGACCAAACTCACCACGGAATTCCAACGGAATTTCATTGGAGTATAAGAGAACATGTTCTCTATCTAAACTCCGATGGAATTCATTGGAATTACTCCAATGGGGCATACACACGGTCGGAATTTTCGATGGAAAAAGTCCATCTGAAATTCCGATCGTGTGTACGGGGCTTACAACTGTTTATTTCCAGCCTGGAATTAGGCTTTTATCTGTACTTGGCAGTTGGAAACCTGACTGTGACCATTATAGAGACTTTTAAAAGAAAACCCGTCACCCACATCTACTCACCTATCTACCTAATCTGACACTTGAAACTTCTGCTAGCAGCGTGTTAATCCAGTGTGTCCAACATGTCAAGGTTGTATTTATTCAGGTCAATATTGTGTTATCCTCAGAGCATGTGTATAATGCATATAATGTAACATATTTATTTAAACACTGTTGTGTGTATTGTTCTTTGTCTTCTTCAAATATTTAGAACATAGTGTGGAAGAATGCAAGCAAAACTGATGAAGCATGGCTGCTTATATATGCTTGTATCTCCATATGGAGAAAGAGTTTAACAGCTCATACACCTGTTCACACACACACCTCACATACCAAAATACAATTTCTATACAGGCTGTCACTAGGCAAACATGCTGTATTTAAAACTTTTAGAAAAGTTGGCAACTTTAAGAAACACATGATATGTTTTATTATTATTTTTAAATCATAAAGGCTACATATACTGTAGAACAGTTTTTTTTTCACAGTAGTGCTTTAGTTGTACAAAATCAGAAATTAAGGAGGAAAAATTAGTTTAACCACTTGACCACTGGGCACTTAAACCCCCTTAATAACCAGACCAATTTTTAGCTTTCGGTGCTCTCACAGTTTGAATGACAATAACTCAGTCATACAACACTGTAACCAAATGAAATTTGTGTCCTTGTTTTCCCACAAATAGAGCTTTCTTTTGGTGGTATTTGATCACCTCTGCGTTTTTTTTTTTTTTTGCTATAAATGAAAAAAGAACAAAATGTTGCAAAAAATAATAATTTTTCTTATAAAATTTTGCAAAAAAGTATTTTTTCTTCATAAATTTGGCCTAAAATGTATACTGCTACATATCTTTGGTAAAAAAAAATGTTGGATATTATTTAGTCTGGGTGAAAGTTATGGGGTCTAGAAGCTATGGTACCATATACTGAAAATTGATTAATTTCATCACATCTGATGTACTGACAGCCTCTCTCGTTTCTTGAGATCCTAACATGCCAGAAAAGTACAAATACCCCCCAAATGACCCCTTTTTGTCACCCTTCAAAATTGCTAACGCTTGTGGAATGGCGCCAAACTTCGGTACTTAAAAATTCCCATAGGCGACGCTTTAAATATTTTTACTGGTTACATGTTTGAGTTACAGAGGAGGTCTAGGGCCAAAATTATTGCTCTCGCTCTAACGTTCGCAGAGATACCTCACATGTGTGGTTTGAACACTGTTTTCAAATGGGGTCGGGACTTGCGTATGCATTCGCTTCTGCATGCGAGCTCACGGGGACAGGGGCGCTGCATGCCCAGAGTATGCCCAGAGTATTGCAGAGTATGCCCAGAGTATTGCGAAGTATGCCCAGAGTATTGTGGAGTATTCCCAGAGTATTGCAGAGTATGCCCAGAGTATTGCAGAGTATGCCCAGAGTATTGCAGAGTATGCCCAGAGTATATGCCCAGAGTATTGCAGAGTATGCCCAGAGTATTGCAGAGTATGCCCAGAGTATTGCAGAGTATGCCCAAAGTATTGCCCAGAGTATGCCCAGAGTATTGCTGAGTATGCCCAGAGTATTGCACAGTATGCCCAGAGTATTGCAGAGTATGCCCAGAGTATTGCCAGAGTATGCCCAGAGTATTGCCAGAGTATTGCCAGAGTATTGCCCAGAGTATGGCCAGAGTATGGCCAGAGTATTGCCAGAGTATGCCCAGCCGAGTATTGCCCAGTATTGCAGAGTATTGCAGCAGGGATGGTTGAGCAGGGAGGGATGGATGGATGGATCTGTGACTACATTTGTCACAGATCCAGCCCACAGCACTGGCGCTGACATCCGCTCCCTCCCCTCTCCTCTCACACTGTACCGATCAGTACAGAGAGAGGAGGGAGGAACCGGCATCAGCACATGACGCCGGTTTGTTTACAAGTGATAGCTCCATCATTGGACGGAGCGATCACGTGGTAAACCACCGCTATCAGCGGCGATTTACCGTGATCCGTAATGCGCCGGGTCCTCAGGAGGCGCGCGGGAGCGCGATTCTAAGAAGCCGTTAATTAACGGCCACTTAGAATTGAGCAACCGCCCTGTAGTCGTACTTTCTCTATAGGGCGGTTGCAAAGTGGTTAATGAAAGTCATCATCATTGTTGGATATCCACCATTCAGTATGTGTGATCCATCAGGACTAGATAAAAATGAGGCTGTCTAGAAAAAAGGAAAGAGACTGGGTTTATCTGCCGACATGCAGGCACCAAGATATTTACAAGATATCTGTTTCAAACTTTGTGCCTGGAGGATAATTTATAAAAATGTATTTGACCTCAGTTTAGTCTTTATTATTTGTAAAAAAAAAAAAAATGTTATACATATTTTTACTGAAGCAAAAGAATATATTTTTAAACCTTTTATTTTGTTTGAAAATCAGATCAATAAATAAATATTGCATAGTAATATTATGCAGTTTTTCTATTTGGTCAATAGATGGTTGTCTAGTTTTCTTTTCCCATACTTAGCTATTTCAGCTTTTTGCGTGCTGTTTACATTATGCTAATATATCACAGAAGTGACTACAATCTTATTAGATGGTTTAGTAGGCAGGTTTAATAAGACAGATAGACTTTAAAGTGATTGTAAAGTCTTCATGTTTTTTTCTATAAAAATAACAAACATGTTATACTTACCTGCCCTATGCAGTGGATTTTCACAGAGCAGCCTCAATCTTCCTCTTCTCCGGTCCCTCTCCTGTGCTCCTGGACACTCCCTCCTGTTGAGTGTCCCCACAGCAAGCAACTTGCTATGGGGGCACCCAAGCCAAGTCACAGCTCCCTGTGTCCATTCAGAGACAGAGCCCGGCCCACCCAACCCCAGTGTCTCTCCTGATTGGCTGACTGACTTTGACAGCAGCAGGAGCCAATGGCACTGCTGCTGTGTCTCAGCCTTAGGCGTGCGCACAGGGTGTGCCAGGTGTGCTGCACCGATTTTCCTTTGCTGCTTGGCTGCAGAGAAAGGGACTGGGGAATCTGTCCTAAGTCCCTTTCTCTGTCTGAAAAGTGAGACATCAGGGGTTACATAGTTACATAGTTAGTCAGGTTAAAAAACTTGCTCTGATATTTCACCATAGCCCCCCATTATTTCTAATTAAATTGTGAAAAAAAAAAAATGATTGTAAAAAAAAAAAAATATATAAAAAAAAGGCTTTTTATCTTAATGCATAACATGTTTAAAAAGTTTAAAAAACCTTCTGACTTTACAACCCCTTTACATGTTTATTTGTAAAGCAAATAATGTATATCCTAAAATAATATAAAGCAACACTTCAAAACCTCCTACGCTTAAAAAAACATCTAAGAACCAATTTTTCCAAAACTACTAGAGTTTCTTTTATCATGAGGTGAAAAACAAAGTCCTCTACCTGTGTACTGATGAGTGAGCATTAACTCACATACAGTACAGTGATTATTAAGGATTTATTATGGCAGGTATTAGCATAGCAAGTAAAGTTTACTGAAAAGAACATGATAAAGTTATGATAATAGTTATTATTTTTGGTGAGCTACTGTAACCTAAACTACTACACCACTCTATGGCACACAATCAATTTATTTTGAGGGCCTATTCACAATATTTGTGTTTGAATGTGGTGGGCAGAGTAGCCAAATGCAGTCCCAACCCAAAGGTATGGCAATTCTGATGGAGTCAATTCACAATACTGCATTGTAGTAGTGCGGGCTGAAAAATAGCAGTGGGGTTATGCAAGGAGCAAAATATTAATTTACTATAAATCATCTTTGCATTAAGACAGTCCATTCATGTGGTAAGGTTGCTTAATGCACCACAGCAGACCAAAAATTGGACCTGCTGCATGTGGTAGGGCTTTCCAACATCCTGCAGTGCATGTGGATCGTAGTAACATTATCTATGCAACAAATCAATGCAGGTAATGTGCTTTAGAGAGAAAGGAAAACCCTCTCCGAAAAAAAAAATCACCCTTCAAGACAAAGGCATAATGAGCTAGTATGCGAAGCCCCCACAGCGGTCCTTGTTCGCTTCCTCAGACCACACCATCTTTCCCGAAGTGACTTCCGGGTTTCGTGGCTCCATCGATGTGACTGGCCGGAGCCATGATGACATCACTCCTGTGCATTCGCACGGGTGCCGCCACTAATGGCATGATCGCAGTTAGAAGCGGCAAGCTCAGTGCGCTCGATGTCTGCGGCACATGCACCGTAGACTTCGGTGCCGCTATTTCTGCAAATATCTCCTAAACCTTTTAGGTTTGGGAGATATTTACTGCACCTGCAGGTAAGCCTTAATCTAGGCCTACCTGTAGGTTAAAGTGGTTGGTTTACAACCACTTTAAAGCATTGTATTGGTATGTTTGGACCCTCACAGTTGCTGTCTTAACCTTACCCTAAAAATGGATGCTGTCTTATGGATGTGAACTACATTATCACAGAGGCCTGTAGTGTACTGGCACAGTTCCAAACTGTCCCTGATTTGGAACAAAGCTGCTCTGTCCCTCTTTTCTCCTCATTCGTCCCTCATTTTGGTCTGATCTATATAATTGTACATAAAATGCACTATTTATCTTTCAAAAAGTATTTCCTAGTGCTAAATCTTTCATAGAATTTCAAAATTGCTGCAATTGTAAATGTCAAAAGCCAGTATAAAGGAATAGTAGTGGTACAAAAATCACTGGTGGGTTTAATTAATCTTTTTTTGTGTAATTCCCCTTTAAGGTTCCATGATTACATACTTTTGCTAATAGGTGTTTCTTGTTCCCATCTCAAAAAGTTGGGAGGTATGCTGTAGGTATGAGAAATGTAAAGGATTACATGGCTATGATTTAAAACTCTAAGGCCTCGTACACACGATAGGTTAAACAGAGGACAGCGGTCTGATGGACAGTTTTCATCGGTCAAAACCAATCGTGTGTGGGCCCCATAGGTTATTTAACCATCGGTTAAAAAAAGCCAACTTGCTTTAAATTTAACCGATGGATTCCTAACCGATAGGTCAAAACTGATCGTTAGTAGGCACGACCATTGGTTAAAAATCCATGCATGTTTAGAATCAAGTTGACGCATGCTTGGAAGCATTGAACTTAAATTTTTTTCAGCACGTCGTTGTGTTTTACGTCACCGCGTTCTAACACGATTGTTTTTTTTTAACCGATGGTGTAGGCACATCAAACCATCAGTCAGCTTCATCGGTTAACCTATGACAACGGTCCATCAGACCGTTCTCATCGGATGGACTGATCGTGTGTACAAGGCTTTAGAAGACAGGATGTGTGTTTCAGCATGAGCTTGGACATGTGATAAAAAAGGAACTGTTAAACCTCAGAGAACCTTTTATGTATTAACGTAGCACCAAGAGTTGCCTTCGGACATTGTATGTTTACTAAATAGGAGGGTAAATACAAATCTTTTATTTTAAAGTAAATGTTTTTCCATAAGCCCAATCTCATTTTACCCTGATTAATACCATTGTCAGCAGTTCATTGTTATTCCTAATTATTATTTTTTTAATTAAACTGAGAATCATTTTGCATTTTAAATGAAACCTTTAACTACTGCAAAGAGAAGAAGTTAAATAACAGATCAATGATCTGTTATTATAATCATTTTCAGGTCTAATCTCTTAAGATAATAGAACATACAGAGAAGGATGCATATTTGTTGGGAGACCATTTTACATGGTTTGTTAGAATATTCTTTTATAGATAACACAAATGTCTATGTGAAGTGGGGAGAGCTATAACACTCTAATTGTAGTACACAGCCAGATCTTTTTATAAAGAACCTAATACTTATTTTGCAGTCTAAGGAAAAAGCCTTTCACATTTTCCTTTACGGATTTACTTGTCCGGGGAAAATGACCGATGCATAAGTAGCTGGCTATCATAAAAGACAGGACTGTGGGGATCCTCATTAATCTGCTAATAGTTTTTCTCTGTCATGCTTCTTCAAAGTTTATGTCTTGTAAAGAATGCATGGTGTGCCAGCAAAGGCTGCCTGGCCTTCTACTCATAACTACATCAAGGCACATTACAGCAAAGCTACTAGAGCCTTTTAAATTGTCTTCTGCTTAACTTTACCATGACCTGGGTTAACAGTCTTAAAATAGAAGAAAGGGAAGATCTGTTTATTTAACGGTGCTTTTATAAACCAATTCAACACTAAAAAGGTATAGAAATTCTCTTGCGTAAGTTAGGGAATATCATTAGTAGTTCCACAGAGGACTGATGGGCTGTATTAACAGCTGGTCATTCTGAAAGATGAAGATGATATGATAAATAACATTCTGATCATCAAAATAACCTTTTTACTTTTAAAACAGACACACATTTGGTTCTGATGCCTATGATTCAAAGTTCCAGTGTCTTTTGATCTGTGTTGAATTGTTTAAGATTATCCTTTGGTGCAAAAAATGGGTGTTTCTGACAGTTGTTAGTGATTGTTATTGCTTTGAGAGGTTTTAAAATTTTATTTAAAACCCTTTTGCGACTGGGCCAGTGCTTATTGAGGAGTACATGACTCTGCGTTGCGCTGCTTCCTGTATTTGGCCAGATGAGGAGATACATCTACCTGTTTTTGGCCAGCCATATACAGTAAAACCTTGGTTTGCAAGCATAATTCATTCCAAAACATGCTTGTAAACCAAAGCACTTGTATATCAAGGCATTTTTTTTTACAGGGTAAAAAAAAAGAGAGGAGCATCTAAGTGTAGCGATAAGTTGCTAAATGCTGTACCTTCATTAAATGTAACCATAGTGCTACATTTAAAGGCTCCTCTCTTCTTTTTTATACTCAGTTGTGACATGACACTACTCTTATATCAAGACATCGCTTGTATATCAATGCAAAATGTATTAAAACATTTTGCTTGTCTTGCAAAACGCTCTCAAACCAAGTTACTCTCAAACCAAGGTTTTACTGTACATAAAAGTTTACCAGATAAGGTAGAATCTAATTGTACAAGTGCCCTTAGAGATATGTAGCACACGCGCCTCCCAGATTGGTTAAAAAAATATTGGATTGTTTGGGGGTCTTCACATTACAAAGTTTTGGTAAATCCAAAGATGATTATATAAAAAAATATGCATTCAGATTGTAACATGTATGGTGACAAATCAAAGCCCATGACAACCAGACAGATTTCAACTGTGAGTTAAAGAAGTTGATATAGTTGACTGTGCTTTTCTAGTTGTTTTGCCTTATTGAAAATGAGCTCCAGGAAAAGCAAATGTCCTAATACAAGGGGCATGTGCATTCTCTCCTGGAAGCTATAACTAAACACTAGATACAGTGTGAAACGCGTCAGTGTCCAGGTTTTGTTTTCTGTTTGCTGTGGCTTGTAGTGCTGTCTGAATTGTAATAAAGGTAACTATTGTTCAGAGTGCGGCTGTCCAGAAATACATCCTTGTTATTCCTGCATTCTTCCTTTACCGCTTCAGTACCAGCCTGTAATACCCTTTCAATACCAGGCTATTTTGCTTTTGTTTTTACTGCCATAATCTTTGGACTGAAAATTGCTCTGCTGTACAACAATGTACCCAAATTACATTTTATATACTTTCTGAAACAGACATAGCTTTCTTTTGGTGGTACATTATTTAATCACGACTGGGTTTTTCAGTTTTAACAATTATACAAAACAACAATCTTGAAAAAAGTTTAGAAAAAATGCCAGAACAATACCATCACCCCCAAAATGACCCATTCGAAAAGTAACCCCCCACCCCCCCCCCCCAGGTGATCTAATTTTTTGCTGAAATTCTTGGACATCAAGGAGGATGCTGGCATTGAGGGGGTTACAACATGGAACTTGGTAATGGTGCACTAAATACAGCATATACGGGTCATACATAATAGTATCAGGAGATGAGGAGGTTAGTGTACAGGCTACACACAGTGGGAGGATGGAGATGAAAAGGAAACTGTTCACATTTGCAAGAGGGGTAAATGTGTAATATACAAACACCAATACAAACACATTGGTGTTTGTATTGGTCCAGCAGCGCACCAACACCTATGCAGCCATTGTGCTACATGCTGGGTGTTTGGTGTGCTCCTGCACCTTTAAGGAGGGGTAATAAAGAAAAACGAGTGCAGCGCTAAAAAATGTGTATCAACAATTGCATGAAACAATTTAAATAAGTCTCACCCAAGTGGGTGAGGCTATACTGTGATGAGTGAACCAAAAACAGTACATAAATCATGAAAAACTGAAGTGAGTAACCAAGAGGAGATTATTCTAAGGATAGTTAACCCTTAGTGTGCACAGTTCAATGTGATATGGAGCACAGAGGAAGTCCTTCCAAAAGACAATATAAAGACACCAGTATAATAAATCTTCTTAAAGTGTAGGGCACTCCTGTATCACTGGGGATTCGGATGGTACATGGGATCCCGCCAGGTAATCCGCTTCCAAAAGCATGTAAAACAGCCAAACTGGTAAATATATAGAATGGGTACTCTTACCACATAGGATGGACACCTATGCCAGCGGCACCGTGTCAGATAAGCATATGAGAGCTCTTCAGATGGATGGCTCGATAGGAAATGATGATTGGGGAACAGTAGATCCTTCCCAGGAATCCAAGGATCTCAAATGGTGGGTGGCTCCGAGATTTTGTTTTTTTGAAATATTTTTATTGGAGTTTGTACAGTAAAATAAGATGACGTATCGTGAACAAATAATAAAAAGACAATGTATACAAAACCATGTACACGGGAAAGCAGTATACATATCAAATCACAGAGAGATATGGAAAGGCTAGTGAAAACTTGAAACAGAAGAAAATAACCATACAATCAGAAAATAAAAATAACCACAAAGAAAATAAATAATAATAATAAAAAAAAAAACAATGGAAAACCAGAGGCAGGAATTGAAGTAAGAACAACACAGAACTATAAAACCACTAATACCTGAGTATCACAATTACACCTACAGGGGGTTGCGGATCTACAACCCTGTGTTAGTATCAGCTTAAGTTACAATCGGTGCAATAGAACTATGAACAAGAGCTAGCATGGCCGACCAAAGAAGAACCTCAGATTTGAACTGGCAGGTGACGGATCTTTGGGTGTAAAGCACTGTGGAGGGTATGAAAAAGGTAGGAACGCTAAGGGGCTAGTAGCTACGGCTGCTTGGTTCATGGTGGCAGAAAGGCCGAAGGGTCCGATAGATTCAACAGTTTAAGGTTACCCAAGGAGTTTGCGAGGTCCCTATGGAGATACCATTCGGTGTATCGGAATGGATGCATGAGAGTTTGTAGTTCCGTTCGGTCAAACGTGTGTTCCATGAACTTGCGCCATCTCATAAAGAACCGTGGGGTAGAGCGAAAGTTCAAGACAATGGTATCCAGTCTCTCTAAGTAGAAAAGTGACGAGAGGGCCTTTCTGACCGCTGGTAGCCTCGGCGGATTTGGGCTGATCCAATGAGACATGATAGTCCTACGGGCCACTAGGAGGCACAGGTGAGCCCATTGGGGGGTGGAAAGCGAGCCCCCAGTTGTTGCGGGAGTAGGGGGAGGCGGCGGTTCGCAGCCAAACAGGCATATTAGGTAGTCCCTCGGGATCAGTGTGTCGGTAACTTCATTTACATAGGCAAGTACAGAGTCCCAGTATTCAACAATAGGTGCGCATTCCCATAGGCGGTGAAGCAGAGTCGGGCGGGGGGTAGAGCACCAAGGGCAATTTTCCTGGGTAGGGTCAGCCTTATTAAAACGGAAAGGGTAATACGCCCTGTGGATGATTTTGAATTGCGTCTCCCGCCATGTTTCTGATACGGTTAATTTGTGTACCCGTCTGTAGCCCTCGAGGATTGTGGTGGAGAGAGTGTCATCCTCAAATATTTGTGCCCATTTCTGAAATGGTTTGAGATGGTATTTGGCAGCCTGGTGCTCAATAAGATGAGAATAGAGGGTGGAGATGGAGTAATCGTTGTTGCGTAGGACTACATCAATGAAGGATTTTTGCAGGGGATTTGAGTCGGGGGCACAACAAGATCGTAAATAACTGACCATTTGGTGATAGTAAAAGACATGTGACGCTGGCAAACAGTATTCCCTTGACAAGGTTTGAAAGGGTTTGAAGACGCATTGGGTGGCTAGGTACATTGAAGCGACACTGGTAAGTCCCTTGGCGTTCCATAGTTCAAAGGCTTTGTGCAGAGTGGACGGTGGGAACATTGGGTTGCCAAGTACCGGCAAGTGACAGGAAACACTAGAAGGCAACCCCAATAATCTACGGACCTCTCTCCATGCTATAACTGTATCCCTGATGAGGATACTGGACTTCATGTAGGTCGGTAGCTTGTTGGGGTTCGAATGTAGGATGGCAGGTAGAGTGTATGGAAGGGTCGAGGCTCCTTCTAGTACGGTATTGGAGTATTTGGATCTGCCTGATAGCCAGTCCAGGCCTTGTCTTAGCAAACAAGCCAAATTGTAAAAACGTATGTTGGGCAGGCCCGCCCCACCCTCAGACTTCGGGAGACATAGTTTTTGCAGCGCAATGCGAGATTTTTTGCGAGACCAGAGAAAAGCAGACAATGCCTTATGTAATGTAGTTACATCAGAGTGTTTAAGTAGAAGAGGTATGGTCTGCATGGGATAGAGTAGGCGCACGAACGACACCATTTTAAATAAGTGGCATCTCCCAAAGAGTGAGAGGGGGAGGGCCGCCCAAACATCCAGCTCCCTGACAATTTTAGAGATTAGCGGTGGGAAGTTGAGTGAGTACAGAGTGGAAGGGTCTCTGCCTATGTGTATGCCCAAGTAGGTGATATGTTTCTTCGCTATGGCGAAAGGAGAGTGACCCACCCATTTGGCAGCTAATTGTCAAAATTAATTTGAAAACCTGAGCATAGTCGGAAGGCGTGAAATAGTTGTTGAAGTCTGTCAAAGTCCGCAAGGGGTCGTGTGGAGAATAACAATATGTCGTCTGCGAATAGGGCGGAACGGAGAGAATGAGAACCTATTGGAATGCCACTAACTCCGTCGGGGGAATTGAGTATTCGGGATAAAGGCTCGATAGCTATATTAAAGAGTAATGGGGAGAGTGGGCACCCTTGTCTAGTGCCCTTCATCAGAGGAATTGCGTCGGATATAAAGTCGGGGGTCACCAGTCGCGCAGTTGGGGATTCATACATTCGTCGTAGAAACTGGATAATCGGGCCCGAGAAACCAAAGTCCGTCATCACCCGGAACAGCCAGGACCAACTAATATTGTCAAAAGCCTTTTCGGCATCGAGCGACAGGACGGCAACGTCCTGTTCTGGGTGTAGTTTTGCATATTCTAATGCCATTAGGACCTTGCGTATATTTAGAGTGGCCGATCGTCCCTGAACAAATCCTGACTGTGCCGGGTGAAGCATAGGGGGTAACATTTGGGCTAAGCGAGACGCCACAATCTTGGATAATATTTTAACATCGACATTAATCAATGAGATTGGGCGGTAAGAGCCCGGAAGCGAGGGGTCTTTACCTTTTTTAGGAATTATTCTAATATGCGCCTGGGATCCTGTAGGAAGATAGGGGCCCCCATCCCACATATTTGCGTAGACATGACGTAGGGTGTCGGGAATGAAGTCTTTAGTCAGTTTATAGAATTCGGCAGTGTAGCCGTCCGGGCCTGGGGCTTTAGCAGAGGACAATGAGGTGATCGTCTGTTTGACATCTTCAACGGTTATGGGAGCGTTGAGAGTCTCTAAGTGTTCCCTCTGAAGTTTGGGAAGGTGGACCCTAGCCAGGAAAGCGTCGGCCTCGAGTTGGTCTGTAGGATCCGCCGAGTATAACTGCGTATAATAGTCGACTAAGACTTTACTAATCTCAGTAGGCGAAGTGACTAACGTGCCAGCTGAGTTTTTCAGGGCAGAGACATGGGTAGGGCGTCTGGGTCCCGCGCACAGCCTCGCTAGAAGTTTGCCGGCCTTGTTACCATATCTGTGGAAGTGTAAGTTAGCGTACGAATTCTTAGCCAATTCTTGTTGTTCCGCCCAAAGGTCGAATTCACGCTTGGCTTTTCTCCAATCATGTATATTGTCAGATGTGCGGTTAAGTGTCAGGAGTTCATGAGCCGAGCGCAGAGCCTCACTCGCTCGTAGATAGCTTTGTCTGGCATGTCTCTTAAATTGCGCGGTGTATGAGATTATTTTACCTCTCAGGAAGGCCTTTCCTGCTTCCCAAAACAGGTTGGGGTTTGTGAGGTGTGGTTCGTTGTTAGAGGTGTATTCCTCCCATGCCGCAGAGAGCGTGTGTCGGAAGTCCTCACTGTTTGCCAGGTATGAGGGGAACCGCCATACGCGAGGGGAAGAGGAGGGTTGGGCATTTATCAGATGTATGGCAATGGGACTATGGTCAGAGATTCTAGCATCTGCAATTACTGAGTCACTGAGCATGGGAAGAAGTGCAGGGGAGGCAAAAAAGTAATCGATGCGGGAGAATGAGTTATGGGGTGGGGAGTAGAAGGTATAGTCGCGGTCAGTCGGATGTTCCAACCGCCATACGTCAAGGAAGTGTATGGAGTCCATGGCCTGTGTGAGCAACGACGGGGCTGAAGTCGGAGCGGTATGCCTGGGTGGAGTGCGCTTCGTGTCGCTTACCCGGTCAATAGTTGCGGATATAACCGAGTTAAAGTCCCCACCCACCAGATGTAGGGATCCCGGAGCAGCTAGAATCCATGTCACCATGTCTTGGAAGAATGAGATGTCAGGTGAGTTAGGCGCATATATGTTGGTGATGGCTATGTCTTTGTCCGCTAGGGTTAGGTGAATAGTAATTTTACGGCCCATCGAGTCAGTCTGTACATCCCTAAGAGTATGTCTCAGGTTTTTGTGTAGGAGTATGGCCACCCCAGCTTTGCGTCCTATGGCAGGGGAGCCATATACAGTCCCCACCCACAACTTACGTAGACGAGTTAAGTCATCCGTGGAGAGATGGGTCTCTTGAAGTAGTGCCACATCTGCCCGAAGACGCTTTAAGTGTCTAAGAATGGACATGCGTTTGTTCGGAGATCGCAGCCCCTTAACGTTCCATGAAACAACCTTTAGGTGATTCCCAGTCGCTGAAGAGGCCATATCTGAGCCGGAGTTATGTATTGAGCTAGTGGTGGGAAGCATAGTCCCCCTCCAAGAGTCACGTCAGCAGCCTGAGGGTCACCCAAACATTGCAAACTTTCTGAGGATACGGGTAAAACACAGGTAATCATATATAGTGCGAACATTAAGTTAGAACAAGGAGAAAATAAGAAAATAGCATAAAAACAATAATAACATAAAGGCCTAAACTCTAGGCATCTAACAGATAGGAGGGACTTCACTTTTTTCCACATGAAAGTGAGACGCATAGCAGGGCTCCCGCAGAACGCCAGGTCCCTATTCCCAACAATAGAACAAGAGCTTCGGGGGGGAATGCAGAGGGGAGGGTGGGGGGGGGGGAAGGAGAGAAAGGGAACAGTTGGCTGTGCGAGGAGTGAGTTTCAAGGGGATAGCAATAGCGGCAAAGCATAGACACGGGGGGGGGATAAAAAGAAAAGTGAGGTGATACTACCCGCTTCACTCGGGTCTACCGGGATGAGAAGACTCCGAGATGTGTCCTCAGCGGCTGTCCGTGCAATCCGCGTGAGTGGTGTAGCGACTCCGCTTGTATGGTTGTTTGGTAGGACTGCCGGGTTGCTTGCGGGATGCGGATGGAGTAGTCGGTTGAGATGAGGAGCCGTCTTCAGAGTTGGTGAGGTCCATTCCTGGAGCAGCTGATTCCAAGTATCGATCCGCCTCATCTGGTGATGTGAAAGTGAGGTGTTCTCCGGTCCTGGTTTGAATGTGGAGGATGGCTGGGTAGTGCAGGGAGAATCTGACCTGGTCACGGTGCAGGGTCGAACAGATGGTCGAGAAGGCTTTACGTTGTTTCATCACCTCGACAGAGTAATCTGCAAAAAGCAAAAGTTTGGCCCCATCAACCGAGAGGGAACGCGTGCGACGGAATGCCTGCATAATGGCAGTTTTGTCCGCATAGTTCAGATATTTCACAATGACGTGTCTGGGTTTGGCGCGATTCTCCGCGTATTGACCAAGGCGATGGGCACGTTCGACGGAGCAAGGTATGCGGAGTCCCAGTTGTTCAGGGATGATTTTGGCACATACATTAGCGAGCTGGCCATTAGGGACGGACTCTGGCAGGCCAATAATGCGCATATTGTTCCTCCTGGAACGGTTCTCAAGGTCGTCCAATTTGCTCCAGAGTTCCCTGTTTTCAGTAGTCAGTCGGGCAAGCTGTGCAGACTGAGCGGTGGAGTCATCTTCCAAGGAAGAGATTCTGTCCTCAGTTTGTGTGATCCTCTGGGCCTGAGACTGCAGTTCCAGGTGGAGCTGCTCAAGGCCCCTTTGCACAGCAGCATCCACCGTGGCGGAGAGAGTGGGTCCCAGCAAGGCAACCACTTGCTGAGCGATGGCCGCCGGGGATGCAGGGTCGACTGCTTGTATATCCGAGGCAGCGTGCGTGTGAGGGGAATCTCCGGAGCATGTCGCGGCCGCCATCTTGGCTGCACTTGAAGCCGCGTCTACTGCGGGAGGCGCCGAGGATAAGACTCGGGCGTAGGATCGCTCTACAAAGCGATCCATCTGTGTCCCCACAGCAGCGGGGGAAAGATGGGGTTACCCCGAAGTTGTGAGCGGGCGTTAATAGCCGGTAATGGGAGGACGGCGGCGGGAGCAGCGTCTCCTCACTCCTGTCTCATGTGGCGCCGGAACCGGAAGCCTGGCTCCGAGATTTTAACTGGAACAATTCTTGTAATTATACATGGAAAAAAAAAAAAACTCCACATAGTGTAGTATGTTCAAAAAGGAGAGCCTGTATTAGGCTGGATAAAATACAAAGAAATAAAAACAGAGAGAAATACCAGTCCTATGGAAAGATCTGGCACACGTGATCACATGAATACAAAAGACCGTGGTAGTTGGGTATGTAAAAAAGCTATGTACCCGACATGTTTCGAGCTAAAGGCTCATCAACTGGGGCATAGCTCATTCACCCACTCCACGCCATATATATACTAGAATGATGATTCATTGTGTCTCAAAACAGCTGCAATCAATTCGTTTGAAAAAGCCAATCATTGTGAAGTCTGGTTAACTACGCCCACTGGTGTCTGCAAGGAACCCCACCGATCATACATGTTACGCCATACGGTCAGTAGGTCAGTAGGTGGACTGAAGGGGTGGCTCCCCTTCAGTCCACCTGGCCTCATCTATCCATCAGAATGCATGTGCCTCCATTGTGGGGACGCTCACTGTTTAGTGTTAGGACCACAGATTACAGGGTGCCTTGGCGCGGCTCTGTGGCTCACGCATGCGTTTGCAAATGCATGAGAACAAAACCCCTGTTTTTACCGCATACTGTTAGACAGGTTAATTGGTTGTCTGCAAGCTGGTCGATAAGTAGGCTTGGTTTTTCCCTGGGCATTCCCCAGACTTTTGTTGTAAAAGGTTATAGAGTAACACTAATATAAAAAGGTCAATATAAATACAAGTACACAGAAATATTAATATAGTCCAGGTAGCGCTTTAGCATAAATCAATATTCATGTTTTCTAATGGTACAAAGTCCATATGATGAGATCGCAAAAATGGAATCAAAAGTTGATATGAATAAACAGTCCACTTAATCCCAAGGAGAAAGAAGCAGAAAGCAATCTTGCTGCGGTCCTGTATGTCACCACCCCACACGTGCTCAGAGAAAAACAATTTCTATACAATTTCCTTTTGGTTTATCAAAACTACCGAATAGAAGGACCTAGCTGAACAATCTGCTCAATTTTTATAAAATCAGACAGTCTCTTGCACTACATAGTTGATGGTAGTTCTAAAGGAGATTGTACAATCAGATTGTATGGCATATGGCCACCTTAAAGGAAGAAGTAGAAAAGTGGTTGGAAATAAAACAAAGGTGATGTAATGATGAGGGAGGTGTGGTCTAGAAAGGTAACATACACCCTATTCTGTGATGCAGTAAGGCAGTGCATAATAGGATATGACATTTCCTTCATGGTCACATGATGATACAGGAAGTGATGGGCTCAGATGCTATTGTTAACATTTTATAACTGAGAGGTGCAAATTTAAAGGTGCTATGGACTAGGTAAGTGAGAGATAAACACATTGAGATGGCTTGGGCAGAAAATACATAAAAAAGGCTTTCATTTTTTATGAAAAGTGAAATTCTACCTGAAAAGGTGAACGTAGCCCTTAATGGTTAATAGAGACATATAGCAAATCACATGATCGTAGATAGCACAGTGCTTGTTATCAAAAGTACCCATTATTAGCAAAGGACTTCAATGGGGGACACATCTATCCAATCCCGGAGTCCATAGCATCACCACTGGCTGAGTTATATCAGCTACCTGGAAGTTGGGATGGTCCACGGAACGCAAGGCTATCGGGAAATGATGTCACACACTGAAGGATGCCCAGGATGCAAAAGCATTGTGCGCACACAAAGTGGATTTATATCATTTGTAGCTATATTATACATTTTTGGAATATATTTGCATAACATTTTTGTTTCAAAACTTTAATAAGCCCATTAATACCATACCAGAGTCCCTGACTATGTCCAATTGTGATGAAACATGTAGGGTGGAGATTTTACTATTTTGATTTTGTGTGCACTTTTTTCGCCTGGATGTGGAAATTAAGATGGTCACCGTTTTCATATTTCTAATTGTTCAATGTGCCTGGTATCTGCTTTCTAACATCTACAATGGTTGAAACATATTATCTTAGTGTAAAGTTTTTCTTGTTTTTGAATAGTATAATATAGTATAGTATGAATAGTATAAAGGAACATTTAAATTGAGCCCCTCGGATTGCTGAGACAATCTGTGGATCTAAAATGACCTAAACTTCAATTGTCTGGCCTCACACATTGCCTTTCCTACCTTCTGAGTGTTCAGCATGTCTTAATTTCTTGCTAAACTATCAGGCTTAACCCCTTGCCAACCAGCTCACGCAGATATACTGCCGCAGGCTCTCCTGCATGAACCGATGTACCTGTACATCGGTCCATGCAAGGAGGATAGCCGGTAAAATGCAATCGTGGTAAGGAGAGGCGGAATGGGAAACTGCATGTAAATACGATCATTCCCCATCCTATAAGATCACATGACAGAGATCGACTGTTCCCAGTAATCAAGAATTGTGATCTCTATAATGTTTCAGTAAGCCCACCCCACCCCTACAGCTGGAACATGCTGAGGGAACACACTTAGCCTCTTGATTGCCCCCTAGTATTAACCTCTTCCCTGCCAGTGACATTTTTACATCGATCAGTGCATTTTTTATAGCACTGATCAATGTAATAATGTCACTAGTCCCAAAAAAGTGTAATTTGGGGTTAGATTTGTCCACTGCAATCTCGAAGTCCCGCTAAAAATAGCAGACTGTCGCCATTACCAGTAAAAAAAACAATACAAATAAATAAAAGCCCCTAAATCTATCCCGTAGTTTGTAGATGTGATAACTTTTGTGCAAACCAACCAATATACCCCCTTTGTGATTTTATATATATATATATATATATATATATATATATATATATATGTATATATATATATATATATGTATATATATATATTTGTAGAAGAATATATATCAATGATACATTTTTATAAAAAACATATTTTTTTTTTATATGCATTATAGCAGAAAGTAAATTTAGAAATAAAAAAAAAAAAATTGTTGGTCTTTTTTTTTGTTAATAGTGCAAAAAAAAAATACCACCAAAAGAAAGCTCTATTTTACCCTAATACATTCCCTGTGGTTGTGAACCCTTTACATAAATCTGGTGAAGGGAATATCCTCAGTTGATACACAGAGATTGAAACAAATCCTCCAACATAGTTTGTACCTTTTTTATCTGCAGCATTCTCTTCTCTACATTCATTTGAAGTGCATCATTTGTAAAGCTTGTCTGAGATTCCACAAAACAGAAGGTGGAAAGCTGAAGTTATACTCTGCGGGTGTCGGTGAGGAGAGCTCTGAGAGCTGATTACACAGAACACAGGAACAGAGTCAAGGCTGTCAATTAGCTGGAGATCCCTACCCTGTCACCTTATTTCTCTGGGTGTCAGGAAAACGTGTCAGAAATGACTCATGCTGATAGCAGGGGAATGAAGCAGCAGTTTTGAGTTTTAGAGTAGATCTCACTCTATCGATCACGACGATACCTCACATGTGTGGTTTAAACACCATTTTCACATGCAGGCACGACTTACGTATATGTTCGCTTCTGCGCACGAGCTCGGTGGGACGAGGTCCTTAAAAAAAGTTTTTCATATTTATTGAAATTTTTAACTTGACACTGTCCTTTCAAAATAAATATTTGAGGTCACCTTTATTCCTATTACAAGGAATGTAAACATCCCTTGTAATAGAAAAAAGCATGATGGGACGGACTTCTTAAATGTGACATCTGGGGTCAAAAAGACCTTGTATCTCACATTTACACTTAAATGCAATAAAAAAAAAAATGTATTTTTTTTCTAAAAAAAATGTTTTCCCCTTTTTAGACAATTTGGCGGAAGTGACATTTGTTGTCGCTTCCGTCATCCAATGTTATTGAGCCGAGTGGGGGTTCACCTTTCCCTCACTCGGTCCCTCGATCGACACCATCGCTACCGATGGCTCCGATAATCGGTGGAGACTATCGGAGCATGTCGGGAGAGGGGCCCTCTCCTGCCCCCGATTAAAAGTGGTCTTGCGGCGAATCCACTGTGGAGACCACTTTTGTCAGCAAGAGGACCCCCCGTCGATTAAGAATATACCAGGGTTATGGCATCTATCTGCTGCCATAACCCTTGTATTCTACATTAAAATATGTCATATGACATGTCCTTTAGAACTGGACGGGAAGTGGTTGAGGTAAAAATGTGTTAGGACTTGCTGTGCCCCTCTCACCCTCTAAACAACCCACTCCTGAATCAATCCAATGCTGTGCCCGGCTGTAGTCTTCTCTCCCTATTCACACACAAAATGACAGGCAGCGGCAAAGAGCCTTTGACTTCTGCTGCTGTCAATCAAATAAGTGAGAAGGGATCAAAGGGTCAACAGACACACACAGCCTGGCTCGAGATTAAGCCTGCATTTCTGCCCCTATAGCAAGCAGCTTGCTATTTGTTAGACAGAGAAGAGGAGGAGCAGACTGTGTGGGTGGGGGACCCCAGATTGGCAGACAGAGAAGAGAAGGAGCAGACTGCGTGGGTGGGGAACCCCAGAAGAGGAGGTTCAGAGTTGCACTGTTACATTACCATTGCACAGAGCAGGTAAGTATAACATGTTTTTTAGGAACCTTTAACCACTTAGCAACCACCTGCCGAAAAATAACGGCGGCAAGGTGGTTGCTTAACTCTGGGATCACGTTATATAACGTGATTCCAGAGTTGCGCTCCCGCGCGCCCCCTGGGGGGCAATACTCTGGGGGGCAATACTCCGGGGGCAATACTCTGGAAATACTCTGGGGGGCATTACTCTGGGGGGGCAATACTCTGGCAATACTCTGGGGGGCAATACTCTGGCAACACTCTGGGGGGCAATGCTCTGGCAATACTCTGGGGGGCAATACTCTGGCAATACTCTGGGGGGCAATACTCTGGCAATACTCTGGGAGGCAATACTCTGTCAATACTCCGCAATACTCTGGGGGGCAATACTCTAGCAACACTCTGGGGGGAAATGCTCTGGCAATACTCTGGGGGGCAATACTCTGGCAATACTATGGCAATACTCTGGGGGGCAATACTCTGGCAATACTCTGGGGGGCAATACTCTGGGGGGAAATACTCTGGGGGGCAATACTCTGGGGGGCAATACTCTGGGGGGCAATACTCTGTCAATACTCCGCAATACTCTGGGCATACACTGCAATACTCTGGGCATACTCTGCAATACTCTGGGCATACTCTGCAATACTCTGGGCATACTCCGCAATACTCTGGGCATACAGCGCCCCTGTCCCCGTGAGCTCGCATGCAGAAGCGAACGCATACGCAAGTCCCACATATGAAAACGGTGTTCAAACCACACTTGTGAGGTATCGCTGCGAACGTTAGAGTGAGAGCAATAATTTTGGCCCTAGACCTCTTCTCCAACTAAAATGATGTAACCAGTAAAAATATTTAAAGCGTCACCTATGGGGATTTTTAAGTCGCAAAGTTTGGCGCCATTCCACGAGCGTGTGCAATATTGAAGGGTGACATGTTGGGTATCTATTTACTCGGCATAACTTCATCTTTAATATTATGCAAAAACATTGGGCTAAATTTAATGTTTTTTTTTTAAAAGCACAAAACTGTTTTATTTCCAAAAAAAATGTGTTCGAAAAATTGCTGTGCAAATACCATGCGCGATAAAAAGTTGCAACAACCGCCATTGTATTCTCTAGGGTCTTTGCTAAAAAAGCATATATAATGTTTTGGGGTTCTATGTAATTTTCTAGCAAATAAGTGTTGATTTTTACATGTAGGAGAGAAATGTCATAATTGGTCTGGGTGTTCCAGAACTCCTGATGGCGTTCCCTGCATGTTGGGCCTCTGTATGTGGCCATGCTGTGTAAAAGTCTCACACATGGGGTATCGCCATATTCGGGAGGAATAGCAGAATGTGTTTTGGGGTGTAATTTGTGGTATGCATATGCTGTGTGTGAGAAATAACCCGCTAATATGAAAATGTTGTGGAAAGAAAATAAAAATGAAAAAAATCTTGATTTTGCAAAGAATTGTGGGAAAAATTACAACTTCAAAAAACTCACAATGCCTCTTTCTAAATACCTTGGAATGTCTTCTTTCCAAAAAAGGGTCATTTGGGGGGTATTTGTACTTTTCTGGCATGTTAGGGTCTCAAGAAATGAGAGAGGCTGTCAGTACATCAGGTGTGATCAAATTGATCAATTTTCAGTAATTGGTACCATAGCTTTTAGACCCTATAACTTTCACCCAGACTAAATAATATCTAATTTTTTTTTGTTTTGTTACCAAAGATATGTAGCAGTATACATTTTAGGCCAAGTTTATGAAGAAAAATTACTTTTTTGCAAAATGTTATAATAGAAATGAAGAAAAATTCATTTTTTTACAAAATTTTCTTTCTTTTTTCATTTATAGTGAAAAAAATAAAAACCGCAGAGGTGATAAAATACCACCAAAATAAATCTCTATTTGTGGGAAAAAAAGGACAATAATTTCATTTGGTTACAGTGTTGTATGACTGAGTTATTGTCATTCAAAATGTGAGAGCACCAAAAGCTGAAAATTGGTCTGGTTATTAAGTGGGTTTAAGTGCCCAGTAGTCAAGTGGTTAAAGACACTTTAAAATGCATAATGTTAATTATAGAACTAAAAATCCTTTTATCAGTAAGCCTGCACTGTTCTAATAAACACTGAATATCCAGATACCCAGTTCTGACAGGTTCTCTTTAAAGCTGAACGCCAAGCATAAACATTTCCATATAAATATATTCCTTAATAACCTAGAAGGTTATAAATCCACTTTGTGTGTACTAAATGCTTTTATAAACCTAGCTATCACTTTGTAAATGTAATGATGACATCATCATCGTGCTGCACATAACCTGGGAGCTGTGGAAGGAGCCTGTGAGGTCCACCAACATGCTGAAAAACTGCAGAAAACTAAATGGGAGGCGGATACAAGACCAGTCACCCTGTAAAAGGAAAGAGAGTAGCAGTGACTGATCTTTATTACAGAACTCTCCTATACAGAGATAAATAGGGGAGATTTACTAAAACTGAGAATTACAACATTTATTGCAACTGTGCATGGTAGCCAAGTCTAACTTCAACTTGTTCAATTAAGCTTTGACAAAAAAAAAAAAGGAATCTGATTGACTTCTATGCACAGTTGCACTAGATTTTGCATCCTCCAGGTTTAGTAAATCCACCTCAAAGTTTAATGCTGGAATACTGCACAAATCTGGAGAAATAAACAAAGCACACCAATATTCATTTAACCACTTAAGACCCGGACCAAAATGCAGCAAATGACCTGGCCAGTTTTTGCGATTCGGCACTACGTCGCTTTAACTGACAATTGCGTGCGACGTGGCTCCCAAACAAAATTGGCGTCCTTTTTTTAACACAAATAGAGCTTTCTTTTGGTGGTATTTGATCACCTCTGCGGTTTTTATTTTTTGCACTATAAACAAAAATAGAGGGACAATTTTGAAAAAGAAAATCAATATTTTTTTCCTTTTTGCTATAATAAATATCCCCCAAAAATATATAAAAAAACTATTTTTTCCTCAGTTTAGGCCGATACGTATTATATTTTTGGTAAAAAAAAAATCGCAATAAGCGTTTATCGATTGGTTTGCACAAAATGTATAGTGTTTACAAAATAGGGGATCGTTTTATTGCATTTTTATTAATATTTTTTTTTTTTACTACTAATGGCGGCGATCAGCGCTTTTTTTTGTGACCGCGACATTATGGCGGACACATTGGACAATTTTGACGCATTTTTGGGACAATTGTCATTTTCACACCAAAAAATTCAATATAAATGCATTGTTTACTGTGAAAATGACAATTGCAGTTTAGGAGTTAACCACTAGGGGGCGCTGAAGGGGTTATGTGTGACCTCATATGTGTTTCTTACTGTAGGGGGGCGGGGCTGGACGTGTGATGTCATTGATTGTGTTTCCCTATATCAGGGAACACACGATCAATGACAGCGACACAGTGAAGAACGGGGAAGCTGTGTTTACACACAGCTCTCCTCGTTCTTCAGCTCCGGGGACCGATTGTGGGACTCCAGCTGTGATTGGGTCCACGGGTCCCGCGGCCGTGGTCACGGAGCTTCGGTCCGCGTCCGAATATGACCCACCCCTTTCTGTCAAGGCCACACCCATTTCTGTTTAAGACCCACCCTGGCATTTTTGAGTGGGGTCACTAATTCTGAGGGCCTGGGGGGGCAATTGATTCCCTTAATTTGCATAGATTTCCTCTTACTGCCTGTTTGGCTATAGGACAGGAAGTGAAGGGTAATCTCTGCAATGGGACAGGGATGGTAAAAAATAAACTGACCAGGGCTATAACCCTCCCTTACTCTATCCAAAATGAAAAAAAAAATTGTAGCCTATAGTTCTACATTAAGCACAAATTGCAGATAATTTTATAGAGAGGAATAATAAGATATAACCATGCCAATGGTGCAGCAGAAAACATATAGCACAGTGAGGAAGGTTTGTGGTCCATAATGATAAGACAGTCAAAATTAGAAGCAGAGAACACCCCACAGTTGCGCATACCGGAAGCAGGTCAGCTGTGTTATGGGGGCACTAGACTAATTTGCCTCTCAACCTAGTCCACCCCATAAGACTGGCACTACACTAACAGTGTAGTGCAAGCCGGCATTGACTCCCCGTGTTGCCACCCTGCAAAGTGCTGCCCTAGGCCTGGGCCAGGATACAGTGTTGTGTATGACCACTGTTTTCAATATCTCTGTACATTGTATTTGCTAAAAAAACATTTTTTGACTAAGTTTTCTGACTTCCTACGGACACCACCAAATGTGGAAGGGAGTTTCACAACCTTACCGTTTTAAGAACCCATTATGGAGTTTGATATTGAACAGCTTCACTACAACTTCATTGTATGCCTGCAAGTCTTCTTTGGAGACTTTAGGTTACCCAGCAGCCTCTGGAACATTGAACAAGAATAACGAAAACTAACGTTAAAGGAAAGTCTTACAACTTCATCAGTAACAGTCCATTTATTTCTTACTGATTTACTTTCAATAGATTTTTATTATTATTTAGTAACAGATATCAGTAGAACATAAGTACAGAAACATTACAAGATACAGTATAGAACCAACTTGCATGTAATGTAAAAAGAAAACAGATGCACATGTGATGTCATACAATATAATATAGTAACATAGAATAGTAATATAGAAGGTGGGAATTTTATCATAGACATGTATATGGTGTGGCTTACATATCTCACCGATAAACCAACAACTCTGTGTATTGCTATCTTCAAACCAAACAGCAGTGCTATGACATTAGTAACGTCATATCAATCCCAGAACGCTTATGCCCATAGCGTGTCATCTATTCCAATCAGCCTGGAGATACACCGAATATCTAGTGGAGGTTTTAGAGACCCCCGCAACAGGGAGACGCCCCCCGAGAGCCCCGATAGGGAACACACTGCTCCCAGGGTGCCACCCCCCACCCAGCCGACCCCCACCGCCCCCACAGCTTCCGCTTACCAGTTTCAAAGTAAACATAACAGAGGCACATGCTCCCACTACTAATACTTAGTCACTTAGTCACAACTGTAAAAGAAAAAGATGAGAAGAGTAGAAGAATAATAAGCAGCTAGTACACATAGATATATGAAGAAGAAAAGAGAGAAAGAGTATAGCAAAGGGGAAGGGGAGGAAGGGGAATCCTGAGAAAGTACAATGATCCAAAATAGAGTACACCAGAATATCAAGGATTGTCTGCCCATCGTTTATACCAGTCAAACCATGGTTTCCAGGTCCGCCATCCACCATCAAAGTTGTTCTGTGACGCCATAAACATTTTTTCGTATGTAATATGAAGATTAGTTGTCTTGATTACTTCCTTAAGGGAAGGCAGCTCTGTAGACCTCCATCTCCTCACTATCTCCAGTCTCGCACTCAGTAGTACTTGCGAAATTATGCATCTACGATTGCCAGGGATCCTATCAATCCCTAGGGAAAGTGTTGCAAGGCCCAAATCGAAGGTCAGTCGTGAACCTGTCAGGCGACCTATAAGGCCAAACACCTCTCCCCAGAAATGTTCTATTTTAGGGCATTTACCCAGTATGTGCAATAGGGTCCCTCTCGCCCCACACTCCCTCCAACAAAGAGGGGAGTATGTCTTACTAAACCCTGCTAACCTAGCCGGGGTTAGGTACCAACGAAGCAATATTTTTTGTGACTGTTCCCATAAATTTACGCTCTTCGTGGCTTTGTAGGTGGAAGCCACCGCACTTTTCCATTGGGATAGTGCATACATGCTACCTAAGTCTAGTTCCCATGTCCTCATAGATGGTGTTTTATCCATAGTCTTTTTCTTCCCAAGTAAATTGTAAAAAAGAGATATGCCTTTGATAGAGGTATGGGCATTAGATAAATATATATATACCTGCCAAGGGACTTCAATGTGGGTCATTAAAGGGGTTGCTAATAGGTGTGAGATCTGATTGTAGGCATAACGGTCTCCACCTGTCAATCCGAATTCAATCTGGAGGGACCGGAAGGTTTTGAGCGCTGGGCCCACCCGTAGGTCCTCAAGCACTGAAACTCCTCCAGCTATCCATGTACGTATGTTTAGATTAGGGATAACTAAATGCAGACTAGAGACAGGAAGATGGAGAGTCTTATGGTCGGGGTCTACTATGGTGTCATCCAAAAAATTTCTCCACATCTGGAAAGTTACCACAATGGTAGGTGACAGACCCGGCGGGGGACCGGGTATATTCCCAACAGACAGCAACAAGTCGTATAGGGTATAATGGAGACACTGAGAGGCCTCCAATTCATACCACCTAGAGGTGGTTCCTCCTGGAAACCACTGCTTTGCCTGAGCCAGGATGGAGGCCGCATAGTAATCTTTAATGATGACAAGACCTGCTCCTCCCGTTAGTTTAGATTTCAACAATTTATGCATAGCACACTTAGCTTTCTTACCCTGCCATAGATATTTATTAATTTGAGACTGTGCCGAGGCAAAGAACTTTTCAGGCACCGGAACAGGGAGGTTTCTAAACAAAAAAATAAATTGAGGCAAGATCATCATCTTAAATGCAGCCAACCGCCCTGACCAGGTCGATTCCTTCCAGGAAGGGGGTGTAATTAGCCTTCACCAGGTTTTCCACTTTGGCAGTCAATGTTATACCTAAATACTTAATGCCGTCATCCTTCCACTTGAAGGGGAATCGGGACTCAAGTACGGTACGTGTAGTAGAATTAACACCTAACCCCAGAATGAAAGACTTGCTTTCGTTAACTTTATAGTACGACACCTTGTTAAATAGTTTTAAAGCATCAGATGCCGCAGCAAGGGAAGGACCCACCTCGGACATAATTAATATTATGTCGTCGGCAAAAAGGCTTATCGAGTGTGTTCGACTACCAACTTTGAACCCTCTAATATCCGGATGGGACCTCACGTGTATGGCGAAAGGTTCCATTACTAAATTGAATATAAGAGGTGATAAGGGGCATCCTTGCCTCGTTCCATTAGATATAGTGAATGGAGTGGATAGGATGCCCGACGTAAGAACTCTGGCTGAGGGTGTGGAGTACAAAGCCAGAATAGCGGACAATATATTGCCCCCAAATCCAAAATACTCTAGTGCTCTTTTCATGTATGACCAATGCACTCGGTCAAAGGCCTTCTCCGCATCCAAAGAGAGGAGCAGAGAAGGCCTTCGCTGTACCTGTGCCAAATGGATAATATTAATCATCCGCCGAGTAGCATCTGACGTTTGCCTGTGTTTCGTGAAACCAGTTTGGTCCGGGTGGATCAGCAATGGCAAGATATCCACCAGACGTAAAGCTATAAGTTTTGCGTATAATCTTAACGTCGATGTTCAATAAAGAGATCGGTCTAAAATTAGAGGGTTGGGTGGGCTCCTTCCCCGGCTTAGGCAAGGTAATAATCAATGCTTCTAACATTTCTGGTGGAAAAGAGGCAGAGGCAGCAGCAGCGTGGAATACTTTCAACAACTGAGGGGAGAGAATCGAGTTGAATACCTTGAAATATTCACCACTGAAACCATCTGGGCCTGGTGATTTATTTATAGGGAGGGATTCAATAACTTTGGTTAGTTCTTGAGCAGTAAATGGTGAGTTTAAAAAGGCGAGATGTTCTGGTGACAATGTAGGGATATCTAGTTTGCTCAGAAATAGTTCAATGCCCTCTGTGGAGGGTTGAGTAGTTGAGGGATCATCCTTCAAATTGTATAAAGAACTATAGTACTCACTAAAGGCATCTGCCATCTCTTGGGGGTGGTATAGGTTCTGACTTGACCTGTGGTGAAAAAGAAAGGGGATTTTGGTCTTATACCTATGACCTTTAAGAGTATTTGCTAATAACTTACCCGCCTTATTGCCAGTAGAATAATAGGACATCCTAAGTTTTTTAGTTATCCATTCAAAATCATCTAAAAGTAGGATCCTAAGGTCATATCTAAGTTTACTCAATTGTTCAGTAACTATTGGGGTAGTATTAGACTTATTACGTACTTCTAATTTGGCGATATGGTCTGTTAGTTCAGTCACCCGCTGCTGCCTCTGCCTTTTAATTCTTGCCCCCAACTGAATGCCTATACCACGCATATACGCCTTATGGGCGTTCCACACTACATAAGGGTTTTGGACCGAACCTACGTTGTCAGCAAAATTTTTTACCAAATGCGATTTAATCTGTTCCCTTGTATCAGCATGCTGTAAAAGAAAATTGTTAAACCTCCATACAGGGCTGCGGTTGGAGGGAATAGAGTCCTCCACCGTCAGAACCAGTGACGCGTGGTCAGACCACGTGATCGTGTTAATCTCAACTGACTTAGTTTTCAACAAGACCTGTTGATCTACCAGGAAAAGGTCTATTCGGGTATATACCCCATGCGGTGGAGAAAAATAGGTGAAGTCCCTCTCATTGCTGTGCAAACAGCGCCAGGCGTCAAAGACACCCTGACGGTGTAATAGTGGTAATAGAGAAGGTTGGTGGCGTGTGGATTTAGAGGTAGAGTCAATTCCGGGGTCAGGAACGATGTTGAAGTCCCCGCAGAGTATAAGGTAACCCTTTCGGACTGCAGAAATTTTCCTGGCAACTTTGTTGAAAAAACGGATTTGGCGAGTGTTGGGGGCATATACAGTAGCTATGGTATAAATGACAGAGTTCACTTTGCAGATTAATATAAGAAATCTCCCCAGTGGATCTTGGATCTGTGCATGCAAAGAGAAGGCAACCGAGTCTCGTATGGCAATCAATACCCCTTTGGTTTTGATGTCCGCGTTAGCCGTAAATACGTGGGGGAAGCACTTATGTGAGCACTTTGGAGGTGCTGTACTGCTGAAATGAGTCTCTTGAATGCAAAGAATATCCCCATTATGCAATAAGGCCTCTCTCCACATAGATTTTCGTTTCACTGGATGGTTCAGTCCTTTAACATTCATAGATACAACTCTCAGCGGCATTATAGAGATACAGAGTATATGCTATGAAGGCCGATCCGCTCACGGGACCAGTGCGCAGCATGGTCCATGACCACAGTGGTAAGGTGGTAACAGGCAACATCGATGTACTCACTTTTTGAGAGTCGAGGCGATGGACGTTCAGTGAGGGTCAGGTTCAGCCGAATGTCTTTTTTCGATCGCCTATTATGAGGTGTTGACATCTGCGTACTCATCTTCTCAGGTAGGGGTGGTGGAGAAAGGATAAAGTGTGAATAAGGCAGGACTAAAGAAAAACAAAAAGTAAAAAATTTAAAGAAAATATTCAAACAGCAAAACAATGCTGCTGTGATCAAAACAGCAGCTAGAGTGTGTGACAAGTCAAACCGGGCAGCGAACAGCTGCAACATTAAAGGGGTATAAAGGTCAATGACGACCAGTCCAGGGTAGCCAAGGGATACAATATCATCTCCAGAGTTCCCTCCCTATTACATTAAGCATGAGATTTTGCATTTCTTGGTGTCACCTGCTTCCATCCGGAGTCCACCTGGCGTGGAGTGCTAGTCATGGTCTGCGTCTCATCGTCATCAGGAAGGATGTTCCATTCCCTAAGGAGGTCAAGACCTTTCTCCAAGGAAAAAACAGTATAGTTCCTGTTGTCCTTGGTGATGGATAGCTTAGTGGGGTAGCCCCAGCGGTATATTATTTTATGGTTGCGAAGAATTTTCGTTACAGAGTTGAGGTTCCTTCTCTTCATCAATGTGTATTGTGATAGGTCAGCGAAAAATTGCACGTTTCGGCATTGCTCCGGGATCTGTTCCCGTTTCCGCATTGCGGTCATGAGTTGTTCCTTAACGTGAAAAAAATGGAGGCGGAGCAACACGTCTCTCGGAACCTGATCCGACAGATGAGGTGGCTTCGGTAAACGGTGGATGCGGTCTATAGTGACGTCCAGATCAGTGAGGTCTGGTAGCAAGGCCTTAAACAAAGATATGGCATGATGTTGTAGGTCAGATTGCAAAACAGATTCGGGTATTCCCATGATTTTCAGATTATTCCTTCTGGCCCTGTCCTCGATGTCGGCCAGTTTGGCCTTAATCCAGTCTGTATCCGTCTCTCTCTCCTCATTAGCATCCACCAAGTCATTAATTGTAGAGGCATACTCCTTCATTTTGGACTCTATATGGTGTACTCTATGACCCATCTCTTGTATGTCCCCAGATAAGCGGTGCATGCATGATGCCATGTCAGCTTGCAAGGTGCTTCTCAAAGAGATCAACATGTCCTTGAGGACAGTGTCCAATACAGGCTGATTTTGTGTGGGGAACGATATTATGGACTCAGGCAGATCTCTGGTGTCCTCCCCTGAATCTGAGGCCTGGCTAGCTGACGGGCTGGTAGGCCTGTTATTCGTCTGTCCTTCCATGCGGGGCTTTGATTTGGCCGGGCTACAGGAGGAAGGTGTAGGCGGGGGAGAGGAGAGTGTCAGCGGTGTGGGATGGGAGCGAGTACCTTTCGCAGCTACCTGGGCTCTGGAGGAGTCCTGCTGAGGAGAGTAGGCCTCGGCGCCATCTTGCCCCACGCGACCTCCGGACGGAGCGAAAAAGTCCGTTAAGCGGTGCGGTTTCTTCACCGATCTCCGCTTCCCCGGCATGGCGGAGGTGCTGCAGGTGGTGTCTGCTCGAGACTAGGGTGGAAATCTGCAAGTGGAGGGTCGATACGAGCCGCTGGTATCCCTGTTGTGCCGGAGCTCCGCGCTCACACGTCCATCCGGCACTCGCGCCAAGCCACGCCCCTATTTCTTACTGATTTAATACATTGGATAAAAAGGTATGCTCTACTGCAAGACTTCTTGGGGCATATTTATAAAACAGCAATTGTGACATTTACCAAACACTGAAAGGGAATCAATCATTCTTAGGAAATTCAATTGCAGTGAATGATTTGTAAAAGTACATTCCCTGCTTAATAAATATACCTTCTAAATTTTTGTTATACATGGTCGTATAGACAGAAAAGACACCTTAAGAAGTAGTTAGAACTAAAGGGTTATTCTGTGAAAAGAATCTGGAGTAGGGTTAAAATTGGGTAACAAGGGATAAAGGCCTCATTCTCACTGTATTTTTGGCACAGCTAAATGCATGTGAAACTGCACACAATGTGCATTCTGAATTCCATGTCATTGTAGTCAATGCCACTGGGAGAGCATACAGCAAAGATAAGAACCATGGCATTGAATATTATGGCACAGCTATCATCATGCATAGTACATTGTTTCACATTCATTTAACTGTGCCAAAAATCACATGTGTGATCAAGGCCTAATTTAAGCCACCAATAAAAGCTCTTCCTTCAATCATTCTTTTGTGTCTTTGTTTCTCTCTGAATAGTCCTCTGTATGGCTCTCACCTTACATACTGTATTGTTTGTTTTCCCTGTATTAATCGTGGATTTTAAACTTGCACAGGACTAAAATTGAGTCCAGTGCAGTGGTAGTCAACTTTCATAGGGGCCTCAATTTGGTCCCTGACATGACCAAAGTGCTGCACACAATATTCAGTGAATCCAATGCTAAAGAAAGTTGTCAGAGACTGCAGACATACACTACAACAGGCATGCTGCAAAAGATGAACAGAGACTTCAGACATGGTACAGGGGATGTTTGAGACTGGGGGCTGTCATAAGCTAGAGACCACTAAAATCATTTGCTATTACAATCCTTTTTTTAAACAAATGCTTCCACATTTGTGCATCCTACAATCCACTTTAACCACTTAAGGGATGGTCGTGTGGCGTGGCACCCAAACAAAATTTATGTCCTTTTTATGTCCTTTTTGCATCAAATACAGCTTTCTTTTGGTGGTATTTGATCACCTCTGCGGTTCTGATTTTTCACGCTATAAACAAAAAAATAATGACAATTTTGAAAAACAAAAAGCAATATTTTTTACTTTTTGCTACAATTAAAATCCCCCCAAAAATATGAAGAAAACATATTTCTTCCTCAGTTTAGACCGATATATATTCTTCTTCAAATTTTTGGTAATAAGCATATATTGATTGGTTTGCGCAAAAGTTATAGCCTCTGCAAAATAGGGATGGCGGTGATCTGCAATTTTTAGTGGTACTGCAACATTGCGGTGATCAGATCAGACACTTTTGACACTTTTTTGGGACCATTGACAATCATACTGCGATCAGAGCTAAAAATAGCCACTGATTACTGTATAAATGTCACTGGCAGGGAAGGGGTTAACACTAGGAGGTGATCAAGGGGTTAAATGTGTTACCTAGGGAGTGTTTCTAACTGTGGGGGGATGGGACTGACTAGGGGAGGAGACTGATCGCTGTTCCTAATCAGTAGGAACAGGAGATCTGTCTTTCCTCCCCTGACAGAATGGAGATCCCCTTTTTGTCTCTGTCAGGAGCGATCGTAGGTGGCCGGCATCACACCTGCCGACCACACGCATCGGCTTCCAGTGTTGCTTCCGCCCGCTACAGCTCTTAAAGCTGCCGATGTACAGAAACTGTGATTTGCCCAGGGGAGCATAATGAATATAAGATCCTGGTATGCCTACTGCGGGAGAACCCATGCCGGATTTTTATTAAAAAATTTGGCGTGGAGTTCCCCCTATGATTTATACCAAACGCCGCGTGTAGAATTGGCGGGAATTCAAGTTGGATTCCCGTCGCTTCTATGGCGGCATTGTCCCCATCGCGGCAAGCCGGCTCGGCGATGGCTCCCGAGATGGGGCTCGTAGGAAGTCAATCTCGCCGAGAAAGGGAGCGAGATTGACACAATATCGCGGTCACCTACTGTAGGCAATACCTGTCGCAGTACAACTGCCACGGCTGGTCCTTAAGTGGTTAAATGTTTAGCTGCAAGAGCCATTTTTTTTTATTGCACACATGCATATATTTTGCATAGTAATGCACTTAAAGTATAACTTAAGGAAAAACTTTTTGGATAGAAAGGAGAGGGGTTAAAACACTTGTCAGATTTTATTGCTGTCTGTGCCCCCAATAAAGAGATTTACCCTCTCTATTTGTCCTAGTTACCATTATCATTGAAAGTGAAAGTAAATGAAAGTCTCACATTTTGGGTTGCCCCAGAAAAGTAATAGAGGGGAAATCTTCCAAAGGGGACACTGGACATGACTTAATTTTCAGGGATTTCCCTCACCCCTTGTTTGGTTAGGGGACAGGAAGTGAAGGTAAATCTCTGCAATGGGACACAGATGGCAAAAAATAAATAAAAAATTGGACAGGAGTTATAACCCTTCCTTGTTCTATCCACAATTTAAAAAAAGTTTTGCCCATAGTTCTACTTTAAAACCTCAGAACATTATATATTTTAATAAAAATATATGTTAAAATCTTATATTTATTTGTGTATATTAAAAAAAAAACATTAAAATTATCTGTACATTTTAAAAGATGAGACTAAATGAAGTAAATCGATACCACAAAAACAAGATTTAAAATTGTGTGCAAAACAGCAACAAACTACAATACCCAAATGTGTCAGTAATTGCCACTTTAATAACCTTTACAGCTTATCATTTTAAAGTCAATTATAAATAATGGCCCTAGAATAATTCCTCTCACAATGACATGTTTGGTAATCATACATGTCACACAATATTTGTTTTTGTAGCTGTGTGACTTGCATGTGCGTGGGTATGGGGGGGGGGGGGGGTCCTGTTCTTGTTTTTTTACATTTAGAGTGGTTGTACACCTCAGTCATCTGAGTAAAGCACATACAGTATGTCTGCAGTGTTTACTTATCTCTCTTCAAAGCTCTAAGGGGGTTATTTACGAAACGCGAATCGACTTTGTACTACAAGTGCAAAGTGCACTTGAAATTGCACTGAAAGTGTACATGGAAGTCCAGTCGCTGTAGACCTGAGAGGGACATGCAAGGAAAATTTACAAACAGCATTTTATCTTGCATATGATTAATCAGCAGAGCTTCCCCTCATTTCAGATCTACCCCTCAGATTTACAGCAACTGCACTTTCAAGTGCACTTGCAGTACAATTTCAAGTGCACTTTGCACTTGTAGTTTGCACTTGTAGTGCAAAGTGGATTTGCCTTTCGTAAATAACCCCCTAAGTGTTGTTTCTCTCTGGTGCTTCATTCCTCTTTTTTCAGCATGAGTGACTTCTGATAAGTTTTCCTGACATATGAGATAAACTTGTGTCTGGAGGGTGGGAGAGGGGGGGGGGGGGGCTCAGAACAGAGCTTGTCTATTCACAACACAGCTCCCCTGCTGTGTAAAGAGAGTGTGGGCCTTTCCTCCAATCAGCTCTTACACACTTTAACTGCAGTCTCTCTGCCCTCTCATCTGTGCTGCTGACAGATGAGTAAAGATTTTAAACACGATCTGCACTTTTGAAAGGAAGTACAAAGAAGACTACAGATAAACAAGTAAAACCTATGTAGGAGGATGTGTATAATCTCTGTGTATGATCTGAGGGTGACCACGTCACTGAGTATCTAACACTTTTTGCGTTTTAAATTAACTTTGTTATCACAAAGAGAAAAGTCCCCTGTTTGATATCATATACAGTATATGACTGATCCCCTGAAACCTAACACTCCTGTTTATACTCTCCTCAACCAAATGTAATATGATCAATTGATTTCTCTGCTGTATCCACTGGGATTTGGCAGCTCTGAACTAGGAAGTGCTCATGGCTGAGCATTTCTGATATCAAAATTCACAGGGTAGATCAAAAAACAAATGTTTCTCATCTCCCCTCTTCTCTAGATCCCATGGACATATTGTAGTCCTGAAACGGGGGCCGGAGACACACATGGAAGGAGGTTTGTGCATGAGGAGAGGGGATTGAGTTTGAGCACACTTTCTGGCTTATAGAAGTGATCACTTCTTTATGAAAGCACAAAGCATGCTGAGCAAAGAGTAAAAATGTTAAAATTTGTTATGCCATATTTGATATTTCTCATAAGAAGATCCATTATAAAAGTTTAGAGGAAAAAAAGACATACGAGAAAGTAATGAAGCCAGTCTAAAGAATATATTCCTAGACTGGTCTGACTAAGCTCCTAGGTAAGAAAAATACAGATTATTGTCTGCAAGGGTCCTCAGGGCTGCAGATTAGGTGCCAAAGGCCACATGCAGCCTTCAGGCTACAGGTTGGCCATCAGGTGTCTAGTGCTCTGACCTCCTATGAATGAGGCAGTTAGTGAAAACGTTGTTAAAGAAGAATAAGGTAGTGATGTGCTAAATTGAGAGACCACAGTGTATTGACTTGTAAATGCAGGACAGAATAATCAGCAGAAGAGCTAGTAATAGACATTTCTATTTGTAGCAAATAGAAACAATGGATGCTTCAAATGTAATCTCCATTATTTTTATCTATCTAATCACACATACACACATTGATAACATAAATTGTAGATTCCACAGTGCTATTGTGAAAAAAAAAAAACAGAAACTATTGATATCTAGTGAACTGCTAGGAATGCTAAATATATGAGCATATTTATTATCCATCTGTTCAGCTAAAAAGAAAGATGCCCGAGCGTTGACAAGCCTTTTTCACTGAGAAAATCATAATGTGAAAAGGAAGGGAGTTGAAACATTGGTCAATATATCACTGTTCACCTCATGTTTAGGTTCCAGCTGCCTGTTTTGAGCTTATGTTGTACATTATACACTGATATGTTGTCACAATCTATGTTACTTTAGATCATATTGTTAACATGGACTCCTTTCAGCATGTGCTTTTACTTATCTCACTATATGAACTTAATAAATAATACTTGTTCATATGCACTAATCAAAGATCAATCCAATAAGCCACACAGAGTAATTGGGTTGACAGGATATCATAACAAGATTTTTTTTACATTTATTGAATTAGTTAAAAACATCTGTAATGATGTTTAATAAAATACAATATCCAATTGTATTTAACAGCCCTGTGTTCTTGTTCAATAAGCCATATTTTATGGTTATACTCAATAAAGGGATAGATGAGTACAGTAGCTATGAAATAAAAAGCCTTTTTCTATACATTTTAATTTATTTAGGTTTAGGAGTTAAAAAAAAAAAAAGTATTTTTAGTCATTTAAATAGGTCATTTTGTATTTATATATTTACTATATGCAGCTAGGAGGTGGTACACTCAAAGCTGGAATTACAGGCTTTCTGCATAGTGAATAGGGGACAAATAGGGACATATACACAAACTCTTACAGACCCAAGTGTTAAGCCGAGTACACATGGGCCAAATGTCAGGAGACTTTGGCCAGTTAAACAAAAAAAACAGCCGACATTCGGCCAATGTGTCTGTTGGTCTGTCCCACAGAAGCCGGACATTTGGCCGATTTCTGACGGTTGTGCATGCAGGAAACCCAGCAGCCGACTGACTCCCAATCAGCGCTCTCAGCCAATGGCAGTGAGCACTGATCGGAGTGTTCTGGCAGTGGGGGGAGGGTGTCCTCCTGTCAGAACACAACAGTTTAGAGGGGGAAAGCGCTATACAAACTTTTTATAGTTAGTAGAGCGGTTCCAACCGGAGCTGTTTTTTTTTGTTCAGCCTGCTGGGTTGAGCTGAAAAAAACTAATGCTGTGTACCAGGCTTAAGGGTTATCGTACATGTTACCTGACTGTACAATCAACTTTAGATCTAAAAAACTAAATGTACTATAAGAACTTACCCAATATATCCAATACATTTGTATCCAGTGAGGAAAGCCCTTGCACTACATAATTGTTGGTAGATTGAATATTTCGATTGTAATGTGTTTGGTAAGCTTTACACAGAGGCAGTCAACAAGTAAAGGCAGTGCTGGACCTTTCATTAGAAAGCCCAGCATTATTTTCATATAAAGTATCATGGCAACATCCTGTGTTATATGGTGAAGCAGAGGCAAAACACAGCACCTTGTTGGTCGTTGTGAGGTTAAAAACCATTTAAGAAGTACAATTACCATTCAAATATGGCACAATGGGATCATTGCTTTCAGGCCAGTGATGTATGCATGAGGTATAATGACACTATTATGCATGACTTATTAAACCGTAGCTACAGCAAGAGCAGGTTGGGTTGTGAGAGAAATGTGATCTGTAACTGACTCCTCCATGCTTCAGTTCTGCCATATGTGGCCTTTCAATTGCTAATCTTGGAACATTTTATGGATTCATATGACTCCAGCAGTTTCCAGACATTTAAACACTTAAAATTTACAACACTTGAGAAGATGTACACATCTCCTACCTCAACCAATTAGCTCTTGTTGAATTGTTTAGCAGCACTTTAGACTATAACTGTAGACATTTATTGGCAATGTTTTCTAGACATGTGCACACTGAAATATTTTGTTTTGGAATTTTGTTTTCACTCGAAAAATACATTTATTTTGTTACTCCTGAAATTTGTTTTTATTTATTTTGTTTCGTTAAAAAATGCATTCATCCAAAAATCCAAATTAATTAAGGTCGAATCTGTCATTGAAGACTTATGGTGTCCGTTGAATGTTCTAAGAAGATTCGACGAAGCAACTAAACTGTACGATGCCGCAATCGTACATTTCTGGTCGAATGCTCAGCCCACAAGCTATAGTAGAATTCTAATGTTGTATGACTAGTAATAATTATATTTACTAATTATTATTACTAGTCAACCAACGTTAGAATTCTTCTATAGCCTATGGGTGAAGCATTTGACCATAAATGTCCGCAGGTGTCGATCGTATGATTTTAGCTGCTTTGTCGAATCTTCATGTCTCTATAATGTTGAATCTTTTCTCTCTATGTCGAATTATCTTGGACTAATAGAGTTAGGTTAGGCACAATCGACCTCAGGTTCGATAGACACAGATCGCTATTGTCACTGTCATGTCAAATCTTCTTTCTATATCGAACTGTTGCCACAATGAAATGAAAATAAAGCATTTTTTATGTTGAATCTTTCGAATCTCAGATTCTGCGTGTTCGTTATCATTTGATAAAACAAATGCGAAAAACACAGAAATTCTGACGAAAATGCATTCGGATGAAAACAAATGCATATGTCTAAAGTTTTCTTAATGTGTTAGATCTTAATGGAAAATTGGCTATTTCATTGTTTGTTTGTTTTTTTTTTTGTTGCTTTCTCAAGATTATTAATAAATATCTGGGTATTAGACGAACCTTCTAATGGAAATTGAGTTTTGTTCATAATATTGTAAATGAAAATGGTAAGCTTGAATTCAGATCATACTGCCTACTTTCATTTCATTCACATTCGTTTTTAGCATATAGTGCTTCCAAAGACACTGCTTTAAAATTGTCTGATACATTTTTAAAGGGAGACTCCAAGCAATACAAAAAAATTATGTAGATAAAGTCGTCAAAAAGATAAGGATGAATAAAATGTCTCTTTACTTCATCCAAGAAGTGCACATGTTCCAAACAGAGCCTACACAAGCAATACAACAAATTCAGCAAAAGACCAGTGAAGAAAGTGAAAACCCATTTGCCTAAATCCACTGTTTGTCTTAGGCATACTGTTCCAGGAAAAATAACTGCTTCCCCAAATTGTAGGCTTGTACAAGGAAATTAAAGATAAAGACAAAACCGTCTGTGCTTTTGAGAAACCAGACAGTTATTACATGCAGTAGGGATTCATTCAATAGCAGACTGTCCTCTCCAAACAAAAACCTTCACACCTGCTGTACGATTATCTGTATCTAGCACAGAAAAGGCTTGTGTACTGGTGCAGATTACAATTTAAAAGTAAGTAAATTAATAGGTTACTAATATGTATATTGGCAAGTTCTAATGCAAAAAAAAATTGGCCTTCAAATGAGCAAGTGTGAAAAAAATTCAGCACTCTGACAGTGTGCAAGTCCAGATACACATAACTGTGCTGTATTTTTAACCCCCCCCCCATGCTTTACCCCCTTATTACTGCTGTAATATATAAAGTAAGGTAAAGAAGTAAAAGAAAGGTTAAGTGCCTTCTATACATGGCACTGCATAAAGCCCACCCTGCCAGCACACCCATTAAATACATGGGATTGAACTGTTACTAGACAGACAAACTGTACAGAGCCAATCAAAGTGATTCTATACCTTGTGATAGCTGTGAACTAATAACAGACATAACAAGCAAAAACATTTAACCCATTCACAACAGAGGAAGGGTTGTAAGGGGAGTGCTAACTGTTTGTAAATGCAGACAGAAAGAAGAATTTGAGCAGATCAAAGGTAAGGGGGGGGGGGTGTTAAAGTACTACTGAGCACCAATGATCGTGGGATGAAATGAAATGTAAATCCCAAAGTGTATTCTTTTTATCCCTATATTGTGAAAAAATCAATCAAACAAACAAACAAAAAAAAAAAAAACAATGATTATTTAATAGGATCAAAAGAAAAGCTCTATCTCAAAAAAAAAAACTCTTAATAAATACAATGTTGCATTGCTGAGTAATTGTCAATAAAACTATAATGCCGCGTACACACGGATAAATAAATACATTTGTCTGCTGGGCTATTTTGGTTTGATCGTGTACACACGATCAAACCAAAATCCCCACCAGCAGACAGCGCGGTGACGTGGCGGTGACGTTGATGCCGCCACGTCACCGCACCAGGAAGTAAAAAACTTCCACGCATGCGTCAAATCCATTCGATGCATGTGCGGGCAGATATGTCCGCTGGTTAGTGTACTAACCAGCAGACATGTCGGACGGACGGGTTCCCAGCAGACAGATTTTAAAGCATGCTTTAAAATTTGTCTGCTGGAAAAACCTGTCTGTCCGCCCGTACACACGATCGAATTTGTCTGCTGAAACGGTCCGTCGGACCGTTTCCAGCAGATAAATTTGATCGTGTGTACGCGGCCTAACAGTGCTGAACAATAGCTTGTTAATGCAAGGGTATATACAGACTAGTACTCAAGTGGTAAGCATTCTAAGAATGTAAAGTGGAACCTGGGTCAGGATTACTAAAGTATGTTACAAAGTAACTCAAACTAATCTGTGTACAGCAGAAACTGTGTTTTTGCCAAATTTCTTTGCACATGATTTGATCTAACAGGTGAACTTCACTGATGTGGAGTAGAGTGAAGTGAAGCTTTTCAGGCACATTAACCTAATGCACATTTGAATTATTTTTAATATGCTTGGCGAATGTGAAATCCATTGAATCTCTAGTGAATGTTTAAAGTATGGTAGCTGTTTCTTTGCCATCCAGGGCACTACACAGTTTTAGTATCTGTAAGGCCTTGTTAGTATACGTTTTTGTCTTTTTTTTATTAAAAGAATTAAACATTTACAAAAAGTGTGGTCTCCCCCTCCTAAATACTAAATGTCCAAAACACCAAAGATGCAAGATGGCATCCCAAACAATAAACCAGTATTATGTAAATTATTTTTTCTAAAACATGTTTTTTTTTATATTTCTCTTAAATGACATGTTTATTGCAAACTGTGAATAATAAATAATTGTCCTAAATTTGCAATAAATAAGATCCAAGGATATGATGATGTTGTTTTCAGCAGTAGTTTATTTCAAATCTGCCACTAATACTATTTGCTCAGTCCTTTTTGACATCATGTTTAACTTGTGTCTAGAGCTGGCAAGCTGCTCAGTAACAGTGTCAAGTGCAGTGCTGTGTCTTTTTTTCGTAGTAACCCACCTGAGTTGGTGGTGCTGAGAAGCACTTTTGAATTGTGGAGTTGTCAGGGTTTCTGACAAGCTTTCTTCTCTTGAACGGCCCAAAGGGAGCTGGTGATTCAGATGAAAAGCCAAAATAAACGCTTGATTTCCATTCCACGAACGAAATGAAATATACAGAGAAAATAAAGATTTGATACAAAAAAGAATAAATTCACGAGGGAATCCACTTAAAGGGTCATCTTTCGAAGGCGAATGCATACATTTTATATTGGCTAATTACAAATTAATTAAATCTCTTCCCTGAAAAATGTATTTAAAATTTGTAAGAAGTCTTTAACTAAAGTTAGTCACAGGCAACTTTCCTATGTAAGATACGAATACAGATTTGGCATCTTAGGAACTATGCCTGACACTGTGAATATCAGGGTTATTGTTTATTTGCTAAAAAATATGTTTTTTTGTCCAATACATTCTCTTTATGTAGTGTAGTCAGGGTTAACAAAAAAATAAATAAGTTGTTTTTTTATTTTAGTTGGTTGGAAAGAATACTTGTCCATCTTTTTCTTCCCTGTTGAAAAAGCCTCATCCATTAACAGACCAATTCATCTGAATTTTAAGGGCTCATTTCCACTGGCGTTTTTACAGCCACTTTTCTGAGCATTTTTTGCAGCTTAAAAACGCCTGTTTATGTTAGTCTATGGCCTCATGCCCACCATGACGTTTTTGAGCTGTAAATGGCTAAGCTGCAAAAAAAACGCGGGACCAGGGCGTTCTGAAGCTCCAGCAATAGAGCTGTAAAAACGCCAGGCATTAAAAAACGCTCAAAAACTCTCAAAAACGCACAAAAACGCTCAAAAACGCTGGCACTGCGTTTTTAAAGCTCCAGCTCCAAAAAAAATAAAAATATTTTTTTCTAACATAAACATGGACAGACGTTTTTAAGCTGTAAAAACGTGGCTGTAAAAACGCCAGTGGAAATGAAGCCTTAATCATCAGCCATCTGTGGTGGATCACTGCTCTGGACACTCCTCCTGGCACATAATAAAACTTATAGGGCTAGATTCAGGTAGGAGCGGCGTAATTCTAAACGTGCCTAGCGTATGGTATTTACACTACGCCGCCGCAACTTTTTCAGGCAAGTGCTTTATTCACAAAGCACTTGCCTGTAAAGTTGAGGTGGCGTAGCGTAAATGGCCCGTCTTAAGTCAAATTGGGCGGGTTGGGGGAGTGTATTATTTAAATAACGCGCAAATCCCGCGCCGAACGTACTGCGCATGCGCCAGCCGTGAATTGATCCCAGTGCACATGCTCCAAATCACGACGTCAATACGCAATGTAAACGACGTGAACGGCACTTACGCAAAGCCCTATTCGCAAAAGTTTTACGTAAACGACGTGAAAAAAAGCGCCGGCACGCTGTCCATACTTAACATTGGCTGCGCCTCATACAGCAGGGTTAACATTACAACGAGACTTCCGGTTCCAGCGCCACATGAGGAAGAGGTAGATTCCCTCAGCTCCCGCCGCGCTCCTCTCATACCGGGCCGATACACCCAGCTACAGCTTCGGGGAGACCCCCCTCCACCCCCGCTACACTCTGGGCACAGATGGATCGCTTTGTAGAGCGATCGTACGCATGAGTGACAGCCGCCGCGATTCACACGGCGGGAGAGCCGACGGCTGATGCAGCCAATATGGCCGCCACTCACACGCAGGCAGAGCCGCTGGTAACACCTGCGCAGCCACAACTGCAGTCCCCCACGGCTCCTATGCCACCTGCAGCCATTGACCCTGTCTCCCCTGCAGGTATAGCGCAGGCAGTTGTAGCCTTGCTGGGCCCCACGCTCACTGCCACTGTGGATGCTGCAGTACACAGAGGGCTGGAACAACTCCATATTGAAGTGCAGGCGCAGGCACAGAGAATCACACATGCAGAAGACAGGATCTCCTCGCTAGAGGATGACTCCTCAGCTGCCTCAGCTTTGCTAGCACGCATTGATGCCGCACATAGGGATATCTGGTGCAAACTCGATGATTTGGAAAAAAGCGCGAGAAGGAATAATTTGCGCATTATTGGACTCCCTGAGTCGGTTTCCGCCACTCAACTCGCGAATAAAGATAATTCCTAAACAATTAGGTCTCCGCATACTCTGCACCATTGAAAGGGCGCATCGCATCGGGCAATACTCGGAAAGCCGTGTCAAACCTCGCCACGTCATAGTAAAATACCTCAATTATGCTGACAAGGCGGCCATTATGCAGAAGTTTCGCCGCACACGCACGCTATCTGTGGATGGAGCGCGACTACTGCTTTTTGCGGACTACTCCATGGAGGTGATGAAACAGCGCAAGGCCTTCTCTGTAATCTGTACCACTCTTCACAATGCCCGAATCCGGTTCTCGTTGGCTTACCCGGCACTCCTTCGTGTCCAAACGCAAGATGGAGAACAACTTACCTTTGCCACACCTGACAAGGCAGAAAGTTACGTCGGCACCCTGGGAGCGGACATGGATCTCACCAACTCTGCAGAAAATTCATCCTCTCCACCGGCTCTTTCTCCATCTACACTGCCTAAACAAAATAGCCCAACTAAGCCCCCTTACAAACGCAGCCGTGTCACCCAGAAGGAGGACAGATCTGGCGGATGCTGAAAGTCCACGTTGGAACTCTCTTTTTTGTCGGACTCGCAATGGAAACGGGTAATATGGTCCCCTTTTCCTTTCTTTAGTCCTCTTGTTCTTGGTCCACTATTCCACTATGTTTGCCCTTGTTTTTTTTTTAATCATTATTCTGTCCTTCTGCCCGACTGAACTCTATGTTGCGGTGGAGGACCTTGAAAAATGTTCGAACGCTACGCCTGATCCTGTTTAATGGTTACCTGTCTATATTCTTTTTTTTTTTCCTTTTTTTTTGTGCGTGAACTCGAGAGAGAGGAGCCGGACTGCAGGAGTTGGGAGTAGGCAGACCCTCCCCCCGGAGGCAATCGCCATCCTTCTCCATGCCCCTGGTGGCAATGGCGGGTGTGAAGGGGGGCCTCCCACTCACCCCGCCCTACCTGCTCCTCTTGGGAGCCCAACTGGGGCCCAACGGGACCCCAATGGAGCAGAGGGACTCCCCCTATGAGGGAGTGAGGGGGCCTAGCCCACCCAGCTAGCCCCGTAGGTCCTTCGCCTCTCTTTATTTTTAAGAGACCGCATGGCCAAAGTGCATGTGTTTTTTAAACCAATTTTGTGTGCGTGCAAGTGTGGTGGTTTTTGTGGGGGGGGGGGGTGGGCGTACTAAGCACAGGCGTACCTTGCATAGCACACCCACCGGGAGCCGGGCTGAGACCACCAAACTCAATTCACATGTAGCCGAGACCGGGATCCGAACCCTTGGCTGCAGAGGTGAATGGCTTGTCAGCGCAGTGCCAATCACGTTGAGCCACCACAGCTCCCTTATTCTTGTTACAATGGCGCTGTTCTATGGATCTCACTACAAGAGAAGGAAAAAAAAAGGTGCGCCATAGAGGCTCCAGTTATTAATCAGTCCATCTCTGCTCGCACACAAGTGCTGACCACTCCTTAGCTAGCACATGCGCCTCTGTCTGGAGTCACTGTGCCTGCTTTGTAAACCCCTGTGTGATTGGTCTATATGTCGCCCACTCCTCCCCCTCCCCCTCCCCGTAGCCTATTTACGGGCATAAGAAGAGGTGCTGATGAGTAGCGGGTGCCTAACTAGGTAGTGGAACCTCATGTGGAAAAAAGTGAAGTGTTTAACATGTGATGGGTGTCCTATACACCTAAATGTTGCTCTATTTTTTTCTTTAAGTGCTTATGATGACTGTTTACTGTTTATACATATTTGTATTGCGTTTCTACCCTCAGGAGACCTGAACCGCTTTGGTGACTCTCATGCTGAAGACGCTCTGCCTACAGGGGTGCTTCTTAGCAACCCCCCACCTCAATATATCGCTTTACCTCAGACATGGCCTCGTCAGCCGGTGGGAGTCACCTAAGGTTTGTCTCATGGAATGTTAAGGGGCTTCGTTCTCCATTCAAACGCATGTCGATCCTTAGGCATTTGAAGCGTCTCCGGGCGGATGTGGCTCTGCTACAGGAGACACACCTGTCCGCGGACGACCTAACACGTCTCCGTAAACTATGGGTAGGCTCGGTGTATGCCTCACCGGCTATAGGCCGTAAGGCTGGAGTGGCTATCTTGCTGCACAAGAATCTGCGGCACACTGTTAGGGAGGTCAGGGCAGACTCGACAGGCCGCAAACTGACTCTACACTTGACTTTAGGAACCAAACAAGTTGCCATCACCAATATTTATTCCCCTAACGCCCCGGACGCCTCCTTTTTCCAGGATATGGTGCAGTGGATACTTACTGCCCCTGAAACCCTTCACCTGGTAGGTGGGGACTTTAACACTGTTATGTCCACACTAGCCGACCGCACGAGTAAAGTTGCCCGCGGACCACGCGATTCCCTCCCCCCGATGCCCGACTCGACTCCACTAGCGCGATCCATTGCCTCTATGCGATATGTAGATATGTGGCGTCTGATGCACCCGACGGATCAGGAGTATACCTTTTTCTCACCCCCGCACAACTCTTTTTCCTGCATCGACTACTTTTCTGCCTCCCCTGCATTAACAACTACTGTGTGCGATTCGGAAATCGCGGATGCCAGAATTTCAGATCACAGCCCCATTGTTATAAATATGGCACAGGCTAAGCTCTCTTCCCCCTCGCCCACATGGCAATTTCCTTCATATCTAGCGGACAATGATGACTTTAGCCACATGCTTTATGAAGCGTGGAACGACTACACCTCGACTAATGGGGAACACATCACTGATCCAAACCTCTTTTGGGATGCTGGCAAAGCTTTCATGAGAGGGAAGATCATCTCATATACCACCCAATTTAAAAGACATGCCAGGCAGCAATACGAACGAGCGAGTGAAGCCCTACGTTTGACGCACGAACGTTTAACTCTAAGTCGGACCCCTAATAATATACAAGAGTGGCGTCAGGCTAAGCGTACGTTTGACCTTAGGGCAGAACAGCAGGAAGCTGCTAAAATGTCTTACGTTAATCTGCGTTACCACAGATACGGCAACAAAGCAGGCAAGTTACTGGCTAAGTTGTGCTCGGGGCCAAGAAGACCCACTCACATTTCCTCCCTGAAAGATACCACTGGCTCTCTGGTCACCTCGCCTGCTGAAATTAGTAACTTGCTTGCGGAGTATTACACAAAACTCTATGCAGCTGACCAGACGGACCATGTTGCTGCGGAAGCTCTCCTGGCTAAGGTCCGTCTGCCCAAGCTTCGACTTGCACAACTAGAGGAACTTAATGCCCCTATCACCTCTGATGATATCCGGCGCACAATCAAAAACATAGCGTCTGCTAAGGCCCCAGGCCCAGACGGCTACACAGCTGAATTCTTTAAATTGACCAAGGACTTTGTACCGGACGCCCTACAACGTGTATATGCAGCCATGTGGGAGGGGGGCCCTTACCTTCCTACTGGTACGCAGGCGCACATCAAACTGATATCTAAGAAGGGGAAGGATCCCTTACTGCCGGGCTCCTAACGCCCAATTTCCTTAGTCAATGTAGATGTCAAAATCCTTTCCAAAATTATTGCATCACGCTTGGCCCCACTGCTCCCTTCTTTGCTGCACTCGGCTCAATCTGGATTTGTCCCGGGACGCTCGGCGACTCTAAACATCCGTAAGGTTTTGATGGCATTGGAACACGCTAAAACACACCCCGACCAAGACGTCGCTATTATTTCGTTAGATGCCGAAAAAGCCCTCGACAACGTTAGTTTGTCTTGGCTGTTCAAAGTAATGGAACGGTTCGGTTTTTCGGGCCCAATCACGCGATTCCTGCAACAAATGTACACATCACCAACTGCGCGTCTTGTTACCCCTGATTTTGTCTCGGACTCGATACCCCTGACAAAAGGGACAAGGCAGGGATGCCCCCTGTCCCCCCTACTTTTTAATTTTGCCATTGAACCCCTATCCAGATTACTCGACTCACATGAAGGAATCAGTGGCGTCCCTGTGGGTAACCAAGTTCTTCGCTCTGCCCTGTTTGCAGATGACATACTCCTATTCTCCACCGACCCCCTTGCAGACTTTGACAGACTTCAAGATCACTTTGCGGCCTTCCGACTATGCTCTGGCTTTCGTATAAATTTTGATAAAAGCGAAATTCTGGCACTCAACCCACGATTCTCTGCTAGATGGAGACCTCTTTCCCCGTTTGCTATGGCAACTCAACACATTACATACCTAGGCATCCGCATAGGCCGTGACCCCTCTTCTTTGTATGTACTTAATTACCCTCCATTAATAGCAACAATTGTTAAAGAGCTAGAAGCATGGGCGGCCCTCCCCCTTTCACTCTTTGGGAGATGCCACCTTTTTAAAATGGTGACATTTGCACGCCTACTTTATCCGATGCAGACCATACCTTTGTTACTGAAACATTCTGATATACAAAAAATCCACAGGGCTCTAACCACTTTTGTATGGTCCCGCAAAAAGCCGCGCATTGCGCTGCAAAAACTATGCCTCCCAAAGTCTGATGGTGGGGCAGGTCTACCCAATATTCGGTTTTATAATATTTCTTGTTTGCTTAGACAGGGCCTAGACTGGCTGAGTGGAAAGTCAAAATATTGCAATATCCTACTTGAGGATGCTCTGACTGCCCCACATACCCTTTCGGCCATCCTACACTCCAATCCTAATGCTCTACCATCCCACCTCAAATCAAGTGTACTTATTAGAGATACAGTTATTGCTTGGAGAGAGGTACGGAAATTATTGGGCCTTCCATCAAGTATCTCGCGCTATCTACCAATCCAGGGCAACCCTATGTTTCTTCCGTCCACTCTTCACAAAGCATTTGCCCACTGCCAATCCAAAGGGCTCACGAAAATAACTTCTGCCTACCATGGTGAACCTGCGAAGTTTAGGTCCTTTGAGGCCCTGTCGAGCGAATTCTCCTTACCACCGTCGCACTCCTTCTTTTACCATCAACTAATTGACTATCTGAGGTCGTGTCATGGACCTAACTCTGATCCTTTCCGGCAATCCTTCATTGATGTTGTACTAAAGAGAAATGATTATTCCATCTCCAGTCTTTACTCCTACCTTATCCAACACCAATCAGAAAAATATCACCTCGCACCGTTCCGTAAATAGTCCACCCTATTTGATGACAATGATCTACCGGAAAAAATCCTTGAGGGCTACAGACATGTTCGCAACCTAACTATATCGGAAACATGGCGTGAAACACAATTTAAGATCATACACAGAGCGTATTTCCCATTTCGCTTCAATAAATCGGACCCCACTCAAGAGCAATGCTCCTGGTGCTCCCAGCCTCGCCCCACATTGATACACCGACTCTGGGACTGTACAGCCGTCTCCAAATTCTGGGACTCTATAATTGCCCACATATGCACAGTCAATAAAACTACCATACCGAAGGATCGGCTATTATGCTTGTTTGCCTACACGCCACCAGCATCCTCTACAACAGCACTGGCGCCCCTCAATATCCCACAATGGGCCCATCTATGCCTTCTAGTTGCTCGCAGGACTATGTCCCACTGGATTTCACCAGCGCCACCCACGCTAGAAGCAGTGAAAAGGTCCATGCTATCGCTATTTTACTTGGAGAGGTTGGATACGATTAAGCTTTTTCGCAAGATGGCGTACCTATATTGTGGCCACCTTAACTTGGACGGTCCTACAAGAAGTCATACAGCCATTTCGCTATACCGACTGGTACTTGAAAAGAGACCTCACTAACTCATTGGGCCACCTCAAGGTCTCTGATCTATCTGACCCCTCTACCTCTTGGCCACCGTAATGCGACCATGGCCTGTTGGAGCTCCTTTACTTCCATGACTTTCCTATTCCTACAGCCAATAAGTCCAGTAGCTACACTAGCTATGGATATGACTAGACCGATACGTAATGTGTGACATTCAATTTTTGGTATCTGCTTCATTTTTCTACTCCTGAGGGTTCTACTTTTACCTTTACTGTTGCCTTTTTTTTTTTGTTTTGTTTTGTTTTGTTGCTACAGTATAAGTCATCACTTTTGTTTGATAATGTCATACTGCTCTAGTATACTGCATATTTTCTACTGTTCTGGGGTTGTTTTTACCCTTTATATCTGTAAACTGAAAATCCAAATAAAAATATTTGCAAAAAAAAAAAAAAACATTACATCGAACCTACGCTAACGCAAAACGACGTAAAAAAATAGCGCCGGCCGGGCGTATGTTCGGGAATCGGCGTATAGGCTAATTTGCATATTTTAGACGGGAACGCCACCTAGCATCCAGCCTAAATATGAAAATAAGATTCGATGGCGCAAGAGACTTACGCAAGTCGGATCTAATGGAAATCTATGCGTAACTGATTCTATGAATCAGTCGCATAGATAGGAGGGCTCAGACGCAGAGATAAGACGGCTTATCTGGAGATAAGCCGTCTTATCTCTTTCCTAAATCTGGCACATAGAGTTAATCGCAAGGTACTTTACAGGTCCTTTACAGTATAGTCTACCTGTGCAGATCCTTATCCATGAAGGCTCCTGTGGGAGTAAGTGCATTGTGGGGGGTGAACTAGGAAGGGGGTAATTTCCAAATTCCCAAATTCCCACATCTGATGTGATGAGTAAGTGCAGAAGCCCTCCAAACATTTTATGGAACCATAGTGATCTTTCCTAACAACCCCTCTGGTATTTAAGTGAGATTTCAACCCATTGCCATTCATTGCAGAAATAGATCAGGTTAAAGGCTCCCCGATTTTAAAGTTGGTGTAATTTCATTGTGAATGGTTGAACTGCGCTTAGGTTAGTACAGTGGGGAGTAGATTGAATGTACATGTTGGACTGCAGCCCCCTATATATAACTCCCCTAAGGGAGTATAATAAGAATGTAAAAAGAAAGAGAGGTGGGGGTGGTGGCGCTGTCGCTAGTAGGTTGTGGAGTTGGGCCAGTTTAGTAACCCCAATCAGTGGGTGGGTGTGGCCTCCAGGGGCAACCTTCCCCATCCTATAAAGGGGTGGTAGCAAAATCTGCCTAGACTAGTATTGAGGGAGATGAATAAAACAACCTCCACGGGAAATAAAGTAAAATATAATATATCAGCTACTAAAAATATAAAAGCAGTGTTACCAGTGTTAGCTCAATGAGTGCAAAGCAGTAAAAAAATCTAGCATGTATCTGATTGGCTAGATTCTAAAACATTTGTACTCAGGTGCAATAATCGTGGCTTATGTGGAACATAATAAAACATAGAAATAGAAATACAAACAAAAATAAAAATAAAGATAACCTGGGACCAGCCGCTACTATTAATGAGAGCAGGTGGTCTCCTGAATATAACAGTAAGGCCCAAAATGAGCCTCTTTAGACACCTCTAGTGGAGTGCACCAATAGGGTGAACAATACACAAAGGTCAAGGCACAAATCAAATGCATAAGTCCATATAGCATAAATTCAAGAAAGATGGCTGAAACAATGTTTAGTCCAGGGTGCACCTATGTAGGTGGGTGGTCATGCCAAAATACAATGGGTGCTTCTCGCAGTGGATCCGGTGCTCCCCCTTATGGGTCCCCACTCACCAGAGGCACTCAACCCTGCTGGGGTAGAATGCGTATTAGAGTTACAGCTGCTCCTTCACACCACTCTGTCGTTCCTGGGTTCCTAGTGTATGTCCTTGGTCCAGGTGTATGTATTCCCTTGAGCCTCAGAGTTCCTCCAGGAAGAAAGAAAAAGCTACCATGGCGTAGTACGTTTTTTTAAAAAGTTAAAATGTATTGGCACTGACAGTAGAGGGCGTGCATGTATGCAAAAAATACACAACAAACTGTATTATGCAGACCAGAGTCGGTTAGAACCTCCAGCCAGTACAGTAAACATAGACTAATCAAAAAATGAAAAAAAATATATAATAAAAATAGAAATAGAACTTCAGCAACCTATCCCCTATAGGGTATAGGCGAATGTCATTCACAGCACTGGGTTATCCGATTGGCGGTCGCACCAGCGAGGGAACGGCATGCGTTCCACTGAACAGTCAGCTGGTCACCCGGAAGTGCGTGAGGGTGTGCGTGTGTCCGCTTTACGCATGTTTCGTATTGTAACGTCTTCTAAAGCGGGTACACGCATACCTAAGCTTGCTGGATAAATAGTGGATGTCACCATGGTAACGCCCTCCCACTAAGTGGCGCTATCCATTCAGGTGGGGAGTATTGGGTTATGCATCCAATCAGATGGCCATAATGTACCCTATGACAGTACTCGCTCCCAAGGCTAGTGTTGCCCAATCAGGCAGCAAGTATTGGGTTATCCGTCCTATCAGGAGAGCATAATGTTACCCTATGACAATACTCGTTACCATGTTGGCGTCCCTGGTTAACACGTTCCTAGTATAGGTGCAAGTTATTTAGAGGTGTTGTTAGAGAGTAGAGGGCTCACTGTCCTACTTGAAAGATTCTTTAAACAATTCTGTGTACCTGCATGGGTGTAATTATGAACAATACCTGAAAACACACTACTGATGAAATATAGGAGTGAAGTGTATAATCTATGTGTAGGCTAGGATCCTTGCGCATAAGATGCACTGCACTGAAGACCGTAGATAATAGATTAAATGGTGAGTGGCCAACTTAATTGGTGGAAGATTCACTCTCACATCGGGTGCGGTGGAAGATTACTGTGAAGATGATTGATCTAATTTTTATGTTTTCAAACCATATGAACTTATTGCTTGAAACACTACTTATTTCACAGGTTCACATCATTTGTTTATATATTTATCTTTTCTGTTGTTCACTTATGAGGATCATCAACATATAAGCGCTGTTTATATATGCTTGGTATTTCAACACAGTGTTTAGATACACCATATATGCTTTACACATCCTATAAAGGGGTGTTAGCAAAATCTGCCTAGACTAGTATTGAGGGAGATGAATAAAACAACCTCCACATGAAAATAAAGTAAAATATAATATATCAGCTACTAAAAATATAAAAGCAGTGTTACCAGTGTTAGCTCAATGAGTGCAAAGCAGTATAAATCTAGCATGTATCTGATTGGCTAGATTATAAAACATTTGTACTCAGGTGCAATAATCGTGGCTTATGTGGAACATAATAAAACATAGAAATAGAAATACAAGCGAAAATAAAAATAAAGATAACGTGGGACCAGCCGCTACTATTAATGAGAGCAGGTGGTCTCCTGAATATAACAGTAAGGCCCAAAATGAGCCTCTTTAGACACCTCTAGAGGAGTGCACCAATAGGGTGAACCACACACAAAGGTCAAGGCACAAATCAAATGCATAAGTCCATATAGCATAAATTCAAGAAAGATGGCTGAAACAATGTTTTGTCCAGGGTGCACCTATGTAGGTGGGTGGTCATGCAAAAATACAATGGGTGCTTCTCGCAGTGGATCCGGTGCTCCCCCTTATGGGTCCCCACTCACCAGAGGCACTCAACCCTGCTGGGGTAGAATGCGTATTAGAGTTACAGCTGCTGCTTCACACCGCTCTGTCGTTCCTGGGTTCCTAGTGTATGTCCTTGGTCCAGGTGTCTGTATTCCCTTGAGCCTCAGAGTTCCTCCAGGAAGAAAGAAAAAGCTACCATGGCGTAGTACGTTTTTTTAAAAAGTTAAAATTTATTGGCACTGACAGTAGAGGGCATGCATGTATGCAAAAAATACACAACAAACTGTATTATGCAGACCAGATTCGGTTAGAACCTTCAGCCAGTACAGTAAACATAGACTAATCAAAAAATGAAAAAAAAATATATAATAAAAATAGAAATAGAACTTCAGCAACCTATCCCCTATAGGGTATAGGCGAATGTCATTCACAGCACTGGGTTATCCGATTGGCGGTCGCAATAGCGAGGGAACGGCGTGCGTTCCACTGAACAGTCAGCTGGTCACCCGGAAGTGCGTGAGGGTGTGCGTGTGTCCGCTTTACGCACGTTTCGTATTGTAACGTCTTCTGAAGCGGGTACACGCATACCTAAGCTTGCTGGATAAATAGTGGATGTCACCATGGTAACGCCCTCCCACTAAGTGGCGCTATCCATTCAGGTGGGGAGTATTGGGTTATGCATCCAATCAGATGGCCATAATGTACCCTATGACAGTACTCGCTCCCAAGGCTAGTGTTGCCTAATCAGGCAGCAAGTATTGGGTTATCCGTCCTATCAGGAGAGCATAATGTTACCCTATGACAATACTCGTTACCATGTTGGCGTCCCTGGTTAAAACGTTCCTAGTATAGGTGCAAGTTATTTAGAGGTGTTGTTAGAGAGTAGAGGGCTCACTGTCCTACTTGAAAGATTCTTTAAACAATTCTGTGTACCTGCATGGGTGTAATTATGAACAATACCTGAAAACACACTACTGATGAAATATAGGAGTGAAGTGTATAATCTATGTGTAGGCTAGGATCCTTGCGCATAAGATGCACTGCACTGAAGACCGTAGATAAAAGATTGAACATAAAGCCACATATAATTATTTATATATGTGAATATAGTAGCGATGATCGCTACCTATAGTACCATTATGTAATAAGAAAGAAAATGGGCCAAAAAATAGGATAGTGAAATGTGGGATATAGAAGGTCTATATAAATAGGCCACTAAGTATCGTATCTGTACTCTAGTCATTACTGTAGTTGAAGTAATGTGTACATATGAGATGTGCATAGTTGATGCAGATTAATGCATAATATTGAGTGCTGTACATATAAAGTGTAAGGATTAAAGTGGGGGGTAATTGGGACTGTGAATGTGTACATGTGGGTGTTCCACGTAAGAGCTTCCCTTGCATTAAGTGAGATAAATTAGTGGTGTATCACACCTTAGGCCGTGTACACACGGCAGAAAACCTCGACGGGCAGAACACATCGTTCCGCCCGTCGAGGTTCCCTGCCGGCCGTCGAAATCGGCGACCCGCCCGTCGGGAATGGCAACCAGCCATTCTTCCAGGCGGGCCGTCGAGCAAATAGAGAGCGTGCTCTCTATTTCTGCTCGACGGGCTTCCCGACGGGAAGCTCGCCGAGAGTGTACACACGGCCGAGGTCCTCGCTGGAATGTGTCGTGTGTACGCCGCCTTAGGCTCTTAGGCCAGTGGTCCTGTTATATATCTAAGTTGGAACAGTGAATAAAATCTCCACAGGGGGAGGGGCACGTGTATAGTAGTAGAGAGTACTACACCAAATTAGTTTCCGTACACTACTAGGAGGTGGCTACCTTCCTAGGATGGTAGGCTACAGAAGGTTGTTGATGGTACAAATATCCTAGCCAGGAAGTGGGACCCAGAGATATCCCCCTATTCATTAAGGATGGTGTGAGGGGGGTCACGATAAGGCAGATTTAGGGGTTGGCCAAAAAGCAATTGAGATCTATGTCTACATTCAGTCCGTGCGGCCTTAAAGACCCTAAACGGTAAATCCAGCTAGTCTCGTTCTGGGAGATGGCTGTGGTTTTATTGCCACCTCTCCAGTTATCCTTGACTAGGTCTATACCATAGAAGATTAGTCCCGTCGGATCTTGTTGATGGAATTTTTTAAAATGGCGTGAGAGATTGTGTTTGGTCGACCCATTTTTGATCCTGTTGATGTGTTCCTGGATTCTAACTTTCAAAGGTCGCATAGTTCTACCTACGTATTGTAGGTGGCATGGGCACTCGATGACATAGGTCACATGGGTGGTATGGCAGGTGAAGAGTTCATTGATTTTGTATTCTTTGAAGTCAAACCTCGATTTGAAGCTAATTTTTCTTCTTGGTTGCTTCTTACTCACCCTGCAGGGCAGGCATTTTTGACACTTGAAAAAGCCCTTTTTTTTTAAAGTGTATTTTTGTGCGTGAACTCGGGAGAGAGGAGCCGGACTGCAGGAGTTGGGAGTAGGCAGACCCTCCCCCCGGAGGCAATCACCATCCTTCTCCATGCCCCTGGTGGCAATGGCGGGTATGAGGGGGGCCTCCCACTCACCCCGCCCTACCTGCTCCTCTTGGGAGCCCAACTGGGGCCCAACGAGACCCCAACGGGGCAGAGGGACTCCCCCTATGAGGGAGTGAGGGGGCCTAGCCCACCCAGCCAGCCCGTAGGTCCTTCGCCTCTCTTTATTTTAGGGGACCGCATGGCCAAAGTGCGTGTGTGTTAAACCAATTTCGAGTGCGTGCAAGTGTGGTGGTTTTTGTGGGGGGTGGGAGTACTAAGCACAGGCGTACCTTGCATAGCACACCCACCGGGAGCCGGGCTGAGACCACCAAACCTGAAAAAGCCCTTTAACTCAGGGCACAGGCTAACAGATTTTGGTGGATCAATAACATTGTGTACCAGGTGATGACGTAAAGATCGGGCACGTCTGTAAATGAAGGTTGGTTTTTTCTTTAGAATTTTTGACAGGGCATGATCTTCTTGTAGGATGGGCCAATATTTCTTGACTATGTGTTCAAAGTCCTTATATTGGGAATTAAACCCTGTAATAAAGGCTACGTCTGATGCGCTAGGTTTGTTCCTTTCTTTGAGTGTCAACATGCTATTCCTGTCCATATTCTGGACTTCCTCCTTTAGTTTGATCAGATTGCTCTCTTTATAGCCTTTCTCTTTAAACCTATCGACAATTACATCCGCTTGGGTGTTATAGTCTGTGATGGAATTGCAGTTTCTGCGGAGTCGCATTAGTTGGCCTTTAGGTATATTAGTCTTAGGTGGTGAGAGCTGGAAGATGGGATATACCCGTTACGGTCTGTGGATTTGAAGAATGTTTTTGTATGCAGTTTAGAACCATCCTTGAAAATCTGGAGGTCAAGATAGTCTATACTTTCCATGTCCCACTTGCCCGTAAAGGTGAGCCCGTATTTGTTGGTATTCAGGTTTTGTAGGAATTCTTGGAATGTGTCAGTTGTTCCGTCCCATAAAATTACGAGATTGTCAATGTATCTTCGATACAATTTGATTTGGGGGATGTTTTGGTTATACACATACTCTTCCTCCCAACAGTCCATAAGTAGGTTGGCGACACTGCCCCCAGCCTCGCCAACCTGTTTATGGCAGAATGGGAGGATAGACACATCTTTTCCAATAGAACTAAAACTGATGCTATACAATTTTTGGAAGAGTTGAACAATAATGCTAATAATATCAAGCTGGAATACACTATTAGTAATCATAGTGTCAACTTTTGATATTCCAAGAAGTGAATGTTTCAAGAAGAAAGAAACATCTTCTATGAATAATCAACATCAATGTCGTTTTCTAACAGGGTTTCATGCACAGTTTAAAGACATCGAGAATATTGTAAAGAATCACTGGCACATTTTAGGAAAGGATGGATATTTGAGTGAAATTCTACCTCAACAACCACGGTTTATATTCCGACGGGCTCCTAATTTTGGTGACCGAGTGGTACATAAGATCTTGGATGCCCCCAATCGATGATTACAGATTGACCTAAAAGGGTTCTTTCAATGCAACAAGTGCATTTGTTGTCGCACAGTTAAGGAGCATAACAAAGGAAAAAAGGAAATTAAGGGAAGTGATGGTAAAGTTTTTGAACTAAAGGAATTCATCACCTGCAATTCATCATTTGTTATTTATTTGTTATGGTGTCCATGTGGGTTGCTATATGTTGGCAGAACAAAACGTTTACTGAGAATTTGTATCTCTGAACATCTGGCCAACATAAAAAAGGGCTACAAACATCACAGTGTATCAGTTCATTTTAACCACTTCCATACCAGGCACTTACACACCTTCCCGCCCAAGCCAATTTTCAGCTTTCAGCGATGTCGCACTTTGAATGACAATTGCGCGGTCATGCTACACTGTACACAAACAAAATTGCCGTCCTTTTTTCCCACAAATAGAGCTTTCTTTTGGTGGTATTTGATCGCCTCTGCGGTTTTTATTTTTTGCGCAACAACTAATAAAAGACTGAAAATTTAGAAAAAAATATATTTTTTATTTTTTTCTGTTAACTTTTTTTGTAAATAAGTATGTTTTCTCTTTCAATTACGGGCACTTATATGGCGGCACTGATGGGCACTGATGAGGTGGTACTGATGTGCACCGATGAGGTGGCACTGATGGGCACTGATAGGCGGCACTGGTATGCGGCACTGATGGGCACTCATAGGTGGCACTGATGGGCACTCATAGGTGGCACTGATGGGCACTCATAGGCGACACTGATGGGCACTCATAGGCGGCACTGATGGGCACTCATGGGCAGCACTGGGAACTCATAGGCGGCACAGAATGGCACTCATGGGTGGCACTTATGGGTGGCACTGATGGGTACTTATGGGTGGCACAGATGGGCACTGATAGATGGGCACTGGGCATGGATTGGCACGGAGGGGTGGCACTGAAGGACACTGTGGGGTGGCACTGATGGACTTTGAGGGGTGGCACTGATGTATATGTTGCCAGTCAGTGCCCATGTGTGGGCACTGACTGGCATCTTTCTTTTTTTTGTACCTGTTTTTTTTTTAAATCCTGTTTTTTATTTATTTGTTTGCGTTTTTTTAATTTGTTTTGCCCTGCCAGTGTGGGCATCCCTGGTGGTCTAGTGTGGGCATCCCTGGTGTCCAGTGTGGGCATACGAGGGGGGGCTGCGCTGATAAACAATCAGCGCGAACCCCCCCTGTCAGGAGAGCCGCCGATCGGCTCTCCTGTACTCGCGTCTGTCAGACGCGAGTGAGGAAGAGCCGTTGATCACGTGGTAGCGAGCCTCCGCCGGAGACTCGTTACCGAGATCGGTGATGCAGGGTGTCAGACTGACACCCGCATCAGCGATCGCCGCGCTGCGCGCCCCCACGGGCGTGCGCAGCATGAAATCGTTCAGGACATTTGAGAACGTCTAGTCACGATTTTTTAACCACTTCCCAGCCGTAAATCTGCTATTGGCCGGGCGGGAAGTGGTTAAAGAAAAACATAATCGGGACCCCACACTTGCTCAGTTTTGTGGGATCGATTGTGTATATCCAAGTTGGAGAGGTTCCAATAGAGTTAGAGATCTATCACAGAGAGAAACTCAATGGACCTTTTTATTAAAATGTCTCTATCCATGAGGTTTAAATATAGAAGTAGATTTAAATTGGTTTATCAATAATTCATAAATAATTATGCAGGTAAATGTTTATCATAACCAGAATTTGATTAACTCGAATAGACGGATGGACTCCATGTCCCTGCGCTCACCACGCCTAGGGACATGCAGATCCGTTATCTGCTTAGTATGTTTATCCTCATTCATGTAGGTTTTGGGTTAATAACCTAATTACTACTTACACATTGGGGATTGCTATCACGATGTCATTTGTGACCTGTTTACTCATCCTTATTTACATCTATATTTGCAATATAGATGTTACAATTAGTTTCTTTTCTTAGAATTTTTGTATTTTAATAATTTTATTTAGGCATTTAATTCATACATCTACTGTTAGCAGTTCACTGCTTTTTAAATGTATAATATTTGTAATCTGATATATTTGTGTGGCTGATTAACATCAGTTACGATTTTTTTCAGATTATTGGGATCAGTATTTGTTCTTCCCCATCATTTTGCTTCTTTCATCACTTTTTGTGAGATCAATTGGGATGGGATTAGTTAATTAGTTTTGTACCATTTACTCGGCAGGCAAGCGTCTCAAGCATTGGATTTTTTAGTGCTGGGTTGTGCCTGCGTGCGCGTCTTATGATTAAGTGATGCGGACGCTTCCGCCCTTGCACTCCCTTTCTGATGTGTCACGTCCGCCCACAGTAAATTGGGACACATGTTCACTTCAGCCCTTGCGTGATGTTTTTCAGAGCGTCATATCCGCCCACACTGTGGCCATGTGGGATCGGTTTGACTCACCCTATAACACTCGCGGCACAGAGATTTAGAGACCTTGACCAATCTCTTAGATTAGGATACATAGGTCATCACAGGGGAATACATAATTAAGTGTACTACTTGATGCAACACGTCCGCCCGTTATAAATTGCAATACATGCTCACTTCCACCCTCACATGTGACCTCCACAGCGCCACTTCCGCCCTCACTTTGATGCTATGGGATTGGTCGGACGCACTGTGTGACCCTTGCGGCGCGGGGGTATTGACATCTCATGACGGAGCTGTCTGATTGGAGGACACAGATGGCTACAGGGGGACGCCCAAAATTAAGTGCACTGCTGGATATATATAAGAACACACTAACATACATGTAGCTCAACCTTATGAATAAGTCTATACGACGAAACATGTCGAGGCACAGCTACATTTAAACATATGAACCAACGTGGGGAGATCGCTCTGCATGATACATCACGCTGTTTATCAGCGATCGTGAGTTTTTCCAACCAGGGATACAAGTATAGTGCAGGTGGAATGGTGAGAAGCTTCTGGTTGTTTACACAGGTCTGCCATGACCGCAGTTCATCAGCTACTTGAATATTGAAGAACTTCTGCTTTGTTTGATTCACGCTTTTGATACATTTGCTTTTGTGAGTGCAATATTTGCAGATTTTATGTGGTGTGTATTAAATTGTCTTTACGATATCACATTATTATATGCTTTCTTTATTTTTGGATTATTCACCTATCAAAACATTGGAATTGGAATTTAAATGATGGGTTAAGAATTATACATCATGCTCTTTTGCCCAAGCACGTGAGTGTTAGGCAACTCCTTTTGGTGAGTGGCCAACTTAATTGGTGGAGGATTCACTCTCACATCGGGTGTTGTGGAAGATTACTGTGAAGATGATTGATCTAATTTTTATGTTTTCAAACCATATGAACTTATTGCTTGAAACACTACTTATTTCATGGGTTCACATCATTTGTTTATATATTTATCTTTTCTGTTGTTCACTTATGAGGATCATCCACATATAAGCGCTGTTTAAATATGCTTGGCATTTCAACACAGTGTTTAGATACACCATATATGCTTTACACAATCTTTCAAGTAGGACAGTGAGCCCTCTACTCTTTAACAACACCTCTAAATAACTTGCACCTATACTAGGAACGTTTTAACCAGGGACGCCAACATGGTAATGAGTATTGTCATAGGGTAACATTATGCTCTCCTGATAGGACGGATAACCCGATACTTGCTGCCTGATTGGGCAACACTAGCCTTGGGAGCGAGTACTGTCATAGGGTACATTATGGCCACCTGATTGGATGCATAACCCAATACTCCCCACCTGATTGGATAGCGCCACTTAGTGGGAGGGCGTTACCATGGTGATGTCCACTATTTATCCAGCAAGCTTAGGTATGTGTGTACCCGCTTCAGAAGGTACGAAACGTGCGTAAAGCGGACACACGCACACCCTCACGCACTTTCGGGTGACCAGCTGACTGTTCAGTGGAACGCACACCATTCCCTCGCTGGTGCGACCGCCAATCGGATAACACAGTGCTGTGAATGACATTCGCCTATACCCTATAGGGGATAGGTTGCTGAAGTTCTATTTCTATTTTTATTATATATTTTTTTTCCTTTTTTGATTCGTCTATGTTTACTGTACTGCCTGGAGGTTCTAACCGACTCTGGTCTGCATAATACAGATTGTTGTGTATTTTTTGCATACATACACACCCTCTACTGGGAGTGCCAATAAATTTTAACTTTTTAAAAAAACGTACTACGCCATGGTAGCTTTTTCTTTCTTCCTGGAGGAACTCTGAGGCTCAAGGGAATACAGGCACCTGGACCAAGGACATACACTAGGAACCCAGGAACGACAGAGCGGTGTGAAGGAGCAGCTGCAACTTTAATACGCATTCTACCCCAGCAGGGGTGAGTGCCTCTGGTGAGTGGGGACCCATAAGGGGGAGCACCGGATCCACTGCGAGAAGCACCCATTGTATTTTTGCATGACCACCCACCTACATAGGTGCACCCTGGACTATACATTGTTTCAGCCATCTTTCTTGAATTTATGCTATATGGACTTATGCATTTTATTTGTGCCTTGACCTTTGTGTATTGTTCACCCTATTGGTGCACTCCTCTAGAGGTGTCTAAAGAGGTTCATTTTGGGCCTTACTGTTATATTCAGGAGACCACCTGCTCTCATTAATAGTAGCGGCTGGTCCCACTTTATTTTTATTTATTTTTTCGTTTGTATTTCTATTTCTATGTTTTATTATGTTCCACATACGCCACGATTATTGCACCTCAGTACAAATGTTTTAGAATCTAGCCAATCAGATACATGCTAGATTTATACTGCTTTGCACTCATTAAGCTAACACTGGTAACACTGCTTTTATATTTTTAGTGGCTGATATATTATATTTTACTTTATTTCCTGTGGAGGTTGTTTTATTCATCTCCCTCAATACTAGTCTAGGCAGATTTTGCTACCACCCCTTTATAGGATGGGGAAGGTTGCCCCTGGAGTCCACACCCACCCACTGATTGGTGTAATTTAATTGTCTCTTTAGGTGTGCGCTGTATACCCGCAACAGCTTGAGGCTTCATCACATGTGAAAACCAGATTGACTCACTGTGATCACTTCACCTGTGCTGCTTCACCTCTTGGAACTTGCTCTGTGTACTAGGGATGAGCCGATGTTCGAGTCAAACATAAGTTCGACTCGAACATTGGGTGTTTGCCTGTTCGCCGAATAGCGAACAATTTGGGGTTGTTTGTGGCAAATTCGAAAGCTGCGGAACACCCTTTAAAAGTCTATGGGAGAAATCAAAAGTGCTCATTGTAAAGGTTAATATGCAAGGTATTGTCATAAAAATTGTTTCGGACCTGGATCCTGCCCCATGGAACATGTATCAATGCAACAAAAAGTTTTAAAAACTGAAGTTTTAAAAACTGAAGTTTTTTCAGGAGCAGTGACTTTAATAATGCTTAAAGTGAAACAATAAAAGTGAAATATTCCTTTAAATTTCGTACCTGGGGGTGTCTATAGTATGCCTGAAAAGTAGCACATTTCCTCCATGTTTAGAACAGTCCCTGCACATATGACATTTCTAAACTGCGGCTATAATGAATTGTTGGGTCCTGGCAATACAGATAAAAGTCATTGAAAAAAAACTGCACGGGTCCCCCCCCCCCCCCAGTTCATTACCAGGCCCTTTGGGTCTGGTATGAATATTAAGGGGAACCCCAAACCAAAATAAAAAAAATGCATAGGGGGTTCCCCCAAATTCTATACCAGGCCCTCCAGGTCTGGTATGGATATTAAGGGGAACCCTGTGCCATTTTTTTTAAAGAAAATGGCGTAGGGGTCCCCCTCAAAATCCATACCAGACCTTTCAGGTATGGTAACCCTGCGCCAAAATAAAAAAAAATGGCGTGGGGTTCCCCCCAAAAATCCATACCAGACCCTTATCTGAGCACGCAACCTGGCAGGCTGCAGGGAAAGAGGGGGGACATACCAGGCCACATGCCCTCAACATGGGGAGGATGTCTGGGACAAGGGCCTTATCCCCACAACCCTTGCCCAGTGGTTGTGGGGGTCTGCTGGTGGGGGGCTTATCAGAGCCCCCTTTAACAAAGGAGACCCCCATATCCCGACCCCCTTTTTTACATTACGCCCCTTTTTTCACAAAAAAAGTGTAAAAAAATTAAAAACCACAGTAGACAGCGTGTTACAAGTCCTTTATTAAAAAGAAAAAAAGAAAACAAAATTCCAGCAATGTAAATTTATTCTTGACCGATTTCTACTTTGCTATCGACAGCTCTACTCTACCATGGTTTCTTACACTCCCCTGGACCTGCATTCTTATCTTGACAGGGTACACCTTCCTAGGCTTGATGACAATATCCGTACCAATCTAGATCGGGAAATCTCTTTGGAAGAGGTGCAGCAGGCCGTGGCCCAACTCAAGCCAGGGAGCTGGCAAACTTTCTGAGCTGGCAAGATCTTCTGGTCTCCTCTTTGGGCACATACCTGATTTTGCTGTGGCCTACAGGTGGCTGACACTGAGGCATTCTGTTAGAAATTCTGTATATAGCCCTACATAACAGCAGACAGTCCGCATTGGCTTTGCTGCTGTTTAACTGCAGACAGGCAAAGAAAACGTTATTATACAAAGAAAAGATAGAGTTTACCTTAGTTACAAACTTATAAACGCTGTCATCTGCTGGCTGATGTAGTTGTTGCACAAAATACAAATGAAAAATGCATTCTAACACATCCCCCCCCCTCCTATACTGCTGCAGAGTTTTGAGCTCCCCTCTTGGGACCATTTTTATTACCATGACAGGTAATTTCTTTATTCAGATTCCTAGTACACTTTCTTTAGACCTTACACTTTCTTCTGGTCATTCAGTGGTCTTCCAGTCATTACATCTATCTAGAGAGGAATTTTCTGCCACAATTTCACATTTAATGGGCAGAATTTTAGGCTTATTGAGGCCAGAGCCAACACGGATCAAAACGATGCCCCTCCCCTATCTCCGTCTATGATTTTGCCCTTGCGTCAGACATAGTTAGTGGAAGAATTAGTTGATGAAGAGGAGGATACCTCCCCCTCTAAGGCATCTGATCAGGATGACACCTGTAGTCCTAAGATTTCACACAAGGAAACTAACTATCCTTATTGATGAAGTGCTTAGTGTTGGACAAGCCCGAATCGACTCATCCCGATGTGTTTAGTATGGAGTCATTTAAATTTCTAAACCGGCCAGGACCCTCCTGGTCTATTTTCTTGTAGAGACTGTCTTGTATGTGGACTGGCCTCACCCAGAGAAGAAATGTTCTTCTTCAAAACCTTTCACCCAGCAATATCCTATTGAGGAAAGTTTCATATGTATGTGGGAGTTTTCTGTGGTAGAGCCTATCATCTCTTGCCTCAATAAGACCATCATTCCCCCCACGTGGAAGAAGATCCTGTGTTAAAGACCTGACAGATCAGAGGTTAGAGGCTGTGGTTACATCAATGGCAGAATGTCAGACCATTGCTGTCTGGACTAAATGCACAGTCTGTGACCCTAGTTCCATCCTTTACGAATACCTATGCCCACAGTCAGCTGGAACTTTTACCTACAGGCTTACACTAAATTGTGAATGCCTTGGCAGATACACTTTCACAAATTTCCAGGATGAGTCATCTCTCTATCCAAACCTGCGGAATTCTCTGGCTTAAATTCTGGTATGCCGAGTTCCATGCAGCAAACCAGGAAACGCTTTAAGCGGTTACTCATTGATGGCAAACACCTGCTTCTGGGGGATTTTCTGGCTTCCATAGATATCAGGGATTCTTATCTGCACATTCCCATTGAGTGGGACTAACAGACTAATTTATTGGACTGAGCTGTGCATCTAGCCCCCAGGGCCAGGCTCCTTTTGGTGTGGGAGTTCTCCAACCCAGCTTTAGATTTAGTCTTTAGTCCTTTCTCTAATCTAAAAGAAGTGCCTTCCTACTCACTCATGGGAGGTTCTCATGACAGATGCCCACTTGATGGGCATTGGGTGCAATGCTGGACACCCTCTTCATACAATGTGGTTGTTGGAGGAATTTCACCTTCCTATGAACATCCTGGAACTCAGGGTAATTGGGTTGTCCCTTCATCACTGATCTCATCTTTTGTGAGGACACCCAATGAAAATCAAATCAAACAATGTGCTGGCCATGGCCTAAGTCAGTCATCAAGGAGGCACCAGGAGTCACGCTGCTCTGAAAGAAGCAGGTTTGATTCTGTTTGGCAGAACATTATGTTACATTCTGTCTGCCATTCACATCCCAGGTATGGAAAATTGGCAGGCATGATTTTTTATTCATCTCTGCTTGGGTCCAGAGGAATGGACTCTCCATCTAGAGGTATTCCAAGCCCTTTAACACTGGTATCTAGATTGAACAACAAAGGTTTGTCCCAAGGTCCAGGGACCCTTAAGGCTTTGCAGTAACACTCTGTTGACTCTGCAGGATCAGTTCAACCTTATCTATGCATTTTTGTCCCTCCAGCTTCTCCCTTGCCCATCTCTCAGGATCAAGATGGAGAGCATTCCAGTCATCCTCAGACTTACTCCCGACAGATACCCTGTGAGCACTTTTTGATTACCTAGACCTCCTGTCTCAAGAGACAGTATTTAATTTTGCTTCCTCCAGTTCAGTCTGGTCCAAAATCTGCTCCAATAAAGAGACAAATTTTGGCCTTGGCCATAAGACTTTTGGCTTTCAACTCACTAGTTAAAGTAATACTAAAGTTTTTATTATAACAAACATGTCATACTCATCTCCACTGTGCAGCTTGTTTTGCACAGAGTGGCCCCGAACATCCTCTTCTGTGGTCCCTCGGTGGCTCTCGCGGCTCCTCCCCACATTGGCTAACCCCCTAGGAGAAGCACTCTCCTGAGGGGGTTACCTTGTGGGCGCGCTTCTGAGTCATTCATTCAGGGGTCATAGACCCAGAGTGTATGACTCGGCCCTGCCCCCGGAACCTGCATCATTGGATTTGATTGAGAGCAGTGGGAGCCAATGGCTGCGCTGTTAACAATCTATCCAATCAAAGCCGGGACTCCGTGGAGAGGAGGACGGTGAGGACGAGCTGAGAAGATAAACTGGCTCAGGTAAGTAAAACGGGGGGCTGGTGACTGTCAGGTGTTTTTTCACCTTAATGCATAGGATTAAGGTGAAAAAACACAAGACTTTGCAACCCCTTTAGGCCTTTGTTTACATTGCTTCTTCTGTGTGGTATCCTATGTTCCCTTGAGACCTGGTTCTCTTGGCTCTGCAGAGGCACCCTTTAAATGTATTAGGGATACTCCCTTGGACTGTTTTATCACTTTTGGTGCTGCTCAAAGTAGAGGTGAAAGCATGTCTCTGTGTCACAGAACATGGGGTGCAGGCTTGTCCTAGTACTAATCCTGGGGGTTAGTAAATGTAAAATATAAAAGATCGCTGCTACTCCTGACCAGCCCAGGTAAAAAACTGATAAAGAATGACCTCAGTCTACATGTCTCCATCAAACCATACACACTGATTTATTTCACCCTGCCCACCAGAGCTTAGTCATAGGGTAAAATGCATCAGGGTGTATGGCTTGGTGAAGACATGTAGGTTGAGCCCGCTCTTTATTTATTTTATTTTCCATTCACCTGGGCTGGTTTAGAGTAGCTGTGATCCTTTATTTTTGACATTTAGGGATACTCCCTTTCTGATTTTACCTATAAAGTTGTCTTTTATGTTGCTATCACATTTACAAGGGAAGTCTGTGATCTAGCAGCCTTATCCTGTAAGAAACCATGTATTGCGCCCTAAGACAATTTCCCTGCAATGTTTAGATGTAGTACATCCTGTGAGAGTTTATCTCTCAGCTTTCTGCTGTAAATTGGATTGGATTCCCTCTTTTCTTTGGGGGCTCCCTGCATCTCGCACTTCCATTGTTAGCTAGATCAGACAAGTTATCAATTGAGCCTATATTTCTAGAGGACAGGGTTTCTTCCTTACATGATAAGGGACTCTTGACAAGATCTGTTTGTGCTTTATGACCGTTTTGGCATCAGGCATCTGTTTCTCAGATTTTCAAAGCTGCTACCTAGACTTCTGTTCACACATTTGTTACTTTCTAGCAGGTGCATATTCAGCCATTTTCAGATGCCAGGTTCAGGTGTAAGGTGCTACAAGCTGCTCTGTGTCTATTGAGCCTTCTTGACCATGGACCTGTGGTGAGGTCAGTGGCTGGTGAGGCACTGGCTAGTATCAGAGCCAGCTACACACAGGTTACATATGCCGTGATCGTTAGAGTGAGAGCAATAATTCTAGCACAAGACCTCCTCTGTAACTCTAAACATGTAATCTGTAAAAAAGTATCACCTATGGAGATTTTTAGTTTTGGCGCCAATTCCACAAGTGAATTTTAAAGTGTGACCTGTTGGGTATCTATTTACTTGGCGTAACATCGTCTTTAACATTATACAAAATCGTGTTCTCTTTAGTGTTTTTTTTATGTTCATGAAATTTTTTTTTTTTTTTAAAACGTTTGAAAAATTGCTGCACAGATACTGTGCAACATAAAAAGTTGCAACAACCACAATTTTATTCCCTTTTATTCCCTAGGGTATCTGCTAAAACAATAATGTTTGGGGGTTCTGAGTAATTTTCTAGCAAAAAAAATATGATTACTATATGTAGGAAAGAAGTGTCAGATTTGGCCTGAGGGCAAGGGGTTAATTACCATAATTAACATACAAATAATTATTATATTATTATTTTTAAGGTACTGTCATTTATTATGTTTTCAAAAACTGTACTCAAGCAGGTGGCTTAACGGACAAATTACTGAATTTATAACTTCAAACCAGTAATTTCGCAGCAAATAGGGAAATAATAAATTATTATGCTATAACATATAACATAATATGATTTAGCCTGAATATAACAATACCCTTTCAACAGCAGCAGATTCTCATTCTCCCTCTTAACTGTGTGAGAAAAACATGGGATTGTGGGTATATCTTATAACCATAATGTCAGGTCATCTGAGTCCAGGTGACAGATGCACACCATTGGGTCAGAAGTGCATTGCTATGATAGTGAACCCTACGGCTGACTGCAGCGGGTGGAACCCTGGGTGGTGCAGGAAGGCAGGTGCCCTGGGTGCGCCAACACGGATCCCACAGGGAGCTAGAACATAAGATTCCCCAGGGCGCGGAGTCTAAGAGCCAGCGGGTGTTCATCAGAGCCTCTAGTGGTGAGGATGGACTTCACTGCAGCTGAATTCAGGTTGCGGCCCCCAGGGTCTCCCAGCTCACACTCACGGTAGGTTATAGGAGGATAAGCTAAAGGTCGGGGCGATAAGCAGACAAGGATAAACGGTGAACAAGCCAAAGATCAAGGGTCACAAGCAGACAGGGATAGTCGAGAACACGCCAAAGGTCAGGGTCACAAGCAAGCGGGGATGGTTGGGAACACGCCAAGATCGGTAACAGAGACAAACGTAGAGCACACGGCAAACAGGAAACCAAACACACAATATTGCACGGCAAGGCAGGCTTGGAGAACACAGTGTTAAATAGTGATTCCTGTTGAGGCTATGGTAGAGCCACACTGAGAGAAGATTACTTAACCATGCAGGTGTGAGAGGGCAAGCCTTAAGGTTGATACACAGACAAGGTAAGAGACAGACAGGTCATGAAAGTATTACTGCAAGGTCATGACACATAAACCCATGTATTTCCTTGTAGTTAAGAGGGCCGGGGTGGAAGAGAGCATTTGTCTTTTTGACACATTCCCCTTTTATGACACTGCAGTGAGAGGCATGCATCCACTGCAACATTTTTAATGGACAGATGGAGCTAATGATACTTTACCATTGTTCCAAGACTCCAAGCTGTCCATTAAGCTCAGTGACTTTGACAAGAAGTGAGAGGCACTGTGAGCTCATCCTCTCAGTCTGCTGCAAACAGAGTGTGCCAGCTTGTATGTAAACTGGCTGCTCTGTATGTAGCTTCTTCCAGGCTGCACAAGGAGCCCTGTATCTCCAAAACCATAGGTAGTAGGACTTAGGCTACATACACCCACACCTCTGTGACCTCGGGTTGCTGAGCTACAAACATCAAAGCTTGATTTCTATTTTTTTTTTTTATGTTCATGGCTCTACTTCACCTGCCTCCTCTGACTGCATGTCCCTGCTCTTGACCCTATTACAGTATGTTATGTGATTTTAAAGTCAGAATCCGAAAAGACACATTAGTCAACATACATTAACTGCATTAACTGATTATAAGGCAGATTATTTTGATATACAATGCCCATTGCAAATAAGGAATGCAATGTATTCACTGAACAAGAGCATACTTACCCGCATGTAAGTTAAGGTATCATTTTTTCTCGTCAAAACATCTACTGATGTGACTCAGCCACTTCTCCTTGCTTTTGTTACCCAATCATGTTTGAGGGAAATAAAAGAAAACAGAAAATAAATTAGGATTTATAACTTGTATATGATTGGATAGTCAAACCGAACACAACTTCTGTTTATTCGCTAAGCAAACATGCTTTACTTCTGTAATAAAATGGCTCCATTGTCTTTATATAATCACCTGTGTACATTTTAAAATTATGATTTCATCCACAACAAAGTGCATATTTAAAACCATTCCAAAACATCATTTAAGGAAATACAAGAAATGATTTCATTAGGAATTCCACATGAAAACAGAAAAATTAATGGATTGAGAAGAAAAACATTTTATAGATGAAATGCTCCAGTTAGTATCTCTACACCTGTTTTAGCTTAACAACAAGGTCTGAAAAAGTCCATGTGTATCTGCCACAGGACAGGAGTGGAAAGGTTAACTCCCTGAGGGGAAAGAAAAACAGACACTGCTGGCACAAGGCTGAATAGCCAGCTCTCTCTCTGCACTTCCATTGCTATACTTTAGGGACATAACGGTTTTTAGAACTCACAAAGTTCTTTTTAATACCTTTCTAACAATGACATTTTTTATTGCTTGAGCCACATTTTGTAAAGTGCAATTGCTGTAGGACATTATTATATTATAACAACAACCATCAAAAGCATTATACTTTAATTAATCATAATTCATAGTAAACTGAAACAATTAAGGTAAAATACATAAACTGTAGAGCTAATGTTATTCAAAGGTGTAACATCAGATATTATCAAACCTTACTCTTTCAAATCCTGGCATGTTTTTTAAGGTAATGGCAGAGCTGGCACCAGACAATGACTACAGGGGATATTATAAATTTAAAGCCCAACTCCAGGCAGCTAAAAATGTATCCAATCTGTGCCTGCACTGCAAAGGTTAATTTATTTTTTTCTCTAGGAGAACATTAAAAGCTTTGGGCCAGATTCAGGTACAATTACATTGGCGCAGAGTATCAGAGATACACTACGCCGCCGTATTTTACCTGGCTCTACGACAAATTCAGGTAGATTACGGCCCGTAAGGTACGGCGGCATAGTGTATTTCTCGCGGCAGAATCGAAATACGCGATTAGGGGGCGTGAAGCATTTAAATTAGGCGCGTCCCCACGGCGATCGAACTGCGCATGCTCCGTTCAGAAATTTCCCGCCGTGCATTGCGCGAAATAACGTTGTTATGTCATTTTTTGTTTGAGTAGCGTCGTTTACGTACATTCCTATTCCCGGACGACTTACGTAAAAAATAAAAAAAGACGTTGAAATTAGACGCGGGAATGACGCTAATACTTAACATGGGCTGTCTAAAACTAGACCAGATAAAAGCTGGAATAACTTTACGCAGCAAAAAGATGACTACAGATGCCGTAAGAGATTGCGAACGACGCTTGTAACTTTGTGGATCGTCGGAAAATGCTCATTTGCATACCCCGACGCGGAAAACGACGGGAACTCCACCCAGCGGCCGCAAAATTATTGCAGCGTAGATCCGAAGGCGTACGAACACGTAAGCCAGTCGGATTGAAGCCCGAAGCCGTCGTTTCATGGTTTGAGGCTTCAGACTAATGAAACGACGCACGTAATTTGAAAGTACTCCGGTCTAACGCGAGATAGACCGGAGTAAGGGCTCTGTGAATCTGGCCCATGCTCCAGTGGTCTTTGGTCCTGCATTGGATGTCATGACACATAGGAGTTGATTAAGCACTTGCTGACCAGCCGTCGTCCTTATACTGTAGCAAGTTGGCAAGGCTGCGCGAATCACTGTAGGTGTACGTCGGAGACTTTAAGAGCTCTAGGGGGTGCGCGCGTGCCCGCGGTGCGATGCCAGAGCTGATGCTTGTGGTCGGCGGCTGCGATGTCTATCAGCGACCCGCGATCACACTTTAGAAAGCCAGCACGGGGATCTGTCAATGTAAACAGGCAAATTCCTGTTCTGTCAGAGAAGTGGAGAGAGATCTGCTGTTCCTAGTGATCAGGAACAACGATCTCTCTCTACTCCCTGTCAGTACACTCCCCCCACAGTTAATAACACCTCCCTAGGGAACACTTAACCCCTTGATCGCCCCCTAGTGTTAATCCCTTCCTTGCCTGTGACATTTATTCAGTAATCAGTGGCTATTTTTAGCTCTGATTGCTGTATAAATATCAATGGTCCCAAAAATTTCCGATATGTCTGGCGCAATGTTGAAGTCTCACAAAAAATCGCTGTTCACCACCATTACTAGTAAAAAAAATTATAAGAGAAATGCCATAATTATATATCCCCTAGTTTGTAGACGCTATAACTTTTGTGCAAACCAATCAATACAGGGTTATTGTGATCTTTATTTTACCAAAAATATGTAGAAGAATACATAATGGCCTAAACTGATGATGAAATTTTTTTTTGTTTTGTTTTGTTTTTCTTTGATATTTATTATAGCAAAAAGTAAACAATACTGTTTTTTTTTTTACAAAATTTCTGCTCTCTTTTTGTTTATAGTGCAAAAAATAAAAACCGCAGAGGTGATCAAATACCACCAAAAGAAAGCTCTATTTGTGGAAAAAAAGGACACATTGCCCTATTGCAAAAATATCCTGGTCATTAAAAGGTTAAATCCTTCCGATCCTTAAGTGGTTAACTAAATACGGAGAGCCCAAGAAATGGTGCAACTGTGCATGATAACCAATCAGCTTACAAATCTCTTGTTAACCACTTAAGGACCGGTCCAATACGCTGGTAAATGACCCAAGGGGTATTTACAATTCAGCACTGCGTCGCTTTAACAGACAATTGCGCGGCTCCCAAACAAAATTTGTGTCCTTTTCTTCCCACAAATAGAGCTTTCTTTTGGTGGTATTTGATCGCCTCTGCGATTTTTATTTTTTGCGCTATATACAAAAATAGAGCGACATTTTTGAAAAAAAAAACAATATTTTTTACTTTTTGTTATAAGAAAAATCAAATAAACTAAATTGTAGTCAAACATTTAGGCCAAAATGTATTTAGCCACATGTCTTTAGTAAAAAAAAATAGCTACCTAGCGGGAACAGCGACACTAATACAGCGATCAGAAAAATGATCGCTTACCGGTGATCAAGGGGTTAAAACTTTATTAGGGGGGGTACGGGGCTAATGTGCCTGCGTGTACTGGTGTCAGTGTAGTGTTGTGCAGACTTACTATGTGATGTGATCTCTCCTCAGCGGCGGTTGAAAAAAACGCCGAGAGCAGAGATCACATCACTTCCCTCTTCCTGTGTTTACACAGGAGGAGGAAGTGCACTGCAGGGGGAGCGCGCGCGTTGGCTGGGAGCGATCCGGAGGGGGCGGACAAAAACGAACAGCCGCCCCCTCAGCATGGATCGCTCCTGAAGCCACGGTCGGACCCCGACCCACGTCTAGGCAGCAACGTATGTGCCTGTCTGTGCCATTCTGCGGATGTAAATGTACATGCGGCGGTCCTTAAGCGGTTAAATAAAACTTTTCCAAACAAAAAAAATGGAAGCTGGTCAATTTCTATGTAGAGTTGCACTGGATTTTTCACTCTCCAGTTTTAGTTAATCAACCCCAAGGTACAGTCCACTGTTGAAGCTCCATATGCTGGGTTAGCAGAGGATCATGTAAGTATACACAAAATGAGCTAATAACACGTTCTGTGCAGATGCAGCCCCACTCAAGAGATCATTTTACATTTTCCTAAAGGTGGGATTCAATTAATGGGCACCCTTACAATGGAGAAAACAACAGAAAATGCTATAAGTAAGATATGTAGTAGAGAGCATAACCACTTCATCCTACTGCTGTCCTCTGATGTTGGCTTTGGTTAATGGCTAAATTATTACTTATATTGAGTTAATATTTAAATTTTAGTTCAGCACTGCAGCTTGTCTTAATTTCCTCATGGTTTGCCATAATGGCGTTTCAGTCACCTCATTTAAAGCTTATTCCTGCGAGAGACAAAAATGATACTTGGCATGTATTGCTGACTGCTACAGAGTGCTCCCTTGTGCTCAGTATTTGAAAATTGTTATGAACCAGACAACTCAAAATATAGTACATAAGCACACAACTAAGCTTTTACTTTGCAATTAATTGTAACTCTATCCAAAACCTTTATTTTAGCATTGAATAGAGTAGGTTATGTTGAAAGTTTGCTCATAAAGTCAATGAACACTATTCCATAATTCTAAACTAATCAGATTTTCTAAATATCCATTTATGCTCCTTCTATACCTATAGGACATTTGTGCATGCTGTGAAGTCTACCCGAAATGCATTTGACATTTATCATAACTCTGTCCTTTCCTCTCTCTTTGATGGACCAGATATTAGGACAAATGTCCCCTAGTAGTATAGGAATGAATGCCACCCCTCTGATCCCCACACATGTGCAGCGCTACCTCGTATAGCCACAGATGACCTCAGCACCTGCAACTCTCTCCTGTCATGGATGCTGAGCTCATCTGCTCAGCAGGCAGCACAAAGCACATCTGTGTGGTTTAGAAGGAGGGCTCTAGTGCTGCTAAAATGCGCTAGCCCAAACAGCGGGTCTATCCTAGAGAGATGGCAGGATGGCGCTGTGAAAACACCAGAAGCGTTTGGGACAGGCTTCACTGCATGCACAAATGATTTGCAGGTGCAGGAGGAGCATCAATGGATATTTTTAAAACCTGACTAGTTTAAAATAATGGAATAGTGTTCATGGACTGCATACTGTATTTTTTTTTAAGGTGAGTTCAAGAAAAATTTCACTGGCTTCCTGTTTCAACAGGGACACAAATTGCAATACAAATCCGAAAGTTGTGTTTATTGATGTTTATTGATGACTTGATGACCACTATCAGTGTGGCACATAAAAAAATCCCGTCCAATGGAGAAAAGACAACAATATAAAATAAACAGACGTTTCCCATTTTATACATTATACATTTTAAATATAAAAAAAGAATAATGACTTAAGTTACACTTAAGAGTGAAGTAGGACTATGGCATCTGTCTGTTCACTTCCGTTTTTCTTCAAAGAGCATAAAACACAGTGTCAAGTCTGGTGGTTTTTATATGGGTGCTAGATGTACTTCTGTTCAATTTCTCATTTGTTTTATACTGTTTGGTTAATAAACAACATAATTTGAACTGCAATTACTGTGCTTAACCAGACAGAACTTATCCAGCTGCTTGATGGTACATAGTGCTCTTCTTTAAAGTACTTCAAAAATACACACATACAACAAATAACAGTAAAAAAAACGTTAAATTATGATTAAAAAAAATAATATTATGTATTTAATATAATTACAAAGATGCACATTGCAAATAGAAATGATGCAGGAAATACCTAAGCAGAAACAGATTAACCGTAGCAAAAACCTGCGTATCATAGCCAAAAATGAATGCTTATGAAAAGATCTTTCATACAAATAGATCCCTGTTCATAAGCTACTCTAAACAATCTGGACAGGTTAATTAACCATGCCAACTACCAACACAGCTTTTTTGCTTCTTCTTTACTAAATATAAAAAAAATATGATTATATTACTAAGAATTCTTGCAAGTAATGCATGCTTACAGAAAATTCCTAGCTCAGTATCACAAGATAATCATTCATATTGGATCAACTGCTTTTTTTTATATTTAAAATTGCAAAGCGTTCCTATTTAAATTCACAGCTTGAAAGTCTGTCATTATCTAACACACGAACAAGAATGATTATTGATATATATTTTCTCTGCAGATTGAAGAACATTTGGAAGTTCTGGATATTAAATGGTAACAGTTGCTGCTAAAACCTGGTGATGGTAAGATAAAAACAGTTTTTTGATTAACGGATCACATGCATTGACATAAACACCTGACAGTCTGTTTCTGTAATAAATATGCCATTTTCAGACTTTTCATTAGTTCTTAATTTTATAGTTACTAATAAAAGTATGTTTGTTTGGGCATAGGAGGCAACACAGGATTTTACATAGTCTGACTTATATAACATGAATATCTTTGTAACCTACAATGAAAAGGAAAGACCACTAGTTAATAAGACACTGTCACCTTGCTCATTCTTTGTAAATGGACTCTCATTTTCCCATTTCTGGACCCATGATACTCACCTTACCAGCATAAACTACCGCAAGTCTTATGCCTTGTACACACAATTGGAATTTCTGATGAAAAGAGTCAGACAGAATTTTTTCATTGTATAATCCGATCGTGTGTGGGCCCCATTGGACTTTTTTCTGTCTGAGTTTAAACATAGAACATGTTTTAATTTTTTTCCGAGGAAATTCCGATCGTCTGTGTGGAACTCCGATGGAGAAAAAAACATGCATGCTCAAAATTATGTTAACACATGCTCAGAAGCATTTTCTTGGCTCGTCAGTGTTTTACGTCACCGCATTTTGGTTGGTCAGAATTTGGTCTAACAGTGTGTATGCAAGACAGCTTGAATGGAATTCCAACGAAAAATTTGGATTTTATCATATTGGAAATTCCGATTGTGTGTACAGGGCATGTTAAAAACAGAGGGTTTAGTTGCACACATTTACAAATATATCTGAAAGCCACAGTGCATCTGTGTACTGAACCCCTAAGGCGGCGTACACACGTACGAGAACCTCGACGGGCGGAACACATCGTTTCGCCCGTCGAGGTTCTCGCCCGGCCGTCGAAATCGGCGACCCACCCGTCAGGAATGGCAACCAGCCATTCATCCAGGCGGGCCGTCGAGCAAATAGAGAGCCTGCTCTCTATTCGCTCGACGGGATTCCCGACGGGCGGGGCAAGCCAGGAGCGTACACACGGCCGAGGTTCTCGCTGGAATGCAGCTTCCAGCGAGGTTCTCGCTGGTTTCCAGCGAGAACCTCGGTCGTGTGTACGCCACTTAACTCAATCGTTTTGAGAGTCGGAAGCACACATAGTAGTGAATAAATTAAATTGCCTGTGCCTCTTTTCAAGGGTGGCTCCATTTTTCCTCCACTGAGTGGAGCCACAGTAAGAGAAGTAATGTGTTATTGGCTGGATCACCAGATGAAAATGAAGGGGAAAAAAATAAATAAAAATAAAACAAATGCATATATATTAAATGGAAGCTGTTTTTAGCCAATTATAATTGAAGTATTTATGTTGTACATTAAAGGGTCACGAAAGGATTTTTTTTTTAGCTAAATAGCTTCCTTTACCTTACTGCAGTGCTGTTTTCATGTCCTCATTGTTTGTTTTTGCTTTGATGTTGCTGTAACCCTGCTCTGTTCTGGATACTTCCTGGTTGTCTGTTTCCTTATAACCACAGTACTGGGAGCTTTCTCACTGTGGTCACTAATCAATTAGGTGTGATTACTGTGTGTAAACTGAAACTAGATTGGGCTGAGGGGTTTTAGACAAACCATCACTGCCCTCTATTGGCTCTCTGGCTCTGTACATCAGAGAGACAGGAAACAACAGAAAAAACAAAACTAGAACTGTAGGTTGATTAAATGATTGATTTGTATCTATTTGTAATCATTTTTAAAAGGAATCAGTTAACTATTATACCTCTATACCAGGGATCCTCAAACTACGGCCCTCCAGCTGTTGTAGAACTACACATCCCATGAGGCATTGTAACACACTGACATTCACAGACATGATTAGGCATGATGGGAATTGTAGTTCCTGAACAACTGGAGGGCCATAGTTTGAAGACCCATGCTCTATACCCTGCAAACAGTCATTTCAGCCCAAAAATGTTTTTCCTTTAGTGACCCTTTAAAGTACTTTTTATATAGTTTCTATATTTCCCTTCTTTTAGTTTTCTTGTTTTTATTATTGGAATAAATAAAAAAGATAAAAAGGTATGGATGCTGGAAGGATTAGTCAATACAATATTTTAGCCTTCTTAACCACTTGCTTACTGGGCACATAAACCCCCTTTCGCCCAGGCGAAATTTTAGCTTCCGGCACTGCGTCGCTTTAACTGACATTTGCTGACGTGCACAATTGACGTCCTTTTTCCCCCACAAATAGAGCTTTATTTTGGTGGTATTTGATTACCTCTGCGGTTTTTATTTTTTGCGCTATATATATCATTTTTAATTGTTGCTATAATAAATATCCCGATACGTATTTTTCGATGTATTTTTGTAAAAAAAAAAAAAAAATCACAATAAGCGACTGGTTTGCGCAAAAGTTATAGCGCCTACAAAATGGGGAACAGAATTATGATTTTTTTTATTATTATTTTTTTTACTAGTAATGGCGGCGATCTGCGATTTTTATTGGGACTGCGATATTGCGGCGGACATATCGGACACTTTTGACACAAATTTGGGACCATTCACATTTATACAGTGATCAGTGCTATAAAAATGCACTAATTACTGTATAAATGTGACTGTCAGGGAAGGGGTTAACACTAGGGGGTGAGGAAGGGGTTAAATGTGTATCCTGGTTGTGTTCTAACTGTGTGGGGGGAGGGGGGTGACTGGGGGAGGTAACCGATGCTGTGTCCCCTATGTACAAGGGACACAGTTCGGTCTCCTCTCCTCTGACAGCACGTGGAGCTCTATGTTTACACACAGAGCTCCACGTCCCTGCTGTCATCTGCTTGTGTTCCTGCCGATCGCATGTACCCGACGGACATCGCGGCTGCCAGGTACATGCATCGGCTCTTCAGCGATGCGGCGGGACAGTGTTTTCCCAGTGGCGCGTGCGGGTAATGCACTATAAATGACGTCCAAAGACGTTAACTTGGCACCTCAGGTCCGCGCTGTTGACGTATTTTGTCAATAGCGCGGGTCTGAAGTGGTTAAAAAGACTTATGCCGCGTACACACGACCGTTTTTAATGGTCTAGAAAAAACAACATTTTTTTCAACCCGATTATTGTTAAAGGGGAGGTTCACCCTCCAAACAAATTTCAGGCACTCCATGGAGCCCACCCACCCGACCGGCAGTATGCCAGTGTTTTTTTTATTTTTTTACACATACCTTTTTACGGGCTCTCGTCCCCTCCGGCGATCCCGCGGGACTTGGCGTTTAGAATCACAGGCTGTAATTGACGTCCCTCAGCCCGGCGCATACAGCGCGTCACATGGGCGTATATTTACTGATCACTGCATTTAGTGTCAGTGTGACAGTTAGTGTGACAGGCAGTTAGTGTTAGGTCCAGGGTAGCCCCCTACCCCCCCTAATAAAGGTTTATCCCGTCACTAAGCGATCGTTTTTCTGATCGCTGTATTAGTGTCGCTGTTGCCGCTAGGTAGCTATTTTTTTTATTGCAATTTTTTTTTACTAAAGACATGTGGCTGAATACATTTTGGCCTAAATGTTTGACTAAAATTTAGTTTATTCGATTTTTCTTATAACAAAAAGTTAAAAATATTGGGCCAGATTCAGAGAGCCGTAACTCCTGTCTAACTGGTGTTAGACTAGAGTAATTTCAACTTACGCGCGTTTTTTAGCTAGTCGAAAACCTCAAACCTCAATAGACGGCTGCGGGCTTCAATTCGACTGGATTACGTGTTCGTACGCCTTCGGATCTACGCTGCAATAAAATTGCGGCCACTGGGTGGACTTCCCGTTGTTTTCCGCGTCGGGGTATGCTAATGAGCTTTTGCCGGCGATCCCAGAAATTACGATCTTCAATCGCAATCTCTTACGGCATCTTTAGTCATCTTTTTTTTGCGTAACACTATACCAGCTTTTTGCTGGTCTAATATTAGACAGCCCATGTTAAGTATGGCCGTCGTTCCCGCGTCAAATTTCTACGTTTATTATTTGTAACGTAAGTCGTCCTGGAATAGGAATGTTCGTAAACGACGCTACTCAAACAACGAATGATGTAACGATGTGATTTCGCGCAATGCACGGCGGGAAATTTCTGAACGGAGCATGCGCAGTTCGATCGCCGCAGGGACGCGCTTAATTTAAATGCTTCACGCCCCCTAATCGCGTATTTCGATTACGCGGCGAGAAATAGACTACGCCGCCGTAGCGTACGGGCAAAAATCTACCAGAATTCAATGTAGAGCCTGGTAAAATACGGCAGCGTAGAGTATTTCGAATACGCAGCGCAAAATTAAGTGTATCTGAATCTGGACCTTGTATTTTTTTCAAAAATGTCGCTCTATTTTTGTTTATAGCGCAAAAAATAAAAATCGCAGAGGCAATCAAATGCCATCAGAAGAAATCTCTATTTGTGGGAAGAAAAGGACCTGAATTTTGTTTGGGAGCCACGTCGCACGACCGAGCAATTGTCAGTTAAAGCGACGCAGTGCCGAATCGCAAAAACGCCTTTGGTCATTTAGCAGCATATTGGTCCGGTCCTTAAGTGGTTAAAGTGAAAAAAAAATAGAAAAATTCCTTTAAATACCATACCTGCTGAGAGTCTATAGTATGCCTGTGAAGTGGCACGTGTTTAGAACTGTCCCTGCACAAAATGACATTACTATAAGGAAAAAGTAATTTAAAACTGCTTGCGGCTTTAATGTAATGTCTTGTCCCTGCAATATGGATGAAAATCATTGAGAAAAATAGCATGGGTTTCCCCTCCCCCCTCCCCCCAGGTCATTACCAGGCCCTTTTGCCCTATATACTTTGAACAGTAGTATACAGGCGCTGCAAACAAGACAGGGACTGCAGGTTTGTTGTTAAGTAAAATCTGTAATTTTGAACTGGTACTTTTTTAAAGTGTAGCTCTAGCCAAAAAATCTATTTTTAAACTTTTTGTAAAGCATAGAGAAGGATTATCACTCCTGTAACATTTGTTTTGCTATCTTTGCGCATCTGTTCAGAAGATTGCACCTCACTTTCTGTCCCAATGACAAATGTTTTTTTGAAAAATTGTTTTTTTTTTGTGATAAAGCATCAGTGGACAGGAGACACCTCTTACAGAAGGGAATTTCCCTTTCCTAGGGGTAGATTTCCTCTCACTTCCTGTTGTAAGTTAGATGTTTGAAAGTAGGGGCCTGCCGTATATACTCTGCAGAAATTTGGGCCCTTGGTGTTGGTGTTGCCACAACACTGTAAGCACTCACAGTTAGTCTTGGTGAGTGCTGGAACGCCCTGCTGTGAACTATCATATCAATAATTGTAGTTACATGCCATTGTTGAACAGTGGTAGAAAAATTGGGCCTTTGGTGCTGGCGCTGGTGCCACAACACTGTAAGTCCTCACAGTTACTCTTGGTGGGCGCAGGAATAGGCCCTGCTGTTAAATATTAGATCAAGAATTATAATTACATGCCCCTGTTGAACAGGGGCAGAAAAATTGGGCCTTTGTTGGTGGTGGTGGTGGTGCCACAACACTGTAAGCCCTCACAGTTACTCTTGGTGGGCGCAGGAATGGGCACAGTGAAAATACTTTCTGATCAGCCACTTCCTGTGGTATTAATATGAGAACTACAGCAATTGTATTCACATTGCTTTAGGTGCACACTGTGCAGAGGACACAGTACACCACGTGAAAATACGTGCAGATCCCCTGCCTGTGGTATTAATATAAGCAGATCCCTGCCAGTAGGAATTAATATGAGAACACCAGCAAATCTATTGAAGTAGTGTTGCTCACGAATATTCGCATTGCGAATATTCGTTACAAATATTGCATATTCGAGTATTCGCAAATAAATCGAATATCGCTGTGAATATTCGCTATTGCGAATATTCGTATTTTTTCAAATTTATTTTTAAAACAGATCACATCCTAGTGATCTCCATCGACGTCTAAAAGCATTGCTGGTATGATTAGAGACCCTGGGCCGAGTAGCTGAGGCGATCCTTTTATGTTGCCGAATATTCGCAATGCGAATATTCGTATTACGAATATTCGCGAATACTTTCTCTGCCCTTCTGTGTTTTGTGTATAAAAAACAAAAACAAAAAAAAATTTGCTTTAGTTTAGTCATATAACTTTGTGTAAGTAGAGTTAGTGTTTAGTGCATATTAGTTTAGTAATCCAGAAAATGATCTCCGTTTTCGCGTGTTGACGAGAATTTCGCAATCAATTTCGCATTCGCATTAGCGAAATTTCGCATTCGCATTAGCGAAATTTCGCATTCGCATTAGCGAAATTTTGCAAACATTTTTTTTGATAAAATATCACGAATATTCGATATTAACGAATATTTCGCGAATATTCTTCTATATATTCGTGAAATATCGCGAAATCGAATATGGCGTATTCCGCTCATCACTATATTGAAGTAGCTTTAGGTGAACACTGTGCAGAGGACACAGTACCGCGTGAAAATACGTGCAGATTCACTGCCTGCGGTATTATTATGAGCAGATCCCTGCCTGTAGGAATTAATGAGAACACCAGCAAATCTATTGACGTAGCTTTAGGTGCACACTGTGCAGAGGACACAGACAGTACACCAAGTGAAAATACTGCAGCTAGCACAATCACCTGCCTGCCTGTCAGTATATTGGGAAGAGCAGATCTAGCTAAATTCAAAACAGTGGATAAATATATATACAACACCTGGGATGCTTATATATATCCTCTACACACTGTAACTAACTGACTAGCCTACCTGCTCTAACTAACTCCAAAAAATGACACTCTCTCTCTGTCTCTCTCTGTAAACCAACGCAACACACTACACAAGGCTGAATTCCATGCGTCCTTATATAGTGTGTACTAAACCCCCTGAGCCATGATTGGCCAAAACCACCCTGGCTTTGGCCAATTGTGGCTCTCCGTTTTTTGCAAGCTGTGATTGGCCAAGCATGCGGGTCATAGTGCATGCTTGGCCAATCATCAGCCAGCAATGCACTGCGATGCTGCAGTGAATTATTGGCTGTGGCACGCCACTCGAATTTGACGCGAACAGCCTATAACGTTCGTAATTCGCCGAACGATCGAACATACGATGTTCGAGTCGAACGTGAGTTTGACTCGAACATGAAGCTCATCCCTACTCTCTAGCTACCCCCTCCTTTTCTAAGCTTTTCTTTCCCCTCTTTTCTTCTGATGTTATAGTTTTAACATCATTACCAATGATGTATATTTGTCCTGATAATGTATGCATTTTATTCCTGGTCAAAACTAATAAAATATATTTGAAAAAATAAATAAAAAATAGACCAAATATTTTTTTATAATATACTAGTGAAAGATATTTAGTCTGCATTGTTTTCTGTTTATACCTCACCAATTCTTTCTATTCATTTTTTTCACTTGCATATTTTTTTTATTAAACTCTTTTTTGTACCCCTTCCTAATAAATCTCTCATCTATTTTGGATGCCTGTCCTACAAATTCATATTCTTCTGTGCAGTTTTAATGCAGTTGCCCCTTTGGGATGTTAATAAGCCAGGGGAAGTATTGACAACAATTACTAAGAATATACCCGTTTTTATCTGTATGTTTGAAAAATAAACAATATTTATTGAAAAAAGTACATAGTATAATAACAGTGTTCAAAGGTTAAAATAATCTAAAATTATACAGTATGTACAGTGAGCCCTTGTACGTCTATGTGTTTCGCCATTAGGCTTCTTCAGGACACAATCAAGGTTCAAAGAGATAACAAGCAGAAAAAGAACGAGTCTCACTGTCTTAGAATGGACTGAGCCTCATGAACAAATTTTGGAAGGTATACAAAATGTGGAAGGCTTCCAGAAAACTGCATAAAGGTAAGCAGCACACAACTAGTTTTGCAGGGATGAGCCGAACCCCCCCCGGTTTGGTTCACACCAGAATATGTAAACAGGCAAAATATTTGTGAGAACGTGCGAAAACTGTTAAAGTCTATGGGACACGAATGTGAAAAATCACATGTCCATTTTGCAAGTTATTGCAACAAAAAGGGTTTGGGGACCCGGGTACCGCCCCAGGGGACATGTATCAATCCAAAAAAGTTTTTAAAACAACCGATTTTTCAGCAGCAGTGATTTTAATAATGCTTAAAGTAAAACAATAAATATGAAATATTCCTTTGAACATTGTGCCTGGGGGCTCCCCATAGTCTGCCTGTAAAGAGGCAAATCTTTCTTATGTGTTGTTCAGCACTAAGAAATGGTAACCCCCCCAGAGTCTGGAAATGCGATACACAAACTTTTCTTCAAGGCCCCCTGAAGATGTTTTATCCTCTGTTTCCTCTGCAAAGGCAGGATGAGTTCTGCAACTTTACCCTTGTAACGTGGATCAAGAAGGGTTGCCAGCCAGTAATGATCCCTCTCCATGATACCACAAATCCTAGGGTCTTTTTACAGGCTTTGCAGAATCAGGGAGGCCATGCAGCATAAGTTTGTAGAGGCATTAGATTCTGAAGTCACTGGGTCAGAGGGACAGTGTCACTGATGCATGCATTGTCACTGCTCCCCATCCTTGTGGCCTTCTCAAATGGTGACAGGACAGTGCATGCATCCTTAAACAGTAGCCACTGGCGTGGCAAAAAGAAGCCAAGCTCCCCTGTCCTGGAGCCATATTCGCACAGGTACTCATTGGCCCTCTGTTGTGGGTGCAGCCACTGTAGCATTTCCAATGTTGAGTTCCACCTTGTGGGCATGTACCAAATGAGGTGGTTGGTGGGCAGGTTGCATTCCTGTTGAATGTCAGCCAGCTGAGCACTGGCATTGTATGATAGTAGAAATGACCACAGACTTTTCTGGCCTGCCCCAGGAGATCTTGTAAGCCTGGGTACCTGGTCAAGAAACGCTGCACCACCAAATTATGGATGGGTGCCAAACAAGGAAGATGGGTCAAGAAGGTTGGAGCCATTGTTGCACACAACCTCTTTTAGCCTGACTGCTAGCATAACCCCATGAACGCTTAAGGAGCACTGCTGGTTTAGAGGACAATTCTGCATAAGAGGCCATAGAGGAAGAAGAAAAGGAGGGGGTGGAGCAAAGAGCTGTGGCAGAATCACCACCAGCTTTTTGGATGTGTGGTGCCGGAACAAGCTCCAACAATACTGAACCCTGTTCTGCATTCTTCCCAGCAGAGTTACCCAGTGCACCATGAAGGAAAGGCAATGTCCCTACCCATGCCTGCTGGACCATGAGTCAGCGGTAATATGAACCTTGCTGCTGACCACCCTCTGCAACAAGACAAGAACATTGCATTCCACCAGGCTGTAGAGAGCCGGAAAGGCCTTACATGAAAAGAAAAGCTGTTTTGGAACCTGCCACTGTGGCACAGCACATTACAGAAATTCATGAAAGAGTCTACCAGCTGAAAAGGCAACAGTTGCAGTGCTAGCAATTTGGCCAATCTGGCATTTAGATGCTGAACATGTACTGTAAATGGCTGGGAAAGAATTAATTTTTATGGTTCAGCAACTGAGGTAGCAAAATGTGCCTGCTGAAATCAATTGGTGGTGTACTGCTAGCAGTTGGCTGCAAGTAATTGTCGCACCTATTGCTTTACCTCCATTCCTCTCAGTGCAGGTTTTTGAGAGGACTGGAGGTATAGTATGGTAGGAGATACCAGATGAGGAGAATGCCTTTTTCTATGATGTGGGTCTATTTTAGGTGCGATTGCCAGACTGCATGGCAGGTGAAGCATGTGGTGCCCAAGTGGCTGCTATTCTGGACACGCTTGATCCGCTTCAGACATAGGTTTGCAGACAGCAATGGTGTGATCTGCTGCACACATGTTGAAAAAAGCCCACGCCAAGGAACTTTTGCAAGTCAGCGGGGAGAGAGAAGCACCCTGTGATGCAATAGAGTGGCTGCCCTTAAACTGCCCCCTGGAGGACATCCTGCCTCAATGGAGTTGTGCCTCCTCTTCCTCCTCCTCACTTGCCTCCTCTCTTCTCTGAGGCACCCAAGTACAGTCAATGACCTCATAATCCCCTCCCTCCTAGTCCCTGGAGCAAACTTGGCAGTATGCTGCAGCTGGGGTAACATGACTACCAGTTTCTTGTCCTTCTGTGACACCCCCTCTCTCTAGGCTCACATTACTCCCCTTCTCAACTTGGGAACCAACATCGGAGCCTTCAAATCGCTGTGTATCCTCCAGCAGCATGTAACACTGATCAGCCCTGCAGCTGATTGGTTGCAGCTGCTGATCGAATTAAAGTTTTCTAACATTCCTGTGAACGTTGTTTAGATATGTGGAAGCGACTTGCATATGCATTCGCTTCTGCATGCAAGCACGCAGGGACAGGGACGCTTTATTTTTTATTTTTTTATTTTACTTGTATTTTTTTTTACTTCCCTCCAAAAGAAAAAAAAAATCACTTTTATACCTATTACAAGGGATGTAAACATCCCTTGTAATAGGGATAGTCCTTGACAGGACCACTTTATAGAGAGGTGCTTTCTCCTCCAGGCTGAAAAGCCTGAGATAAAAAAAAAAAAAGAGCAATTTCAGGCTTTCCAGCTGAGTCCCCGGCATTTTTTACTTCCATCGGCCCGTACCTCGCATCATAACATCGTGCTCGGACCTCCAAGAGTCAAAGTCTTCCGGGGACCATCTGTCCCTCGGAAATCTCTATGGCTAACTTCCGCCGGTGGTGGATTCCTTCTCAGGTTTGCTAATCATATGGGCAAGCCAGGAGAAGCACCAGAAGGCGGCGGTGCTCCGGTTCTTACAGTGAAGGCAATCACCGCCTAAAAAAAACTATATCTGATTGATGCCTGTAGCTGCACCCATCATTCAGATATCACCACTGAAAGCCCAGAACAGCCTGCAGTATGGGAGTGGTTACTAATGGAGGGCAAGACAGCTCATACCTTGAGCTAATCTTTGGACAATGTCTAGAAAAGACTTTAAAATTTGCTTCAAATGTTACTCAGTAATTGAGTCTGACAAAATTGACCATAAAATATTTCTTGGTGGCCCTACTCTTTACTCTATTTCACCTCTAGATACTTTCCCATTTTTTTAAATAAAGTAAGCTTTTATTTGTTAAATATGCATTCCGTATTGGATGCTGTATGAATTCAAACACAGGAATGTGTTTCTATTTACCATCTGTCATGTTTTAGATTACTTTAGTGTATTATTTTCTCTATTTTTTTCTCTATTTTTCATTTTTAACCAGCCCGTGGTTTGGTATTATCCCATTACTTTTTTATTTATTTTTTACATTTATTTAATAAGATATTAGCTGCCTAGCTCCAAGTCCTACACATAATATTAATTTAGTGAACTGGAGTGTATAACAATATGCAAGTAATTTACTGTATTTTCTCAATAGTATTATACAAAGACATGCCATGCATTTGTAATTCTACCATACCCTTTTAATGCCTAATAACATGTTATGCATATTCGTGTTACTCAATTTACCTGGTTTTAGAAAACAACATACAATTAGACCTGCTTCGTTGGTGAGAAACATCTACATACTTCACTCACTGACAGAGATCTATAAATACTACTTTATATAAGGTCAGAATACAAAAATAGTTACAAAAAATCTTCATACCATAATATTGTTAACCAAGATATTTATATTGTTATCTAGTGTCATGATGGGAAAGTTTAACCTCAATATTTATAAAAAGAAATCCAGAACAAAAGGGTAGCAATAACTATGTAAAGACAATGGAATTTTGGGTTTCATGTTGTAGGGCAACTGATAGTGCAGTCCATGTAGAGTTTATAGAGCAGTAATGCAAAGCATTTGCATTTCAGTTGAAGGCAATTTATATACTGTGTAAAACTCACTGTATGTTGTATTGTGCATTTTTAAATTTTAGACATTTTTATCGACGTATAACACGCAACCTAACTTTCAGGCCCGTACACACGAGTTAATCTATCTGTTCAAATCGGTCGGACAGACCGATTTGAACAGATCTGTCTGCTGGGATGTATTGGTTTGATCGTGTGCACACGATCAAACCAAAATCTCCGCCGGCAGACAGCGCGCTGACGTGGCGGTGATGTGGCGGTGACGTTGACGCCGCCACGTCACCGCACCGGGAAGTAAAACACTTCCGCGCATGCGTCGAATCCATTTGACACGTGTGCGAGCAGATATGTCTGCTAGTTAGCATACTAACCAGCAGACATGTCAGGCGGACGGGTTCCCAGCCGACAGATTTGAAAGCATGCTTTCAAATCTGTCGGCTGGCCAAATCCATCTGTTTGCCCGTACACACAATCGAATCTGTCTGCTGAAACAGTCTGGCAGACTGTTTCCAGCAGACAGATTTGATCGTGTGTACGCGGCTTAAGAGGGAAGTTTCAGGAAAAAACTTTCCACAGTCCCTGCGTATAACACGCAGGCACAGTTTACCCTCTATTTTCAGGGTAAAAAAGTGAGTGTTATACGCCAATAAGCGGTAATTGATCCCTCAGTATAGGAATGACAGTCTCCCATGTTAACATAATGAGTGTTGCCTATATTTTTTTACTTACATAGGCAGCCGTTGAATTTAAAATCTGCAGACATATAGGCTGTTTGGTGACAGAGGATGTGTTTTCTATAGTAAATTACTAGAACTCATATTGTAAATGGTTTGGGTTCGGTAAAGTTCTTCTATCTGGTTGCTGTGGTTTACATCACTTTGAAATCGGTGCTTTGTTCATGGCACTGGTTGTGTAACATGTATAATAAATAAATTACATTTACTACCTTAAATCATTGTGTAATTTTAAATACAGATATAGGGAGAACTGTTATATACCTGCTGTAGGGATACCTATACCATGCTATCTGCTATTTCAGAAGGAGAGTTGTTCACTAAGGGTGTATCCTGTAAAGAAGCAGGCATGGGAGGTAATTCATTAAAGCAGTACAGCATATTCTCTTTGTAAATGAGATGAAGCCAAGTAAAGGTTTACCTTGAAAATGATACCTAGAACATTAAAAAAATAGATTTTTGCTCAAACGTGATTGGATGATTAAGTTTGGCACAATCTCTCCTCATTCCCTACAATAAATGAGAACTTGTTGACCATTAGTCCAAGCATGGGTAAGTAAAAAAAATAATAATAAAAAAAAATCCTTGCATATGGTTGGGTATTTTTTGTAAAGTGAATATTCACTTTAGCTTTAGATCATTCACTAAGCTTGATGAAAATTAACTTACACGTTCTTCACTCCTTGAGTAAATCAATCCTGTGGTGTATGGAATCAAAGTATATGTGGGCTTTGCTGTACCTTCACCTGCATATAGAATGTATTCAAATAAAACATATACAATTATTCCATTGCATAAGTTACATTACTACAGTTACTTGTTCAGTTATATTCTATACAGTTTTTAACCTCTACCAAGAAAGGTAGCCTGCTTCTATGTCCTTATGCTGACTGGAAAAAAAACATACTGTAGTATCAATTATGCACAGCACACCTTGTACCAAAACCGAATCCACCCCCATCCATTTGCTTTGTCTAGAGCAAGATGCTTTCAGCTTGTGTGACAGAATTTATAACATTCATCAAGCAGGTATTACTGCAGGTCAAAATTCATTTTCGGAATCAGAAAAGGAAGCACTAAGTGTATACTACCTAAGATTATGCAGTACACTTTACCGGTGATTTTTCTTTTAACTGAAGTAAAAAAAAAAAGCACAAAATAGAAATGTAGACTTAGAAGATTGCTAACACTGAATTTGGTATCCAGCTTTTTCTGTAAATTTTTGGGCTATTGTGTTTCATCAAGCAAGTACTAAGACTTGCTAGCTATATTACAACTAATAAAACATTTAGCTGTCACAAATTTTCATATATGGCTGCTCACTAAAAGAATATTCACCAAGCTAATTTAGATCTCGCTGATGAGATACAGAGTTATTTCTCAATTGTCAGATGCAGGCAAGTTTGTTTTAAATGAGCCTTGATATATTGATAGAGTTTTGTTTTGGATAAAGGTAATTTAAATATCTTTAAAATTTAAAGGGAATGTGAATATATGTAGTTTAATGCATTTAATTTTTTCTTTCTCTATTTCTCTCTTTTTTACCACTTGCGGGTGGCAAATAAATTCTACAGTTGCCACTTGTAGGTGGTAAGTCCTGTACAAGCTTTGCATACTCCAAAGGCCTTTTTTATGGCTGTTATGATAACAGTAGACAACCATATGGTTCAAAGGAGAGACACACCAGTGGGCTGAACAAAATAATTAACTGATCCATGGTGGATTCAGGAATCCTCCCCATGGGTCATTTGTATTCTGACACTGGAGAAGTCAGATGGACTTCTCTGCTGTCAGAATACGTTGATCAGTGCTGCAGTCCATCAGCTCCTGATTGAACTAAACTTTTCTAGCATGCCCATTCATGAGCAGTCGATCAGTATCAACAGCTATAGATGGATCAAAATTTGGCTGGTCTCTGCTGAACCAGCCACATTTCGATCCATTTTTGGCCAAACTTAGCAAGGAGAACATCTTAACCACTTAACCACTTCCATATCGGGCACTTAAACACCCTCCTGACCAGACCAATTTTCAGCTTTCAGGGCTCTCACACTTTGAATGACAATTACTCAGTTATGCAACACTGTACCCAAATGATTTTTTTGTCCTTTTTTCCCCACAAATAGAGCTTTCTTTTGGTGGTATTTGATCACCTCTGCGGGTTTTTATGTTTTGCGCTATTAATGAAAAAAGACCGAACATTTGGGAAAAAATTATTTTTTCTAAGTTTCTGTGATAAAATGTTGCTAATTATTATTTTTTCTTCATAAATTTTGGCCACAATTTATACTGCTACATGTCTTTGATAAAAAGAACCCAATTTTTTTGGAAATTTTTTGGTCTGTGTGAAAGTTTTAGAGTCTACAAGCTATAGTGCAAATCATAATAAATTATCACATATGATCACACCTGATGTACTGAAGGCCTATCTCATTTTTTGAGACCCTAACAAGCCAGGAAAGTACAAATGCCCCCCAAATAACTCATTTTTGGAAAGTAGACATTCCAAGGTATTTAGTAAGAGGCATGGTGAATTATTTGAAGTTGTAATTTTTTCCCACAATACTTTGCAAAATTAAGATTTTTATTTAAAACATTTCTCAAAAGTGTCATTGTAATAGTTTATTTCTCTCACATGGCATGTGCATACCACAAATGACACCCCAAAATACATTCTGCTACTCCTTCTGAGTAAAACGATACCCCATGTGTGAGACTTTTTCACTGCCTGGCCACATACAGAGACCCAACGAACAGGGAGCGGCATCAGGGGTTTTAGGAGCATAAATTGCACATCTAACTAGTTGACAACCTATTACACTTTTGAAGGCCCTGGAACACCAGGACAATGGAATTTCCCACAAAATGACCCCATTTTGCAAAGCTAACACCCCAACGTATAATCTATGAGAGGCATATTGAGTCTTTTGAACGGTTTATTTTTTCCCAGCAGTTTTTGGAATATGTGGAAAAAAAATGAAAACGCATTTTTTTTACACAAAGTTGTCCATTGATAAGATATTTCCAACACTTAGCATGTACATAGCAAAAATGACACCCCAAAATACATTCTGCTACTCCTCCTGAGTAAAACGATACCCCATGTGTGAGACTTTTTCACTGCCTGGCCACATACGGAGGCCCAACATGCAGGAAGTGCCATCAGGGGTTTTAGGAGCATAAATTGCACATCTAACTAGTTGACAACCTATTACACTTTTGAAGGCCCTGAAACACCAGGACAATGGAATTACACACAAAATTACCCCATTCTGGAAAGATAACACCCCAACGTATAATCTATGAGGCATAATGAGTCTTTTGAATGGTTTATTTTTTTCCAGCAGTTTTTGGAATATGTGGAAAAAAAATGAAAACGCATTTTTTTTTTTACACAAAGTTGTCCATTGATAAGATATTTCCAACACATAGCATGTACATATCAAAAATGACACCCCAAAATACATTCTGCTACTCCTCCTGAGTAAAATGACACCCCATGTGTGAGACTTCTACACAGCCAGACCACATACAGAGATCCAACATGCAAGGAACACCGTCAGGTGTTCCAGAGACACATAGCATGCACATACCAAGAATTACACCCCAAAATACATTATGCTGAGCAAAGCGTAAACAAAAGATTACCTGTGGTAATAGTAGTGCAGTTCTACACAGCAGGATAGCACTGGTCCAGGCAGCAGGCAGGGACTTGGTCAGCAACGGCATATACAATTGTCCAGGCAGGGATACTGTCCAGTCAGGGTTAGTGCAGGTGGTCAGTTCATGCAAAAGGCAAAGGCATGATGGCATAGGTCCTACAGGCAGCAGGCAGAAGGAGGGCCTCATTTTGGACAGAATGGGGACAGGGGTAGAGGCTTCTCCCACCCAAATCTCTTTAAAGCCTCCGGGCAACCAGAACCTAATCTAGGATGAGAAAACAAAAAAATAGTTTTCTTCATCTAGAAAAACTTTTCTGGAGCCCCTCACATATGTGAGACCCCTGTGTTGAATCCCACTAGTCCAGTAGCAGGGTACAAGATCAGTACAGGAGGCAGGCAAAAGGCATGGTCAAACAGTCCAAGGTCAGTTCCAGATCAGGCAGAGGCATTACAGAATCGTTAGGCAGAAGAATGGTCGAAAAACAGTCCAGGGTCAATTCCAGATCAGGCAGAGGTATTACAAAATCATTAGGCAGAAGCGTGGTCCAATAACAAGCCGGGGTCAGTTACAAAGCAGGCAGTGGCATAAGGGGTGTGAAGGTGTTTGAAGGCAGGAACGGAGGATTACGTTTACTATACTAAACTAATAATTTCGTTTAGTATGGTAACGGCAAAAACAGTCAGTTACACAGAGGCCTGGTTGGGAAGGACACTGGGCACAATGGTAAACTGTGTCTCGTCTGACTCCTTCACTGGCACACACTTTACATTTTTTTTACCTCGTCGGCCTGTTGCTGTGAGAGGGACTTTAGCTGGGAAGTGCCGTTCGGAGAGTCGACAGAGAACATCTGATCGGATATTTTGGGGTAGGTCAGTCTGGAATATCAGGGTAGTGGTAATTTCCTCCTGGTAGCCAAGGAAGGTTAGGGGGTTTTGGGTGGACTTGCGGTAAATAATATAGAAGTTGTAGACGGCCAAATGAAAAAAATAAATTGCTACTTTTTTGTACCAATGGTACATGCGCCTTGTGGCAAGGTAGGGTTCCAACATTTGGTCATTTAGGTCGACTCCCCCCATGAACAAATTGTAGTCCCGAATGCAGGTGCGCTTTTGGATGGTGGTGCCACCCCTTCTGCGGGTTTTCACAAAAGAATTGTTGTGGATGGAGGAAAACATGTAAACGTCTCTTCTATCCCTCCACTTCACTGCCAGCACCTCCTTGTTGCGCACACTTGCCGATTCCCCTTTCTTCAGCCTTTGATTCAGAAGGCTTTGAGGAAAGCCTTTCCTGTTCTTTCTGGCGGTGCCACATGCTGGGGTCTGCTTCCGGTGCAGGTTGTGGAACAGGGGAAGAGACGTATAAAAGTTGTCCACGTACAGGTGGTATCCTTTATCCAGGAGGGGGTTAATGAGTTGCCATACAACTTTTCCACTTGATCCCAAGTAGTCTGGGCAATTGGGGGGATTCAGCTGGGTGTCCTTCCCTTTATAGACCAAGAAGGAATACAGGTACCCTGTGCCTCGTTCACAAAGTTTATAAACCTTCACCCCATAGCGGGCCCTTTTGCTGGGAATGAACTGCTTTATTTTCAGTCGGCCACAAAATTTAACGAGGGACTCATCGACACAAATGTTTTGTTCCGGGGTATATATTTGGGGGAATAATTCCGTAAAATAATCTAATAAGGGGCGAATTTTAAAAAGCATGTCAAAATTTGGGTGATTTCAGAGAAGGCACTGGGTGTTATCTTTGAAGTGGAGGAACCTCATGATTATAAAATATCGGGATCTGGGCATTGTTGCAGAAAAGATGGGCATATGATAAATGGGGCGTTTTAACCAAAAATAATGCTTTTCATTTTTTGGGTTGAGTCCCATACAAAATGTGAGGCCTAAAAAAAAACTAAACTCCTCCACTGTAAGGTCTCTCCACTGGAAGGGACAGGCATAAGAAGATGTGAGATTGTTGTTTATAAATTGTTGGGCATATAAGTTGCACTGGGCCACAATGCTAGATAGCAGTTCCTCAGTGAAAAATAAATTGAAAAAATGAATTGGGGAAAAATTGTCCGTGTTCACCTGGACTCCTGGCTGGGCAGTGAAAGGGGGAATGTTGGCTTCTCTGGAATTTGGAGGAAGCCACAGGGGGTACTGAAGGGCATAGGGAAGGATGGCATGGGTCCTTGGCCTTTGTTGCTGAGGTACTGCGGTGCTGGTTGATGGCACTTCGGTGCTGGTTGATGGCACTTCGGTGCTGGTTGATGGCATGTCGGTGCTGGTGGATGCCACTGCCTCCTTACCAGAGCGCCTTCTTTTGGCGGGCCGACTATCTTCCCCCTCTGAGCCTGTCGCTGATCCACTAGTGTAGACTGGCTCATAGTCTACATCTGAATCCAAATGGGAATTGGAAGAAGAGAGCTCCCAGTTGCTCTCGTCAGGTGCGGAAAGAATTTGATATGCCTCCTGTAAGGAAAAACGACGTCTTGACATTGCTGGTGACTTCACAGGTGTGTGTGGCACAGATGTGCACTGAGGAGGCACAGATGGGTAGAGATGGGGACTGAGGTGGCAGAGATGGGGACTGATGTGGTGGAACAGATGTACACCGATGAGGCAGCACAGATGGGCACTGAGGAGGTGTTACAGATGGGCCCTGATCACAGGTCAGCACAGGTGGCACAGGCGGTACTGGTGGCACAGGCGGTACTGGTGGCACAGATGGTACTGGTGGCACAGGTGGGCACTGAGGAGGCGGCATATGGGCACTGATCACAGGTGGGCACAGGCGGTACTGGTGGCACAGGCGGGCTCAGGTGGTACTTGTGGCACGGGCGGTACTGTGGCACGGGCGGTACTGGTGGCACAGGCTGTACTGGTGGCACAGGTCGGCACAGGTGGTACTGGTGGCACAGGTGGGCACAGGTGGTACTGGTGGCACAGGCGGTACTGGTGGCACAGGTGGGCACAGGTGGTACAGGCGGTACTGTGGCGCGGGCGGTACTGTGGCACAGGCTGTGCTGGTGGCACAGGTGGGCACAGGTGGCACATATGGTACTGGTGGCACAGGTGGTACTGGTGGCACAGTTGGGCACAGGCGTTACTGTGGAACAGGCGGTACTGTGGCACAGGCAGTACTGGTGGCACAGGCTGTACTGGTGGCACAGGTGGTACTGGTGGCACAGATGGTACTGGTGGCACAGATGGTACATGTGGGCACAAGTGGTATTGGTGGCACAGGCGGTACCAGGTGGTACCAGGTGGTACAGGTGGGCACTGATTGGGCACTGATTGGGCACTGATTGGGCGCTGATGGGCACTTTTTTTCTGACACAATACACTGTAGCAACTTACAAAGTATCTCTCTCCTTACACGCGGTGTCTGTGTGAGGAGAGAGAGACGGCAATGAGAGATGATCTCATTTGTTTACATTTGAGATCATCCCTCATTGGCCTCCCAGATTGCGCTGTAAATAGCCGCTGTGATTGGCTATTTACCGCGATCTGGGTTTGGCTGTCTCCAGGGGACAAAGCCAGGACAGTAGTTCCCTGCCAAAAGGGGGGGCCGTAAAAACACGGCCTGTTAGAGATTGAGGACTGCGCTGCGGCCGTACAAAGTCGTACGGCCGTCAGCAACTGGTTAAGGATCGGAAGAATTTACCCTCTTAATGACCAGCCAATTTTTTGCAATACTTTAACTGACCATTGCTCAGTCGTGCGACTCTGTACCCAAACAATTGATGTCCTTTTTTTTATCACCGCTGGGGTTTTTATTTTTTGCGCTATAAAACATAGCAAAACTTATTTTTCAAAACAGTGGCTCTTTGTCTAATACATATACAAAAAATATACAAAAAACAAATGTATTCATCCGTTTAGGCTGATATATATTCTTCTACATATTTTTGGTAAAAAAAAATCAAGAGAGGCTTTCAGTGGTTTGCGCAAAAGTTATGTAATAACGGCGATCTGCGTTTTTTTGCGGGACTGCGACATTGCACCGGACAAATCTGACATCAAATGACACTTTTTGGGGACTAGTGACATTATTACATTAATTAGTGCTATAAAAATGCACTGATCAATGTAACAATTACACTGACAGGGAATGGGGTTACTAGGGGCGATCAAGGGGTTAACTGTGTTCCCCAAGTGTGTGAGATCACTGTTCCCGATCACTGGTAACAGTAGATCTCTGTCATATCATCTGTCAGAATGGGGATCCGCCTTGTATACAAAGGCAGATCCCCATTTTGTCTACTAGGCAATCATGAGTCTCTGGAGGACATCGAGTCCACCCAACCCGCGGGCTCTAAACGTATGGTGATTCATACAGGAGAGCCAACCTGTGGCAGTACAACTGCGGCGGCTAGTCCTTAAGTGGTTAATGGATGTCTTTTCCATTCAAAGGCAGTACGCCTGAATTTGAATGCAAAATGTAACATAAACACTGCATTTCCCCCATGTCCATGGGGGTGTGGGTCAGGGGGGAGGAAGGGGAGAGACAAGACCATTGCAAGACTGGGGGGTCTGAGTGGGGGAGGGGTACCCCAATTATCGAGTGTACAGACCTGGGTGGGTACCACATACGGAGCTCAAACTCCCGGCTGTCAGAAAGGAGTTGGTGGGCCGTGGATCCTGGGGCCATAAGGAGGCAAAATTCCCCCACTGGGGTTAGGAAGGGGGGGGTGGGGGAGGTGGTGGTCGAGGTGGGACATGGGCTTCTCTCCAACCTACATAAAAAGGGGATAGTCATGCAAAGCTGACTGTGAGGGGGTGTGGTCTGACGATGGAGGAGTAGAGACACACTTGTTCCAGAGCTCCTCTCCCACACACCCACTGACTAACTAGTGAAGGATGTAGAGTGCCCGCCCGTAGATCGAGGATCGAGGAGCCAAACCAAGCAAACCCTAATTACCTGCTAAACGTTTTTTTCGGCCAACGGTGACACGACCGGCCTCCCGGGGATGAAGAGGGAGGTGAGAAACTCCAAAGCCCGACTCCAGCCCGAGATCCAGCAGTACTTCCCCCCCCAGACCAGAGCGGCAGTATCGCGGAATAGAGAGACTGAGTCTCGGGAGGAGGCGACACGCAGAGAATCACGTGATCCGGTGGTGAGAGGCAGTCTCGCAGAGATACGAGGAATGCTGGTCCCCGAAGCAGGAGGGGGAAGAGAGGGGGAGATGCCGGCTGATCAGAGAGCGCTGAAGCTATTACAGATAGAAGGAAATGACAGCGGACAAGAGTCGGAGCTAGGAATATTAAGAATCCTGCTTCAGAGTCTCCCTACCCGCGCTGACATACAAGCGTTACCCACACGGACTGATATGGAGGCTTTAGTGACACGGATGGAGGAGATGCACCGCAGAGACTGGGAATCTGTTCGGGAAGAAGTGCAGCAAGTGTCAGATAAGTTAAACCATGTTGAAGTTTTTGGGGTAAGGGTGGAGGAGCGGGTTAAAAGCCTGGAGCAACTTCTGAGGTTGCAGACTTTACATGTAGACTGTATGCAACTTAAAATGGAGGAGATCGAAGATCGCAATAGGCGTAAGAATTTAAGGTTCAGGGGGATACCTGAAACGGTAGAGAAAGAGGCTCTACAGAGGACTATTGAAGAAATATGTTACCAACTAGTCGATTCATCTTCCTCTCAACCCCTTGAATTTGAGAGGTTACATAGAGCCTTAGGCCCTCCATCAGTGAACCTGAGCAGACCCAGGGATGTGATTTGCTGCTTCCATCGCTTTAAACAGAAGGAGCTCATAAGCAGGAGGGCCTGGGAAGCAGGAGAAATCACATTCCAGGGATCTCGGATACAAATACTACCGGACCTCTCCCGTGCGACTTTGCAGCGGAGAGCAATGTTGCGTCCGTTATTGGATAAGGTAAAAGAAGCAGGTGGGACATATCGATGGGGGTACCCGATATCGGTAATAATTAAGAGAAATGCACAATCATTTCACTTACAGCAATACACGGATCTCTCTGGCCTGTTTAAATTTATGGAGATAGAGACACTGGAGGTACCGGACTGGTTGCAGCAATTACCAAATTCAGGAAAAAGAACAGCGTACCGAGAGGCGCAAAAAGCACCGGCCCCCCCTAAAAAATAGGACAGGACTCAATGGATCTCCAGAGATAATAGAGCAGCAGGGACAAGGGGACCCCCTCCTTGACTTCCTCTTCCCTTTTTTTTTTTTTTTTTTTTTAGGATGGGGGAGGAGGGGAAGTAAGATCCCTGTTTTTTTTTTTTTTTTTTAATTTTGTTTCTCTACTGCTTTTTTTTATTTTTACCTTAAGCTGGACAGGATCACTTACCCTACCCCCCCCCCCTCTCGTGTGGGACTATTACACCATCCTAGACCACGCTGTGGCGGGGGTAGCCTTAGGAGTAGCCTAGGGTCTATCCCCTCATGCCCCCCCCCCGATTAGTCGAGCTACTTTGTCCCTCCCTTCTTCCCCTTCAGGATCCCCCCGCCCGATAACAAGCCCCGTATAACCCACGGTTTCCCTTTTTTTTTTTTTTTTTTTTTACGTCTGCACGTACTTGTGTGTTCACGATCAATCCCACCTATGAGATGGGATCTCACAATTATGAATACGTTTTCACAATGGATGACACAATATTTTAGGATACTGTAAGATTGCATTGTAAATGTGTGTATATATATTTTTTTTGTCCCTTTCACGTCTGCACGCACTTGTGTGTTCACGATTAATCCCACCTATGAGATGGGATCTCACAATTATGAATACGTTTTCACAATGGATGACGCAATATTTTAGGAGACTGTAATATTGTATTGTAAATGTGTGTATATATATTTTTTTTTATATATATATATTTTTTTTTTAGAGTGTTTTGTTTTTTACTTAACTATTTATTTACCTAGTGGTTTTATGTTTGGAAATTGATTTAATTGTGACACAGTGGGGGGGTAAAAAAAAAAAAAAAAGCACGGAATATTCACAATAGCACAAGGTAATACTCACTGCCCAACTCCCAATAGGAAAGGAATAAGAAGTAGTAGAAGAGATTGGAGAAGCAGTGAGATAATAAATGCACGGAGGGGGAGGGGTGCCCCCCCCCCTCTCCCCCCCTTTTTTTTTTTTTTTCCCTTTTAAAGAATCACATTAAAGAGCTATGTAAGAGTAAAAAGGTTTGATTAACAAATAGGGGCCAGAGAGTGGGGGGACGGGGGGGAGGGGGAGGGGACATGTGGGGGGGACAAGGGGGGGATAGGGCGCTAATAGGGGCAATAAGGGCACCCGGATCTGAAAGCTCCTAGAAATGAAGATACAGACTCTCCCAGTGGTTATTAAGGGAATGCGGAGCGTAAATAGGCAGGATTGTAAAATGTATGTGGAAGGGGCACAGACTACATATATAAACTATATAGACTGTATATAAACTGTATATAGACCACTGGCTGGTAGAGGAAGAGAAGAGGAAAGGGAGCTGAGAGGAGAATAAAAATAAATGTAATGTAATAACCTTACCAGTAGGCGGAATGTGGGACGGGCATATATGGATATATAGAGGGGTGAGGCCGGGGAAGTGATAAATAAAGAGGGGGTAGAGGGAGGAGGGAAGAGGAGGTAGCATATTTATAGAGGGGAAGGAGGAGAAGGGGAAGGGAGAGGAAGGGGAAGGAAGAAAGGAAAGGAATGGACAGGTATATATATGTCTATGGATACATGGGAGGATATTGGTTTAAATTTCCCTGTTTCTCAGGATTTCCCCATTTATGATTTTATTGCCTGGAGAAATTAGGCCAAAATAGGGTCTAGGAGAATAAGAAGAACAGATGGATGGCTCAGAATGTTATGAAGTAATAATATTTGAGGCGGAAGGTAAAATAGTCGGAGGGTGGGGGGAGGTGGACAGAATGGAACCTCAGACTTGTCAGACCCGGCCCCTAAATTAGGATTACACCCACTGAACCATAGGGGAGGGGGGTTAAAGGTGGGTGACTTCCCTTAGGGTACTTAGGGGGGAAGGGGAGGCGAGTAGAACTCGGGGAGGTGGGAGGGATAGGGTAGGGTAAGGGATAGTAGGGGTTTTTTTTTTTTTCCTCTCTTCTCTGTGTCGCAGGATGGAGGGAATAAAAATAACCTCACTGAACGCTAAGGGACTAAATATCCCAGAAAAAAGAAGGATATTGCTGAATGATCTACGGCGTTCGGGGACAGATATAGCTTATATACAGGAGACGCATTTCAGGACGGGGGGACTCCCACTCCTTCAGAATAGATTCTTCCCATGCGTATACCACGCAGGAAATCAGGAAGCAAAATCCAAAGGGGTATCAATTTTGATTTCTAACAGAATCCCTTGGATATTAGAGAATAAATGTTTAGACCCAAAAGGTAGATTCCTCTTTCTTAAAGGTAGTATTGGAGGAATTAAAGTGACGCTGGCCACGATGTACTCCCCAAGTGTACATCAAGATGTATTTTTGGGGAAAGCTCTCAAGGAGTTGTTGGATTTTGCGGAGGGTAGGCTAATTCTGGGGGGGGATTTTAATATCTCCCTGAATCCAAAAATTGATACCTCAACAGGTACTTCATCAATTCCAGAGGGGGTGAGAAGAGGCGCACTGCGGAAATTGCATGATGCCCATTTAGTCGATGCATGGAGGACAGTACATGGAGAGGAAAGGGATTGCACCTTCTTCTCCAACCCACATCAGGTATACTCTCGCATAGACCTGTTTCTGATCCCCCACTATCTAATATCTTCTGTGACGGAAGTATCCATTGGAAGTATAACATGGTCAGATCATGCTCCGGTCAGCCTGCGCCTCTCACTGACCAACACTATGCTCGCTCAGGAAAAAAAGTGGCGTTTAAACGAGAATTTATTACAGAACCCTGAAGTTAGGGAAGATGTGGCTCGAGAGATTAGGGCCTACTTTCAGGTGAACGACACACCTGGGAGCGACCCGGGAATGGTGTGGGAGGCGCATAAGACCGTAATCAGGGGAATCCTGATTAAACATGGATCTTTCTTAAAAAAAAAACGAGAACAACAGGTTAAAAAACTACTGGAGGAAATTTTGGCACTGGAACTCCAACATAAAAGGACACAAGAACCTCATATAGGAAGAGAGTTGGGACAGCTGAGAAGGCAGATTACAGAAATCTTACGTTATAAAGCTAAAGCAATAATTCAACGGGGGAGGAAAATAAACTATGAACTAGGAGACAAATGTAGTAAGGTGCTGGCCGGAAAGCTGAAGGAAAAAAATCTTTCAACCTATATCCCGCAAATTAAGGGAGAGGAGGGACAACTAAAACGAAAGCCAAAAGAAATAGCAGAGGAATTTGGTAAATACTATTCCACCCTATACAATCTGGGACAAACATCGGAAGACTCGTCAAAAATAGAGGAATACCTTTCTTTGGCAGACCTAACAAGGGTATCATCCCTAGTTCGAAATAGTCTAGAAACCCCTATTTCGATAGAGGAATTAAATGAAGCATTAAAAACTATGAAGGCTGGGAAAGCTCCAGGCCCTGATGGATACACATTAAGATATTATAAAGAATATGTTGAAATACTAGGGAATCAGATAGTAAAAGTTTTTAATGCAATGGGGCAGACTGCGGCATTCCCGCCGGATGCGCTGTTAGCCCACATTACAGTTATTCCAAAAGAGGGCAAGGATCCAGCGGAATGCGGTAGTTACAGGCCGATCTCATTATTAAACATCGATCTAAAACTTTTTACGAAAATATTGGCTAAACGGCTCCAAGAATGGCTCCCTGAGTTGATAGATAGAGATCAAGTGGGTTTTATCCCGTCACGAGAGGCAAGAGATAATACTATAAAAGTCCTTAACCTGGTTCACTATGTAAATGATAGAGACATTCCTTGCGTATTTTTAAATACTGATGCAGAGAAAGCATTTGACAGAGTAAGCTGGTGTTTTCTCTTTTCAGTGCTGCGCCATGTGGGTCTGGGAGAACGAATGATCGGCTGGATCAGGAGCGTCTATACAGTCCCACATGCCGCAGTAAGAGTTAATGGAGTATTCTCCAAACCCTTCAAGATTACAAATGGCACGCGGCAGGGATGCCCCCTCTCACCCTTATTGTTTGCACTTTACTTGGAACCCCTATTAAACAGAGTCCGTCAAAACCCGGATATATTGGGAGTACAAATAGGGGAACAGATACATAAAGTATCAGCTTACGCTGATGATTTGTTATTTTCTATGCCTAACCCACATGTGTCACTGCCCAATCTGGTGAAAGAGATTAAAAGATTCGGTGAGCTGTCGAATCTAAAAATAAATCATGCTAAATCCGAAGCAATGAGTGTGGCAATGCCACCCCAGAATTGTAAGATAATACAATCAAACTTTAGATTTAAGTGGAAGACTGCGCTGAAGTACTTGGGTACACTAATTCCTTCAAATTTAAAGGATGTTTTTAAAATTAATTTCATACCACTTTATAACTCTGTAAGAATCCTGCTGGATAAGTGGCAACATGGATTTCATTCGTGGTTTGGTCGAAACAACATAGTTAAAATGAGTATTTTACCGAAAATTTTATTTTTATTCCAAGCCCTGCCGATAGCCATTCCAGCAGATTTCTTACGACAAATGACTACCCTTTTGATGAAATTCATATGGGCAGGGAAAAGACCAAGAATTAAAAAAGAATTGATTATGTTACCCAAGTGCTTTGGGGGGATGGCAGTTCCAGATATTGCGAAATATTATCAAGCAGCTCACCTGACGAGATTGGTAGGCTGGTGTAGGCATAGGAACTACAAACGATGGGTGGATATGGAGCAACAGATCAGCCCGGTACCATTACGTAGAGCCCCGTGGTGTTACAATTCACTACCAAGTACGCTGAGGAAACATCCCATAATTGGCCCAACATTGTCAACGGCGGCTAAAGTCTGCCGAAATCCACAGTTTTCAACAGGTTATTCGCCCTTATTCCCGATTGTAGGAAACCCTGGTTTTGTGCCAGGATTAAAAGGAGGAACATTCAATAACTTAAAAAGGAAGGGCAACGTGCAGGTTTCAAGTTTTTTGCAAACAGAAGTATGGCCATCTATTGAGTCACTAATGAAACCAGGGGGAACCTTTGAACTAGGTTTATGGCAAGCGTTTCAGGTAAATCACTTTCTGAAGTCACTGGGACAACCGCTTGATTTCCGGCGTCAGTTAACAAAAAAAGTTTATTGCGATGAGGAGGGACCATTACTACGAGTGGTCTCTAAGATGTACGGTTTGCTAAATTCCGCTCAGAGGGATTTTGTGATGCCAGGAATTAGTAATTGGGAAAGAGACCTGGGGAGGACTTTTACGCCAATTCAACGTAAACGCATAACTTTTTTAGCACTGAACTCCTCGGTCTGTACGCGAATCCAGGAACTCAATTACAAAATTCTTATTCAATGGTACTACACCCCAGTAAAGATGCATAAATTCTCTATAGAAAATTCAGAAAGTTGTTGGAGATGTGGACTGGAGCAAGGAACTCTGCTGCATATATTCTGGTCCTGTGGGAAAATAAGACAATATTTTGGTCGGAGGTTCAGCGAATCTCCCAAAAACTTACAGAGTTCCATATACCAGACGATCCAGCATTCTTCTTGCTCCATTGTTCACAGATCCCAGTGTCAATTTATAAAAAATCAGTACTATGTCACCTGATTAATGCTGCTAAAAGTGGAATTACCTTAAATTGGAGAGATACTAGAACACCCTCCATAGTGAGTTGGCTTAATAGAGTCCGGGAGATAGGAGCTATAGAAGATTTGGTTCTCTCAGCTCGAAATAAAAGGGAACAGTATACCGAGACATGGTCAGGGTGGAATTTATTTGTTCTCTCTGAAGAAGGGAAAAGATTGTTCAACGAAGAAAGAGAAGGGTGAGGGGTCCCCCCGGGCGAGATGTGTCACTATGAACTGTAGCAATGAGATGAAATGTTGCCTCCATCGTGGGTCACACAGAGGAGGAGGGAACCTTTTTTATTACTTTATTTATTTATATATACAACTAGGCCCTTTTTTTTTTTTTTTTTTATCTTTGGGGGGGGGGGGGGGGGGGGGGATGGGGGGGGTATATAAAGAAGGGGGAGTAAAGAGATTTAGGAAATGGAGTGAAGAATAGGAGTCAAGGCAGGGCCCAGAGCCATGAACAGGACAGACTAAGCGGACCGGTTTATAAGTACAGGGGAAGAGAGAAATATATGAGTTGAAATGTTTAGTGTTACTTGTATTGTTCATAATTTCTTCGTGTCTTGGCTCATGTGGGTGTCATCTAGCCCTGCGAGGCAATATGAAGGTGACTAGGTTCTTTGTACTTATCTTTACTTGGATATTGTTGTGTTCTTTTTGAATATTTCTCTTTTGTTCCCTTGGATATAAAAACAAAAATAAAGGATATGAAAAAAAAAAAAAAGGGGATAGTACAAGTGACAAATTCAGGAGGGAGTAGGGACAGAGTGGCGTGTACCCAGGATGACTACACAAAAATGTGTTTCATATAACGTGCGTGGGTTAAATATCTCTATGAAAATATATAATATACTAAGAGAACTAAAGCACCTCCTTGCACAGATAGAAAGGGCTGCAAGGGCTGGGACGGTGATAATAATGGGGGATTTTAACTACCCAGAAATTGACTGGAATAATGGAATTTCTGGGACAGTTAAAGGACAAAAATTTAAAAACCTATTGCAGGACAATTTTATGGTCCAGTTTATTGAGGCCCCAACTAGGAATGATGCTCTTTTGGACCTGGTAATCTCAAACCATGCAGAGCTCATTACTAATGTTCAGATAAAGGAACACCTGGGTAGCAGTGATCATAACATGATTTCGTTTAATGTAAACTATAAGCAAGAAATACATACAGGAAAGATAAAAACACTTAATTTCAAGAGAGCAAATTTTCAAAGCATGAGGACTGCTCTCCAGGGCTTGGACTGGGAGGGAATATTGGCACCGATGAACACAGAACAGAAATGGGAATTCTTCAAAAAGACTCTTTGGAACCTCACTGCAAAGTATATTCCCATGGGCAATAAGTTTAAAAGGCTAAAGATAAAACCTATGTGGCTCACGGTCAAAGTTAAAAAAGCTATAAACAATAAGAAAATAGCTTTTAAAAAATATAAAAATGAAGGAACACTAGTGTCGTTTAAATGTTACAAAGAATATAATAGAATATGTAAAAAGGAAATCAAGGATGCAAAAATTCAAAATGAACGACAGATTGCAAAAGATAGTAGGACAAACCCCCAAAAATTCTTTAAATATATTAATAGTAAAAAGGTCAAGTCTGAGCATGTAGGTCCTTTACAAAATAATCTAGAGTGGGTGACTGAGGACATAGAGAAGGCAAATTTATTAAATGCTTTCTTCAGCTCTGTGTATACAATGGAGAATGGGGGAGCTCATGTCGATATAGGGGGTGGGAGTGACACAGCCCCAAATCCACAATGGCTCAAAAGTGATATGGTCCAGAAATATTTAGACAGAATAAAGGTGGATAAAGCACCTGGACCAGATGGCATCCACCCACGGATCCTAAAAGAATTGAGCTCTGAAATTTCAAAGCCACTGTATCTAATATTTAGGGACTCATTAACGACAGGAATAGTACCACTGGATTGGCATAAAGCCAATGTGGTGCCCATATTTAAAAAGGGAACAAAGTCTTTACCTAGTAACTATAGACCTGTTAGTTTAACTTCTATAGTTGGGAAGATACTGGAACGTTTAATAAAAGACCACGTGGATAAGTTCTTGCTGGAAACAAACTATTTAAGCAGCAGACAGCATGGATTCATGAAAGACAGAAGTTGTCAGACAAACCTGATTTCCTTTTATGAAGAGGTTAGTAAAACCCTGGACAGAGGCGTAGCAGTGGATGTGGTATACTTGGATTTTGCAAAAGCATTCGATACAGTTCCCCACACACGGCTCATGTGTAAGGTAAGGTCTACAGGATTAGATATATCAGTTTGTAAATGGATAGAAAACTGGCTGAAAGACAGAATTCAGAGAGTTGTGGTTAATGATTCTTACTCTGAATGGTCCAAGGTTATCAGCGGTGTACCCCAAGGTTCAGTGTTGGGTCCCTTACTGTTCAATATATTTATAAATGATATTGGGTCTGAGATCAAAAGTAACATTTCTGTTTTTGCAGATGACACCAAGCTATGCAGTGGAATAATGTCCTTGCAGGATGTCTCCAATTTACAAGCCGACCTCAATGCTCTGTCTAATTGGGCGACTCAGTGGCAGATGAGGTTTAATGTTGATAAATGTAAAGTTATGCACTTGGGGGCTAAGAATATGCATGCATCATACATACTAAGGGGAGTACAACTGGGGGGATCTGTAGTGGAGAAGGATCTGGGGGTTTTAGTTGATCATAAGCTCAATAATGGCATGCAATGCCAAGCTGCGGTTTCCAAAGCGAGCAAAGTCCTTTCTTGTATTAGGAGAGGTATGGACTCCAGAGATAGAGATATCATTTTGCCCCTGTACAAATCATTAGTAAGACCTCATCTGGAGTATGCAGTCCAGTTTTGGGCACCAGTTCTCAAAAAGGATATCGGAGAACTGGAGAAAGTGCAGAGAAGGGCAACCAAACTGATAAGAGGCATGGAGGAGCTCAGCTATGAGGAAAGATTAGAGGAACTGAATTTATTCACTCTTGAGAAGAGGAGAATAAGGGGGGATATGATCAACATGTACAAATACATAAGAGGTCCATATAGTGAACTTGGTGTTGAGTTAATAACTTTAAGGTCAACACTGAGGACAAGGGGGCACTCTTTACGTCTGGAGGAAAAGAGATTTCACCTCCAAATACGGAAAGGTTTCTTCACAGTAAGAGCTGTGAAAATGTGGAACAGACTCCCTCCAGAGGTGGTTCTGGCCAGCTCAGTAGATTGCTTTAAGAGAGGCCTGGATTCCTTCCTAAATGCACATAATATAACTGAGTACTAAGTTTTGTAGGTAAAGTTGATCCGGGGTAAATCCGATTGCCTTTCGGGGGATCAGGAAGGAATTTTTTCCCCTCCGGTAGCAAATTGGATCATCTTCTGGGGTTTTTTGCCTTCCTCTGGATCAACTGTGGGTATGGAGTTGGGTGTATGGGAGGATGTACTGTGTTTTACTTTGTTTTATTTTTATTTATTTTTATGGTTGAACTGGATGGACTTGTGTCTTTTTAACCTGACTAACTATGTAACTATGTAACTATGTAACCTCCAAGCTGAGGTAGTGCTACTACAGGAGACACATATTTTCAAGGATTCGAATCTCAAAACTCTCTCTAAAGACTATCCATTATGGTTTTACGGGGACTCCCCAACTAAATGAGCAAAGGGAGTAGCCATGGGATTTGCTAGAGGAGCAAGGTTCTCTCTAGAAGAGAGAGTAACGGACCCGGAAGGGCACTACCTTCTACTAAGGGGGAGAATAAACAAAGCGGAGTACTCCATAGAAAATATCTATGGTCCTAACAAAAAAACAATAAAGTTCCTCAAAGGTGTCATGGAGAAGTTTATGGAGTTTAAGACAGGTGGAGCGATTATGGCCGGGGATTTCAATCTGTGTTTCGATCCAAGGTTGCATAGTATGTCCCGGGTGCAGTGGACTAGTCACTTAAAAGGAAATTACACCAACACCAACTGATTGGAGTAAAACTACAAGACTATACGTTCCACTCCGCGGTACACGGAACGTACTCGAGAATCAACCTGTTCCTGGTTGAGCATAGGATGTTGGAGACGGTGATTAGCTCGAATATTGAAATTGTTATCTTCTCAGACCATGCCCCAGTGACTATACATTTTAAAAAGGAGGCTGTGCAAAAAAAGTCCCGTAACAGGATTAGACAGAATCCAGTTACGATTAAGGATGAGAAACACAAATTAGCAGCATATGCCAATGATATTTTGTTTTATATCACCAGCACAAGGATAACCCTCCCCAACTTACTGAAATCATTAAAAAGTTACAGAGACCTAGCAATATTTGAAATGAATCCATCAAAATCCAAAATATTAAATATAAGCATTGGGATTCATGAGGAAAGGATATGCCAACAGGATTTATCATCTATATGGAGGGACACTGAGTTAAAGTATTTAGGATTAAAAATAACACCATCTAGCGAGACTATCTACCAACAAAATTCCGTTACTAAATTTAATTTCAATATTTCTTTATTGAAAGTTTAACATGGCAAGTTACAACAAATCAACGAAGCAATGTACAGACTCATCATTAACTATAGGTAACACAGTTAAGGTGTGTTCCTCTCCTATGCATTGGAAAACCTTAGCATATAGAAACAGTGAAGTCTGCTAAAAGTGTCAATGCTTGTATCCTATATTAATGAGAAGTTATCATATACCACCTTTAAGCAGCGTGTTGAAGTCAACAGAGAGTAAAGTTCTTATTGAGCAGAAAGAGTCAGTACAAAAACAAATAACAAACAAATAACAAACAAGAATTAACCACTTAAGACCCGGACCAATACGCTGGCAAATGACCCAAGGGGTTTTTGCGATTCGGCACTGCGTCGCTTTAACAGACAATTGCGCGGTCGTGCGACGTGGCTCCCAAACAAAATTTGCGTCCTTTTTTTCCCACAAACAGAGCTTTCTTTTGGTGGTATTTGATCACCTCTGCGGTTTTTATTTTTTGCGCTATAAACAAAAATAGAGCGACAATTTAAAAAAAAATGCAATATTTTTTACTTTTTGCTATAATAAATATCCCCCAAAAATATATAAAAAAACATTTTTTTTCCTCAGTTTAGGCCGATACGTATTCTTCTACATATTTTTGGTAAAAAAAATCGCAATAAGCGTTTATCGGTTGGTTTTCGCAAAATTTATAGCGTTTACAAAATAAGGGATAGTTTTATTGCATTTTTATTAATTTTTTTTTTTTTACTACTAATAGCGGCGATCAGCGATTTTTTTCGTGACTGCGACAATATGGCGGACACTTCGGACAATTTTTACACATTTTTGGGACAATTGTCATTTTCACAGCAAAAAATGCATTTAAAATGCATTGTTTACTGTGGAAATGACAGTTGCAGTTTGGGAGTTAACCACAGGTGGCGCTGTAGGGAATGTGTACCTAATGTGTGTGTTTACTACTGTAGGGGGGTGTGGCTGTAGGTGTGACGTCATCGATCGCGTCCCCCTATTACAGGGATGACGCGATCGATGCTCCGGCCACAGAGAAGCACGGGGAAGCCGTGTGTACACACGGCTCTCCCCGTTCTTCCGCTCCAGGGACGGATCGCCGCACTGCAGCGGCGATCGGGTCCGCGAATCCCGCGGTCCCGGTCCTGGACCCACGGCTGGGTACTAAAACCAACGTATATATACGTTGATGTGCCCAGCCGTGCCATTCTGCCGACGTAAATCTGCAGGAGGCGGTCCTTAAGTGGTTAAAGTCCATCGCCAGAGTATACCCCAGACAAAGTTCCCTTGTCAATTCCTATACTACTACATCAACATTAACATACTCCTTTAGTTCTAGCAAACCATTCCAACCATGGTTTCCACAATGAACTCACTCTATGGAAATACCCTTGTGCGAAGGCATACATCATCTCATATGTGGCATGAGTATGTGTGGAGGATACGACCTCTTGGATTAACGGGGGGGATGGTTGTTTCCAGTGGCGAGCTAGCACTAATCTAGCGCTCAACAGGATATGGGTAACTACTGTCCTGGTGGGAACCGGGAGACTGTCGATAGTTAGGGATAGAAGAGGTAATCCCGGCTCCATTGGAATGTCAAGTTTTAGGACAATAGAGAATAGTCGGAACACCCCAGTCCAGTATCCGGATAAGGCGGGGCAGGACCATAATGTGTGTAAGAGAGTACCCACCTCTCCGCAATTCCTCCAACATAAGGCTGAAGAACAGGGAGCGATTTTAGCAATTCTAAACGGGGTCACATACCATCTAAGCGAGATCTTGTGGGTCAGTTCCCACAAATTCACACACTTGGTGGCTGCATATGAAATTTTGTAAGCTCTGCACCATTGTTTGGAGGTAAACTCAACTCCCAACTCCCTCTCCCATGCAACCATTGAGGAGGTTTTGGAAAACACATCTTTGTTATTTAGCAGTTGATAAAACATGGAGATGCCCTTGGTTTTAACAATGGTAGTACAGTAAAATCTCTTAACGAACCAGGGCAAAGAAATGGCTGCCACCTTGTTTGATCTAATGATGTGGGATAGTTGTAAATAAGTGTATGTCCGTAGAAGCCAGGTTGAACTCCACCTGGAGGGACCTAAAGGTTTTCAGGGCGGGACCCACCAATAAGTCTGCAATATCTCTTATCCCCTTGTCTACCCATCCCCCGATCCTCAGATCTGGTAAAACACATGTCAAGCATTGCACTGGGAGGGGAAGTGAGACGTTGGCTGTAGAGCTAAAGGAGGAGGTAACCAGTAAGTCCCAAGCTCTGAGAGATGCTAACACAGTGGGGGATAGTTCCTTTTGAGATGAAATGTTGAAGCAATGAGCAAGAAGACGACAGTACAAGTTATGACCAGGTATCTGGGAACTCTCCAGTTCCACCCACCTCTTCTGCACTAATGTGGGAAACCAATCTTTAATTTGAGCTAAGAGGTTGGCTGTATAATAATCTCTCAATAGCACCATCCCCACCCCCCCTACCCCTCTGGACTTAACCAATTTAGAGAAAGCGCACCTTGCCCTCTTACCCTTCCAAAGGTATCTGTTTACAATAGAATGAGCTGTGTTGAAAAAGGAGTTGGGTACTGGTATTGGAAGCGTCCGAAATAGATAAATTAATTGGGGGAGAATAATCATTTTGAACGCTGCCAGTCTGCCTGACCATGAGAGTTCTACCTTCGCTAAGTCTTGGAGTTTAGATCTTCATTTGTCGAGGAAAGGATATAGTTAGCCCCATATCGTTTAGCTGAGGAAGGTGTGAGGGTGATACCCAAATAATTTATCCCATTGTGGTCCCAAATATATGGGTAGGTGGCAGCCAATTTCCCTTCCACTTCACGTTTAACATTCAGACCCAGGATATATGATTTGGTGTCATTTACTTTATAGTAAGAAAGATGACTGAACATCTGCAACACTTGATGTACCGAAGCCAGGGAGTTCTCCACATCTGTGAGCATTAATATTACATCATCGGCAAACAAACTTATAACATGAGAAGATCTAAGGGAAGTAAACCAGTTATCTGCGGATGATTGCGGATTTGACACGCCAGGGGCTCCATAACTAAATTAAAAATCAGAGGGGAAAGCGGGCAACCCTGGCGCGTCCCATTCGCAATGTTAAAGGGACTCGATAGAGCACTGGAAGTATAGACCTGCACCGAAGGGTAAGTATACAAGGCCATGATAGCTGAAAGTATGGGACCCGTAAATCCAAAAGCGGTCAGTACCTTGGCTAGGTATCCCCAATGCACGCAGTCGAACGCCTTCTCTGCATCCAATGCTAGGAGCAGAGAAGGCGTCCCTGACCTATTAGCACCGTGTATGATGTTGAATAGCCGCCTTGTGGCGTCAGAAGTCTGGCGCCCCCTTGTGAAGCCCGACTGATCGGGATGGACCAGGTCCGGGAGGACCTCTGTCAGCCTGCGAGCAATAAGTTTTGCATAAAGCTTCAGATCCATGTTAAGGAGCGAGATTGGTCTAAAATTTTGAGGGGCAGATGGGTCCTTCCCTGGCTTGGGTAAGGTAATTATCAGTGCTTGTAGCATTTCACGGGAGAATGAGGAAGAGGCAACCGCACCATTGAACACACTAACCAGGTGAGGTGACAAAATTGATTTAAATTCTTTATAATACTCGCCTACAAACCCGTCCGGGCCAGGGGATTTATTGGAAGGGATCGAGTCTATAGCTAAGTGGACCTCCGTCAGGCTAAAAGGAGCATTAAGGTCCTGGAGCTGGAGTGGATTTAGCTGGGGTAATTGTAGATTAGACAAAAACTCGTTTATCTTTCTAGGGTCAGGTTGTGGAGTGAGAGGATCTCTGTTTAAATTGTAAAGAGTCTCATAATAAGTACTAAAAGCGTCTGCAATGTCTTTAGGGTGATAACATTTGGCCTTGGTCACTGGGTGAACAAGAAAGGGTATTCTAGTTTTATATCTGTGCCCTCGTAGGCGATGAGCAAGAAGCTTCCCCGCTCTATCACCACTGGCATAGTATGATGATTTAAGTCGCCTGGAGGATTTCTCAAAATCCTCCATGAGGCTCAGTCTGAGATCGAACCTAAGTCTCGACAACTGTTGAGACAGCAAGGGCGAGGGATCTTTTTTATTTTGGGATTCTAAAGCTCTAATTTTGTCAGTGAGTTCTTTCAAGTGCCTTTGCCTCTGCCTCTTCACCCCAGCCCCCACTTTTATAAGAATGCCTCGCATAAAGGCTTTGTGCGCATTCCACAAGATAGAGCAATCGCTAACTGAGTCCACGTTAGTAGCAAAATATTCTTTCAGATGAGTTTCTAAGATATCTCTAATGTCCTTCCTTTGTAGCAGAGATGGGTTGGCTCTCCAAACAGGCCTAGCTCCAGACGTAAGTGCGTCTGACAGGGTAAGGGACACCGACGCGTGGTCTGACCACGTGATCGTGTTGATGTCAGTCCCCTTAACAAGAGTGCCGTAATCTACCAAAAAAAGGTCTATCCTAGAGTAGGACCCATGAGGCATCTAAAAAAAAGTAAAGTCCTTTTCCTCAGCGTGCAAGCATCGCCAGGCGTCGAAGAGGCCATATTGGTGCAAAGTACTTTGAAGCGATGGGTGGTTGAGTCCACCGATTTGTCAGGGACTAGGTTAAAGTCTCCGCACAGGACCAGTGCTCCTTTCTTGATGCCCTCTAGCTTCTTTAGTAATTTGTTAAGAAATCTTATCTGGTGGGAGTTGGGGGTGTAGACATTAACAATTGTGTAAGTGGAAGAATTGATATCACAGATTAGTACGAGATATCTTCCATCAACATCTTTCATTTCTTCATGAAGCTTAAATGAGACCGTGTCCCTAACGGCAGTAAGGACCCCCTTTCTCTTCGCCCCCGCACTTGCAGTAAAGACAAAGGGGAATTGACCATTAGAGCACTTAGGCTGCGCATCGGCACTAAAACGAGTCTCCTGTGCGCACAGGATATCGCACTTGTATTGTAAGGCTTCAGACCATAATGATTTCCGTTTGGCTGGGTTGAGGCCATTGGCATTTATAGATAGAAACTTCACACCCATTGGAATAGTTCAGTCATGATGTGAAATGTGCGCAGTAAAGGGTTACTCACAGTCACCCGGGTTCTCACCGACATGCAGAGTCTCAAGTCATCAAGGCCCTGAATCCAGCCCCTCAGCTTCATGTTGTGGTGGATATAGTACAGCAGGCGTCTCAGTTGGATCAGTAGTGCAAAGTTCTCCAGTTTGTGGGGAAGAAATCCTGGGCACGCTCCGGCGAAGGAGGAAAGATCAGAACTGAAAGATACTGAGAAGCAGAAAAAAAAACAGCCGCAAAAGAAAAAAGAAAAAATCTTAATGCCATGCGGTATAACAGCAACAAAACAGTCAACGTCAGGCTAGAACCACCCATACCTAGGCAGAAAACACAAACAAAGTTTCCTCGGGTGCAGCACTTTGCTGCTCAAAGATTAGTAGGGGCAAGTTCGTGGACAGGAGAGACAAGCTCCCCCACAGGGACCCAGACTAGGTCTTCCGGGCCAGGATTAAGCATGTGTCTTAGCATTCTTTGCTGTAACTTTCTGCCACCCTGATTCCACCTGCCGAGGTCCTCGGGGGAGATTAGCGTCAGTCTCTACATCCGGAATGATGTGCCACTCCTTAAGCAAGGCCAAGCCTTTCTCCAATGAGGACACCACATGGGTTTTCCCGTCTCTGGTAATGGAGATGTTGGTAGGAAACCCCCATCTATATATAATCTGGTGGTTCCTCAAAGCTTTAGTGATGGTGGCTAAGCTCCTCCTCTTTTTTAGTGTATACTGCGACAAGTCCACGTAAAATTGCAGATGTTGATACTGGGGAGGAATGCGGTCTTTAGTGCGCATAGCTGACATAAGTTGCTCCTTTACATGAAAAAAATGCAACCTCAGAATCACATCTCTTGGCGTTTGGTCTGGGAGATAGGATGGTTTGGAGAGGCGATGGATCCTGTCAATGGTTACCTCTATGTCGGTGAGGTCAGGGAGGATAGCGGTGAACATTGTGGTAGCATAAGCCTTTAAGTCCCCCTGCAGGACTGACTCAGGGACCCCCCTGACTTTCATATTATTTCTCCTGCTTCTATCTTCGAGGTCCGCCATCTTTGCTTTCATGCTTTCCAAATCATCCTTATCTCTTTCTTGGGCATCCACTAAATCGTTAATTGTAGTGGCAAATTCCCCCATTTTTGATTCTATATGATCCACCCTTGTTCCAACCTCCTGAATATCAGTGTGAAATTGTTTCATACAGGACGCCATGTCAGCTTGCAGAGTGCTGTGCAGCGACAGCAGCATGTCCTTTAGGACAGTGTCCATAATAGGTTGGTTGGCGGTGGGGAACTTTTCTATTCTCTCCGGCAGTTCCCTCGTGTCATCTCCTGAATCCACCTCAGGTGCTGCCTCCAGGCTGCATCCAGGAGCATCCATTCTGAACCTGGCTTTAGCTGGACTGGCTGACTGAGGGGTGTTGGGGTACGAGTGAGGGCTCCCCGGGTATCCGCTATGCGAATTGAGCGAAGTGGAGGAGGCAGGGAGAGGGGAAGCATGAGCGCCGTGTGTCGGGGAGGAGAACGAGCCGGCGCCATCTTGCCTACCTCTATGCTGGCTCGGCGGGAAGAACTCTGTGAGCTTTTGCGGCTGTCTTTCATCCTTTCGCTTCCGTGTCATGGTCCCCCTAGTCTCCCGGGTGTAGGACGCCAGGTGGGGTGTAGTAAGGCCCGGTATTAAAGTCGTGCTGTGCCGCTATAGGTCCCATACGAGCGGAGCTCCTGTCTCAGGCTGCCATCAGCGTCCGCGGCTAGCCACGCCCCCCCCATTACTAAATTTAATTAAATCTGAACTAAACAGAATAGCATCCAGACAAGTGTCTTGGATCGGTAGGATAAACAGTTTTAAAATAATAATCCTCCCTAAGATTACGCATAAGATGCAAATATTACCGATCTTACTCCAACAAGTTTATTTTAAAACATTAAATATGTTACTTTGTAGGTTTATTTGGCAGAACAAAAAGCCCTGTATAAGTTTGTCGGTACTAATTAGAGAGGAGGGACAAGGCGGCCTGAGGGTACCGTATATTGGGAACTATTATAATGCTATTCTAATGTCACAGTGGTTGAATGGGTAAAAAACAACAAAGAAAAAAAGTGGGTTAAAATGGAAAGCATGATTAGTAAGGTCACATTGGGGAAAATAATTAGGATCCCGGCACATTTAAGGGAACTCAATGAGCACACGCATGCTATTACACAGACAGCAATGACAATATGTGATATAATGCACAAAAAGGAAAAATGGGAATTTAATTCCCCTTTGATACCATTAACAGACACAAACTACTTTGCACCGGGAAAGGGAGTTTGTTAACTGGATTAAGAAAGAAGATGCACAACTAAAGGATATTACGATGAAAGGTAAAATTTGCACTTTTCAGGAGTAAATTGTAAAAAAAAGACATATTGGCGTTAGACAGGTGGAAGTACTTACAGCTGAAACACTTTGTGGAGTCCTTGTCCCAACCGATTAGGTCTAAGGATGCTCCCATTAGTGCGGTTATGCTCAGGGTTGGGTGGAAGGAGGGGGATCTCCAGGATTTATAAAATATTAATCGGATTAAATGCATTTTTATGGAAAAATGGGTTAAAGAACTGGGAATAGGAGATAAGGCTTTAGATGTTGGGAAAATACTGAGGATGACACAAGTCAAGTCAATCGACTATAACACAATAGCATTGAGTTATAAATGTTTAGCACGTTGGTACATATTCCACTATCAGAGGGAGGCCTCAAAATTATGTTGGAGGGGCTGCTTGGAAACAGGCACTATGACCAATATATGATGGACGTGCCCTAAAATAAAAAAATACTGGAGAGAGGTATTACAAACAATAGAGAAAATCACTAGTATTGAACCACCAGAGGAGCCGTGGGTATGTCTGTTCCTTGGTGTTGGAATGTCTATCAAACAATATACGCGAAAATTGATTGCCAAACTACTAAATGCTGCAAAAAGCCTAATCCCTAGACCAGGGGTCTCAACATTTTTCAAACAAAGGGCCAGTTTATTTTTCTTCAACCTTTAGGAGGGCCGGATTGTGGCCAGCGGGGGCAGGAAAAGCCTGGGCCCAGCATGGGTGAGAATAAATATGGCCTCATAGTTTGCGATCAGTAGGTTAAGGAGTAGTGCCCCTATTAGTAGGAGTAATTGTATCTCATCATTGGTATCAGTGGAAGAAAAAGCACCCCCTTGTTGGAGTCAGTGGGAAAAATAGTGCCTCATATCGGTAGGAGGAATAATGCCCCAAGGGCTGGATAAATGCTAGCAAAGGGCCGCATCTGGCCCTCGGCCGCAGTTTGGAGACCCCTGCCTTAGGCCGCATACATACGATCGAATCTATCTGCTGGAAATGGTCCGACGGACCGTTTCAGCAGACAAATTCGATCGTGTGTACAGGCGGACAGACGGGTTTTTCCAGCAGACAGATTTTAAAGCATGCTTTAAAATCTGTCTGCTGGGAACCCGTCCGTCCGACATATCTGCTGGTTAGTACGCTAATCAGCAAACACATCTACCCGCGCATGCGTCGAATGGATTCAACGCATGCGCGGAAGTATTTTACTTCCTTGTGACGGTGACGTGGCGGCATCAACGTCACCGCCACGTCAACGCGCTGTCTGCCGGCGGGGATTTTGGTTTGACCGTGTGTACACGATCAAACCAATATACCCCAGCAGACAAATCCGATCAAAACGGTCTGTCAGACCGATTTGAACGGATATATTTGGTCGTGTGTACGCGACCTTAGACAGTGGCAGGACCCTGAAAGTCCCACATTGAGGAGTTGACTGTGTAAAATAAACAAAATCTACAACCTGGGGTTTTTAAGGTTCAGTGGGAAGGTGGGAGAAGTAGGGCTTGAGGTGAAATGGAGAGAATGGTTAAATTTCAAACAATTACTTAGATTTGCTGAAAAGATGGGAGCATAGTGGGTGAGTTGATAAAGGGTGGGAGCTGGTCAAGAGGATAAGAGCTGGAGAGGTTGAAGAGGAGATGGGGACGGTAGGGAGGGACTGAGGGATGGTGAGGTACCCAACTTACTGTAATATGTGCAAATATGCTGAATGGGGCGTTATGGTTTGTATTGAATTTTGTATACTAATTAAAACCAATAAAGATATTGAAAAAAAATTCTGCATTTTACTTGCTTTGCTTCTAAATCAAATGCATTTTAACAAAAAATGCATCCAAACGTAAAGGAAGTAAAATTCTGCCTCTATGCTTTTATCTAGACTCAATTTAAATCAATGGGAATCTAGTTACTTGCATTTGTCAAACACAAGAAAACAACCCCCATCAACATAAGCCCTTAGGGGAGTTTCATTTGATGTGCATTTGAAATATCCCTCAAGCGCAAGCTATCAAAATCCCATTTACTATATTTAGGCAGTAAACATGGCCTGGTGTAGTGGCTGTGTTTGGCCTGCTTTGTGTTGCACTGTGTTTGTTTGAATACAGAATTCCCTGTTAAAGTGTATTTGATGTGCAGGTAAAGCAGGTCAAACACTGCATTTGCCATTCAAACGTAGCTGCTTGCGTTTGCATTATAAATGTAGCGTTGGACTAGAACATCTATTGAAACACACATTTAGCCTGAAAAAAGCATTCTTTCTTAGTATGTACCCTGCCCTGTAAAAAAAAAAAAAAGGCATGTTTGGGAGCATGTGCAAGATCAGACAGACATACCTTAGAGGCTGTAAAAGATAAGGAACAGAGGGCGCACCAGCCTAGCGCTTTGCCTTATATGGGTATATACTCACAAAAAATGACATCAATCAGGCATAACAAAGTCCAGAAAGTGCTTAGACCAGCCAGGTCTGCTAGACAAGTCCCGAATGTGAGATGAATTTCCAAAAAACTGACGCATTTAGAAGGGAATCCCCTCTTACTCAGAAGCTCTGGGACACACTATTCATTTTGGGCAGTAGTCCAGTTTTAGTTCCAATTAGAATAAGACAGATCGGTAGACACCTGGCATGAATCCCATGAGAATCATGGAGAATATACACATTATTTTCCTCATAATATGTTTTCATGAATAGGTCACATCTTTGTGACTCACACAAAAATTTCCATGACCTCCTATTCAGAAATCAGATACATATCTTGAACCAACCATAGTGTATCCCTTCTCATGTTGATTTCTTTTCTCACAAGAAATATGGACACTTCCTGGACTTTGAATGAGTCTTGGCTAACAGACACAGCATAATGGCATGCCTGAAACCTCTCCAGTCACCATCTGGGAAGTGCATACGCCAACCATTCTGGGAAAATGTATACAAAATGAGTCACAGGTTATGGATAGAAAACAATTTGCTCTTCATTGACTAGAAAATGTCTTTTAATTGGCAATGACAACATTTCAAAATAACCCTACGCCTCACAATCAACAGCTCCTTAATAAAGTAAGAATTGAACAAGATGCTATAATTTGAAATGATGCGAATTAGCAAATACGAGTTAACCCGTTCCCACCCAGGCCAATTCTGACATTTCTCTCCTACATATACAAATCAGTATTTTGTTGCTAGAAAATCACTCATAACTCCCAAACATTATATATGTTTTTTTTACCAGAGACCCTAGAGAATAAAATAGCGATTCTTGCAATTTATTATGTCAGGGTATTTGTGCAGCGATTTTTTTTAAAAAAAAATTTGGGAAAAAAATACACTTGGATATTATGGATTATGGATATTAATGCAACTAAAATAATCGTGCAACTTTTTGCAAAATGTAAAAGATAATATTATCCTGAGCAAATAGATACCCAACGTGTCATGCTTTAAAAATGCTCAAACTCACGGAATGGTGCCAAACTACAGTACTTAAAAAATCTCCATGGGCGATGCTTTAAACCTTTTTTTTTTTTTAACAAACATTTTACAGGTTACTAGTTTAGAGTTACAGAGCAGGTCTAGCTCTATTTTTTTCTGTTATATTATTTATATTTTATTACAATGTTTTGCACTGTCCCTTTAATTTTATTTTACCACTTTTATTCCTATTACAAAAAATGTAAACATATTTTGTGATAGAAATAAGACAGGTCCTCTTTATGGAGAGATCTGTAGTCATAATATCTCCTCTACTCTACTAAAGCATGAGATTAAAAACAAAAACAAAAAAACATTCTGCTTTCTAGGGAAAAAAATGCAGTGTTTACATCTGCCAAAACATCATAATGTTGCTTCCAGCCTCCCAGGGTCACAAAGATGGCCATGCACCATCTGGTCCTTGGCCAGCTCTGTGGTAACCCGGTGACACCGTCGGATCAGATCTCCAGATTCCTGATTGCACGGAAGAGCCTGGAGAGGCACCGATGGTTGGCGGGAGGGGGGTGAGCCTTCCTACTGCCTGTAAAGCCCCGTACACACAACCGAGCTTCTCGGCAGAATCCAGCGAGAAGCTCGCTGTGATCCATATTCTGCCGAGGTTCTCGGTCGTGTGTACCTTACCGAATATACTGACCAATACGCTGGTCACTGGTATTGGTCAATATATTCGGTAAGGAGACTACATCTTCACTTTGGGTGTCTCTACTGGTGAATCAAGCCTACTTATACTTTTCACTTTCCACCTTCTTTGATGACCCGTAGGACTCAATTTCTGGGACTCCCTCTCGCATGTTTATCATTCAAACAACGATCATCTTTCCTGTGGAAATTTAAATGGAATAAGAACTTCTTTTTTATTTTTTTGCACAGTTTTGGTGTATATGATCAGTGTGTGAATATTTTTTCATATATATTTTTATTCATATATTTTGGTCATACTTTTTATTTTTGCACAATCTGGTGTATAATATTATAGTGTGTGTAAATCTTTGCTTATAAGTTTTTGTTCATACATTTTGGTTGGTTTCCTATGGCGCTATCCAGCTTCAATACGCTGTAGTTATATGTTTGTCCATCCAGTCTTCATTTTCATCCAGCGCTGTATCTTTTTCTTTTTTCTTTTTTCTTTTTTAGGAAACAGCTAGAGCCAGAGAGGAAGCCCACTAGCCTGGAGCCCTTGCCCTAACCCTGCACCAGCTAGCCTGGAGCCACTGCCCAGACCCTGCTAGCCTCAAGCTGCTGCCCGGACCCCACACCGGCCAGCCATGAGCCGCTGCCCACACCTTGTTTTGCTGGATAACACCCCCTATCTATCTGGATCTATCTATCCAGGTAAGTGCCGGGCCAAGCCGCCAGGGGTTGGTTGTTTGCCACCCCCAAACAAAAAAAAACACCAGTTAGATTTCTCAGAAGAAATAAGGACTTTTAAAACAAAATCGAAGGATGAGGTAAGTGAAGGAGGACTGCACTAGGGTAAAGGAATCTATTTAGGTGGAAAAAATTGTACCTTTACAACCCCTTTAAGCAGCTATCATATTTTCACTTACTTGAACCACCGTGCCCTATCCTCAGACTTATTAGTTCTCAAAAAGATTTATTAAAGCATTAGAGTTCGGGGAGATTTCCCACAATTTGAATGGTTAATATTTTCATCAATGTATAAAATACCTAATAAGGTCTGTTGACTGTATATTCCAGACTGGCTTTGCTGGAGGGTAAATAGGGAAATTGTGGGAGAAGAATCTGATAAAATTTAGTAAGTACTAATAGAACAGAACAGCAAGAAAAGATTGAGAAAGCTGCCAGCATTTTTACATTTCTGTGCAAATTTAATTGTGACCATGGCATGTATGGAACATTTGAACATGCCCAAGTAAGGGGACTGACCTAGAGATGGATTAGCCTGAAATTTTAGTACATTGGCTCACTTTTTATGGCTAATAGATGAACATAATCTGAAGTAATCAGAACACTTATAGTTAAATAACTGCTTTCAATGGGAAGCCAGCTTAAAAAGCACATTTGGCTTATGTAGGAAGATGGCAGAGTTATGAATGACTCTGCCAAACGATTATATAACAGTCTAAGCATGATAGAAAATTATGCAGCATTTTATTATTTGTTAAGAATATAGCATCCAATTTTAAATACTTATTTAAACACGATGAACATTATTAAAAAATAATAAATTACCTGGCTATTATAACTGTTACCTCTCAAGCAATATTTTAACACTCTAAATGCAATATCATTAGGTTATGCAAGAATATATCTTCTTAGCCACTTGGTTCATGCAGTAGAGTTCACCATTGGATTACATTACATAACTGTTTTATTTTCTGGTCTGCATAGTATTGTAAAATTAAAACAAAAAAGTAGGTATATGGACCTGGGAACCCGATCTCAATGAAAGTAGTGAGGAGTGCTGCACACACTTAAGGGGAGGGTGTTTTTGTATATATGCATACTGTATAGATGAGAAAAAAACAGTCACCTCTGTCCCAGCTTTCTATGTGAGGGCTTTAGGGTGTTGTTGTGTGTAGAAAGAGGAATGTAGGGGGTGAGTGTGGATAGGTATATATTTATGGCAAGTGCTTGAGGGGTTAGGTAGGAGGGAGGATTAGCATGCTGTAGAAGCCTTCTCGTTTATCCTCTTTTTGTATGCTGTTTTATATTCAAAACATTTATATGAGGTAGAAGCCTTTGGTTGGTATATCGTTTTTTTCTTTCTTGTTTTTTTCTCATTGTAGAATTAGCTTCTCAAGTTTCCTATCTCTCACAGAAGAGGTGCAATTTTTTACAGATTGCCTAAAGGCGAATTAAGCGATTGGGAGGCTCTGGAGAAGTTCACTACAAATAGCAAACCTGCCTTCTTGAAAGGGATCAAAATAAGCATCATACACATGGTTTTTGGTCCTGTAACTTGAAAAATTGCCACTTTGAAGAGCATGTATGAATCAGGTTCTTACCCGAAAGAGGTAGAAACATGAGTTCCCACTCTTGCCCATTTGTATGCAGCTGTGTGCAAAACACCGAATCACATTTTTTATATGTTCTGAGGCACCCTCTGAACTAAAATTGTGGGTATAGAAGTGTTAGCATGCTGTTTATACATACTCAGGTGCAACCACCATTCACATGTATTAAACTTTGATCTGTGGTTCTTTTAGGTGGCAGTATTATGTTTATTGTTTGTTTAAAAAAAAAAAAAAGGATATGTTAAGGATATGTAACAAAATGTATTGATTTCCTGATATGTTCTTTAAATTGTACTGACTTTATTCCGAAAATAAACTTAAACTTGAATGAAAAAAAAAACAAAAAAAAAAATTGAAGGAACAGGAGGTGGGAGGTGTGGTCTCCCTCTCCAACACAGTCTGATCCCAGTTGGGGTGTCGAGGGAGACCAGAGTATACTCCTAACCCGGTTCCCGATTGTTAAAATGATATAATCATATTTAAACGATCTGTTCATATAGCCCTATACCCTACTGTACCAATTGTATTTACCAATGTACCTCGCTCATTATAGGATCTCAATATCCGGTGATGTACACAATTGGTTTTATGTTATACGATATTTGTTATCTGTAAACCTTTCAATAAACATTATTGAAAAAATAAAAAATAAATCATATTTGCAGTGGTTTTCCAACAATCACATTAGAAACCCCTTTCCTGTCCATGCCATTTTATTATTATTATTTTTTTTGACAATTACTTAGTTATGTACCGTATTTTTCGGACCATAAGGCGCACCGGGTTATAAGGCACACTATCATTGAGAGCCTGTTAACAGGTTTTTTTCCATACATAAGGCGCACCGGGTTATAAGGCGCATGCGGGTATAGAAAATTAATGAATGAATGCACACACCTCTGTCACACGCAAGCGCCAGCTCCGAAATGCCGTCGCATTCCAGTGACGTCACCGTGGCTCACGCTGCGCCCCATGCCTCGCTTTCAACAGTGTCACCATACCAGCTAGTTCCACTGCTATACGGACGGTTCGACATAGAGGGGCATAGGAGCATTTTACAGCTTACATCTGGTGCGGAAGGACGTTACAGTAGAGACTATTTCCATAATCTACATGCCGGATCTCTATTATTTACATGTAAGTGGATGCTGTAAACCTATCATGTATGTCTTTAATGCTCAATACAACCATACATAAGGCGCACCGCATTATAAGGTGCACTGTCGATTTTTGAGAAAATTAAAGGATTTTAAGTGCGTCTTATGGTCCGAAAAATACGGTAATACTGTACCCATTTTTTAAATAAATGTTTTATAAATAAATATATTTTGAGACAGAGATTTATTTTTTTAAATTTAATAACTACTTTTTTACTACTTAAAAGAAAAAAAAAGACTGCAAAATTTTAAACAAGCTTTTGTTACTTTTCTCTTATACAACATTGCAAATAAATAATTTTTGCAAAAAATGTATCATAGTGAATTCTGCTCTGTTGTCCTATCTGATGACTCAGGACCCACATGATGGGTGCTGCCGGGTGTAGGGAAGGAAGACGGTGAGGAACCTGTTGCTAATCTCCCCTAGCTAGACTGAAGACCCCCCCCCAAAAAAAAATTAAACCCACATCACCACCAGGTACATGCACACATGAATGTAAGTGTTAGGGGCACTACCTACAGTATGTATGAAAACATTGCTTGCACTACACATATTACCATGCATGCCTAAACTGATGACATTTAAAACATCACCTATGGAAAATATATGATACCAAAGATTGTTGTAATTTTGCAGGCACATGCAAATTTAAAGCTTGACATGTTGTTTATCTATTTACTATGCATCTTTTATATTTTACCAAATATTGTCTAATATTTTTTGTTTTGTCCTAAAATGAGTGCTAATATTTTTTGTTTTCAGAAATGTTTTGCTTGATAAACTGTTGCGCAAATATAGCGGGTCTCTGCTTTCAGAAAATATATAATATTTGGGGGTTTTAACTAATCTTCAGGCCCACAATGGTTTTTTAAACATTTGCAAAAAACACTGCATGAGCATACAAAGAATTACACCACAAATTGCTTTCTTCTACTCCTCCTAAATATGGGGATACCATGTGTGAGACTTTTTCGCTGCCTAGCTCCCAACCGTCCTTAATTTTGAGGGACTGTCCCTGATTTGGAAATAATTCCCTCTTTTCTCCACATGTGTCCTTCATTTTGATTGATCTATATACTTGTATATAAAATGCACTATTTATTGTTTACTGTGCCAAACCATTTATCCAGTTTCTAAATTCCTGCATTGGTAAATTTCAAAAGCCAGTATAAAGAAATAGTAGTGGTAAAAATAAGCATTTGTGGGTTGAACCAGTTAAGGACAGCCCTAAAGCAGATTTACTGCTTCAGGGTGGTCCTCCTGTGCACAATCACATGTGTATGAAGATGTGTATATATATATGATATAGCAAGGACTTTTGTTTTTGGAGCCCTCCAACCGAGATAGACATGAAACCACATAAAGATGCCACAAGACTCCCAACATGATATAGACCTGAGGTGTGCCCTGGTCAGCTGGTCGCTATGCCAAAAAAGGGGGTACAAATACCAGGATAGGAAAAGCTTTTTTATTGCTGTACATGACATTTTTTTGGGCTAGCCTTTGGTGAAGGCTTGCAACATCTCAACCTGGGGATTTGGATTGTACTGGGTAAAGCAGACGGATTTCCAGCTGCCAAATCTTGTGATGACATGACCCAGCACCCCATGCTGGGAGGCAGCCACGGCTGCATCAGTCCAGAAGTTGTGCCTGGAAAAATGGTTAGGGTTGAGGCCTAGATTAGCCAGGAGGATGCAAACATGTCTGATGAACTGGCTAGCTAGGGGGCTGGAAGGAAAAGACTGGCTCGGCAGGTGTGATAACAACTGGTCCAGAACCACTACTGGACACCATTCATTGTGTTTATGGAAGAATTTGATGTCAAATCCAGTGCCGGAATGATGAGCTTTGGACGCTGCCAGATGTAGGACAAAATGGTCTTGAAGGCGGGCCAGATGGCACCTGCATAGCACCTGGCAACCGTGGTCACTGTAAGTGAACTCACCAGGCCTAAGGAAGCCATAGAATGCCATGTAGATAGCTGCTTGGATGACCAGGCTATGCAGAAACCCAAAAGGGGGCCGTGACAGGAAGGCTCACATGTCCTGGAACATGGAACTTGATATGGGCAAGCGTTTGCTACTGGCTATGGGCTAATCTTTTTTGGATGCCACGCAGCAAGGCTTTGACCGCATGGATTGCAAACAATGAGGGTTTCCCAGGGGCTTGTAGGGAGAGGAAATGCCGGATGCCAGCTATGTACAGTCTGACAGTGTTGTGGGACAGGCTCAGATGAGTCTGGCAGTAAGACACGAAGGCCAGGATGTGCTTGATGTGACCTGTGCCTGCCCTGGGGCATGTGGCTAAAAAAATGCCGTAGGCATTCCAGGGGGTGAGGTAGGCCTTCGGCGTGTTGGGCATCAGTGACCGGTTTATGAGCAGTGTAGCGATTTGAAGGTGGTCTCTTAGCCCATCGTTAGCTGCAAACCAAGTTGGAATAGGAAATGATGTCGGGTCAGCTCTGTAAGAAATACAAAGGAAAATTGAGGCGGGACAGTGCATCTGCTGCAAGTTTGCACTTGCTAGGTATGTAAGTACAGTGCACATTGAAATTGTAGTGAAGAGATATCTGCACCAGCCTGTGTAGGAAGGACATGATGGCCAGAGACTTGGACCTGCCTTTGTTGACTTTGTCTCAGCTGTTGGAAGTGGAGAAGACCATGGTCTGCTCGCCCAGGTGTGTCCCCAGACCTGAGCTGCAACGACGATAGGGTAAAGCTCGAACAATGAGGATGTCTGGCTGAACCCAGGGACAAGGAGGATTTTCTGCGACCATGAACCTGCAAACCAATGGTTGCCAAAAATGGCAGTGAAGCCTGTGGAGGGTGCTGTATCCGTTACTATATGAGGTGAGAAGGCTTGAGCTGCTGGGATTTACATGGATACACCGTTCAAGTTCTCAAGGAAGTTGTCCCACATTAATAGATCTTCAGCAGCTGCCTGGTCCAGCCTGATGGTCTGATCGGGGTTCTGTGCATGGGAAAATAAGACCAGGAGACGAGAAATGAAGGAACGCCCCTTAGGGACAATCCTCATAGCAAAGTTCAGCATGGCTAACAGGGACTGCATCTGTCTCTTGGTGCAACTTCGTGAGGAGGTGAAGGCGTGAATCACCACCCTAATCTGGGACAGCTTGTCAGGGTTAATCTAGCCTGCATAGAGCAGGTGTCAAGGGCGATTCCCAGGAAGGTGATGGACTGCGCAGGGCCTTACACTTTAGTCTCCGCAATGGGCATGTTGAGGTTGCTGAACACTACCCTTAATTTGTCTAAATCTGAGGGGGGCTCGTCGGGCCATTTGATCAGCAAGAAGTCGTCCAGGAAATGGATGATGAGGGTTAGAGGAAAAGGTAGAACTCCAGCCATCGTATGTTCACCAGGCTCAGTCAAGATGAGTTGGGACGCTTGAGGGTGCTCTTGGCATGAGCTCTATGACAGTTGACACAAATGTGGAACAGTTAGCATTGGTTGAAGCTGCAGGTGCTATAGTTGAAGTTGTTGCAGATAGGCGTCTTGCCTAGTAACTTTAAGAGCCATCCCAACTTGTCTACCTGAGGATGTTGCATAGGGGCAGGCATGCCTTGAGTGGCACTAGAGATAGAGTGTAAGGTCAGGAAACATCTGGCATCCCTGTTAGAGCACCAGTTTGCAGTGTGCATGGAGGAATGACAAAGTAGGGAACACAGACCTGCAAAGTGGCGGCAGAACAATTCATTGTGAATGATCAGGGTAGTCGTAAAACTCAGAGCCTCCATAGGTACAAATCCATATCTTCCCTCCTGCTGGGGTTTCCTGAGCACAACACATTCTTAAACATGCCGAAGGCCAGCACAAACTCAGTGATTAACAGTTTGCAATTGAGTCTGGGTTCTTTGGCCTTCAGAAACATGGACACATCCCCCCAGGTATGGGACTTATTCTTGGCCAGATCATGGACCGAGATGAGCAGGGAGGCCAGGTTAACATCCTTTCCCTCCTAGCTGGATCAAATGTGTTTGTGAGTAAATGCGACCGTATGAATGTTCTGAGTAATGACTAGTTGCTTGTGACAGGAGCCTCACAACAACTGGAATTGACATGTGGCGTGCCGAGGATACGAAACACTATGTCACCAATGCGATCAAGATTCGAATATGACCATCGTAGAGTGTTGAAACACATACCAACCACCCAGCACCCCCAGGCTAATCAAAGTGCAGACAAGGCACCAAGTGGGTCTAATTATCACCTCAATCACCCATAGAACCGGAGAAGCCTGTGTCGAGGGAAAACAACCGACAGTGGCTCGGAGGCTTGGATCTATGAACAAATTGTATGAGGATGGGATGACAAACAAGGCAGAGGGAACCTACAAATCTACTATGCCTGTGCCGAATGATGTTGGGACACAACCAACAACAACTCACAGATAGCTAACTACGAACGGGATGCGGGACAGGAAACATAACTAATCGTAACATTGCATTTGATCCAAAAAAGGTTTGAATCCTACCTGCAACAGCGAGCAAGAACCGCATACGAAGACCACGAACGGAGAAGTCGCTACACACTTGTAATCGAATGCACAGACTCACGAACATGAAGTGAGCTGGGGAGAGTTGGAACCGATAAGGAACACAGGTGATTGAACTGCTTAAATACCCTCTCCCCGTGATCCTCCCATAAATTCAGGCCACCATACTGGCCTTCAAATATATATGATACTGCACTTCTGCTTACAGGGAGCGCACGCTTGATTACTCAAGTAGAAGCCGATCTGCAGGTGCCAGGCACTGGATGTCCACCGGCACCTACTGATCGTCTGTAAAACAGGCAGGTCTGTAAAACAGACAGGTCTCCGTTCTGATGTGGGAAATGGATGGATTTTGTGTCTGCAAGCAGGGGATGAAATCCATCTCTTCCCTTAGTACACATAGCACACATAGTACAGTAAAACACTGGCTATGCACACCGTTAACCATTTGATCGCCCTCGATGTTTAACCACTTGCCAACCAGGCCAATTCTGACACTTACATGTAAAAATCATAATTTTTCAGCCCTACCTCGTCTGGCAGAATAAGGGACTCAAATTTTTGTATTCCTTGTGTGACCCTCTGTCGGGCCGCCCCATAGGCTTCAGAGCCCTGGCAGACAGGTTCTCACTCCCTCCCTCACACGTTTTCCATTACAATCAGTGCATCAGCTTTTTGAAAAATACATGCAGGGATGATAGTAAAAGGTTCAAGAACTCCTTCACCGATATCCTTATCTCCCGGGAATCGTACAAGATCTCTGACATTTACCTTCCTCTCCTTCTGCACAACACTCCCCCCCTGACATCCTCATCAGCTGCCAACTGGTTGAAAGACTTTTCTGACCCTGATCTGGTGGAAAAACTCCTTCATGGCATCAACACTATCCACCGGGCCCACATTCCTTTCAGCTGAGTCCATGCTACCCCAGAATGCCCCCTCTGTCAACAACCCAAACCAAATCTAGCCCACTGATTTTGGTCCTGCTCGCACATAGCCAGGTTCTGGGATCAAGTCATCCAATATGTTTTCGACGTCACCCTGTTGCGCCTACCCAAGGACCCGCTACTGCTTATTTTCGGCTACTGGGACCCCCAACTGCTCCCCTGGTCTTCCCCAAACACACCCCCTGGTAGAGACTGGACCCTGATCTGTCTATTGCTCGCCAGGAGGGCCATCCTTCAGAAATGGATTTCCACCGATTGCCCAACCACCTCTCAAGTCAAGAAGGAACTATTGCAGCTATTATACAAGGACAAGCTCAACACGGACCTCACACATGAACGGAGCAAAACTCGCTTCTATCACCTATGGAAACCTTTCATGAGGTACACTCTCACCCCCACGGAGAGGTTGAACTTTAAAGAAGATGTCTTTTCTTTACCAGGATCCCCCGCAGGACTGATGTTCGACCCCCACCCCCCCTCCTCCCCCCTTTTTTTTCTGGTTCTTGTCCTCATTTCATCTCGCTGATATCCCCTCTCCCCCCCTTATATTCCGGACGTGCCTTATGAGGCTCCCCCCCCCATATCTACATGGGGGTGCAGAGCCTCCCCCTCCACCTGGACGGATTTCATCACAAACCCTATAGACTCGTACGTATGTATTCTCCCTTTTTTTTCCTGTGATGACCCCTTCATATACTGTTATCTACGCCAAACGTCCTTAAAAAAATGTTCATATGTTCTGTTTTTCTTATATACTCTGTTTTGTAACTTCTTCAATAAAAACATATTTCAAAAAAAAAAAATCATAATTTTTTTGCTAGGAAATTACACAGAACCCCCAAACATCATATATGTTTTTTAGCAGATACCCTAGAAAATACAATGGTGATCATTGCAACTTTTTATCTTGCACGGTATTTGCACGGCAATTTTTCAAATGCGTTTTTTGGGGAAAAAACTGTTTCATGCTTAAAAAAAAAAAAAAGAAAAGTTAGCCCAATTCTTTTGCATAACCTGAAAGATGAAGTTACGCAGAGTAAATATATACCTAACATGTCACGCTTTAAATTTGCACACGCTCGTGGAATGGCGACGCTTTACATTTTTTTTACTGGTTACATGTTTTGACTTACAGAGGCGGTCTAGGGCTAGAATTATTGCTCTCGCTCTAAGATTTGCGGCGACACCTCACATGTGTGGCTTGAACACCGTTTTCATATGTGGGTGGAACTTACGTATGCGTTCGCTTCTGTGTGCGAGCAGACGGGGACAGGGGCACTTTAAAAAAAAAATGTATTGTTAATTTTACTTACATTTTTTTATTTTGACACTTTAAAAAATAAATACAATTTTGATCACTTTTATTCCTATTACAAGGAATGTAAACATCCCTTGTAATAGGAATATGACATTATCGGACCTCTGTACAGTGAGATATGGGGTCAATAAGACCCCATATCTCACTTCTAGGTTGGGAAGCCTAAAAAAAAAATGATCACATTGCAAACGGCCTCCGACGATCATAGAGACTCCGGCGACCATCTGGTCTGCCGGAAATCTCTATGGTCAACAACCGGGGCCGGCAGATCCTCTCACCGACTCACCGATCCCTCAGTTGAGTCGGTAGAAGCACCGGAGGACGTCCTCTCTCGCCCCCCGTAACAACGATCAAACGGCAGAACAGCCGCTATGATCGTTCTTATGGTGTAAGGAATCGCTGGGCGAAAACGGCAATATCTGAATGATGCCTGTAGCTGCAGGCATCATTCAGATATAGCCCCACAAAGCCGAGGACATCTTTAGACGTCCATCCATCGGCAAGTGGTTAAACCCTAGGGTGGTTTTATGGCATTTTAGCGCTAGAAATTGCACCTGTAAAGCACCTGAAAACTGCCTCCCAGTTATTGCAATGGGTGCTTTCAAACCCAATTGGCGGCTCTCCCTGTCAGAAGGTGTGGGGTGTCTGTGCTGATAATCAGCTCATTGATTATCAGCATAGCCCCAGCAGATGTGCCAAAAATGTGCCCATAACATAAATGGCTGTAGGTGCCCATCACAGTGCCAATCAGTGCCCATCACAGTGCCAATCTGTACCTCACAGTAACCTGTCAGAATCTCATCAGTGCTGCCCATCAGTGCCGCCTGTCAGTGCCCATCACAGCTGCCTGTCGGTGCCCATCAGTGCCACTTGACAGTGCCCATCAGTGCTGCCTATTAGTGTCCATCAGTGCCGCAAATCAGTGCCCATTAGTGCTCTATATCAGTTCCGCCTATTGGTGCCCATCAGTGCTGCCTATCAGTGCCCGTTAATTCTACATATCAGTGCCTCCTCATCAGTGCCACCTCATCAGTGCTCGTCCGTGAAGGAGAAAACAACATTTTATAACCAAAACAAAACATTTTTTAGGTGTTCAAATACCACCAATAGAAAGCTCTATTTGTGGGAAGAAAATTATACAAATGTTTGGGTACAGTGTTGCATGACAATGCAATTGTCATTCAAAGTGCAACAGCACTGAAAGCTGAAAATTGTCCTGGGCAGGAAGGGGCGGAAGTACCTGGTATTGAAGTGGTTAAATTACATATTTTATATAGCATAAATATTTTTTACTTGTTATATGTTACTGAACATAATGAAGTAAACGTTAGTATTTGACAATTACTGATCTTACTGATTGTTTAACTATTTTCACCTTTATTTTTCTAGAAAAACGTATTGAACATTGTCATAAAACAGGGGGACATGCATAGGCTTGATTAGCTAACCAATGGTTCATACTCTGTGGAACTTAAACAAATGGAGTCGAATGAGCTACATGCCTTACTATAAATGAGATTTCACTGACTCCCACTCATGTGAGATTTCCTACAGGAGCTTTTGTGTTTAAGCATTGTGGGTATTCTAAGAAGAGTGTAAAAGTTATTTATAAATACTGCAAAGTATGTATTTCTAAGTCCTGCTATGTTTCTATGAGGGAAGACCATATACTGCAATTTTCCTAATGCTTTGTATATGCTAAATATTTCTTTACAGAATGTAGCACTTCTTAAAAATAACAGATGGAGATGTTTTCAAGTTTAGTGGTGTGAATTGCAATTTGCAGCGTCTAATACATAAGCTAAGACGTTCTTGTCAAAAGAAATATGTTATAAGAAGTAGTTGAGCTTTGAAAGCTTGCAACAAAAGAGCATGGCACATGTATTGGGATTGGAAAAAAAATATATATATATATATATATATATATATATATATATATATATATATATATTTATTTATTTATTTATTTATTTATTTATTTATTTACAGTTGGGGCATGGTCCCTCTATTTCATAAAACACATGTACCTGGTAGTAAGGAGTTTAATTGAACAAGATGAAGACTGAAATCCTCTAGATTGAAATTGTGTTATCTAGCAAAGCCATTTACTATTGCCATATAGTAAAAATCAACCATGAAAGATCTATGGGGAGACATTGCTGACCTTTTGAAAATGCTAGTTCCTTGGTTGTCCCTTGTGTCAGTATTTTTTACATTTTGGATATATTTGGAATAAAGGAGTCCGTTGAGTGTTGGCGCTCATATTGATCTTCATTGTGATTCATCATGGTGAAGGTGTTTTCTAAACATTCTTGCAGCACTTACCTAGGAGTGATATATATCAGAAGTTGTATGAGACTACTACATTCGCGATTATATGGACTTTAGCTGTTTTATTGTTTATGATTGATTGAGAGTTTTTTGTATTGTTTGAGAATTACTGAAAAAGAACAGAAGATCACAGACATTAGTTATTATAAACTATTGGTGACAGCTCAACATATTCTTTTATACACATTCAGGTGTTTTTTTTTTCATGCTTGCAGATTTAAACATTTATTTACACATTGGTGCACAGATAATTACATACACATAAAACTATCCATAAATACAGTTGGGCATGGTCCCTCTATTTAATAGAACACACTTTTTGAAAAAGTCAGTTGGATGAAACTGGTTTATAAATGAGGTCAGACTAACTTTGGAAGAGGAAGTTGTGCGGTGGCCATTATGAAAGTGGTTCCATTATAATGCACAAGCCATTATATTTATGTAAGCTTTATATTGGAAAATAAATGTTTTTTATATAATATTATTTTTATTATTTTTATATTCATCACACAAGAGTACATAAATATAATATGTCGTCTTATATTAATTTGGTTACATTGTACATTCTTACTTGTCTTCATAACTTAGATTTGAGTCACCATAGATTATACCCATAAGAGGAGAAAAAAAAGGAGGGAAAGAAAGGAAGAAAAGAGAAAAAAACAAAAAAAAAGGGGGGGGGAAACACGCTAACCATAATATATTATATAAGTAGTACAGAAAAAATAGTAAATAAATAATATTGAATATTAAATATTCATGGCTACCCAACGTTAAGGTTACCTGTAGCCCAAATAGGGAATTCATCCAATTTTCGAAATTCAGACCATATAAACCATGTGTCGAGAAACTGCTCCTCCCTTCACATTTCCCGTGCCAGTAGGCCTTCCAATTCTTTAATACATTCTAGTTCTTTTGCCCATTCCCCCAGGGAAGGTATTGTCTCTGTTTTCCAATATCGAGGGATAACTACTCTAGCTGCTGCAATGAAGTACCTGAACACATCTTCTTTTACTTTCTTTAAGGGTCCCGGGATCATATTTAAAAGAGCTATTTTTGGGGAGGCGTGAATTGGTGTTTCTCCTAATTTTTCATAGAGATCAAAGATTTGTTTCTAGAACATTCTTATCTGAGGACACTCCCACCAAATGTGTATTATATTCCCTTTTGACTTATTACAGCGCCAGCAGATATCAGGTATTTCATGGTTAATTTGGTGCATGGTAGAGGGACACCTATACCATCTGCTCATCACTTTATATGATTTTTCTTGCATTCTTGTATCTGTTGGTGCCTTAAGGGTCAAAGTGAATCCTTTTTTGAATCCCAATCTGATATAGCTATATAGTTCTTTTTCCCATTTCCGTGTGTACGGAGGGAGATTTGTTTGAGATGATAGCAAAAGAATAGAGTATAGTACAGAGATTGAGTGTGTTATTGGCTCTTCTTGCAGAAGCAAAGCTTCAAATGTGGTTGGATCAGCACAGATATCTTGCTTTGATGGAATTGATCTTATGTACCCTAGCGCTTGATGTCTCTGCAACCACTGTGTCGGATTATGATTTGTCCTTGTTGATGTGAAATCTACCAATGATACCGAGTCAGTCTGTAGAACTTGAACAATTCTTCTGTGTTCTTCTTTGTGCCAAGGCCCAAACGTAATTGAGTGTAGGGCTGGTAGAAAGTCTGGCATCCAAAAAAGGGGGTCATAGGGCTCTGTTGTTTTGATATTTTATAAATAGGTATCAGGCGGTCCCATATTCACCGTGTTTGTCTAGTAAGATCTACCGGTATTGAATGTCCTTTTCTAAGATTAAATGAGGTCCATGGAAGTGCCCGTAAGTCTATAGGACTCATATGCCCTTCCAATTGAACCCATAACTTAGATTCAGAGTGATGAAACCAATCAATAATACGTGTTAGTATAGATGCCTTATGATATATAGAGACGTCTGGTACTCTCACTCCACCTCTATCTTTTGGAAGAGATAATGTAGCGTAATTAATTCTTGACTGGCTTGAATTCCATATAAACTTAGAGAAGATCTGGTGAATTTTACGAAAATATGTAGCTGGAATATGGATTGGGATTGTTTGGAACAAGTATATTAGTCTAGGGAGTATATCCATCTTAAGAGTATTAATTCTACCAAACCATGAGAGTCTCTTAAATGCATAGGATGCTAGTATCTTTTGGATTTTATTAAGTAACGGAAGGTAATTTAACGAATATAGTTGTGCCATTGAAGCTGGGATACTAATCCCTAAGTACCGGATCGAATCTGAGCAGGACCTGAACGAAAAATCCTTTTGATAGACGCTTCATTTTTGTTTGCGGTATGGATATATTAAGAAGTTCTGATTTATTACTGTTATCCTTAAAGTTGCTGACTTCGCCAAATCTCTGAAATTCCAGAAGTATAGATGGAAGGGATGTGTGTGGTTTTGTTACAAATATTAGAAGGTCATCCGCAAAAAGAGCAAATTTTTCATGTATGGGACCTATTTGGATACCAGCTATATTTTCATTTTGTCTCAATGCATTTGCCAGGTGTCCCATTATTATAACATATAGCAATGGGAATAAAGGGCACCCTTGGCGCGTTCCATTGGAAATAGGGAAAGCTGGGGACAGCGAACCATTCACCCTAACTCTAGCCGAGGGTGATTGGTATAGAGACATAATCCTTACTAACATATGTGGACCCAAACCAATCTGTATAAGGGAGGCTCGTAAAAACGCCTAGCTTACCCGGTCGAAAGCCTTTTCGGCGTCGACAGTTAGTAAACATAGAGGAATACCTTGTGTTTGAGCATAGTCCGTCAGCAAGAGAGTTTTAAGCGTATTGTCTCTTGCCTCTCGACCGCTAACAAAGCCGACTTGGTCCAAATGAATAAGTTGGGGTAGTAGTGGTTGTAGGCGGCTAGCTATGATTTTAGAGAAAATTTTTACATCTACCCCAATTAAGGATATGGGTCGATAGTTCATACATAGTGAGAGATCTTTATCTGCTTACGGAATAAGTGAAATGTGTGCTTCCAAAGTTTGTTTCGGAAATGTTGATCCATTCGCTATAGAGTTAAATACCCGAGTCGAAAATGGGGTAAGCAGGGGAGAAAAATGTTTATAGAATTTTGGCATGAAGCCATCTGGGCCAGGGCTTTTACCCCCGGGGTATTGGTAATAGCTTTGGCGACCTCTTCTTCAGTAATCAACATAGTTCTTCTACAATGTTTTCCTCCAACATAGGTAATGAAGTATCTGATATATAGGTTGTTACCTTGTCCGCCTTGTTATCCAGTGGATTCAAAGCTTAATGGAGGTATATTATATAAGGACTGGAAAAAATCGTTAAATGTTTTCATAATTAATGATGGCGAAGTTATTATTTCCCCATTTGGGCTCTGAAGCTTTGAGATAAAAGTAGGACTCTGTGGGGAGTTACTGCTATCTACTGTCCCCCTTCTCTTTTCACTCTTACTACCTTTCAGAATATTAGGAAAAGGTGAGCGGATCCGCGGATCCCTGGTTACATGTCACATCCCATGGGCCATTGAACCCTATCATTGCAGTGTTTGCTGTGTATTGCCTGTAAGGGCTAGTAGCTTAACGATATGCAATGGCCTATGGGGTAATCTATTCTTCCTGAATAACAGTATATTTATGACTGAATTCTGTTTGTATATGCATCTCTAGATATGTTGCTATGATCTAGAGCAGGGATCTCCAAACTACGGCCCTCCAGCTGCTGTGGAACTACACTTCCCATGAGGCATTGTAAAACTCTGACATTCGTAGACATGACTAGGCATTATGGGAATTGTAGTTCCTGAACACCTGGAGGGCCGTAGTTTGGAGACTCCTGATCTAGAGAATGTTGCTGTGATCCATGTGGACCGCTCTTTGTTGTGTGTAAATAAAGAATTTTGAAAAAAAAAAAGTAGGACTCTGATATGTTTTTAAAGAATTGGCTAATAGTTTTCCACATTTATCACTAAATTTATATTGATGTAGCGCCACTTTACTTGAATATGTGCGTGCTGAGGATTCGTATAGGTTACGCAAGCTGGTTCGCGCTGCTGCTGCTTCCAATAAAGTTTCTGTCGTATTTATGCGCTTGTGTTCTGTTTATACCTTTCTAAGCCGTTGGACTGCCTTCATAATCTCCGCTGAACACTTTCTTTTCATTCTGGCCCCTAATTGGATAAAAGTCCCTCTCAAGACTGCTTTCAGGGCCTCCCATTGAGTAGGAAGTGTCGTGGAATCTAATCTATAGTCTGCCAGAAAGTTTGAAATAGTTTGGTTTATACACATAGAACATTCCGTATTTTCTAATAATGCGTCATTTAATCGCCATGTCCATTCTCTAAGTGGAACCGAAGGGATGGTAAGTTTCAAAAATAGTGGAGCATGATCTGACCACACCATTGTGCCGATATAACATATTGGTGACCAATCAAGGCAATTATGATCCACAAAGAAATAGTCAATCCAACTATATGACTGATGGACCGGTGAGAAGTATGTGTAGTCTCTAGATTTGGGGTGTAATAACCTCCATACATCTATTAGGTGGTGATCATAGAGAGCATGCTTCAGTATTTTCAACCTAGACATTGAGACTGCCGTTTTTGATGAGGAGGAATCCAATTGTGGATCCATTGGTAAATTGAAGCCTCCTCCCAAGATAAGTCTCCCCTCCCCAAAACTGAACAACGTTTCCAGGAACTTCATTGCTGTTTGACACTGATTAGAGTTTGGCAGGTATATATTTGCTGCGGTAAATTTTATTCCCCACAGGGAAAACTTAACAAAGACATACCTTCCCTGACTGTCCACTATCTCATCAATTAATTCAATAGGCAAGTTCTTATGGAAGGCAATAGATACTCCCTTGGACTTTTGTTCTGGGTTAGTACTATGGAACCATCGATTGAAATGGTCACTGGGGCAGATGGGAAAGGAGTCAGTCTGAAAATGCGTTTCTTGTAGAAAGAGCATATTAACTTTAAGTTTATGCATTTGATATACAATTTGTCCTCTCTTAGAGGCGATATTTAGGCCTTTAACATAATAGGAACATATATTTAAAAATGGTTGAGATACTGTTGAAGTAGCCATGTTGAGAAGGAAAAAAATAAATAAAAAACGTCTCTAATACACTGACTTGTGCAGTGCACTGTGTGATTCTTCACACAATAGGCAACAACTGTGCCTGACCTATATAGGGGGTGAAAAAAGAGGAAAAAAAAAGAGACAAAGATTGAACAGAACTACGAGATGTGCTCCCTGCATCCTCCTAGCTCTACCGTTGTCCTTAAATATTAAAGGCACAGGTTATACCAGATCAATTCACTAGTTATTATGGGTGATTAGTTATTCTACACCCCATGAAACATAGCCCCTGATATTTAATTGGGATACTCTATATATAACATTTATTTTCCTGCTATATATGTATCACCGACACAAAAAATATATATATTATTTTCTACTTTACCTTATATTTCCCCATCTCTCCCCCCCCCCCCCTATGTCCCCTCCACCTTCCTCAGCTAACTGAACTACATTACTAATAATCCCTCCCTTCACATTCACTGCTTACTCAGACCTATATATACTGGATCGAAACAGATCTTATCCCCAAATTAGTCTTATTATACATCTTAAAGGGGTGTTCCAGCCGCAATTTTTTTTTTAAGTCAGCAGCTACTAACAGTGTAGCTGCTGACTTTAAATAAGGACACTTACCTTGTCCTACTTGCCCACGCTGATGGCCCCCCCGATGCCGGTCCCACGATTGATCCAGGTCCCGCGCCGTCATCCACACTATGGGAAACAGGCAGTGAAGCCGTACGGCTTCACTGCCCATTTCCTACTGCGCCTGCGTGAGTCTCACGCTGGCTTGTGAATGGGCGGCTGCTCTCTGAGAACACACACAGTTCCCAGAAAGCAGCGCGCCCCATTCACAAGCAGAAGAAGCAGAAGAAAAGACACCGCGGTGTGGAAGAGGCAGATTACGGACTTCCGCATAGCAACAGGTATTTCGGGTGAGTATTTTTTTTTTCACGTTTTTTTTTATTTAATTGTTTTAAGCTAGATGGGCAAATGTTGTTTTCCTGGGTGGAACTCCGCTTTAATATCTCTTCTGATAGGTGGAGAGGAAAAAAAAGAGGAAGGGAATTCCTAGGAGGTGGGGGGAGGGGGCTGAGAGACATTTATATATAACTTTTCAAGGGTTTCAATAGTTATTCAAACTTTATTCTAACTAATTATTCTCTTGGTTAACGTCTTGTATCCCTGATCGTGGTACATCCCTTCCCCTTTGCTGTATATTGGTAGCAGCTAGCCTTCCTGGCTGACGGTGTTCTTCTGGTGGATCGAGCCAATTTGGGACAGAAATAGGATTTTGACCAAGAAAATCAAAAAATATGGGGAGAAGATCAAAGATCCCTTTGTTACTTGTATACTGAAGGGGTGCCCCTACGTATACGTAGCGCCAGATTGCCGGATTAGGTCTAGTAGAGGGCGAACCATCCTTTGCATATATAATGTATTTCTGGACAGGTCTGGGTATAATTGGATAGAAGAGTTTTCAAAGTCTACCGGGCCGTGGCTCCATGCCCTTCGCATGATCTCTTCGTTTAGTCTGTAGTAGTGCACCCGACATACTACATCTCTGGGGTGGCTAGCCCGATCCCTCATCCCTCTCCCCACTCGGTGCACTCTGTCTAGTTCAATATTAGTACTAGCCTCTTTCCCCAGAACCTGATTGAAGATAGCAACCACTTTAAGATTTAATTCTGCGCTGGAAATATCCTCCGAAATCCCTTTTAAGCGAATATTATTTCTTCGATTGCGATTTTCGCTATCCTCAATACACAATTGGTGTTGGCGCAGGCAATATAAATGTGCAGAGGATGCAGTCTCTAAAGCCATGATGCGTGCCCCATGATTTTCTTGTATGTGGGCAACTGCGGATACTACATTATTAGTATCCGTCACTTGTTCTCTTAGGGCACTCCCTTCAGTATGGATAGACGATTCAATTTTTATCGCCCAGGCCTCAAAATCTGCCCGAAACGCCGAGATTAAGGCGGCTATTTCAGAGCCTGGGCCTGATGAACTTAAAGGAGCTAAAGAGCCCTCTGATGTATCTTGCTGGACTATGGTTGGACCTTTCCTGATGTGTATAGGAGGCTGGGTTTTACTCATATCTGTATAAGCAGCCATATTAGCATTGTCCATATTTGTTACCATACTTGTTACCTCTGATGTATCTGCTCTGTGTATCATTACCGTCTTATCCGTTGCCCCAAAAAATAAATGCTTTTAAAGCAGAGTTTTGGGTTCCTTCAGAAAAAAAGTCTTACCTGTCCACAAATCCAGAGGTGTCTTCATCCAAGCCCAGTGGCAGTGCGTTCATAAAGGGCGCCGAAGCACCACCCTCTCTTGCTTCCGCACCGCCATTGCATGAATCTATGTATCGCCGTTGCCGCCGACTATTCAGATGGCCGGCCCCCTGGTGAGCGCCGGCCATCTGAATAACAGAAGCTGGTTGGCTGTGGAAGTGCCTAGCAGAGCCAGTAGGCTGTAATCGGCTTTCAAATACTTATCCAAGGGACGCACAGTGGCGATAATTGGCACAGTGGTGACAATTGGCACAGTGGTAACAAAGGGCAAAGTGGTGACAATTTGCACAGTAGCGACAATTGGCACAGTGCTGACAATTAAAGAGAACAGTGGCGACAAAGGGCACAGTGGTGACAATTAAAGGGCACAGTGGCGACAATTGATGGGCACAGTGGCTGCATTTGATGGCATGGCACAGTGACTGCGTTTGATGGCATGGCACAGTGGTGACAATTGATGGCACAGTGGTGACAATTGATGGCATGGCACAGTGTCTGCATTTGATGGCATGGCACAGTGGTGACAATTGATGGCACAGTGGCTGCGTTTTATGGCATGGCACAGTGGCTGCGTTTGATGGCATGGCACAATGGTGACAAATGATGGCACAGTGGCTGCGTTTGATGGCACAGTGGCTGCGTTTGATGGCATGGCACAGTGGCTGCGTTTGATGGCATGGCACAGTGGCTGCATTTGATGGCATGGCACAGTGGCTGCATTTGATGGGCCCAGTGGCTGCATTTGATGGGCACAGTGGCTGTATTTGAGGGGCACAGTGAGGCTGCAATTGTTTTCTTTTTCGTTTGTTTGCACGCCCCCAAAAATGTTGAGCACCAGCCACCACTGCCCGAGCCAATTTTTCAATCGGGTCTCGGGTGCTGCTGCCGCCATCTCGAGTAAGGCAAACTGGCAGTGAAGCCTTGGGGCTTCACAGCTATGCAGCATTTATACGTCTCCTCAGACCACTGTCCAGAGGACTGTGCATTACAGGCCTCCCCAGACCACCGTCCATAGCACTGTGCCAGATTATATGCCTCCTCAGACCATCCAGAGCACTATGAAATGTATTACAGACCTCCTCAGACCACTGTCCAGAGGACTGTGAATTACAGGCCTCCTCAGACCACTGTCCAGAGGACTGTGCATTACAGGCCTCCTCAGACCATCATTCAGAGCACTGTGTGCATTACATGCATCATCAGAGCATCCAGAGCACTGTGCAACATTTATAGGCCTCCTCAGACCATTTTTAAGAGCACTGTGCAATACAGGCCTCTTTAGACCACCATGCAGAGGACTGTGTAGCTTTACAGGCCTCCTCACACTGTCCAGGGCAGTGTGTAGTATTTACAGGCCTGCTTAGATCACCGTCCAGAGCACTGTGCAATGCATTACAGACCTCTTAAGACCATCATTCAGAGCACTGTGTGAATTACAGGACTCCTTAGACTGTCCAGAGCACTGTGCAATGCATTACAGGTCTCCCCGGATGACCATCCAGAGCCCTGCGTGCATTACAAGCCTCTTTAAAATGTCCAGAGTACTGTGCAGCATTTAAAGGTCTCCTCAAACCACTATCCAGAGTACTGTGCATTACAGGCCTCCACAGACCACTGTCCAAAGCCCTGTGTGCATTACAGGCTTCCTCAGACTGTTCAGAGCACTGTGTGCATTACAGACTAGGGCTGCACGATTCTGGTCAAAATGAGAATCGGAATTCTTTTGCTTAGACTAAAATTCACGATTCTCTCACAATTCTCAAAAATTGATAGCTAGAACCCCCCCCCCTCCCCCCACCACAAATAAATAAACCTGTGATTTATTTGAAAAAACAGACCAGTGATATGTCTATAATGTTAAAGACCATATAACTCCATTGAAAAAAGCGGAATCAAACTTTGATTCTGCTTTTTTCATAGGAGTTATATGGTCTTTAACAATATAGATATTTCACTGGTCTTTTTTTTTTTTTATACATCAGAAGCAGTACCGCCGGCAACCACTGGGTGGCGCATTGATACAACAGTTGTATTAATCTTTCTCACAGTTCTGTACAACTGTCTGTATTCATGCGCCACCCAGTGGTTGCCGGCGGTACTGCTTCTGATGTATTAATCTTTCTCACAGTTCTGTACATCAGAAGCAGTACCGCCAGCAACCACTGGGTGGCGCATTAATACACACAGTTGTACAGAACTGTGAGAAAGATTAATACAACTGTTTGTATCCATGTGCCACCCAGTGGTTGCCGGCGGTACTGCTTCTGCGGCATTTGCATTCCACGCTGGTTACATGGAATGGTGGTGACACATAAAAATCGCGGGTCATCCTGCGGGGAGATCGTGGGCGGGGAGAATCGAGATTGCGATTCTCTCTGCGATTAATCGTGCAGCTCTATTACAGACCTCCTAAGACTGTCCAGAGGACTGTGCAATGCATTACTAATTTCCTCAGACCACCATCCAGAGCACTGTGAATTACAGGCCTCCTCAGGCCACTGTCCAGAGCACTGTGTGCATTACAAGCCTCCTCAGACTGTCCAGAGACCTTAATGTGCATTACAGGCCTCCTCAGACCATACAGAGCGTGTAGTTTGTTCAAACCTTAAAACCATAAATAATAAAATTACTGTATATATATTTTTTAACTCCAGGAGCATATACTAAATTGAGCTTGTAAAATCTAGAGAAATGCTTAAATAATGCATTACAATTTAACTAAATCCATTAGATTTTAGTTGACTAAAATGATTTTAGTTGACTAAAATGTACTGCAGATTTTAGTCTACTAAAATGTACTGGAGCTTTTAGTTAACTAAAATGTACTGCAGAATTTAGACTATATACGACTAAAACTAAAACAATTTGGGCGGCTAAAATAGGACTAAAACTAACATGACATGGATGGGACCCAGCTGTCAAATTGACAGAAAAGTCCCTCTGGTCACCTTTGGACACTCCTGAGCCACTCCTTCCTCTTCATCTGCTTGCATTTATTTGCTTTCAAAATGTTGTTATTTGGCTCCATGTTTTGTCGTTTTTGTCCCTGATAAGGATTGTGGCATTTATAGAGTAATTAGTTAGCAGGGCAGCCAGGTGTGAAAGATAAATGTCAGAATGAAGATTTACTGAGCAGACGGGCTGTCCATTCATTTGCAAACGTTCTATATTTTACTGGAGTATGCTGTTAATATGCTCATAAAGTAAAAAGAGAAAGTGCCTATTAACTTCCAGAAAATAAAAAGAACAATACAAATGAATTCCTAAAATATTGTATTATGGTTCATACATTTTTAGGCCACATTAATACACATTGTTACAAGCTATAATGTTTATCTATGATTTGGATGACATCCCAAGCATACTGCAGTAAAGAACATAATAAAGAATCTCCAGTTTCAGAGCTGTTTGAGCACTGCATAGAAACCAACCATTTATTTTGTCTATGAAAGTAAACAGAAAAGCCACAGCTGGATTGCTATGCTAACTACTCCTATCAAAAGAGAATGCTAATAGTGACAATGCAAATAACTGAAACATATTCTCTGTTTGGGGAATAGAGTGTATGAAGCATACAAGGCAGAAACAAATCAAATGTTTTCCTTCTTATGTTCAGTAAAGCATTAATCATAGGCAAAAAACATTTTTTCTTTGTGAAGGTGAATTGAACTGAAATATTCTAATATGGCCTTTAGCTATACTGCATTATCAGGACTGTAAACTCTTTCCTTGTTTTCTTTCAGACACACATTCTCAGACATTATATCTTGTACTTCACTCATTTATTTTTTTTCCCCTTGATTACACAGTGTGATGTCAGAATAGTTACGCCTTTGAATAGCTATGTATTAGAAATATGTGTTTATGTTTGACACTTAGTTTATTTTATTTTATGCATTCATTTCTTTCTTTTACTACTTTGGATTAAATCTATAGAACCACACTATAATAGAGAGCTGCCGTTTTATAGTGAATCTGGCCTTCTGTAAAAATATTTCTTAGGTAAGAGTGCTGAAGTATAGGCACCTTCGGATTCCTTTTAGTAAACATCTCTTTAAATTGACCCCCTTGTCTCTGTGTAGCCCACTTTGATGCTAATCTCAGGCTGTACATAAGACCAAGACTTATGGCCAAGTTATTTTAACCCCCTTCCTGGTATTAAAGAGAAAGTAAACTATTATTTATAATTATAAATAAGTTATTTTTCTCTCTTCTTACATGCAAAGTAAAGGCATAATGTGCTAGCATGCATTGCATGCTAGCACATTATGTGACAAGCCCTCATCGATACCTGTTTTCCTTCCGGGGGCCACAGACTCCAGCTCTGTGACTGGCAGGGGAGTGTGAGTGAATGAGTGAGTGAAGAACTTATATAGCACAGCACATGCGAACTACACCAAACATGGAGTGTGACGATACTCCATGTGCAGAGGAGCTGCTGGTCACAGCACAAGGCTCTGAATAAATAGCAAGGACAGCCATTCCTTTAGAGTGCATGCGCTGATGACATAATCGACACAGTATATAGTAAATATCTCCTAAACGGTGCAAGTTTAAAAGATATTTACAGTACCTATAGGTAAGCCTTATTATAGGCTTACCTATAGGTTCAAACATTATAGGGAAGTTTACTTCCTCTTTAAGAATCACCCCCTACAATTCAACTGTCAATGCCAAATCTTTTACTGATTTACTGTCATTTGACAATTGTATTAAGGGGCAGGGCTTAGCCTCTCTGGGGACAGGGCAAAGACTCAATGGATGTAGAAGCTAAGGGCCCCATGAACATACAACTAGGATTCAAGTTTGCCCCACAGGGACACCAGGGACGATTTTTACTAGATACTGATATCCACCACAAGTTGCCTGCGTCTCAGAAGGTTCACTTTAAGATGATGGCTATTCATTTATTAAAGGTTGTTGGTGTCACAGTACGTGAAGCTAAATACACAGCTGTGTCACCCGGAGTGTGCAAACCCGTAAGAAAGACCCAGAAGATGTCAACCCTCTGGGTGACTGGGTGCTGCCCAGTCACAGCCACGGTTGACAAATGCTTTAAGGCTTTTCAAAGATAAATCATAACGGTGTACTTTTTTATATACAGCACATAATGAAGATGCTATGACTAGATATTGAACTGTGTATTCTTTATAAACTAAAAACGAAACCACACATATGAAAAATTCTTCCTCTAAAAACCACTTCATGATTAAAAAAATAAAATAAAAAATGATAATAAACCCTACTAAAAGCAGACATTTCTTCTTGGGACACAACCCCACTATTTATTTCACTATAGACCCTAGCAGAGTTTTATGCATGTCATTTTCTATAATTGCTAAAAAAAATTGCATGTCTTATTTGTTGTCGGCTTACACATTTGTTAGTAAAGGTCTTGTGTTTATGCATAGTTTTATAGATCCATGGGACTGTGCACCAGATAATTGCTTAGAAGATTTAAAAAAGGTAATAAAAAGGTAAAATTAAAGCAAATATTGTTGCATTGTTTTCTAAGGTATTCCAATACTAGCAGGCCTATTCTGCTTAAATAAGATGTAATAAATAAAAAGAACAGGGAAAAGCACAAGGGTTAATGCATATCTGTGGGAACTTATTATCGTAAAAAGTTTTACTGAGTGAAATAGGAATTTAGAAAATAGAGCTAATATGTTTAAGATGGTAGTTTATGTCCTAAAGGCTTCTAAATGTATTCAGACAACGAAATGCAATTAAATCACACAAAGCAGGTGAAATAACATTTCATCAGATTGTTACCTAACCAGAGGTAAACTGGGTGTTTTTCACAAATCCTATAATTTGTTTAAAACTTTTTTTTATTATATTGATGCAATTTGTTTGTTGGCAGGAAGAAATGTAAGTTTTGTGATATGCTTGTGCTAAATCTAAAAATATGCTGGTTTCATGACCGTGCACTAAAAAGCTATGGAGAACAAATTTCAGTTCTTAATTAAATAACATTGTTAATTTATAAGGCGTTCAAAATAGTTTCTATGGTAAGCTTGATAACTGCCTCCTGAATGCATATTTATTATCCAATGTTTATTCCTTGGCTAGTGTAAACAGACAGACATATATTTGTTTATTTTATTAAGAAGTGCTTTTTTATGGATGATGAGCTACTGTATCAAACCAAAAAATAATTTAGTAGAGGAATCACTGCTTTACTCACCCCAATCTCCCATTATGACATTGAGCGTAGAATCTTCTCCTCTGGCTCGCTGTCACAATATAGAAGAAAATGTGATCGTGGCAGGGCTCTGCCTGCCTGGCCACATCGTTCATTCACAGAGTTCTGTGAATGCGAAAACTACAAGTGCCAACAGCCTTTGCGGCTCTTGGCTTTTATTTTTTAATAAACTACCATGAGACAGTAGTAGTTCATCGATTCTTCCTTTCAGTGTGAAACTGCCTGCCTATGCTATGTACAGGCAGACAGGTTACACAGACAGTTTGTAGGAGCCCTGCATGGCACTTGTGATCTGCTGATCGCAGGTGCAATGCTTTCCAGGCTCCTACAAAAAAAATTGTAATAGCACAAAATGTGTATTTATTATTATTCGTTTTTTCTTAAAGTGAACTTATGCTTTAACCACTTGCCGACCAGGCACATTTACGATGGCAGGTTGGCTCATTCCCAAGAATCGCTGTGCCTGTACATGGGCTCCTTTAAGAGCCATAGCGGGCGCCCGCTGGATGGTGGGGGATCCAATGCGCGTGGCCGGTGGCCGCAATGGCTGCCAGCTACCCGCGGTCAAGGGCACAAGAGCCAGAAAGGGGATCTGTGTATGTGAACACACATATTCCTGTTCTGACAGGGGAGGAGAGACAGATATGCTATTCCTAGTAATTAGGAACAGTGATATGTCTCCTCCTCCAGTCAGTCCCATCCCCCATAGTTAGAAACACTCATGAGGGAACACAGTTAAGCCCTTGATCGCTCCCTATTTTTAACCCCTTCCCTGTCAGTGACATTTATGCAGTAATCAGTGGATATTTTCATCTCTGATCACTGTATAAATGTCACTGGTCCCACAAAAAAAAAAAAAAAACTGATCGCTGCCATTACTAGAAAAAAATAAATAAATAATAAAACTGCCATAAATCTATCCCCTATCTCGTGGATGCTATAACTTTTGCACAAACCAAAAATATGTTGAAGAAATCTTAGTGGCCTAAACTGATAAAGACATTTTGGCCCAGATTCACAGAGCAATTACGCCTGTCTAACTGGTGTTAGACAGGAGTAATTTCAAATTTTGCGCGTCGTATCACTAGTTTGAATCCTCAAACCATGATACGGCGGCTTCGGGCTTCGATCCGAGAGGCTTACGTCTTCGTAAGCCTTCGGATCTACGCTGCGATATTTTTGCGGCCGCTGGGAGGAGTCCGCGTCGTTTTCAGCGTCGGGATATGCAAATGAATTTTTACGGCGATCCACGAAGATACGAGTGGTCTTCGCAATCGCTTACGTCATTTTTTTTCTACGTACTGTTAGACCAGCTATTTGCTGGTCTAACGGTGCATAGCCCATGTTAAGTATGGCCGTCGTTCCCGCGTCGAATTTAATTTTTTTTTTTTACATAACTCGTTTGGGAGTAGGAATGTCCGTAAACGACGCTACTCAAACAACGAATGACGTAATGACGTGATTTCGCGCAATGCACGGCGGGAAATTTCTGAACGGAGCATGCACAGTTCGATCGCCGCGGGAACGTGCCTATTTTAAATGCTTCACGCCCCCTACTCGCGTAGATGGCTTGCGCCGGGAGAAATACATTATGCCGCCGTAGTTTACAGGACAACATCTACCGGGATTCCACATAGAGCCAGGTAAAATATGGCGGCGTAATGTATTTCTGATACTCTACGCGGATCTAATTGTATGTGAATCTGGGCCTTTGTTTTTTTGTTTTTTAAATTTTGGGATTGTCTGTCTTTTTTTGTTTATAGTGCAAAAAAAAAACGCAGAGGTGATCAAATACCACCAAAAGAAAGCTCTATTTGTGGGGAAAAAAGGAACATTTTATTTGGGTACAGTGTCGCACAACAAAGTAATTGTCAGTTAAAGCGACGCAGTGCCGTATCGCAAAAAATGGCCTGTCATTAAAGCGGAAGTAAACCCATCGATTTAACAGTTTCAAAAAGCAGTAAAATTTTCGGCATACCGGGATTGCCAACTGTCACATTGGTTGTGCTCTCAACCAAACTGCCAAACCATCCAATGGCTGGTGTCATAACTGATCACATGTGCAGCACCACGGCAGTTGAAGATTAAACATAGGCCAAGATGGCAGCTTCCTTGGCTGAAAATGATAGAAGGGTTTACTTCCACTTTAGGGGAAAAAATCTTCCGGGGCTGAAGTGGTTAATCAGTAGAGCGAGGAGTATTAAATCTGACAGCCTGTTCTTCTTTCTGTCATACTAAGCACAAATGATTTGTGCCCTTGTTCTTTATTAGATTTGGTGTTCTGTTTGTATTTGACTTTCCATTTTTACAACCATTTTAACGAGAGGCCAATGGTGGGGCCTTCAAACACCTATGGTAGTCTTCATATGGTACCTGTGTCCTTGTAAAGTCCCTATTGTCATAGTCAGGATTATTCCCTTACCCTCCTAGAAGTCTAATTTCTTCAATGCAACTTTCAAATGCCAAGGCCCACCAAAATTTGGGTATTTGACAGTGGAATAGTTGGACTGGGCCTAAAATTGAAGGGGCTTGATTATCAGTTAACACGGGTACCAATGTTACTTTAGTCATGGTCAGGTTCTCTTTAAAATGAAATGTCTGCTTTGTTTAAACCCCCTCCCCTCTGAAGCAGTTGGAGTTAGTGCTGGCTCTATCTACAAATAGCACCAGAATTTCAGCACCCCCTCCCCCAACTGACATTTGCTCTTGATGTCCCAGTCGCTAGAAATTTTTTCTTTTTTTAGTCATCATGGTGACCTGCCATCCGGGAATTTCCAGCTCTGTTTTAATGGGTATATGTTGTTATTGTTTTCTCTGAATAAATGGGAGTTACACATTAACCACTTCTGCCCCGGAAGGATTTGCACCCAATTTTTTGCAATACGGCACTGCGTCACTTTAACTGCGCGGTCACGCTGTACCCAAACAAAATGTGTGTCCTTTTTTTCCCAAAAATAGACCTTTCTTTTGGTGGTATTTGATCACATCTGTGTTTTTTTTTTTTTTTTTTTGCGCTATAAACAAACTAATTTTGAAGAAAATGTATTTTTTTCTTCTTTTTGCTATAATACATATCCAAATAATAAATATAAAAAAAAAACACATTTATTTACCAGTTTAGGCCAATATATATTCTTCCACATGTATTTAGTGAAAAAAAAAAAATCGCAATCGCAATTGGTTTGCGTCTACAAAATTGGGGAAAGATTTAGGGACTTTTTGTTTATTGTTTTTACTACTATTGGCAGCGATCTGCGATTCAATAATATTTTTGTCTCCTTTACTTGACAAGGAACGTGTTTTCATATAGATGGACCCAAAAGATGGACCCAAAAAAGTGTCAAGTGTCTGATCTGTCAGCAGCAGTGTCGCAGTCTCACTAAAAAACGCTGATCGCTGCCATTACTGGTAAAAAAAAGAAAAAATAATAAAAATGGTATAAATCTAAACACTATTTTGTAAATGCTATAACTTGTGGGCAAACCAATCAATACACGCTTATTGCGATTATTTTTTTTGCCAAAAATATGTATAATACATATTGACCTAAACTGGTGAAGAAATTAGTTTTTACATATTTTTTGTGGGGATATTTTATAGAGAAAAAAGTAATGTCTTATTTACACAGACAGTTCCTCGCTTTGCCTGTATACAAGGCAATCGCGGGTCACTGACGAAGATCGAGTCCTCCCGAACTGCGGTCACGCTCCCACAGCCCCCTTTAACAGTGCCTGCACGAGCCACCGTACAGCCACGGCGGTTTGCGCAGGAGAGCCGACATGCCACCGTATAACGACTGCGGCTGGTCGGCAAGCTGTTAATATCCCTGTAATTCACAATTATTTTTGTCTCTTTTACTTGACATGGAACACGTTTTCATATAGAATTTTACATTTGAAATTCTTGGAAAAGATGTAATTTATTTCATGTTTTAGATTTTTGTAAACAAACATAACCGTTGAGAAGAAATGTTTTACAACAATTGCACACACAGACTGTGCTGTTTTCTTTTTAAATTCACGTGTTGGCAGTCATGAAACATTTATATAGAAGTGTTCTTCCAAAAATGTGGTCACCTATGTAGGACAAAAAAGTAATTTGATGAGACTGAGAAGCTTGGATGCCAGCCAGTGAAGTGCTTAAGAAAGACTAAACATATCATTTAAACCCTAAGGCTTTTTACAGAAGAATAACTGCATCTTAATTTAGGCGATATTATAAGTCTAATAATAGCATGGATAGGGAAACTTAAAAAAATATCTGAAATGACTGATCCATGCTCCTAACACAATTCATGTTTTAAAAGGAACCGTGAATAAATCCCATTAATCAAGCATCTTCTGAGCCTTAAGAAGGAATTACGGGAAAACAAACTAAAGACAAATTTAGGCAACATATACAGTACAGACCAAAAGTTTAGACACACCTTCTCATTCAAAGAGTTTTCTTTATTTTCATGACTATGAAAATTGTAGATTCACACATGAATTAACACATGTGGAATTATATACATAACAAAAAAGTGTGAAACAACTGAAAATGTCATATTCTAGGTTCTGCAAAGTAGCCACCTTTTGCTCTCATTACTGCATTGCACACTCTTGGCATTCTCTTGATGAGCTTCAAGAGGTAGTCACCTGAAATGGTCTTGCAACAGTCTTGAAGGAGTTCCCAGAGATGCTTAGCACTCGTTGGCCCTTTTGCCTTCACTCTGCGGTCCAGCTCACCCCAAACCATCTCGATTGGGTTCAGGTCCGGTGACTGTGGAGGCCAGGTCAACTGACGCAGCACCCCATCACTCTCCTTCTTGGTCAAATAGCCCTTACACAGCCTGGAGGTGGGTTTGGGGGTCATTGTCCTGTTGGAAAATAAATGATGGTCCAACTAAGCGCAAAACCGGATGGAATAGCATGCCGCTGCAAGATGCTGTGGTAGCCATGCTGGTTCAGCAAAGCACCCCCGCACATCACACCTCCTCCTCCATGCTTCACGGTGGGAACCAGGCATGAAGATTCCATCCGTTCATCTTTTCTGTGTCGCACAAAGACAAGGTGGTTGGAACCAAAGATCTCAAGTTTGGACTCTACCATATTTATAGTCATGAAATTAAAGAAAACTCTTGGAATGAGAAGGTGTGTCCAAACTTTTGGTATGTACTGTATGTCTACTACCAAATATTTTTTTTCCAATTTTGTAGCCATCCTTTCATTATGGCACCAGCTATTATTTTAAGTGCATTATTTAATGAGAATACCCTTAATGGAAGTTACTTCTAAGTAAAAAACGAACACTCATCACAAATTCATTCACAAGAATAGCTAAATCTGTAGAAAATTGTATATATTTTGTATTCAAAATTTTCTGCTATATCGGGAGAAATTTGAAATATTTAGTATTTCAATTAACTGAACCAGGATGAGCTATTATTTCCTTATGGTGCAGCGCTGTATGACATTTACAAATTATGATAATCCACTTTTATATATTCTGAATAAATGATTGATATCCCAGTGAAACCAGTCCATATACCGATAACATCTATTATTGAAAAAGTTCATTTTTCACAGTGTATAATCCACCGCTGTGCTCATCCGTCCTAACTGAGATAAATACTTGTGTATTCTTCACCAGCCAAAATGCCTTCTAACCTCACAGCTGAGTAAAAAAACATATAATAGTCACTCCTTTCCTCTCCTCCACGCCACAACAGCTGATCCTCCTACTGCTAACAGCTTCACAAGGATTGAATCAAGGCAGTTTTCCCTTTCCTCACTGCTTGAAGCTCAGCTCAGCTTCTCTCACAAATCGATCATTAACATGTATTCACTGCTTACAGCTCAGCTCCACTTCTATCTCAAATCGATCGTTTAGATGTAATAACAAACTCCATAGTGCTCTCTGCTTGTTAGTTTATTAAAAACAGACCCAAAATAAGGCACACTTACAATATTCAAGGATAAAAACAGCATAAATATATACGTCCACTCGTTCACCACTACTATGGACTCACAGTGACTGTGTGATGTCACGGGCACGGCTCCTCCCCTCTATGACTCTATACGGGAGGAGCTGAGCCTGTGATGTCACACAGTCACCATGAGTCCAAGGTAGTGGTGAACGAGTGGAGGTATATATTTATGCTGTTTTTATCCTTGGATCTTGTGTGTCTTGATTTGGCTTTAGGATCACCACTTTCTTGCCTAAAGTGCCTATTTTAACCCCTTCATAGGGTAAAAATGACGCTTGACTCCCAATCCCAATTTTGCAACATGTGACAAGTATACTTAGTGTAGCCAGGTTTATTATTCCATTGTTTTTTTAGGACAGATTTAGGACAGCTTTTTAACCACTTAAGACCCAGACCATTATGCAGGTTAAAGACCTTGCCCCTTTTTTGCGATTCTGCACTGTGTCACTTTAACTGACAATTGCGCGGTCGTATGACGTGGCTCCCAAACAAACTTGGCGTCATTTTTTACCCACAAATAGAGCTATCTTTTGGTGGTATTTGATCACCTCTGCGGTTTTTATTTTTTTGCGATATAAACAAAAATAGAGCGACAATTTAAAAAAAATGCAATATTTTTTACTTTTTGCTATAATAAATATCCCCAAAAAATATATAAAAAAACATATTTTTTCCTCAGTTTAATACGTATTCTTCTACCTATTTTTGGTAAAAAAAAAAAACACAATAAGCGTTTATTTATTGATTGGTTTGCGCAAAATGTATAGCGTTTACAAAATAGGGGATAGTTTTATTGCATTTTTATTAATATATATTTTTTTTACTACTAATGGCGCCAATCAGCGATTTTTTTCATGACTGTGACATTATGGCAGACACATCGGACAATTTTGACTCATTTTTGGGATTATTGTCATTTTTACAACGAAAAGTGCTATAAAAATGCACTTATTACTGTGAAAATTACAATTGCAGTTAAGGAGTTAACCACTAGGGGGCACTAAAGGGGTTAAGTGTGACCTCATATGTGTTTCTAACTGTAGGGGGGCGGGGCTGGACTTTTGATGTTAGTGATCGTCTTTCCCTATATCAGGGAACAGATGATCACTGACATTGCCACAACGAAGAATGTGGAAGGTGTGTTTACACACACCTCTCCCCATTCTTCAGCTCCTGTGACTGACCGCGGGACACTGGTGGCGATCGGGTCCTAGGATCCCGCGGGCGTGGTCACGGAGCTTCGGACCGGGTCGTGAACCCGCCACGGCTGGGCTCTTAAAGAGAATGTACAGGTACGTGCTTGTGCCCAGCCGTGCCATTCTGTCGACGTATATCGGAGTGAAGGGTCCTTAAGTGGTTAATGATGCTTAAAGTGAACATTTCTTTAAAGTGTCTGGGGTGTCCGCTTAGTCTGCCTGTAAAGTGATGCAGCTGTACCATGAATAGAACCTGCTGCAGAAAAAATGGTATTTTTTTTTCCCTGCAAGCTTTCTTTATTTTGTTAACAACAGTTTGGGGTGCTAGTCTGTATGATATGGTCACAATTTAGTGCACTTTAAACAAGATTAGAGATTTTTTGGATACATTCTGGTGTCAGTTTTGCAGACTTTGGATAGAAGTAATAGGGGCGGAAAAATTGGATTTTGGGTGTTTGTGGTGCCTTCACACCATAACCTGATAGTGGTACTCTTGATGAAAGCAAGAATTAGCCTTGCTGTAAAAAGTTGAAATGATATGCAGATGCCAAACAGGTGGGGAAAAATTGATGCTGGGTGTTAATTGTACCTATGAAACCCATACTAAAAAAAAATGTTCATGATAAGATCAACACCCACAAAGCTAGGCAGCCTAGACAGCCTTGTAGAGATTCCACTTTCTAAAAACACTTGGCGACATCAGCATCAGGGGCTTAATAGCTGCTGCTAATCCAGGAATAATCAATTTTGATAAATGTCAGCCGGTCAACAGAGTCTGTGGACAGACACACACTTTTATAAGTCACAAAACTTCTGGCAACACTGAATGCCCATTCAATAAGCACACTGGAGGCAGGACAGCAAAGCAGCTCAATTGCATACTGGGCAAGTTCTGGCCAGTGGTTTATTCTCATGACCCAGTAACCCAGTTGATCATTGACTGGAAAGCTCTCCCTGTCTGTTTTCACCCCTAGATAATCTTCCAGCATATGATGCAGTTGCTGCCGATGGGACGTGAAAGCTGACATCCCTGGGTGCCGAGGACATTTTTTTTTTGAAATGCATCACTGAGGCGGCCCCCTTATTACTCCGCTGCTCCTCCAGAAGCTACTCCCAAGGGTTCTGGGGACATAAAACTATCTCTTAAGGTTTGGCATATGTCTTTCTCTGATTCAATCCCTTCAAAACTGCCAGAATTCTCCTCCTCCCTCTCCTCTTGTGTGTTATGTGGCATCACAAGAATGGTGTCTTCATAAAGGGAGCCTTGAGAGGAAAATAAGTCCTCCTCTTCCTCCCGCTGCTCTGCCTCGAGTGCCCTGTCCATAATGCCATATAAAGTCTGCTCCAGCAGGAATACAACAGGAATTGTGTCACGGATGCATGCATTGTCAAGGCTCAACATCCTTGTCACCTCATCAAATGGTGACAGTATAGTGTATGCATCCTTTATCAGTAGCCATTGGCGTGACGGAAAAAAAAATCAGAGCTTCCCTGAGCCTGTCATTGTGCCATACTCAAGCAGGTACTCATTTATGGCCCTCTGTTGTATGTGCAGCTGCTGCAGCATTGCCAAAGTGGAGTTCCACCTGGTGGGCATGTCACAAATCAGGTGGTTTATGGGTAGGTGGAATTCCCACTGAATTTCAGCCAACTGAGCACTGGCTGTGTATGACCACCTGAAATAGCTACATACTCTTCTGACCTGCTTTAGATGATCTTGCAACCCAGGGTATCTGTTTAAGAAACAATGCACCACCAAATTGAGGACATGTGCCAGGCATGGCACATGTGTCAGCTTTCCCTGCCGAAGGACGGAACAGGAGGTTAGTGCCATTATCACACACCACCATGTCCTCTAGACAGACCAGCTGAAGCACTGCATGGCATCTTTTAGCATGAGTCTTTGAATAGCCCCTTGAAAGCTTATGGGATACTGGTGGTTCATAGGATAATTCATCAGAAGAGGGCATGGAGGAGGAAGAGAAGGAGGCAGTGGAACTGACAAATCTTGCATCATCACAACCAGCTGTTTGGAGATGTGGGAGCAAAACAAGCTCCAGCACTGAAACCTGTCCTGCATCCTTCCTTGTTGCAAGCAGAGTTTGCTGAACCACATGTCAACAGTAACGTAGACCTTGCTGCTGACTGCCTTGCCCAACAATGCCACAACATTGCCTTCCATGTGATGATACAGAGCTAGAATGGCCTTAAGTGCATAGAAATAGCGACTGGGAACCTGCCATTGTGGTACAGCACATTCTACAAATTCACAGAATGGGGCAGAATCCACCAGATTGAATGGCAGGAGTTGTAAATCCAGCAGCTTGGACAAGCTGAAATTTAGACCCTGGGCATATCAGTGGCAGGGACTGTATTTTTTTTTCCCGCTGGAGCAGAGAAATGTGCCTGCTGTACTCTATAGCTGGTGTTATGCTGCTGGCAGACGTGCTGCAAGGACCTGTGACACCCTTCGCTGTACTATAATCCCTGTCAGTGGAGGCTGCATAGAGGTCATGAGATATAGCAGGGGTAGACCTGAAACGTGAGTAGTGAGTAGGAGATAAGTTGTGTCCCTTTTGTGTGGCTTTCAGGTACTCAAGCCAAAGTGCTAAGTGGTGGGAGATAAAATGTCTTGTCTAGCATGTGGTACCCAAATCGCTGGTGTTGTCAGGGTTGAGTTCACCTGCTGGTGGCATTGGGGTTCACTTTGCAGATGGCTGCAGTGCCAGTGTCCACCTGCAGGTGTCTCCCAGAAGCCAACAGGTTCTGATCAGCCACACCTGTCTCCAGCTGCCAGGTGTATATTTAAGGCTGCTCCTATCTTCCCCCAGCGTGTCACTTTCCTGTCTGATTGCCCCCTTGCTGCCAGATTGTGCCTGATAACCTTCCCTTGTCCTTATCTGTCCTGCAACCCTTTGCCATGTTCCATGCTCTTGTTCCCAGTCGTGTTTCCCTTCCTTGCATCCCTGTTAATATTGTATATAGATAGCAGTTAAATTCATTAGTTATTCTTGTTCTTGTTTGCTGGAGTGGTTTATGTTCTCACCGATTGCTGTGTATATTTATTGGTGTGTGTTCACTGTAAATAAATATCACTTTAATGATAAATACCTTGTTTGGTCTCAGTTCCTCTGTGTAGCTACATGTCTGGTCACCTTAGCCGCTGATCCTGACATAATAGTGACTCCCACAAATGACCAGATCTGCTACACTTGAGAACTGAGAGCCAGTTACTTGAGTTTTTTGCCTTTGTCAGAATGCTTAGAGTGCAGGTTGTTTGCAGTGTGCAGCTTGCAGTAGGGGGATAAAGATTTGTGTCGTTCACTGTGGCAGGATCTAACTGGGGAGGAGCTGTTGGGAAACATTCTGACTGCACATGCCTTACTGTAGCTGTCGAAGGGAGATTCACTCTTGGTAATGTGCAACCCTTGATTCAGGTCTGTTCTGAGCTACTATTTCAGTTTACCTCTCAGGGCCATGATGTTTTCAGATGGTTGCTGAAACATTGTGCAGGTTCTTTTTTCCAGCAGCATTCAGCCTATTCACAACAGGTGGTGTTGAAATGTATTGCTTCTGTGCACTGTTTTAATTGAGCAATGTGAGCAAGGGACAGACAAACTGACTTTAGTTCAACCTCTATTACAAGCATGGTCAGAGATCATATCACCAGTGCAAGATGCGTCACATAAGTACCCTGCCACCAGAGAGCACACATCCCCTGAATGCAATTCATTGAAAGCTCCCCCTGCAGTGCTGTTACCCATAGCAACATCTCAGGCCTCTTCTTGTATTTCTGATACTCTTCCCTCTATTCTTCCTTGTACTGTTACTACCTTTCCATCAGCAGTACAGTCTGGTCAGCACAAGGCAACTACATGCAGAACTCCAATACCTAAGCCAAAAAAAAGAAACAAAACTCATCACCTGCTCTTATACCTGTGCCACTATCCATGTTGCCTGCTGATCCTGTGCCTGATGTGATCCAGTCCTCCTCCATGCAGACGACTGCTGTTGATGTGATCCAGTCCTCCTCCATGCAGATGATTGTTGTTGATGCGATCCAGTCCTCCTCCATGCAGACTGCAGATGCGTTCCAAGCCTCCTCCATGTTGCCACCTGCTGCTGATGTCCATGCCTCCTTCATGTTGCCGCCTGCTGCTGATGTCCATGCCTCCTCCATGTTGTCGCCTGCTGCTGATGTCCATTCCTCCTCCATGTTGCCGCCTGCTGCTGATGTCCATGCCTGCTCCATGTTGCCACCTGCTGCTGAAGTCCATGCCTCCTCCATGCTGATGCCGCATGCTGATGGGGTTCATCCCTCTTCCATGCTGCGGGTTGCCGATGGTGTACAATCCTTCTCCGACAGGGCTGCCGCTGCCTTGCTGAACTCTGCTGGGTCCCGGGCTGCTTCCCAGTCTGATGTGCCCGCTTCCCAGCCTGTTGATCTGGTGCCGGCTGCCCCAATGGACTGTGCTGATTTTGGGGCTGCTGCCCTTCTGGACTGTGCTGATTCCGGGGCTGCAGCCCGGACAGACCATGCTGATACTTGTGCCACTGCCCAGTCTGATGTGCCTCTGCCTGTTGTCCAGCCTGATGATGCGGTGCCTGCTTCCCAGCCTGCCTTTGGATTTCCTGTGCCCAACAACCTGCCTGCCTCTGAGGGTCTGACCAGAAGAAAACCCATCCAGTTTTGGGACCCTGGCGGTGGGGTTCTCACCAAGCCTTTTGACGTTGGCAGTTGGGTACTCGGTCAGCTTGCAAACCCCAGTGGTAGGGCCTTGTGGAGCATCCAGAGAATGCTCCTTAAGGGGGGAATCTGTCAGTGTTGAGTTCACCTGCTGGTGGTACTGGTGTTCACTTTGCAGATGGCTGCAGTTCCAGTGTCCATCTGCAGGTGTCTCCCAGAAGCCAGCGGGTTCTGATCAGCCACACCTGGCTCTGGCTGCCAGGTGGATATTTAAGGCTGCTCCTCCCTTCCCCCAGTGTGTCACTTTCCTGTCTGATTGCCTACTTGCTGCCAGATTGTGCCTGATAACCTTCCCTTGTTCTGATCCATCCTGCACCCTTCTGCCTTGTTCCCAGTCGTGTTTCACTTCCTTGCAACCCTGTTGATATTGTATATAGATAGCAGTTAGGTTCATTAGTTATTCTTGTTCTTGTTTGCTGGAGTGATTTATGTTCTCACCAATTGCTGTGTATGTTTATTGGTAAGGGTTCACTGTAAATAAATATCACTTTAATGATAAATATCTTGTTTGGTCTCAGTTCCTCTGTGTAGCTACGTGTCTGGTCACCTTAGCCACTGATCCTGACGGGTGTTTTTGCCATACTTGATCTGCGTGAGGCAAAGTTTGCAGCTGACCCATGGTAAATGGGCAGGAAGATAACAGCTATACACTCTGATGGAATAGTGTGGCTGACCTCTACTCTTTCATGATGGCTGTCTCTGGAGAACATTCTGCCTTGTTGTGGCTGTTCCTCACCCTTACTTTCCTCCTCTGCTCTATCTGGCACCCAGATTGCATCAGTGATCTCATCATCATCATCCCCTCCATCCTCATCATCACTGGAGCCAACTTGGCAATACACTGCAGCTGCGGGAACATGACTGCCAATTTGTAGTTTATAAGTGTTCTCCCCTCTTTGTAGGTTCATGTTCCTACCTTCCTCAACCTCAGAAACAACATCATAATCAAGTAATGCATTGTCAAGAAGCAAGTAGCTGATGCTGTGTTCAAATAACTGAGCTGACTCCTTTATGCATGATGCTAAGGCTATGGCAGGGGTAGCTGTGGACAAGGAGGCAGAATAAGCCACTCTGGCAGCTGTGGTGGATACTAGTCTCTGCTTGGGTGATGGAGGATAAGGAGGATGAGGATGGCTTAGAAAGCCAGTCCACCACTTCCTTTGCATGCCGTGGCTGGATAGCATAGGCAACATCACTAAACAGAGAAAATGGTGCCCTGCCTGAGTACAGACCATATCCACCTTTGCCTGCTGGTCCCCTTACAGTGGCATGGGATCATCTGCCTCTCCTTGGTGGCCTCCCAGCCATGATGGGGGGCTTAATAACGAAATGTAATAGAAATGGGGAAATGTGTAATTGGATACACTTTAATCAGTGGAAAGTGGTGTTTGGTGCACCTTAACTTGAGGACTGCTGCAGTTTTTCAGAAAAACTGCGGCTCAAAATTTAAAAAAATGGGCAAGCACAGGACATAAAAACTAAAAAAGGGGGGTATACAGCACTAAATGTTATGTAATGTGGTGTAAAACACTGCCCTACACAGACACTGACACACTATAATTCTGTATACTGCAGTAAAACTGCACTGATGCACTACAATATACAGCAGTAAAACTGTACTGATGCACTTTAATATACTGCACTTAAACTGCACTAACACAGTACAATATAGTGCAGTAAAACTGCACCAACACATTTCATTATACTGCAGTAAAACTGCATTGACACGCTGCAATATACTGCAGTAACATCCTGCTGAAGGTCTCAGATCAGTGTCAGATTTTGAGAGAGCAGGACGCTCTCAAACGAGTCACTCTCTCAGGGATAGTGCAGCTAGGCAGGATCCTCCCCACTGTGCGGCTCCAGGCCTCACAGGCAGGCAGGGCTTCCACCTCCCTGTCATTTTACTGCCGCCATCCACTTCCTTCTGAGCACCTCTGACCACCTCTGCCCGCTGGCTCCTTTTCATACCAGGTAAGAGCCTTACTGGGACCATTGGCGGCCGTCCTTTTTAGGGCAAGCCGCCACAAACACCTATGCCCCACGGCTCTCCCCTGCTCCTTTTCTCCCCTGATTGGTTGCCCCCTCGTCACCACTACCACTGCCCAGTTCACTACTACCACTGGCATCCCCCCCACCACCGGCCCGCCGCAATCCCCGCCATTTCGGGTGCTTTTTCAGACACCCGCGCCAGCCTGCGAGGAATAGCGGGTGCCGCGCCGCTTCCACACACGGCTACTAACCCCTAATAGGCCAAAAAAAACTACTTACCCCCAGAGGAATACCTTCTCCTCCTAGGTACGAATCCAGCACCCCCAGGCACCCCGATCCATCCATTTAGCAGCACTTAGGCTGGAACCTGGGATCTGATCGGCAACCATCCTGCTACACCCAACTACCCAACTATCATCCCCACTCTCGCCTCAACAAAACAGAACTTGATCCAGGGTTCACCCGATCTCCTCTCAAAGGGGTCAGGAAGGAATTTTTTGCCCCTACCGTAGCATATTGGCACAGCACGGCCAGGGATTTTTTTGCCTTCCTCTGGACCAAGCCAGGAGAGAGGATTAACTTAAACTCCTCTCTCCATCGCCCAGGAATCCCACCTCCCCCCCCCACCTGGTGATTGGCGACCATGGCGAATCGGCAATATTCTGCAGAAACCATTTGGGATCTGAGGCGATTCGCCGCTATACTGCCAGCCAGCACCAAAGAAAAACTAACAACTGAGCGACTATTGAGACTCGATCGAATCTCAAAAATTTCACCCGTTTACCCCAGCCTAAGCACATTTCATGTGCTTTGATCAACACGCGATCGGCAGTAAAACACCGACTTGAAATCCATGATTTCATTCTACAACACAATCTAGATTGCCTTTTCATTACAGAGAGCTGGCTCACAGCCGACTGTAACACCATTCTAGGAGAACTGGTGCCAGAAAACTACCGTATCATAACGGAAAACAGAATAGGACAAAGAGGAGGAGGCCTGGCAGTGATTTGCAAGATTCACCTTGCAATCACCAAACCAGTCCTTCAAAATCCTCTTCCATTCATGGAAACCCTTACTCTGCAACTTCAACCAAACTCCCAGGAGACCGTCCGGATTCTACTCTGCTATAGGCCACCCGGCCCAAAATCGCAGCTTCTCCCATCATTGACGGACTTCATCTCCACCTATACCATCAACAGCAAACACCTCTTGCTGCTCGGGGACTTCAACCTCTGGGCCAACTCCCCGCAAGACCCCGTTGCCGACGCCTGCATTGACCACCTGGAATGATTAGGGCTACAACAACTAGTATGTGGGCCCACACATGCTTCAGGTCACACACTCGATCTCATTTTCAGACAAAATCTGGAAATGAAAATCTTGGATAATGAACCGTTGCCATGGACAGATCACCATGCAATTAAATTCATTATTTCCGATTTCCCCCCCTTATCAAAAACATCAAATCCATAGACAACACACTGGACCAGATGTCAGAAGAAGCTCCACACGGAACTCTTCAAAGCCACGTTAAGGGAAAAAATAAAAACAATTCAGCCGCATCAAACGGCTGAAGAAACACTGAAGGCCATAAACACAGCCCTATTACAGTCAGCTGACTTAACAGCGCCGAAACGTAAAACCCACATCTGGAAAAATAACTCCAGCTGGTTCAACAACCAACTGGCGTTGCTGAAGCAAGAGCGCAGACGGGCGGAAGCCACCTGGAAAAGAAACTCTTCAGATGAAAACCTCTTCGCCTACAAAGCAATAACTAGCAAATATCACAAAGAAATTTTCAAAGCCAAGAAAAACTATTTTTCTGAGGCTGTTAGCAGCGCCCTTAACCGCCCCAGCCAACTCTTCAAGCTGGTCACTCAGACCATGAATCCAGGATGTCTTGAAGCCCCCAATTCGGATTCACAAGAATTTTGCAATGAATTGTCGGATTACTTCATTAATGAAATCGAGGGAATCCGGCAAAGCATTCAGCAAAACAATTCCCCCGTAGCCCCCCCTGTAATTATTTACACAACACCTGCAGTAATTCACCACAACCTGGTGAATTCACGCTGGAATCCATCTCTATCCATGCCACTGAAAATATCATCGGTACTCTGTGTAACAGCGCTGCTCCGAATGACATCATCCCCACCAAACTGCTGAAGGAATGCGCCGACATCATGGCGCCCCCTATCACGCAGCTCATCAACCAATCTTTCAGGGAGGGCACAGTGCCCTCCCAGTTGAAGGAGGGCATAGTTCGACCCATCCTGAAGAAACCCACCCTGGACCCCAAGGACCCACTCCACTGCCATCCCATAACAGGCCTAAATGTACTCTCAAAAGTAATGGAAAAAGTAGTGGTACAACAGCTGCAACAGCATCTAGATACCCACAACCTACTTGATCCATTCCAATCGGGTTTCCGGTCCAGACACGGGACGGAAACCGCATTGCTCAAAATATGGGACGACGCTCTCGAGGCCGCAGACGAAGGAGAATCTTGTCTTCTGGTTCTGTTGGACCTAAGCGCAGCCTTCGATACTGTAGACCACAAGCTTTTACTGACTCGGCTAGCTGAAGTAGCCAAAGTCGCAGAAGGCGATTTACCTTGGTTCTCCTCTTTTTTGGAAAAACGATCGCAAATAGTGAAGTTAGGACCTTTCACTTCCGAAAAACGCACATTAAAGTGCGGAGTCCCTCAAGGATCCCCTCTGTCGCCGGTGTTATTCAACATCTATCTTCGTCCTCTTTTTTAAATCATTAGCAGCCAAAAACTGCTTTATCATTCATATGCAGACGACACGCAACTATATTTCCGCATTTGCAAGAAAAAGGACCACCACCTCAATCTAGAGACATGTCTCACTTTGATAGAGGACTGGATGACAAAGAGTTATCTCAAACTCAATGGAGCGAAAACAGAACTTCTGCTGTTTCACGCCAAGCGTATGAATCAACCTGCAACAACATAAACACCCCCGCCCATTCTGGGCAAAATCATCACCCCCAGCGCCAAAGTCAGAAGTCTTGGGGTCATCTTCGACGCCTACATGACAATGGACGCACAAATAGGGTCAGTAGTAAGCGGATCACATCATCTGCTGTGCCTACTACGCAGACTTACCCCTTTCATTCCCAAAGAAGATATAGCGGTCGTGGTGGGAGCAATTGTAAACTCAAGATTGGACTATGCAAATGCCCTTTACCTCGGACTCCCCAAGTACCAAATCGCTCGTCTTCAAGTCGTTCAAAATATGGCCGCTAGACTTGTGACTGGGAAAAAACCCTGGGAATCAATCTCACCTTCACTGAGAACCCTTCACTGGTTACCAAAAAAAGACAGAATTACTTTTAAAGCACTCTGTCTAACGCATAGATGTATTCATGGGAATGCTCCCCATTATCTATGCGAAAAAATAAAAGTTCACAATCCCAATCGCGTTCTGCGATCCACCAACCAAAATCTGCTACAAATACCGAAAGCCAGATACAAGTCCAAGGGAGAAAGAAGATTCGCGGTCCAAGGTCCCAGACTATGGAACGCTTTACCAACCAACATTCGGTTGGAGGAGAACCACTCAGCATTCAGAAGAAAGATCAAGACTCATCTCTTTTGATACCAAAGGAGACAGGAACAACAAGCGCCCAGAGGCGATTCAGTTCGCATGTGCTGCGCTATATAAGTTTTCACTCATTCAAACTGCACTGGCGCACTACAATATATCCAGCAAATATGTTTTTGGACACTTGCTTTAGTTTTAGAGTTGAAAATATATTTATTGGTATTTAGATAATACAAAACATTAAAAAAAAGGATGATTAACAAGAGGCGGTACAGTCTACACACATCTAGAAGTATAATCGGGGGGGGGGGGGAGTCAGCCTGAAGGCTATCGCCCACAGCAGAACTCCCCCCCACAACACATATCAAAATGAGCCTTCACAACCGGAACTGCAAACTAAAAGCATGTGCAAACGTCAGGGGCTCTTCCTCTTGGTAGAACTGTAACAGTAACCAGTAATATAGAACTAATAACACAATAAAAGAAAAAACAGAAGAAAAGGAAAGGTAAGGACAGACAGAGTTGAAGACAAAGTGAAATTAGAAAGAAAGATATCGAGAAGATGTGGGGACAGGGGGTGAAAACAGGGAGATGCGGGGAGAAAGAAGGGGAAGGAGAGGAGGGGAAGGATGGAGGGGAGAGAAGGGGAGACAGGTCAGGGTGGAGGAGAGGGGGAACGTGGGAAAAGGGGGGCGTGGGCCGCTGACAAGACTGGTGGGAAAAGGTAAAATAGAGTAGGCGTGGGGGGAGAGACCCAGGAGCACGAGTCTAACAGGCCGTAGAGCAGAAGGAAATGTGGTGGTGACGATCACGTCGAAGGGGACAACATGCTAGTCAGGGTATCAGAGGAAGAGAAATCGAGCCAGATGAGCCACAACTGTCTGTACTTATCATAGGTATCATTGTCAAGAGCCAGCATTTCCTCCATTCTCATAGTATCATTCATAATCGAAACCCAGTGAGATAGTGGGGGAGTAGAGGTTGACCTCCAGTAGGAAGGTATAAGCTGCCTCGCTAAGGACATAAAGAAGCGGAGGAGACTCCGCTTCTGCGATGTTATCGAGCCAGGAAGTACAGAAAGGAGGGCAATCTTAGAGGAGGGGACCAGCGATTCACAATAAGTCTTATTATAACAGTCAAATACCTGGGTCCAGAAGGGGCGGATCCTCTCACATTCCCACCAGACATGCAGATAGGTCCCAGCAGCTGAAGAGCACCGCCAACAGGATGCTGGAGTGGACGGAAATATTTTGTGTAGCGTAGAGGGGACCCTGTACCATCTTGAGAGAATCTTGTAGTTTTTTTCTTGAGAGTAACAGGAAATTGTGGACTTATGAGTGAAATGGAATGAAGTCTGCCATTCACGATCTGTGACATCCTCGCCCAAATCTGCCGACCACGCCCTGGTGTAAGAGGGTAGCTCGGTATGTGTGAGTGCCTGAAGGAGACTATATATGACTGACAAAAGGTGTCTAGGTGTCTCTGAGAGTGAACACAGCCGTTCAAATTCAGTGCAGGGGCGGTGTATCTGGGAGGAGGAGTGTAGGTGCACTTCCTTTAGTTTTAAATGGCCGACTCTTGGACTGAATTTATTGGACTATCCAGTCTGGGACAACTTATACATGGTTCAAAATCTATGCCACTTATTACTTACAGGGGAATGATCAATTTCCAATAATTATTTAGCAAATGAAAAATATTTTTAAAGAGGTGCACATATAAGGGGTATTATAACTAACAACAGCAAGATCGTGTAGTTTCTGCTCTCAGGCAATTGTTTACATATAAAAGCTTAAAATTGGTTTATATTTAACTAGAATGTTAACTACATGCTCTGATTTAAACAAAAAATTACAACTAGTAGGTAATCTGTCCTATATTTTGAATATTGCATTTTTATGTACAAACATATAAAAATGTAAAAGTCACATAAAATTCCTTTAGAATAAATGTTTCAATAACATTTTTAATATGTGCACACTTAAAATGGTTGTAAAGTCTAAACATTTTTGACCTTAATGCATTTCTTGCATTAAGGTAAAAAATGTTTAGGTGTCAGCATCCCCCACCACCCCCCCATTTACTTCATTTACTTACCAGAGCCCTCATTCGATCCAGTGCCATGCACGTCTGCAGCTCTTCTCTCCCCTCACTTCCTGGTCTCAATGGCTTTGTTTTGGCACCGGAAGCCATTGTGTCAATTAAAGCCAGTGATGAGGGAGCGGGGGGGGGGGAAGGGGGGTGGGGCCGAGTACTGTTGTCTGTGTCAATGGACGCAGCAGCGGGACTCAAGAGCAAGCATGCACAAACGTCCCCATAGGAAGCTTCCCATGGAGGCACTGGACAGAAGGGAGGGACCAGGAGCACTGACGGGGACACGAAAAGAAGAGGTTCATAGACGTTCTGTGCAATTCTATTGCACAGAGCAGGTAAGTATAGACATGTTTTTTTTTTTTTTTTTACCTTTTACAATCACTTTCCTAAACTTTTATAAACATAAACTGTGTAGATATTTCTTTAAGAGCTCTTTCCAGTTGTTCAATATTGTGAGCATAATTATCTTTAGAAATAATTGCACATAATTGAAAGATTTTTGGTCTCCACTAGGCAGCTTTATGAAATTTCACAAAATGTATCGGTGTTTGTATTATAATTAATTGTCGACTTAGTAAAAAAAAAGACCCTACCCTATACAAAAATCTGTTTGTAATTTTATATATTTCCAATATCATTTCAGCATGACACAAATACTGTTTTTTTTTTTAAATTCAATTTAATTCATATGTTAATTATATATAATAACATATTTAACTATTTCTATATGTTTGGCTCTTAGCCCTACTGGCAGCTAAATATAGAACATCCAAGGGGTAATTATGTAAATTATAGAACTGGAAATATCTAGAGAAACATTTTCTAGCTCAGAATTATAAAGGGGAACAGGTGCAGAGTGATTTCTGAATTCTAAGGTGTTCATTCTACCATTTTATTATTCATTTTATAGTCTATGCATGGATGTTCATTTAGAAGAAGAAATGCTACATATTTGATAGTACTACATTGACATATCTGAAATAAGGAGTTGCTTACAAGCAGGTATGATAAAATGTTTATGTATGAAGTACTTTGCTTAGCTAGAATGCTAATACCTGACACATTGCATGGATTATTTAATAATCATATGGGCAATCCATACTAGCATTTTTGTTCCACGGTGGTTTTCACATTTGGATTAGGAAGTTTTGAAGCAAAGTTAAAAGAAAAACACCACACACCTGCTATATATGAGGATATTATTTCTGTGTTTGGACATGTATTACGACATTAGCTGTTTTTTTATGAAGAGGGTTTATTCCATGAGATTTAACATACAAAAAAACTTAGAGTATTCCCTGCTAGCTGCCAGTAAGTCTAGGTTAACAGGGGTAAATCAATAATTCATTATTGAGTTTGTTAGTTACTGATGGTTCAGAAGTTATGGGTACAGATTGAGTATTGGGAACAGTTTTCTACTTGTCCTCTCTGTGGTACTTTAACCTATGTATTGAACAATGCATAATTTCCAGATTTTGATGAACAGTGACTAACTTGTAGAAACAACATTTTTTATATGCTGTTGATGATAAAACTTCAGTGTGCTGTATTTTTGCATAGAGGTCTAACAAAAAAAAATATGAATTCTATTCTACACAGATATTTCTTAATTTGTTAGGTAGGGAAGATAAAAACTTTAGAACATAAAGAATGGATCAAAACAGCATGATCACTGCTTCACAATAATGGGAATTATTCTAATGCACAAATTGCTTTGTTTGACATGTGAACATACTTTTTCACATTTTACTGTTGATCAATTCCTTTATTTTGAGGATTACTTTTATTTACAGTGTCGATGGTTAGCCATGGGCTCACATGTCATCCTGTCATTCACAGAAGCATTTATGAACAGCTTTAAAATAAGCTTGTGTAATCCAATGTGGCTTTAACCCACCAGTATCGGGTATTGTGCATTGCATATGTGTAGTTTGATGGTGTTAAATAAAACATTGTGACCTAGCGGAGCAGCATTTTTTTGGCTATCAAAAATTACTTGAATTTTTGCATACCAAAATTACTAGAAATTTTGCATACCAACAACCTCAATCCAAATGCAAATTACATATAAAACCAAACACCACCAGGACAGCCTTTCCTGTTCACAATAAGGGTCAGGAACATTGATACTGATATTTACATTATATCTGAAGACAGAAAAAAGTTAGTATTATATGGAAGTTTCCATCCTTTCAATACCACATATATTGACCACAGCCAGTTTGTAAAGTTAACAGTGGGCACATTGTCACCTACTTGATAGGAGATTGCTATGACAAGGTTTGCCTCTCTTATATCTCCAGCCCTGCCCCAACTGAGAGTGTAACAGAGGGTATAGAGGGAAAGGAGGAACATGAGTGCCAGCAGGTGTTGATAGAAAGAACTTGCAGCTGGAGTAGTAGGTCCTGGGAAGCAGGTGGACCATTAGGACAAGAACAGTAGCTGTGCTCAAGAAACCAGTCACAATTAAAAGGGCACCCCATTTGAGCTGCAGATTCAGGATGCATGGCTTGTGAGAACCCTCAATGAAGTGCAGAGCAGGTGCAGTGGGCAGCCAGAATCCAAGGTAGAAGCATGGTTACAGGAATAGCCAGAGTCATTAACAGGTGGTCAGCAGGGTACCGGATGATAAGCAGTGCCAGTCAGGAACAGAGCTGGGGACAGGAATGAAGCAACAAATCATAAGCAGGATCCAAGATCAGATAAGGGGCAAGCTGGGTCAGCAACGAGGGAAACACGCAGGAAGAACACAGGGTGCAGGGAACAGCTGAACGGCCAGTCAGCACTTAAGCATGAGCAGAAGCATTCTTAAACCGCCATCTGGTGCAAAATGCACTGTGTGCAGTCCAGTGTGCATTACTGCGCACATGGATGCGTCTGGTCACTATTCAGCTAATAATTCTGCATGCATACACATGAGGTAATCTTTCACACATATTGCTGGGAGATCCATTTAGGGTATTATTATTTTTTAATTACATGACTCTGTGTGACACACAAACACAAATGTTGTCATCTGTTTTCTTACACACATCTATATATTCCAGAGCTTACCCATCCCTATCCAGATCTTTTTTGATATCCAGCATGGAAGGACCTTGTATTCGCAAATTTTAGCCAGTGTTCTTTGATGAAAGGATCATCATCCTAAAAGTGATAAAAGCTTTCCAAAAAAAATACTATTCTTTACAGTTTTGATGTGTTATCTATGTATTGAAGTGTAATGCGCTATATATTGGAGTACCCACCTCAAAAATACAGGGCCAAATTGCACAGCATAGATATTCCATTAGACCAGTGTTTCCCAACTCCAGTCCTCAAGGCACACCAACAGGTCATGTTTTCAGGATTTCCCTCAATTGAAACAGCTGTGGTAATTACTAAGGCAGTGAAACTGATCGATTCACCTGTGCAAAATAATGGAAATCCTGAAAACATGACCTGTTGGTGTGCCTTGAGGACTGGAGTTGGGAAACACTGCATTAGACAACAAAATGCATTGCCAATGCCAGGACTTTGCAAGGAGTGAGGTTACCATAGTCTCCATTTAAGAAAGAGGGAAGTGTGGTGAATCCATAAATTAGCTACTTTTCAAAGAAAGGGATTTTGTGATGAGATGAGAAATAGACTACGCCGCCGTAGCGTACGGGCAAAAATCTACCAGAATTCGATGTAGAGCCTGGGAAAATACGGCAGCGTAGAGTATTTCGATTACGCAGCGCAAAATTAAGTGTATCTGAATCTGGCCCAATATTTCCTTCTAAAAATATATAAATGTGGAGAGAAACCCCTGTGACGGCCTTTGGAATTGGCTTCCTCACTACCCAGTATAGATATTTACCTCCAACAGTGGTTACTATGGTATCATACTGCTTGCAGACCCAGAAAAAACATAACGTTTTTGTCAAAAACTGAAAACTGTGTTTGCAGAAGCTGTGTGGTATTTTTCAGTCTCAAACATTGGCAGTTAAAATAAAATAAAATCAATGGGAAAGGGAGAAAGCTGTTGTCTCTATGCATAAAGTAGTGTTCTTTTTAATGTGAGTAAACTGGTTTAAAATGATTTTTTGCTAGTAAATTATTACATAGTGCATAGTAGGTAACGTTAGAAAAATACATATGTCCATCTAGCCCAACCTATGTATATGTGTGTGTGTGTGAGAGTTCAGCTTTTCAATTTTAGTAGTATACATATCCCTGTATCAAGTAGGACATCAATATGCTTTTTGAACTTTTCAATAATCCGAGCTATAGATATTGCTACCAGGGAAAGTTCCACATTTTTGCTGCTTTGATTGTAAAGACACCCCCCCCCCCCCCCACACACACACAATTTCAAATTATACCCCCTTTCCCCCAATATTTTGATTGTGTCTGTGTGTCTGTATCTGTTCCTTAAAGTAATAGTAAATAATCATGCTTTTTTTCTAAAATAACAAACATGTTATACTTACGGTACCTGCTCTACACAATAGATTTGCACACAGCAGCCCCAATCCGCCTCTTTTCGGGTTCCCCTGCCAATGCTCCTGGCTCCTCCCTCTTGCAATGGGGGCACTCTCGAGCTACCTCTGTGGGTCCAAATGACACACAGAGCATGGCTCAGCCCAGCCCCTGTTCTTTCCTCACTGGCTGTGAGTTAAGTCTCTGCCATCAAATCTTTTTTCATCACTGATTCTCTCAGTGTAACCCCTTCTATTGAGTATCTTGCAATTGTAGTGGTAATTTCAGAGTGATGAGAGAGGGTGGGGTGAGGCATTGATTTCCGTAGAGCAGTGAGTAGTGAAAATAGTGTGAGTTTTAGTGCTGGCAGAGTGGTGAAAGAAAAGTTTGCAAAGTGATATGAGAAGGTGAAGGCTGGGTTGGGGGTAAAATGAGATCCCAAGAATGTGGAGTGGTGGCAAAGTGGTAGGAGAAAGGCTGCAACATGGTGTAATAGGGGGATGGCTGGCAGAGTGGTGAGAGGGAGATTTGGTTTAGGCTTAACCATTACCTGCAAGAACTTATTTTTGTCTGCCATATTCCTTTATTTCTGCAGCAATTATTCTAATCCAGTCACTACTGCACAATGTAGGCAGTACAGACTGGCTGTTTCCACACATGGAGTCAGGTTGGTGTCGCTAACAAAAGAGAGCATTCTCTATTCATCGATTGCTTCTATGTGGCGCAAGAGTAGCTTAAAGCCATGGGAGCATGTGGTCAGATCTATCTGGACTATACTGACTGTCTGATAAGTTAGACTGACATCTGAGAGAGTTGGAGACAATGAAGGGACAAAGGTAGTCTGTGTCCATATGGATTAACTTACCTGAGCCAAGCAAGTAGCAGTCTGCATGTGAGCAGACAACGGGTCCAGTCTGATGACTGAAATAACCAGTTTGATAGAGAGGCTAAAAATGCAGGGATAGATAGAACTATGCAACAAAATAGCAAGGAGGCTAAAATAGATTTGTGTCTATTGTTATGCTAAACATCTCCTGCATGTGTGTTTTACTTTGACTTGTGGATGAAAAGATTGAGTACAAGTTATAAAACTAACTTTGCTGTGGTTGGCAATGCATGGATCAAAACTGAATGGATTTCCCCACCTACACAAGCGAGGTGGATGGAGAAATCTTTCCAAATGTGTTTTTGTATTCTGACAGCATAACCCCCACAGCGCTCAATAAAGGAAACTTTTCCAACAAGCCAGTTCAAGAGAAGTCGATCATTAGATCAACTTCTCTGGAATAGGAACAGCCATAGATTCATAGAAATTCAGGCAGTCCCTGATGAACCTGCTACTTTTTGGTCCATTAATGGCCAGCTTAAATCCTTGGGTAATTCTCCCTTTGAAGCTACTTCTCACAATTGAGATGCAGGCGAAAAGGCATCTTCTGATCCCTGATGAGAAGTAATTTTGTGGCTTGTTAAACTTGCAGTGGCTTTACAAGCTTCACTAGCCCCAGTTGGTCTAGCAACAGTCAAGTGTAGTTCTTAGAAAATAAAGACTCTATAAAGCGGACATTGGAAGAAAGTTGATGGGTCTTAGCATGCAGGAATATGAGTCGTATGAGAAGCCCTGACAAAAAAGGGAAGCATATGAATTGTAGGGATGAGCCGAACACCCCCCGTTCGGTTCAGACCAGAAGCTTCGAACAGACTAATCGTTCGCACAAACTTTAGAACCCCATTGAAGTCTAAGGGACTTGAATGTTCAAAATCAATGTCAATCAGTGCTAATGTTAAAGGCTAATATGCAAGTTATTGTCGTAAAACGGGGTTGGGGAGCCGGGTCTTGCCCCAAGGAACATGTACCAATGGAAAAAAGTTTTAAAAACAGACGTTTTTTCTGGAGCAGTGATTTTAATGATGCTTAAAGTGAAAAATAAAATAAAAAAAATAATTTAAATATCATACCTGCTGAGTGTCTATAGTATGACTGTGAAGTGGCATGTGTTTAGAACTGTCCCTGCACAAAATTACATTACTATAAGGAAAAAGTCATTTAAAACTGCTTGCGGCTTTATTGTAATGTCTGGTCCCTGCAATATGGATGAAAATCATTGAGAAAAATAGCATGGGTTTCCCCGCCCCCCTCCCCCAGGCCATTACCAGCCCTTTTGGCCCTATATACTTTGAACAGCAGTATACAGGCGGTGCAAACAAGACAGGGACTGTAGGTCTGTTGTGAAGTAGAATCTGTTTGTAATTTTGAACTGGTACTTTTTTAAAGTGTAGCTCCAGCCAGAAAATCAATTTTTAAACTTTTTGGAAAACATAGAGAAGGATTATCACCCCTGTAACATTTGTTTTGCTGTCTGTGCGCATCTGTTCAGAAGATTGCACTTCACTTTCTGTCCCAATGACAAATGTTTTTATGACAATTCGTTTTTTTTAGTGAAACAAGGATTGGTGATTAAGCATTAGTGGACAGGAGACACCTCTTACAGAAGAGAATTTCCCTTCCTATGGGGTAAATTTCCTCTCACTTCCTGTTGTCTTCTTCCGTTTGCAAGTAGGAGTCGTTTGTAAGTTGGATGTTTGAAAGTAGGGGCCTGCTGTTTATACTCTGCAGAAATTTGGGCCCTAGGTGTTGGTGTTGCCACAGTACTGTAAGCCCTCACAGTTAGTCTTGGTGGGCGCTGGAATGCCCTGCTGTGAGCTATTATATCAAGAATTGCAATTGCATGCCATTGTTGAACAGTGGTAGAAAAATTGGGTCTTTGGTGCTGGCGCTGGTGCCACAACACTGTAAGTCCTCACGGTTACTCTTGGTGGGAGCAGGAATGGGCCCTGCTGTTAAATATTAGATCAAGAATTGTAATTACATGCCCCTGTTGAACAGGGGCAGACAAATTGGGCCTTTGTTGGTGGTGGTGGTGCTGGTGCCATAACACTGTAAGCCCTCACAATTACTCTTGGTGGGCGCAGGAATGGGCGCAGTGAAAATACTTGCGGATCAGCCACTGCCTGTGGTATAAATATGAGAACTACAGCAATTGTATTCACGTAGCTTTAGGTGCACACTGTGCAGGGGACACAGTACACCACGTGAAAATATGTGCAGATCCCCTGCCTGTGGTATTAATATGAGCAGATCCCTGCCCGTAGGTATTAATATGAGAACACCAGCCAATCTATTGACATAGCTTTAGGTGCACACTGTGCAGAGGACACAGACAATACACCAAGTGAAAATACTGCAGCTAGCACAATCACCTGCCTGCCTGTCAGTATACTAGGAAGATCGGATCTAACTAAACTCAATACAGTGCATAAATATATATACAACACCTGGGATGCATATATATCCTCTACACACTGTAACTCTAACTGACTAGCCTGCCTGCCTGCCTGTCTGCTCTATCTAACTAAAAAAAAATGACACTCTCTCTCTCTGTCTCTCTCTGTAACCACCGCAAATCACTACACAAGGCCGACTTCCAGGCGGCATTATATAGTGTGGGGAATGTATTAAACCCCTTGAGCCATAATTGACCGCTCTCCGTTTTTTGCAAACTGTGATTGACCAAGCATGCGGGTCATTGCATTGATACAGTGCAAGGAAATCTGGGCAGGCAGAGGTTTGGGTTTATAAAGTGTCTGCAGTTACCCCTTGTAACTGTGGAAAAGTTCAAGTCAAATCTGCAATGGGTGACAAGGCACATGTTGCTCCTGCATTTTGACATTTTGCAACCCCAGCACGCCCAAATAAAGATAAAACCTCAAATAGTGTGTGGTAAGACTTTCCAAAAGGAGAAGAGTGCTGGGAATGGTCTACCATAAGACATGCAGTGAAACTATTTGTTGTGAAGTAATAGTGACCCCAGTAGTGGATTCCTCTATGTATTTGGATAGCAACTTCCCTCTTCTGCTCGTGTCTTGTGCAGTGGGAGACAAAGGTTAAATATGATTTTTTTTTGACATAACAAAACAAGAAATAAATGTAACCCTTACTGTGGAATTCATCAATTGATCATTTTTTACATCTTTAAACCAAATAAATCGTTTGTAAAAGTTCTTTATATGATTTGAATACTGTATATGTCTATTAGTATAGATTGATTTTCAAATACTTAAGTTAGTTATGTATTTACTATGCAGTGTTTTTTTTTTTTTTGAGGGGGCACTGCACATTTTTAAAAATTAACATTTTGCGGTAACAACAAAAAGTCTGAAAGTCAAGTGCAGCATATACAATGGCATTAAAATGTTTTTATTGGAAGATAGCCCAGCTCCCGGCAACATTGTTTTAACATAAAATGCCCCCCAGCAGCAGCTTAGAAATAAATAAAAAAAACTTACAGGTTGTATTACTCAACTTCAATCCCAAACTGTCCCCCACAATGCTTCCTTTCAACCACAAGATTTACTCAATATTTTTGGTTGAATGACATCCAGCATCATTCAACCAAGAACACTAAGTACATGCTGCAATTAGAGGGCTTTGTGAGACCTCATTGACTCAGAGCTTGATACCAAAGCAGAACCAAAACTCGATTTAACAGTTTAAAAAAAATTGGTACTTTCCCAGCATGTCGGGGTTGCTAACTGTCACAATAACTTGTGCGCTCCACCAAACTGTCAAACTATTAAAAGGTTTCTGTCATAACTGATCACATGTGCAGCACCATGGTAGTTTCAGATCAAACAGAGGCTAAGATGGCAGCTTCCTTAGATAAAAAGAATAGGAAGGTTTAATTCCGCTTTAACATAACACTTCATTTTGTTTGACTTAACAAACTGGTAGCCACATACAGATTTCATATATAGATCTATCCATCTATCCTATCTATCCATCTGTAGCACTTACCCTTGAAGGAGCTGCTGGTTTGTTATGGGTGGCATGTTACCTCATGTTTCTCTGCCGCTCTGCCGTCTAGGGTATTTGCATTGCCGGTGCAAGGATTTTTTCCAACTAAGGCAAAGGTGCATTTTGCCGCAAAGGCGCCAGCAGCTATAGAGGAACAACAAATCCCAGCAATACATTATATAAAACACAATGCAGAATACCAGCAGTTACAGAGAACTACAAATCCTAGCAGTGATACCTTATATACAACGCAATGCAGAATACCAGCAGATACAGAGGACTAAAAATCCCAGCAATGATACATTATATAAAACACAATGCAGAATACCAGCAGATACAGAGGACTACAAATCCCAGCAATGATACATTATATAAAACGCAATGCAGAATACCAGAAGTTACAGAGGACTACAAATCCCAGCAATAATACATTATATAAAACGCAATGCAGAATACCAGCAGATACAGAGGACTACAAATACCAACAATAATACATTATACAGGCTGTTTAATATATTATTGCAGGGATTTGGTGTTTTTTTTTTAAACAGGAAACTTTAAAACAGGTTCCCCTTACCTGTTTCTGAAGCCTTGCAAGTCGCTACGGCGGCACTGTGGGCGTGTGCCCGACCTGTGTGGTGAGCGCTGCGTGGACTCGTCAGCCCATACACACTGCTGCCCACCAGGACAAACCACCCCCCCTCCATTAGTACAGACCCCCCTCAGGACAAACCTCCCACTTCAATTAGTACAGACCCCCCCATAAACCAGCCCCCATTAGTAGAGAACCCCCATCCATTAGTACAGACCCCCGGACAAACCACCCCCTCCATTTTTACAGACTCCTCACCACAAGCCATCCCCCACAATTAGTACCGAACCCCCCCACAAGCCATCCCCCACAATTAGTACAGAACCCCCCACAATTAGTACAAAACCCCCCACAAGCCATTCCCCACAATTAGTACAGAGCCCCCCCCACAAGCCACCCCCCCACAATTAGTACAGAGCCCCCCAACAAGCCATCCCCCACAATTAGTATAGAGCCCCCCTCACAAGCCATCACAAGCCATCCCCCCACAATTAATACAGAGCCCCCCACAATTAGTACAGAGCCCCCCAAAATCCATCCCCCACAATTATTACAGAGCCCCCCCACAAGCCATCCCCCACAAATAATACAGAGCCCCCCACAAGCCACCCCCCTACAATTAATACAGAGCCCCCCCACAATTAATACAGAGCCCCCCTACAAGCCATCCCCCACAATTAGTACAGAGCCCCCCCCACAATTAGTACAGAGCCCCACCCCACAAGCCACCCCCACAATTAGTACAGAGCCCCCTCACAATTAGTACAGAGCTCCCCCACAAGCCATTCCCCACAATTAGTACAGAGCCCCCCACAATTAGTACAGAGCCCCCCCACAAGCCACCTCCCACAATAAGTACAGAGCCCCCCACAATTAGTACAGAGCCCCCCACAATTAGTACAGAGCCCCCCACAAGCTGCCCCCTCCATTAGTACATCCCCCCCTCGGGAGTGTCAAACCCCACCCGGGCGGCAGCTAGAGAGGACAGTGTGCAGCTGCGCCGCCGGGGTGGAGAAGATGAAGTTCGTGGATGGATCACAGGAGGGAGGACTAGGAAACACTGCGGCAGTGGGGAGCGCGGCCTCAGACAAGGAGAGGAGGATGAAGAGGAGGAGGGAGAGGCGCACTCTGGCGCTTGAGCGCCTCCACCTCTGTGTCGCCTGGGTGAATTGCACCCCGCGCGGCGCACTCAGTCTCGGCCTGGACTGATTATTCCACCCTGTTCCCTGGCTGGCACTGGCACCGTAAGGCAATTGCCAAAGTTGCCTTGCGCTAGCGCCGGCCCTGGTTATTTGATGAGAGTTGCAATAAATGGAATGTGCACAGTCTTTTCTGTGCTTTTTATTACCCAGCCAGGTAAAAACAGTAGAACTTGATGAAGAGTAGAGAAATAGTAGAAATGGAAATGGAAGATTCAGGTGTATGTAATAGGGAAACAGTCCTGCTTCCAACGACAACTTCTATTTCACCACTCCAGTCAAATTGGGTATAGTGCACCTGGACAGGCCTCTCTCACAAGCCTGGCAGCCAGAATGTCACCTGGAACTTGGGGATAAGTCTCTATCACAGACGATCCCTATCGTTGAAACAATGGAGATAATAATGGTCCGAAATCCTCCTTAGCAGATTCGACACCTGGATCTCCTTCAGGTAGTTTTGGTTAGGTTACCGACTGATAGGCAACCGATGTCCAGCCTCTCACTACCCGGCTACCTTGGTCCCTGGTAGATGGTCAAGACCCTCTTGGAACACCAGCCTCTCTTGGCACTCCTCAGGCAGACTTTCCACCGAACAGCTTCCTCTAGCAGGACCAACGCTTAGGACCTCTTTCAATTGGAGACCCAGTTGATCACTGGGCCCCAGCCGCAGCTCAGATGTTTTGGACCAACATGGTCCTGGAACCAGAAACACCACTTAGCACGCACACCCCGGCCCGGAAGGCCATTTTGCCGGGGGGTGCTGTGGTATGGCTACCCTGAAGGTGGGAGCGCCACACGGGAAGAAGACCCTAGCAAATGACATCTGCCTCATAAATACCCTTCCCCAGCATGCACAGCGAGGAAACCCTCCTCCTGATAGGCCGCTGGGAAAAAGCATCCAAACCCTTGACTCCACTGCTGCCACCTGTCGGCCTGGGGTTCGATCAGCACCCCAGAAAGACAGCATGAACCCACAGCACAGCCAAAGCTGAGATAGAGGCTTAAAATTTGAACCAATTAACATGGTCAGAGTTACTTAACTCTCTGACCCCCTCTAAATTTACACTAGCACCGGTTCTGAAAAGTAACCAGGTGAAACACATCTATCCTATCTATCCACCTATCTATCTTTCTATCTATATTTCTATCTATTTTTCTATCTAATATTTTAGTATGCCTTACGTTTGAAATAAGATTTCAGGAGAAACACACACACAAAGGCTGTATTTGTTGTGCGTGGTAGAATGAGTATACCATTGACTGACACACTCAAGTTTGATGAATGATAAATACAGCAAGATAACTAAACCTGCTTAACTCCCACTTATTTCCTGTAAATGTGAGGGGTATTCCAACTAACCAGTACTGTATATGCTTGCTGCACTCTAAATTAGAACAAGTCCTGGCAGCTATAAGTGAGCATAGCCATCCGTTTGCAATTGCGATAAAAGATGATAATGATGATGATGACAACAACATTAATGATGATATTGATGATGATGCATTGTAGCAGAGCTGTGACAGTGAAGGATAATGGCCCCAAGCAGCACTGAGAGATAGTGTCCAGCACGTGCGAGCATAAAAAATGCAATACTTTTCTTAAGCACCAATTCATCAGTTTAGTGCTTAGCCTGATTGGGAAGATCTAATTCTGTTTTCATATGTGTAGTAACTTGGACGTCCATCAGCAATCACATCATTTGGTCCTGAAAGATGCCTGACGAATTGCATATTCATAACAGTGCAGTCAAGTAGTATATTGTAGAAGTATAAAGAAAAGCAATCTTTCTGGAAAGGAATTCTGCTAGGCTCTGCATAGGGCTCGCGCAATGCGGAGCTGCTTTCTAGACATCTCTAATTATAGAACGTGTCTGTCTTCAGTAAATAGACTTCTATATTTTTCAAGCCTTCAGGGTACAGGATTTCCTGTTCTCAACATCCAAGTTTTGTGTACACATTGCTTGCTAGGTGTGAATTAGGTATCATAAGATTTCAACAAGCAAGTGCTAAGTTTTAAGCCTAATTATGTATGCAGTGATAGTAAACAGTAATTTTATAAAGTTAGAGGGTAAGCTTCTTATTTTAAAAAGCTACATAAAAAAAAAAAAAGAAGCTGGATGATTAACAAAATGTTAATTGCCATATGTGGTATGTAATTGAAAATGTGATAATTGCCTTATAATTTCAGACATTAGTGCACCATTCACTCCCTCTACAACTGTGTGGGTTTTTCTTTAGGGAAGATTAAAACCTGCTGTAAATTAACAGTTCTACATTTGCAGAGACAATTAATGTTTCTTAGCTTAAACTCACCTCAAACAAACAGTATGCTTCAAGGTTCATTTTAATCTAAATACAAAAAAAGACGCACTTAAATGATTTCCCTGGAAGGAATGCAAAAAAATAAATGAAGGCGTTGACCTTTTATCTCATATTAATTATACTATAATCCTAATCTATGAGCCATCAAATACTTTTCTATAACATCAATAAGTATAAAGTCTTAGAGTGACTTAGTAATGGCTGAACAAAAATTTGATGGACTTATTAAGAGCAGCAGTTTTATTTTATGGGTTGGAGGTCACTAAGTGGCGATAAATAAATAAATTGGTTGCATCAGATTTAGGTGCATAGGATTTGGTGCATTGCAGTCTGTTTATTCTTTATAATGTTTGCATTGTTATTAAAACGATATTATAGTTTTCGTTTTGACAGCTCTATTCACTGTGGTAACTTTAAGATTATGGCTTGAGGTTATAGGGTAGGTTCAGTTTGAGGGTTTAGTTTAGGAGTAGGCTCAAGTTAACGACTTGACCTCCAGAAGATATACCCCCCCCTTTATGACCAGGCCACTCTTTGTGATATGGCACTGCATTACTTCAGCTGACATTTGCGCAGTCATGCAACGCTGTACCCAAATAAAATGTATATCATTTTTTTCCCCACAAATAGAGCTTTCTTTTGGTGGTATTTAACCTCCCTAGTGGTATGATTATGTCAGATTTTTGATGCTGAAAGCAGTACAATGTTTCACATGGAAATTTGGCGTCTTATATTGTAGGCCTGTAATTCTTAGAAATAAGTCACCTTAATTTGTCCAAACGAGTCTAGTAGACATCCAGGGTATGATAAAGTTTGAAACACAAAATCATAAATTATAATATAATACATAACTATAAATAATTATAATAAATAATAATATAATAATAACAATCATTAAGTAATGTAATCCAATTAAAAAAACTGAAATTTGCGCAGTTGCAGAATTGTCGCTGTCATTACTTTCAGTGTTTGATGACAAATTTCCCCACAAATCACTATCGCTCAATTCTGCAAGTGATTCTAATTTACTATCGCTGTTTCTAGCTGGTCTAAATGCACTTTTGATGTAAAGGGACACTTTTTGGTTGCTATGGACAATCTACAGTTTCCAGACAGAAAGAACAGTATTTATAATATAAAACTGGTTGCAGAGCACTGGACAAATCACTAGGGACAAAAGGGATGTGAAACTTTTTGATACAGTGCTGTAATCTTACAGATTACAGTGTACTGTATATATACTGTTTTTCACTTTTTGAATTTGGCGCCGAGCTCCGTCCCCATGCGTTGCAAAGCTCGTAGGGAACGGAGCTCGGAACTGTGAATCGAGCGGAGACTCGGCTCACAGACACAGCGGGAATACATCACAGATCCAGGGGACAAGGTAAGTAAGAGTTGTACATGGATCTTAAGATGCAATCCCGAGTCTGGCTCGGGGGTTCCCGGTTTTGGTACTGAAAATTCACCCCGAGCCACACTTGGGAATACCCAAGAAGGTTAAAGAGGAGTTCCACCCTAAAAAATTACTTTTGTTTAATCCCCTCCCCTCCCCCTTACATGCCACATTTGGCATGTAATTTTTTTGGGGGGGAGTGGGGGCTTCAGTAGGAGTGGGACTTCCTGTCCCACTTCCTGCTTCCGCCGAGGGGCTGGTTAGGCGATTAAGCCTTAATTGCCTACACCAGCCCCTCCCTGTAGGCGATCACATGGGACACATGACAGGTCCCATGCGATCGCCTCTCCAATCAGTGGCGAGCTGCGCCGCGCACGCATGCGCAGTGCGGCTCGCGCATGCACAGTGGGTGCCCGGCCGTGAAGCCGAAGGCTGTCACGGCTGGGTGCCCACAGTCGGGATGGAGACGCCGGCTGGGGAGGGAGGGAGAGGAGCGGAGCCCCGGTCGGCGCGTCGCTGGGACGCAGGAGCAGGTAAGTGAGTGTTTATTAAAAGCCAGCAGCTACACTTTTTGTAGCTGCTGACTTTTAATAAACACAATTTTTGGCTGGAACACCCCTTTAATCACCATTGTGTTTTTATATTTAAACAAAAAAAAGTCTTAAAAATTGTGGGGAAAAAAACAATGGGCCAGATTCAGGTACACTTAATTTTGCGCTGCGTAATCGAAATACTCTACGCTGCCGTATTTTACCAGGCTCTACATCGAATTCTGGTAGATTTTTGCCCGTACGCTACAGCGGCGTAGTCTATTTCTTGCCGCATAATCGAAATACACGGTTAGGGGGCGTGAAGCATTTAAATTAGGCGCATCCCCGCGGCGATCGAACTGCACGTGCTCCGTTCTGAAATTTCCCGCCGTGCATTGCGCGAAATCACGTCGTTACGTAATTTTTTGTTTGAGTAGCGTCGTTTACGAACATTCCTATTCCCGGACGACTTACGTAAAAAATAATAAAAGACGTTGGAAAACGTAGAAATTCGACGCGGGAACGACGGCCATACTTAACATGGGCTGTCTAATATTAGAGCAGCAAAAAGCTGGTATAGTGTTACGCAAAAAAAAGATGACTAAAGATGCCGTAAGAGATTGCGATTGAAGATCGTAATTTCGGGAATCGCCGGCAAAAGCTCATTAGCATACCCCGATGCGGAAAACGACGAAGTCCACCAAGTGGCCGCAATTTTATTGCAGCGTAGATCCGAAGGCGTACGAACACGTAATCCAGTCGAATTGAAGCCCGCAGCCGTCTATTGAGGTTTGAGGTTTCCGACTAGCTAAAAAACGCGCGCAAGTTGAAATTACTCCAGTCTAACACCAGTTAGACAGGAGTTACGGCTCTCTGAATCTGGCCCAATATTTTTTACTTTCTACTCTAAAACATATCCAATACATAAAAAAAAATAAAAAATCGAATTTCTTCATCAATTTAGGCCAATATGTATTCTGCTACGTGTTTTTGGTAAAATAAAATCACAATAAGCATATATAGTTGGGTTTACTTGAATAATATAGCGTTTACAAACTATGGGATATATATTAGATTTTTTGTATATTTTTACTTTTTATATTAGTAATGGTGGCAATCATTGACTTAAAGCGTCACTGCTATATTGCAGTGGACAATCGGACACTGACACTTTTGACACTTTGTAGGGAACCAGTGACACTAAGACAATGATCAGTGCTAAAAATATGCACTGTGACTAAACTAATGACACTGGCTTGGAAGACGTTAAACATCTAGCGATCAAAGAGGTAAACTGTGTGCCTAGCCAGTGTTTGTGTTTAGTATGTATGCTGCTTTTCCTAGGGGAAGAGATGGATTTTAGTTCCTGCTATGCAGGAACATAGAATCCATCCCTTCCCCGTCAGAATGAAACTCTGCCTTGCTTATATAAGTAGAGCTCTGTTCTAAGTCTTTGGCCGATGATTGGCGGTTGCTGGTGGACATCAAGTGCCTGGCAGTCGCAGATAGGCTTCTGCTGTAAATAATCACAGCAGAAGCAGCCCTCCGGCAGCGTGCAAGTGTCCTCTGCAGGCGGAAGTGCATGATCATATATATATATATATATATATATATATATATATATATACGTGATTTTGTGCACAGCTGCTGTCCTGTAGCTGCTATAGGGCAGTCAGCAAGGGGTTAACCACTTGCCACCCACCCACCATCAAATGACGAAGGAGCAGTGCGACACTCGTTCTGGGATGATGTCATATGACGTCACCCCAGAACAGCCACTGTCACGCGCCCGTAGGGGGCACACAGCACGGAAATCATGGCCGCACCATGTTCCTAGGATACGGCACGACCCCGATCTCTGTAAAGAGCCGATGACGTGGCTCTTTAACCATGCAATTGGCTGTGTCACATGAAAATGCGAAAGAGCCAGAAATTGGTTCTCCTCACTTCAAACTGACAGAGGGTGTGGCAAGGAGAGCTGATCAGGGGCATCTCCTCGCAGGGGACACCAGGACAGGTAAAAGGGGGAACTGATCATCAGTGCCCTGATTACAGTAACGCACCATCAGTGCCACCAATCAGTGTCCATCAGTGGCACCAATCAGTGCCCATCAGTGATGCCAGTCACTACTGCCTATCAGTGCCTGCTCATTAGTACTGCCCATCAGTGCCGTCTATCCATGCCACCTATCAGTGCCCATCAGTACCACCTACCAGTACTCCACGTGCCATATATCAGTGCCACCTATTAGTGCCCATATATGGGCCTCCTCTTCAGTGCCACCTAATCGATGCCCATATATGCAATCTCATAAGTTCCCATAAGTGCCACCTGATCAGTGCCCATCATTGCAGTCTCATCAACGCACATCAGTGAAGGATAAAAATTACTTATTTACAAAATTTACTGACAGAAACTAAGAAAAACTTTTTGGAATTGTCTTTTTTCTTTTTTTTTGTAAAAAATAAATAAATGCAGCAGTGATTAGAAACCACCGAAAGAAAGCTCTATTTGTGTGAGGAAAATGATAAATCATCAATATCATTTTGGTAAAGTTTTGAATGACTGCGCAATTGTCAGAAAGACTACCCTAGTACTACCTAATTATTATCAATCTAATCAAGCTCTTCTTTTTGTTTAGTTAATTGCTACACTTTCGTTCTATCCTAAAGTAGAGGTTGACAGCAGCGAAACGTATTGAGAAAGAAAAAGAGAGGACACTTTACCAAAGACCCTTGTTACTGTACCATATTTTGTAAAGGTTTTGATATCCAAATATAGGCCAATCTTTTGTTGCAGAAAGAACTGTGTGTGAGTGATTGCTTGCGTGATTTGAATATATTATATATATATATATATATATATATATATATATATATATATATATATATATATATATATACACAGACACACACTCTATATTGTCAAAAGTATTGGGACACCTGCCTTTACATGCACATGAACTTTAATGGCATTTAAATCTGTATGGTTCAATATTGTGTTGGCCCACCCTTTGCAGCTATAACAGCTTGAACTCTTCTGTGAAGGCTGTCCACAATGTTTAGAAAGGTTTAACCATTCTTCCTGAAGCGCATTTGTTAGGTCAGGCACTGATGTTGGATGAGACAGCCAGGCTCGCAGTCCCCACTCTAATTCATCCCAAAGGTGTTCTATTGGGTTGAGGTCAGGAATATTGAACCCTATAGACTAAGACTGGGATGCTTTTAAAGTTCTCGTGCATGTAAATGCAGGCCTCCCAATACTTTTGGTAATATAGTGTATTTCCTGTTTTAGTATGGACTTTTAAGGTAATTTACCAAATGCAAATAGACTGGTGCTACAGAGCTTAGTAAATTAGGAGAAACTGTGCTGATTCTATCATCCAATAATATGTGAGCAAAAATGAATAAAAATATGTATTTGCATGTGATTGGATATCCTTTTCAAAGTGAAGCTTTACCTCTTTGCAAAGTGAAGCTTTGTGCAAATTCCCTTGCAGTATGTAACTGCACAATCTGGTTGCCTTTAGTAAAGCCAACCCAATACCCAGTAGATAGACATTCAGCTCCCAGCAATTACCATGTGGAAATCCTGATAAGGCTGCTTTTCTCAGAGCCTAACTGCATAGATTTTTTTTTGTCCGTAACTGATTTCATTTTCATTTTTGTCATTTACTGTTGAAAGAATTCATATATTTAAATTAATCATTTTGAAAAAAGTGTGTATAACTCTTGAAATCACCTGTATGTTTATCTCTCTCTCTCTCTTTTTCTCTATACTGTACAGTATATACAATGTTTGTCATTTCTTCATATACCTTGTGGTGAAGCTAAATGTCCAATAAGTGTTCCTCTGAGATGCATGCAGTGAGCTTTAAATGCTAGGATGAATGTGACTTTGTGCCTACCCAGAACGATGGATCGGCTTACTATTTTCCCAGCTGCAAAGGTATTAAATGCTAACTAGATCTATTTCTGTGATCAGTGTACTGTGTCTAACACACCCAGCCAAATCTTAGATCTAAAGAAGGGAAAATACCTATCTTTCCTTGAGTTAAGACAGTAATAAGCACATGCCCTTCACTAGTCAATTATCAGTCATATACTTTAGCTTAACTGTTGTTAACTGTCTTCATAACAATACTATGTATTGTTGAGAGGAGCTGGCAATGGATTTTGCATATTCGACAGGGCATGTTCTTCTTGTAAAATATTGTAAATTGTAAATATATGATCTTTTTGCTGCCTGTGTACTCTCTATGCCTAACCACAATAAAAAAACAAAAAAAAAACAAAGAAACAAAAAAAAACAACAACAAAGAAACAAAAATAAATGAATCTCATGTATTCCTCTGACAAGAGTGAAGACGAATGAAAAGTACCGTAGGCACTTTTTGAATCAAATAGTTCACAGGGTTATTGATCTACTACAAGTGTGCTATGTAAACATAGCAAAAATAATAGAAACACAACAGAGAAGGTGGCAAAGAAAGGGAATCTATTTGTTCTTGTAAGCACATATCTGTTCTTTGATTACATGTAATTAGTATATGTTGTATTGATGACCACAATTTAGTTAACAGAAATCTTAAACCAGGATGTTACTTTACATTCACTTGGATAAACTATTCCTTCTAAATAGGTAGAATGTTATTCATATACCATATAATATGACATTAACTCAGTTCGGGTTTTTAAATTGATTAAATATTTGTATATATAGTGATATGATATTCATTCAAATGTAAACTCCAAGCAGATAAAAGAGACACACAGTAATCCAATACTGTATTCATTATTACATTCTTATTTTTTTTTCTAACACTGTAAGCACCTACATTTAACTTGGTATCAGCGTGTTGCATGCCCTATACAGTAGAACTTAGATTGGAGGAGAGAGAAGCAGTGCAAAAAGCAATCTGATAGGAGAGAACAGGGTGACAGAGAGACGATCCCAGCAGTCTACAGTTTCCCCTTCATAGTCTCCTGAAAAATCACTAAAGCTGGATATCCCCATTTGTTTTTGTGTCCATGCACACATAGGCTGTTTATCGGCTGTGAGTTTTTTTAGCTGTTTTCAGCTGTATAAACGCTCAAACATCAAACAACGCTGATAAACATGGCTCACCAGCGTTTTTGCATGTTTTTGACCCATTGAAAAAAAAGACTAAAAACCGCTAACGCAGAAAACCGCTAATAAACTATTGCAAAAACGTTAAAAGACTCACTGAAATGCTACTGGCATTTTTTTTTACTTTTTTTAACGTCTAGTGTGCATAGTTACATAGTTAGTCAGGTTGAAAAAAGACACAAGTCCATCAAGTTCAACCATAAGAAACTTGATGGACTTTCCTGATGACGCAATTTGAGAAACGCGTAGAAGCCAGGTGGACAACGCACAGAGGGAGTGCATTTTGACCTGTGGGACCACAGCATAGCAGGAGCCGGGCACGCACCCCAAAGACTAGCTGGTAAGCGGCTGTCCATGCCCGATACTGCCAAAGACACCAGGTGCTGGTCTTAAAGCACCTCGCTTGTGAGTAGTTTGATTTTAACTTTTTAAATAAACAGAACCTTTTTTACGTACTACACCATGATGAGCCCTTGTTTTTTGAGGAATATCTTGTGAGAGGAAAATGGAGGACATAGCCATTGATTGAATACGTTTTGGGCCTATTACCAGCTGAGGTCTGGTAAGTGCGCATTTCAGCAGTTGGTGGTGGTAGCACTTATTTCTGACGGGTGGAAGAGGTAGCTACACCCTTATACGCATGAGACAGGATCAAATTATTCCCTTATTGGACCTAAACTGTGAAGTTGTGGGTTTTTTCACGCCATCTGGGATGTATTATGAACGCTCATGAACTTTTTACACAGTTTTTTTTCAAAAAAAAAAAAATGTTTTTGCACATATGTTATATGATTTTGTACATTATATTTATATCTATATTTATAATTGTTTGTTGGCATTGTACATTCTACACGCTTGAGTGAGTTGGACACTGTCATATAAATGCTCGAGAGAGCTGGACATTGTTATTTATTTATTAATATTGTTTGTTTGTTGGCACAGTAGTCGCATATAGCATTACACAATTGCACATGACCAAAAGAGCTGGATATTGCCATTAGTTATCTACTGTGTATTATCAAGTACATCACTGCACTGGATTTAGCACTTTATTTCATCACATATACGTTTTAATTGACACCGAGATTGAGGGGTCAATTAGCATTTTGTGTCATAACTTATTCAGACCAGCGCAGTAACAACATTTTCTTACTTTTATATCTAAACCTCTTTGAGGATTTATACAGTACTGCAGCAGGTCAATATAATTAACCTTTTTGCGCCGGTGACAATCACCACATTTTTCTAATAACCATTACAACACTATAAAAGACAGACCTGTCAACTTCCATTTCACATGTTCAATGTTTTGTGCCCATAGCTGCTTACCGTTAGCTATGCACTAGAATGCACCAAGCAACACCAATAATACAAAAAATAGTCATATTTGTCAGCATGTCTCAAAGTTTACCCCAGAGAAACTAGATTCAGAATTTATCTCCCAAACTATTTGTAGTTTGAGAAAGAGTGCCTGTAGCACAACATAAAATCCTTTTTTGGCATTTTTAGAACTGATGTGTCTGATGAAGTTCAAGTAGCTCTTAGTTGTGACACTTACTGTATGGCACTGTTGTTGTGACAAATTCATAAAGGAATACTGTCAGTGGTGAGTATATGGAACACGCAAGTAAATAAGATCTGTTCCATAAATTGTTGAGTTTGGTGCATTTGTAATTATTGTATCCAATCTTTGAGAAATGTCTGCAACAAAAATGTTCTTGGAGTTCCTCTGGAACCGATATTTATTGTAATTGCGTTATTCTCCCACCTTCTCCAAATAGCTTCTCCGTTCGTAAAACTCATCCATTTCACAGGAGAAATGCTTGTGAGAGTTCTTTCGGAGTTGCAACAGATTCACATATACCTTACGGACATACATGAATCTGTTGCAATTTCCAACATTTGTCACACTACAGTGAAAAATATGTCTAAAGACTATTTATTACGCTCTTTATGAAGTGCCTTGAATTTACTTGCTATATGCCTTTGCATCTAAAAAAAATAGGCAATTCTCTTTTTAAAAAACATTCTCCTACATATTAGAAACAGCAGACACTATAAATAATGATAATACTTTTGAAAAAAATAATACAGGGCTTTCATTATTAAAACAATATTTGGCATAGGGATTCCAACTAGTCTAGCAATTATGTTAATTTAAACGGAGAAAGAAAGTATTTCCAAAATCAATGAAGCCTCAGCGCTCACTCTGATAATTATGGTATTTCTAGCGATGCTGCTCTTCTTGAGCGGGGAAACTCCAAATCACTACAATATAAAGCATATAAGGAGGGCACAAACGCCTAGTGCATTACCTTCGACACCAATAAATATGTATTGTCATAACGCCAAAGACATACATGAGAAGATAAAACACATGTCATACATAACTCCAGTATCAGGTTTTAAATTTGAAGCATTTTGGGAGGCAAGCTCACTTCCTCAGAGCCCTGAGTTTTTTCAATAAATATTTATTGGTGTTGAAGGTAATGCACTAGGCGTTTGCACTTTCCTTTTTCTTTATGGAGAAAGAAAGTAATTAAAACTACTCTAATATAAACTGCTAATATTGTATTCCACCCATAAGAGACATTTACAAAATTGGCTGTAAATACAGAAATACAAATCATCTGATTATTATTTTACAAATGATTACAGAGTTGCTGTTATAAATCTTTTAACTAGTAAAGAAGAGAAAAGGTGTTAATTTTAAATGTGTTGACTGGAATGGATCAGTACATGCACATGGTTGGTGAACCTTTAGTTTAAAAGCATGGTGTATTTCACTAAATTTAGTGACTACTGCATTTGTCCTCTTCCATACCATCTTTATTTTAGTCAAGAGCTGATGAATCTAGTGTAGACAATATAAATCTCAAGCACCGCTGTTATCTTAACTTCACTGTATACGCACTGGTCATGCATTTAAACCAAATGTGTATCATAGAGATTCAGGTCGATTCTTGGTGTGCATATTATAGTTTACCGATGCATAGTGATTATCCATCACAACATGTTATTTAAAACTGTAAAAAAAAAAGTAGTAATAACAATATACAGTAGATGTGAAGAATAAAAGCAAACCATATGTGCGTGCAGGCAAGTGTTAGTGCAGCATCTATAAAAAGATCCATACAACTGCTATGATAACTTAGTATAAAAGTCTGTATCAGATATATGGAGTCAGTGTATAATTGTATTGACATTATTATGACTCATTTATGTAACAATTCTATCTTCCTTGGCACTATATAAAATGAAAGCATGGAAGGGCTGTGACAATTATACTGAAGACAATACAAATACAGTGGGGATCGAAAGTTTGGGCAACCCAGGTAAACATTTGTATTAATGTGCATATAATGAAGCCAAGGAAAGATGAAAAAATATCCAAAAGGCATCAAATTACAGATTAGACATTCTTAAAATATGTTTAAAAAAAAGGCGTCTGCAAAAGTTTTGGCACCATGCAGAGTTAATATCTCGTACTGCCCCCTGGCAAGTATCACAGCTTGTAAACACTTTTTGTAGCCAGCCAAGAATCTTTCAATTCCTGTTTGAGGTATCTTTGCCCATTTTTCCTTACAAAAGTCTTCCAGTTCTTTGAGATTTCTGGGCTGTCTGTCACGCACTGCTCTTTTAAGGTCTATCCATAGATTTTTAATGATGTTGAGGTCAGGAGATTGTGAAGGCCTTGGCAAAACCTTCAGTTTACGCCTCTTGATGTAATCCCCTGTGGATTTTGAGGTGTGTTTAGGATCATTATCCATTTGTAGAAGCCATCCTCTCTTTAACTTCAGCTTTTTCACAGATGGCATCAAATTACTATCCAAAATTTGCTAAAATTGTATTGAATCCATTTTTCCTTCTACTCGTGAAATGTTCCCTGTGCCACTGGCTGCAATACAACCCCAAAGCATGATTGACCCACCCCCATGCTTAACAGTTGGACAGAGGTTCTTTTCATTAAATTCTGTGCCCTTTCTTCTCCAACTGTACCTTTGCTCATTCCGGCCAAAAAGTTATATTTTAACCTCATCGGTCCACAGAACTTGTTTCCAAAATGTATCAGGCTTGTCTATATGTTCATTTGCAAAGTTCAAACACTGATTTTTATGGTGAGGACGTAGAAGAGGTTTTCTTCTGATGACTCTTCTATGAAGATGTCAGGAAAGGTTCCATCCGCTGGTGCTATTTATTATCTGGCTTGCAGTGCTGCATTCCACCAGCAGGGGTCTCCTGGCAGTTTGGAGCTGTCAGGAGAACTTCCCCCTGCTGGTGTTATACCACCTTTGGGATGCAGTACTAGTTTTCACCAGCGGATGGACCATGGCAGTGTGGAGCGTATGGCCCTTGCTGCGCTCAGGTGTGTGACCTGAACGTAATCAGCACACCTTCTATATATACCCGGCGTGTGTAAACATACCTCACCCTGGTATCTGTCTACTAACCTGATCCTGATATCCGGACCCTGAGCCTGAGCCTGTTGTCCCCATCCTGGACTACTGATCTGACCCGACCTGATCCATCTCCTGGACTTTCCCTTCCTGCTCATTCCCCATCCGCAGCCATTTCATGATGCCCCTGTGTATGACCTCGGCCTGGCCTGTTTATGATTCTGGTATTCCCCTTTTACTGTACATATCGTCTTTAGTGTTGTTTTTGCCACTGTTGTTTATTGATTGATTGCACTGAGCTTGTTGAAGGTGGTGGGGTGTTACCCCCTCTTCTTAAATAAATCACTATTCTTACCTATATCTGTTTTGGATTCCTCTTTTCCAATCACATAGTCTGGTCTACCAGCTTCCCTGACAGAAGACCATATTTGTACAAGTATCTCTTTATAGTGGAATAGTGTACCACAACTCCAGTGTCTGCCAGATCTTTCTGGAGGGATCGTGCAGTCAAACGTGGGTTTTGAATTGCTTTTCTCACAATCCTGCAAGATGTTCTGTCTGATATTTTTCTTGGTCTTCCAGATCTTGCTTTAACTTCCACTGTTCCTGATGACTGCCATTTCTTAATTACATTCTGAACAGAAGATATTGACATCTGAAAACGCTTTGCTATCTTCTTATAGCCTTCTCCAGCTTTGTGAGCGTCAACTATTTTCAGTTTCAGTTTTCTAGACAACTGCTTAGAATAACCCATGGTGCTGATTGTTGGGGCAAGGTCAGATGAGTCTGGGCATTTAAAACCTTTGAGATTGACATCACCTGGTCTTCCCAGATGATGATTGAGAACAATCCATGACACTGGCAGATCTCAGCTTTGCAAAGGGGGCAGTGCATGCTATAAATTCTGCAGGGTGCCCAAACTTTGGCAGATGCCATTTTTTTGTTTTCTGTAATTATGAAAGTGTAAATAATGGAAATAAAATCTAACTTTTTTTGACATATTATAAGAATGTCTAATATTGTAATTTGATGCCTTTTGGAAATGTTTCCATCTTTCCTTGGCTTCGTTATGCACATTAATACAATTTTTTACCTGGGGTGCCCAAACTTTCGATCCCCACTGTACATGAAACAATAGGGAAAAGCCCTGACTAAAAAAGTTCACAGTCTAAAAGTGAGAGATACAAAATGAGAAACAAACTGGCAAACATACTGTTAAACCCTGAAAAATTATGTGTGGGTAACAATTTTGTGGTATAACTGTCTGAAAAGATGTGTTTTGAGGCTTAATTTAAAGGCTTGGAGTGTTGGTGCATATTTTATAACTCATGTAAAGAAGTTACATAGAAAGGGAGCCGAACAAGACCATTCCTGGAAAAAGTTGTGGATGAAAATAAATGTTTGCAAATAAACGCTATGGTTTACTGTTTAAATGGAGACTAAGGCAGAATTGTAAGAATAAAAAAAAAACTGTATAAAAATTTAGCTAAATTAGTCAAAGTCGAGTTTAATTTATGGTGCATGCACCAGTATTTTACAGATATCTAGCCAGATTCAGGTAGATGGGCGCATATTTATGCAGGCGTAGCACAGCTCCTGTGCGCTACGCCGACGAAACCAAGAGAGGCAAGTACAGTATTCATAAAGCACTTGCGTTGCGCCAGCGTAAAGTAAATTTGAAGGCGTAAGACGACGTAAGTGGGTGTGACCTTATGGAAATGATGGGCTGAGCGTGAAGCAGTGGCTTACGCCCGGCGTATCTTCAACGGAGCATGCACAGTGTCGTGGACATATGATCGCTTACCTGTCCACATGCTCACAACTATGCTGACCCAACTTCCTGGGATACACCAGCCCACCGGCTTAAATGCGCTCACTCCTGCCAGTAAGGGGTGTCACCCTGGGTCGTCGGGGAGAAGTGATCCCCACGACCATGTGAATGTGGTATGAATGGACGGCAACATAATTGTGGCCTTGGCGCGACGTTGCTGCTCCCAAGTCCTGCATGTTGGACTTGGGCTAATCCAATGTGATGTGGATGTGGTGTGTGTGATCTAGGGACCACAGTAGTGTGCATGCGTGCATTGTCCGTGTGCCATGATGAATGTGTGTGTTTAACGTGCAAAGAAGCGTTCCACAAGGACCCTCCTGACTGCTCTTCCCTCAGCAGACGGGGTTGCCTCAGTTAGGGGGGGACTATGTGGTTCGGGGGTCAGGTCATCACATATGTCAATCTGCAGGCCCTTTCTCATGGTGTAGTTGTGCAGCACACAACATGCACCAATGATCTGGCACACAAAGTTTGGGGAGTACAACAGGGTCCCCCCAGACTTATCTAGGCATCGGAAACGGGACTTCAGGAGGCCAAATGTGTGCTCCACCACTGCACGGGTGCGTATGTGTGCTTCATTGTATCTTCTCTCTCCTCTGGTTTGGGGATTCGGGAATGCAGTCATAAGATGGGGCCCAAGTGCATATGCCGAGTCACCTGGAAGGGAAAAGACAGGAGGATGTTAGCCGTGCATGTGCCGCTTGAGATGTCTGCATCATGGGGTCGGACAGTGATGCCTGACTCCCATGTCACTCACCAAGCAGCCAGCTGTCCCTGTACACATTCTGTTCGAATTCTGCTGGGATGTTGCTTTGACGGTATATGTAGCTGTCGTGGCTGGACCCTGGGTGTTTGGCACGGACATGCCATATGAGCTGATGGAATGCCAATGCTTACGATTGCGGTATATGTGCTCTGTGGCACAAGGGGGGGGCGTAGTGCCACACGTGTGCAATCAATGGCCCCTATGGTGCGTGGGAATCCTGCAATTCTGTTGAAATCCTGCATTACCTTCTGCCGCAGATGCTCATGGGTGGGTCTGATGATGTGGTGGGACATGTGTCTAAGGATTGTGGGGACAACCTGATGCACACATCTGCTCATGATGGATTGTGACATCCCAGCCACGACTCCATTTGTACGCTGAAAAGAACCACTGGCAAGGAAATGGAGTGTTGCCAGTACCTTGACCAGTGGCTGCACTGCATGTGAGCGGTGTGTCTTGCTGGTGATGTCATCATGCAGGGCTGTGGCAATTTCCAAGATGGCATCAGGGCTGAATCTGATGCGATACACCTCCGAATCCCCCATGCCAAAGACGTCCATGCGCGTTCGGTATATCCTCTCCAATGCCCTCCTACGTGCCGGTGGACACATTAGTAGTGCTAGGACCACGGCTGCCCCTGGCATGTTGGCATACAGATGTGTTGTCCTGCAAGTGGGGTTGCTCAGCTTGCTCAGCTCATCCGTAACAGTGATGCTGTAGCTGCTCTCCAGCTGACCTGTGCACGTCTGGTGCAGAGATAAACCAGCTTTTTGATGGAATAACTTTAGGCCGGACGTACAACTTACGCACACCGTGCGTAGCCTGTGCCGGGCGCACGTACATGCGTGAATTGCCGTATCTCCCTCATTTGCATATTTGAATAGGAAATCAATGGGAGCGCCAGATGCGTCCAGCGTAAATATGCGCCCACGATACGCCGGCGTAGGAAAGTTCCGTCAGTTGGAGGGAGCCTACTTTCAGGCGTATCTCGTTCTGTGGGTATGGCGCATAGGTACGACGGCGCATATATACACTTACACGGCGTATCTATAGATACGTTGGCGCAAGTCTTTCTGAATCTGGCTAATCATGTATAGGAAAGAAAATGCTTTTTCAATGCAAACACTTGTAAATAAATATGTTTACAAAGAATATAAGGAAATAAAACACATAAGCAGCACACTGAATAGATAAAAGGATTTAAATCTTCTCTAAAGTGATTTGTACTGCCAGGCAAAGAAGTGTGTGTATATGTGTAATATATGTATATATATATACACACATATATGCAGTATATACAATATGTAGTGTATGTGTATATATATATATATATATATATTTATATATATATATATATATATATATATATATATATATATATACATATACACTGCTCAAAAAATTAAAGGAACACTTTTGAATCAGAACTCCTGGGATATTGATCTGGTCAGTTAAGTAGCAGAGGGGGAGGGGTGTATACAGAGTGGGTTGTTAATTTAAATTAACAGCAAAGCACCTGAAACTGATTAACAAAAGGTGCACTAGATGGGCAACAATGAGACGACCTCCAAAACAGGAATGTTTTTTTAGGTGGAGGAGTCTGACATTTTTTTCCCTACTCATCTTCTCTGACTGTTTTCCACTAGTTTTGCATTTGGCTAGGGTCAGAGTCACTACTGGTAGCACGAAGCGATACTTGGACCCTATAAAGGTTGCACATGCAGACCAACTCCTCCAGGATGGCACATCAATACGTGTCATTGCCAGAAGGTTTGCCGTGTCTTCCAGCACAGTCTCAAGAGCATGGAGGAGATTCCAGGAGACAGGCAGTTACTCTGGGAGAGCTAGACAGAGCCGTAGAACATATTTTTACAAACTTTTTGTGTGAGCTGTACAGGCAGCTATAACTATAATTATGGTATTTGGAACTAACTGATAACTTTTAGAAAAAGCTTTCAGGGTGTCTCAACACGTCTCCTAAGGTCCAGGCAGTACTCGAGTACTGCTTGGACCTTAGAAGAAGGTAGATAGCCCCAAAAGCTTGTCCAGAAGGTTAAACTGTACTAATCTGTGCTGTTTCAAGTGCATTAATATGGCTACAATAAAAATATATAGAATTCCTCAAAATGTTTGTTCAATTGGCAATCTGGGAAATTTATGAAACATACTGTTAATGACACTTTACCATTAATCTGTTCTCTGACAGACTTAGTGGAAACATGTTAGCTTGAGAAAAAAAAACAATTACATTTGCAAGTTCTATTTTAACAGACTTCTTTTAACCATTATCGAATGTAGCAAAGCAAGGGAGACAAATGATACATAACAATGCCACTTCTTAAAGGGGACGTATATATATACACGTCCTTTTGCCCATCCATGCCATGCTGCAGACATATATCTGTGTGCGGTGGACAGCAAGCAGTTAAAGCTATATTGGTACATACTAGGGGAGTTGGAATTTAGAAAAAAAAGTGAATAACGGGGAACTTAGCCTTTAAAGTTTTCCAATGTCTGCTAAAGCTTCTTTAAAGTGATAGCCAACATTTGTAATAAGACCTATATTTAATATTCAAAGACTGGAGCCATAGATTGTTTTGAGAGCTTCAAGAAAGGTATTAAAAGCCTGATTAGCATTTACAAGCCATGATTAAATGATATCTAGGGGCCTTATAATCACTCGTTGAAAACAACCAACCCTCTGAAAGGTTTTTATTTTCATCCCTAGAACTCATCACATCACCGAAAGTGACGTCCCCCACTATTCGAAGATAGCTCATATTTTACGATCCTTAAGGGGCCAAAATCTACATATAATTTATACTTTTAATTGTGTGCATCAATATTAGTGCACACTAAAACATGAGTTTTTTTTTATTAGGGTTTTAATAAAATTTGAAAGCCTTTTGTGTTACCTTTTGCCCTATAATGGTTCCTTTTTTGTTCCTTTGTGTACCTTGCTACAACAATACAAGGAGTGGATCTATAAAGCAAGTTGGTCATCTGGGCCTCATTCTAGCGGTGGATTGAAGGAAAGACAGCCAGGATATGAGTTGGTCCCAACTCTAAAAAGACAATGCGCTTCTCCCTCTAGGTCTATATATTGAGGTGAGCTGCTACTTCTCATGTGGTGGAATATTTGGCAGTTATTGCACATTATTACTGAATGCGATTTAAAGTAGAAGTGTATCCAAAAAATAAAGAACTTGACACACACATTTATATGAACTGCTGTGTTGATATAAAGAACATATGTTAATATATATACAGTATAAAGAACACATATGTTTACCGCTATATGAACTGCTTATTTGATATTAAGGACTTTTTCTAATATCACAGCACTATAAAGGATTACAGGAGAGTGACACCACTGTTGCATTACATTTATTTGCATTAGTTATTTGAGTTAAATTATTTTTCATGTGCTATATATTAATGGTAATGGTTAATGGTCAATGAAGCATTATTTATGGATAGTCACTAGTATTTGTACACCCATAGAGGATGACACCATTATTGCTAATATTCAGTTTACACTTGGAGGGTGAAATCATTATTTTTTCTTTTTTTTTTCTTTATTGCACTTTTTGGTTTTGAAAGTTTATTTATCAGTACACCATTGAAGAGAATTTACAACATCTAGGTATGGAGGGTGTCAACATCACTTGTTTTCATTTGCAATATTATTTATAGGACTGGTAGCACTGCATTTTTTTCTTTATCTAACACTCAAACACTGTACTAAAGAGGAGAATGTCCACATATTTTCTAGTAAGCTTGTCTGGAGGATTAGAATACATATATCACATTACAAGGGTTTTATTTTATTTTTGGGCAGTGTTATAAAAAAACACCTTTACTGCACATTTTTCATATGACAGCTTTCCATATGGAAAATTATGCAACCACAAAAATATGTTTATCAATTTGCTTCAGTGTTCTTCAACAGGATAAAAAGGATGTTATTTAGTGCTATTCTATGCTGAAAGCAGGTTTTGATCATAAAAATCTGACACGTGAGATGTAAAGGTCAGGACACATCAGGAAGCCAGAAGTTCATTAAACTTAAACATAAAGCTGTAACTGTGGTGTCATTGTATTTCTGACCGCACTTCAGCAATCAATCATTCTGAAAATACTGCTCTCCAGCTTTCTCCATGCCTGAGCTGCTAAGACACTGACAGGCTGTGAGTCTGTTTCCGTATAGGATGCATGATTTAGTTGATGCACGGACTGTGCTGTTATACCTAATGAGGGTGAATGAAAATTATGTTAATAATGGCTTCACCCAGCTAAGGAAAAAAGGGTCAAGAAAGACATTTTAATAAATTGGTCCTTGTATGCATGTAATGCTAATGTGGTATCTTTGGACTGCCACACTTGAACACCAGATGCTTTGGTATTAAAACAGATGCCAAAAAGCTATACACAAGCTTTATCACACAAAGTAAACCAAATTATTTAATTACTTTTTTTTCTGACTAATATAGTTAAAGTAAGGTAGAGACTAGGGTTGTCCAGATACCGATACTAGTATCGGTATCGGGACCGATACCGAGTATTTGCGGGAGTACTTGTACTCGCGCAAATGCTCCCGATACCTGAATAGAATACCCTATACTATCCCCCACCCTATCACAAGCATTGGTATTATGGGATTCACTTAAAAGCAATCCACTCTTAATTTCTAGAGGCAAACCTTTGTCAAGTATCTTTCTCGACCCATCTTTCTGCCCCAAAACGGAAGTGGACTCCTTCAAATGGTGGCTTGATAGGGGGGTGTACCGCATTGGTCGTTTCTTTCAACACACAGGTCCTCTTCCTGAGCAATTCCTTATAGACAACCTTTGCCCCCCCCCCTCTGAAAGATCCAGATTACACCAAATACATACCTTTGCTCAGAAACTTTGGAACGATAAAACAATTTCTGGCCTTTTGACCCCATATGAACACAAATGCGAACAAGCTCAGAATAGGAAAGGTATTATCTCTATCATCTACAAATCTCTTGCATCAAATAACATAAAATTACCTCATATGCTAGCTTGGGAAAGAGAGCTTCAAGAGGACTGGGACTTGGTGGACTGGCAAAAAAACTACTCTAGATCTCTTAAGGGTTTTAAGAGTCCATCCCTCATTGAAGCTAATATAAAAATTTTCACTAGATGGTACTTGGTCCCATTCAAATTGGCCACCATGTATCCGTCATCCTCACCACTATGCTTTAGAGGTTGTCAAGGAATAGGCACCATGATCCATACTTGGTGGGAGTGCCCTAGGATACGGGAATTCTGGAACAGGGTATTCCAGATTATCAGGAGAGTTACCGGTTGTAACCTCCATCAATCTCCTGCAATAGCCTTATTGAATGGACTAATACCACAGAGTTCCAAGGCCATTAGACAGCTGATTCTATTTATACTGACTGGCGCCAGAATCACTTTAGCGGCTGCATGGAAGAAACCGTCTGTTTCCATTTTACACATGAAGAGAAAGGTTACATGGATTATGGAACAGGAAAAAAGAATTAACTATATGTTAGATACCTCTACCTAGTTCACTGAAATTTGGGAACCTTGGTTGATTTACATGGGAATCTCCCACAACATGTAAGTTTAGTTTTGGCTCTGGACTCAGACTGATGTAATCCTATGGCAGGTAGGCCCACCCTCCCTTTCCCTTTCCTCTCCTTCCTCTTTCCTCCTTCTCCCCCTCTCTTTTCTTTATTCTTATTTTTTCTCTTGAACAGGAGATATTCATTACATATCATATTCTCCACTGGTCTCAGCCTAGTGCTGATTTAGTTTAACTGGATGTATGTATTAAATTCCTTGTCTGCTTTTAGGTTTATAAGTTAAGAGTTGATTGAGAGATGTTTCTCTGGACAACATTTGGATCCAATTTTTTTGTCATCAAGGGGGGGCTGGGTGTGGGGGGCTGCCCCCACTCCTCGACACAGATTGCTCCCGGTGGGGGTGCCGGGGGGAGGGGATGTCCCCGGAAACCTATCCTCTCCACGGTTCGGTATGATTTATTCCTTACATATATTTTAGTTTTATGATCTCAGCTTATAATAAAAGTTTTATAGATTGCTTAGTAAACAGGGAATTTTAGCCCTAAAATGTTGTCGCTACCTCTACTGATTCCCATCCCTCCTGATTATACACGTTTACACTCCCATGTTAAACTTACCAGGTATATAGTTGGGACATTGGGGGGGGGGGAGGGAGGAGAGGGGGAAATCTAGTTAAGAAATGTAATCTATTGTTTACTACTATAATTGTCAACACGATGTTTCCTGATGCATTTATTGTATTACGTTTGTTACTCTGTATGCTCTTTATTTTATTATAATAAACTTAAATTTAAATGAAAAAAAAAGAATACTTTTTTTGTATTTATCAACATGTTATGTGAAAATTCTTTGAGTTTTTTACTACTGCGTGACAAGAAAATAAAACATTTTTATTCATTTTTACTCATTTTTATTCTTTTATAATGTCTTGAGTTAGAGTTCTTCATAATTCTAAAGAAAATATCCTTAGTCTGTATTGTGGTTTGAAAACTGTCACATGACATTTAAAAAAAGTATCGGTATTCGGTATCGGCAAGTACATGAAAAAAAGTATCGGTACTTGTACTCGGTCCTAAAAAAGTGGTATCGGGACAACCCTAGTAGAGACGTTGCATTTTTCTGCTTTGTTTGTTCCAATTAATTATATTTGAATATACCATATATCTGGTGAGGCAGGCTATAATAGTTTTTGAATAATAACTGAAAGATCTGTAATTGACCATTAGGGTCATAGACAAAAGCATTCTTCTGTGGTTCTTATGACAGTTTCTCCAAGTCATTGCTGATTCTGTCACTAAGGCACTAAATTAAAGCGGTTGTAAAGGCATTTTTTATTAATAACAACCATGTCTATACTTACCTGCTCTGTGCAATAGAATTGCGTCCCCAATCCTCCTTTTCTTGGGTCTCCCGTCTGCGTTCCAGGCTCCTTCTCTCTTGCTGGTGCCCCAATAGGAAACTGATTCCAATGAGGCACCTGTCCATTGACAGACAGCTGGACTCGGCCCTACACCCAGTTCCCTCGTCACTGTAGCTGATTGACAGCAGCGGGAGCAAATGGCTCCCACTGCTATCAATCTGCCCAATGAGAAGGAAGACAGTGATGAGAGCCACTGCACATGCTGCTGGATTGGATTGGGCTCAGGTAAAAATAAGGGGGAGCTGGAGGGATCCTACAGCAGAGAAAGTGTTTTACCTTAATGCCTTTAAAACCTTAAGGCTTTAGAACCACTTTAAGACAATGTGTACAGGTATATAATCCAAAGGAAAATGTAAACTAATCATTTAACTTGTCAACGACTGAAGTAAAAACTGTTTCATACCTAGAGTTTGATTCACTTCTGAACCATACCAGGCCACCTGCCCTCAACATGTTGGTGGGGACAAGGGCCTCTTTCCGACAACCCTAGGTTGTGGTTGTGGGGGTCTGCGGGCAGGGGGCTTATCAGAATATGGGTGCCCCCTTTAACAAGGGGGCACCCAGATCTCATCCCACCACTTGAATGAGTATGGGTGTCACAGTACCCCTACCCATTCACCAAACAAAATGTCAAAAATAAATAAAAATACTCACACAGTTTTTCACAATTCATTTATGAAATATAAAAAAAAACAATTTCCCCTGATGTAGATCCATCGTCAATCATGACGCATGCTGCCACCGCCAGACCTGAAAAAATAAAAAAAGACCCACCCACGACAAATGGCTGCCCCGCAATCTGACAGTTTTTACATAGGTAAGGGGTGGAGCCACCTGGTAATGTCACCTTTATTTTTTTAAGAACTGTCAAATGGCTGAGAAGCTCCCCTTCCCAAAACACCCCCCATGTTAAGGGCATGTGACCTGGTATGATTCAGGAGGGGGTGGCCGATTGCTCGTACCCCCTCTCCTGACCTTCCAGGCTGCATGCTTGGAAAAGGGGTCTGGGTGGATTTTGGGGGGGGGGACCCCATGCCATTTTTATTTAAACATTTTACATGGGGTTCCCTTTAAAATCCATACCAGACCATTTAAACATGCAATGACAGACAGTAATTTATGTTCTGGTTTCCTATCACATTTCATGAGGTCCTTATATGTCAGGGCAGTACATTGTAACAATTCCAGAGAACGCTAGAGGCAAATTGAAAACGAAATGTAACCAATGTTTACATTGGAAATACAAGGAAGAAGAGCCTAGTCCAAATACTAAAATGGTCAAAGGCTAAAGTTTTAGAGGCATTATAGTTTAATCAGGCAGATGCACCAGATGCACCAGACATGGCTATATAGTAATAACCACAAACACGTAAACGACATCCAGATGTAGGAGGGCAGAAACAAACCCTCACAAACTAACCTTGACATGGAAGATCCATCAGATTTGAATAAAGGTCAAACATACATCAGACCTGTGACAAAAAGACTGTGCTACTTTAAAAAAAATGTTAAACATACTATAGATTTTAGAGTTAAAGTAGTTGTTAACTTAAAGAGGTGGTTCACCCTAAATATAATCTCTCCCATGTGATCCAGCATACTGGCGTCAGCGCCAGTATGCTGTTTTTTTTTTTTTTTTTATCCCCCACTTACTGTGTAATCTTCAATTTTAATTTCTTTCCCCCGTGGTGGATGGCGCCAGTATAGCGCGTCACATCTTACGAAAATACCCGATTTAGGACTCGGGTAATCTCGGCGAAATGCGGCGCCTGCGCACAGACATAGGAGCTGACTGCGCAGGCGCCGTATTTCTCTGAGTCCTACGGCTATGGCGCGTCACGCCCCCAGAAAAAAGCCGGAATAGGACTCGGAGAAATACGGCGCCTGCGCAGTCAGCTCCTATGTCTGTGCGCAGGCGCCGCATTGCGTCGAGAATACCCGAGTCCTAAATCGGGTATTTTTGTAAGATGTGACGGGCTGTATAGGCGCAATCCACCGCGGGGGAAAGAAATTAAAATGAAAGATTAAACAGTAAGTGGGGGATTTAAAAAAAAAAACAGCATACTGGCGCTGACGCCAGTATGCTGGATCACATGAGAAAGACTATATTTAGGGTGAACCTCCTCCGGGGAAAAAAGAGCAGCTCAGTACTGACTATGGAAGGTAGACACTGTGTACAAACTACAAAAAACAAACAGGTAGGGGCAAGCACCTAGTACATTAGCAAACATTTAATGTATCATTTAAAAACTTGTAAAGATGGATACTCACAAAAATACAACTTGTAAAAGCCAATAAACCACAAGCTACCAAACAGCAGTGGTTCTCAACCCCTGTCCTCAGGCCCCACTAACAAGCCAAGTTTGAAAGATAACTGAAATACATCGCAGGTGATATAATTTGCTGCTCAGTGATGGCAGTATTCTAGTCTGCATCTCCCCAAGGTAATACTTAAAATTGGGCCTATTAGTGGGTCCTGAGGACAAGAGATGAGAACCCCTGTAATACAGTGAAGGATGCGTTGAGCTAAGCTAAGCACTAAAGAAGGGGGTGCTTTCCAAAATAAGTCAACTTGCCAGCACAGAATATTTGAGTATGCATATCCTGCACTGTTTGGCATTTTGTGGTTTATTATCCTTTTTTACTAGTTTTTATCTCTCAAATACATTTTTGGTAATGCACTTCCTGTTTGTATTGTTTTATTGTTTGACTTTGTATTTCCCTGTCCAAGGAGTGCTGCATCTGCCAAGTATTTGGATTTTTTAATTTATAGTCCTATCCAACTATGGGGAAAAACTCCCGGGGAATCAAGGATGGAAAAAGACCTGGGGATCCTAGTAGAAGACAGACTGAGCAAAAGCATTCCAACATAAAGCTGCAGCTACCAAAGCTGGTGTCATGAATTCTGCAGTAATGTTTCATGTCCTGACTGCTTACCTCTCATGTCTGTGTATCAGCTTAAGGGGCCATGCTCTCACATGTGTGTTTTAGTAATATTCTCTCAGTATGGCTTCACCCCAGCCTCTAACAGGAAAGACTAGCTAACCCCACGCACTGTAAACCAGCCACACCCGAGCAACAATTGTGTGAAGGCTTCCCTTGGTGATTCTTGCAGTGTGCGCTAAGTTTGCTATAAGTTTGAGTCCTGAACATACCTGTCTGCTTGTTGCCCTGACCTTCATCTCATTCTCCTGACCATCCCTGTCTGCTTGTTGCCCCGATATTTGGCTTTTCTTCCTTACTATTCCTTGTTGCCCTGGACTTTTGATTCCTTTCCATCCATTAGAGCCAGCCGTGAGCATGAGCTAGGAGACCATAGGGACTGCGACCTGGAATCAGCTGCAGACAAGTTCATCCTTACCATCAGAGGCCCTTGTGAAAACCTGATGTCTCTTAGACTCTGTGCCCTAGGGAATCTTATGCTCTAGCTCCCTGTCCAGGACTGTGGCTGTGATCCTGAGTAGCTGCTTCTCAGAACTATCGACCCTCAGTAGTCGTTGGGTCCACAACGTCTGCAGTGCGCTCCTAATCACTTGGTCCCACAAGTGACCTGACAGTTTGCTCAGGCCATGGACCCAGCTGATGTGCCTCTACCCACTGATGATCATCTGCAGGGCATAGTCCTCAGATTCAAGACCCAGGGATCTAATCAGACCCAGGTAATGCGATTCCTTAAGGATTTGGCCTCCCGCTTTGAAAAGCTTCAAGCCTCACGCTGGTTCAAAAACCTCAATCCCAATCTGCTGTGGTACCTTTTCTGGTCACAACCACAGCCACAAATTCTTTGCATTTACCAGCTCCATCACGCTACTCTGGGGACTCCAAGGCCTGCAGCGGGTTCCTTAGCCAGTGCACCATTCATTTTAAACTCCAGCCCCAAAACTTAACATCTGATTGGGCAGAGGTAACCTATATTATTTCCCTCCTGTCTGGTGATGCTTTAGCCTCGACTGAATCTCTGTTGGAAAAGAATGATCCAGTGATTTTTAGCCTGTCTAACTTCTTAAAACTCTTTCAGAATATTTTCGAGGAACTGGGTTGTGTCTCTTCAGTGGACAGAGCCATTTTTCACCTCTGCCAAGAGTCTGCTTCAGTGGAACAGTATGCTCTTCATTTTCGTATAATAACTTCTGAGCTGAGCTGGAATAATGAGTTTTTTACAATTCCTCTCTGACAGAGTGAAGGATGAATTAGCAGGGAGAACCATCCCCACTCACCTGGACGATGTCACCTCCTTGTGTAACCAGATCGATATTCATTTCCAGGAGAGGACTCTAGAAAAAAAATGCCAGCACTCCTTGGTCCTTAGTCAGCATGAGCTCCCCTCTCTTCAACCCATGCAGCTGGGCCGGACCAGGCTATCTCCAGAGGAACATGCTAGGTGCAGAACTCTGGGCCTGTGTCTCAATTGAGGGGTTAAAGGTAATTTTTGTGACACCTGCTCACTTCATCTGGGTAATGTTCAGGTCTAATACATCTGGAAGGTGAAGCATTGGATCCAGAAATATCACCTTTACCTTCTCGTCTCCTTCTTTCTGTGTTCCTCCATGTTGGCACTTCCTCTCATTTGATCTCAACATATCTGGATTCCGGAGCCGCTGACAATTTTATGGACTGGTAAAGCTGATACACAGTTCATATGTGTTTCACAACAATAAGTGTGACTGATGACACTTTAATTCCAGGGGGCCTATCGTCTTTCAGACCTTCCCTATTAAGATGTTGATAGAGGAACCCCACCAGGAGTGGATATCCTTCCTTATCCTACATAAGGCCTCAACCCCAGTCATATTGAGCCTTCCTTGGTTACAGCTCCATTCTCCACACATTGACTGGACTTCTGGGCAGATCCTGGCTTGGGGTTCTCCTTGTTTCTCGTCCTCTCCCTACTTTGGTTCCTCTTACGAGACGAGGCCTCCTAAGAGGGGGTACTGTCATGAATTTACAGTAATGTTTCATGCCCTGACTGTGTGCTTACCTCTCTGGTCTGTGTATCAGCTTTAAGGACCATGCTCTCACACCCGTGTGATAAAGTAATCTTCTCTCAGCATGGCTCCACCCCAGCCTCTAACAGGAAACACTATTTAACCTTGCACTGCAAGCCAGCCTTGCCCAAGCAACAATTGTTTGAAGGCTTCCCTGGGTGATTCTTGCCCTGTTCTCTACGTTTTGATTCATATGTACTGACTTTGGTTTGTTCTCCTGATTATACCTGTCTGCTTGTTTCCCTGACCTTAGGCTCTTTCTTCTAACCATCCATGTCTGCTTGTTGCTTCGACCTTTGGCTTGTCCTCCTTACTATTCCTTGTTGCCCTGTACTGCTGCTTCCTCTCCATCCACCATAGCCAGCCATGAGCGTGAACTGGGAGACCTGGAGTCAGCTGCAGACCATTTTATCCCCACCATCAGAGGCCCTGGAGAAAACCTGCTGGCTCTCAGACTGTGTGATCTGGGAAATATTATGCTCTAGCTCACTGCCCAGAACTGTGACCCTGTGTAGCTGCTTTTCAGAACCATCAACCCTCAACAGTCAGCCATATGGTCCACAACCTCTGCCGTGCGCTCCTAGTTACTTGGCCCTGCAGATAACCTGACAGCCAGCAGAATATTAGCATGCATAAAAAAGGGGATTTAGTCAAGATAAAACTATAATCCTGACACTTTATGAAACTCTGGTTAGGCCACATCTGGAGTAATCCGTCCAGCTCCGGTTACCAATTCTCAAAAGAGATGTGCTGGAGCTGGAGAAAGTTCAAAGAAGGGCAATGAAATTAATAAGGACACGGAGGACTTCAATTACGAGGAACGACTACAAGCACAACATTTTTTCTCACTGGAGAAGAGACACTTGGGAAGGGACATGATCGCAATTTACAAATATCTCAATGGTGATCTCAGCTAAGGAAAAAACGTTTCCGTCTCAAGGAATGTAAGAGGATACGGGGCCACACAATGAGATTGGAGGAGAAGCGGTTTAACCCTAAGCTGTGTGGGGTTTTTTCACTGTCTGCAAGATAAGGATGTGGAAATCTCTTCCACAATTGATGGTGTCAGTGGGGAGTATTAATATTTGTTAAGACTCTTGGATGTGCATCCTAAAGAACACAACATACAGGGATATGGGAAATAATTATTAACACTGACACATGTACACCTACACAGGTTGAACTGGATGGGTTATTGTCTTTATTCAACCTAACCTACCAAATGTAACTGTGGAGGACCTCCAAGCACTGGAAGTGACTGCTTATTTTGAGATAACGCTTCCTGGTAAAGTGCATAACGAAACAGCTGTCGAGGCACAACTAGGTCACGTGATTACGTCACTTCCGATCCCCCTGGTTCACTGCCGTCACAGGTGGAACGCACGCCAGGCATTTCCATAACGGAACTTTGTGTACTCAGCCATAGTAACTGCTATCCAGCCTCAGTGCCGGGTCCGAGGCACCTACAAATGTAAGCGGCCAATTGGCATGTTATTTGTATTTTAAACTTTTTTATTAAATGGGATTACACCAAGTTCGGTCTATCTTGTTATTTGCATATCCTGATTTGAGTCTGCCAGTGTTTGAGAAGCTCTGATCTCGTCTCTGCCATCAAATCCCTCTCTGCCATCATCCATTATAACAACAAGCACATTAGAGCTCTTTTTTAATTAAAAAGGTCAATGTGCTCTGGTAAGCTGCCATCTTTACCTTGAGCACTTTTGGGTGTCGTTTATTATTTGCAACTGTGGTGAAGGTGAATGTAGCAAGTCACTTATAGGTTTTGGATTGGTTCATTCAATGGATGTTTTTCAAGAAAACAAAATCGAGATTGTCACTATTGTGTTCTTGCACAATTTTTTTTTCAAGGAATTTATTAGGACTGGTTCAGTTCTGTTTTGTTTTGACAATTGCATTGCAAGCAGCATCATTTTATGGTTCTGGTCCCATTCAGTTGGGTTTAGAGTCAGTATATTAATTGGGTTTACACAGTGGTGTTCATATGTGTTTCACAACAATACCGTGGGGCCAGATTCTCATAAGAGATACGACGGTGTATCTCCAGATACACCGTCGTATCTCTGTTTTTGTCCCCGAGTATCTATGCGTCTGATTCACCTACACCGTCTGAATGCGTCTGAAGTCACCTACCCTGTCGGATCTTAGATGTAATTCTACACTGGCTGCTAGGTGGCGTCCCCGTCAATTTCAGCGTTGAATATGCAAATGAGCCTGATACACCGATTCTCAAAAGTTTTTGCGCCACTTCGCCGTAGTTTACGTTGTTTCCGTAAGAGTAAGGTTACCCCTGCTATATGAGGGGTAACCTTACATCAGTCCGCCGTATGCCATGTTAAGTATGGACTCGGGACAGCGTTGTGTTTTTCCGTCGTTTACGTAACTCGTTCGCAAATAGGCCTGTACGTTAATTACGTTGCTGTCGTAATCAATGTATTTGCGGCGTACTATGGAGCATGTGCAGTGGCCTACATTTAAGGCCGGCGCATGCACAGTTCGTTTGGCACGGGGGCGCTTAATTTAACTACAAGCCACCCCCTTTGATTTACGCGGCCTTACACCGGGCCATTTACACTACGCCGCCGCAAATTACGGAGCAAGTGCTTGGAGAATACGGCACTTGCTCCTGTAAGTTGCGGCGCCGTAGTGTAAATAGCTTACGCTACGCCGGCATCTACGAGAATCTGGCCCGTGATTTACAATTTACTAGTGCACTTTATCATTTAAAACTAATTTATCTGTTTTATTTTTTTCTTATAGGTTCACACACTATTTTTTAGCAATTCAGGTGGTGTGGGCAGGCTGGTGTTTATATTAGTAATCATTTTTTTTTTTATTATACATTTTTTGAGTGCCCCCATTAATATATTACTATAAATTAATTGTTTTCAGCATGGATAATCTGCCATGTGTAGCGTGGTCAGTTTGCTCTCTGGGGGAAGGGTACAGGCAGGATCAACTAGGTATTACAGAATACCTGCAGGCACAAATAAAAAATACAAAAATTTACAATAACGTAAACTTCTTTTTTTTTTAGGTTTGCAAACACTTAGGCCTCGTACACACGATCAAATCTGTCTGCTGGAAACGGTCTGCTAGACCGTCCCAGCAGACAGATTCGATCGTGTGTATGGCCGAGCCGACGGATTTGGCCACCCGACAGATTTCAAAGCATGCTTTGAAATCTATCGGGTGGGAATCCGTCCGCCCGACATGTCTGCTGGTTAGTACACTTACCAGCAGACATGTCGTCCCGCACCGCCGCCGAATGGATTCGGCGCATGCGCGGAAGTGTTTTACTTCCTGGTGCGGTGACGTGGCGGCGTCAACGTCACCGCCACGTCACCGACACGTCAGCGCGCCGTCTGCTGGCGGGGATTTTGGTTTGCCCGTGTGTACACGCGAGCAAACCAAAATCCTATCAGACAGATTTGTTCAAATCGGTCAGTCCGACCGATTTGAACAAATAGATTGCCTCGTGTGTACGAGGCCTTAAAGAACAATTGATTTCTGATTGGTTGCCATGGCTTAATGAACCTTGCACATTATCCTTTTAGTGTTTTATGTAAAATCATGTAAATTTTGTTTGGTATTTGTAAAGCTCACAAAAGGCGAGTTCCATAGGTTTCAATAAAAAACTTCAAACGAGATACGGAAGTCAGCAAGTGTCTGCAAGTTTCCGGAATCAGTAATGAACTCCTTTGAGAAAGAATAATCACTAAGCGCTAATCGGCATCTTAAGCTGCGGTTGGCTAAAGCACAAAGACTAGTGAATCTCGCTATTGCACAGTGAGACCCGCTAGCCACAATAGCACAAACAGTGGGGAAATCTACTATGCACTTGGGTACTAGAACTTGCAATGTGTTAGCAATTCGATAAGATTGCTTAAACACTTTGTGAAATATTATTGAAAAGGATTATTTCTCTTTGATTCATATATCTATTTTAGAATATTATCTTCCTGAATTACTAAGATTGCTATTGTATTGGACCAAAATGAAAAGAACATACATTTATATTATAATTTGAAATAAACTAATTTTATGTTTGACAGAAAGTTGCTGTACAAGACGTAGAACAAGGTAGATGTAAGGAAACTTTGTAGGAGTTGGGCTCTTTTTTTTTATATCAGTAATTACATGAAACAATTATAATCTGACACTTGAACAAATAGTTCTCTGAGGCAAGCAGAGATAATAATAAAGCTGAGATTTCCTATGGATTTTAGTATTATGGATGTTTAATTGTTCTGAGGGCTTTTATCTTAACAGCACTAATAACTAGTACTGGAAAGTCAGAGGTATGGTTTCACATAACTTCATTCATTTCATCTGCAATCAAATAAGAAAATGATCTGTGCTGTAGTCTAATCTATCTTCAAAGCAAGATATTGGCAATTTTTAAAGAACAGCATGAGGAAAGTTACAGCTATGAGAGGCAAAAAAAAAAAAAATCTCATCCTGGCAAGGTACACAATTCGAGTTCAATGTGTGAAGCCAAATATAACTATTCTGCCAAAATATTTCCAAGGCTCTTGATGAGGAATTAATGTGACTAAATATGAATCTATGGATTTTGACTACAGATCTATATCACATCCAGTACTTCAAATGCCAAAAGCAAGTTGCACTTGAGTTATTTACTTAATATGCTAAATAAGATGTAATCTGAACTACATTTTAAGTGTTTTCCAAAATGCAACTTTTTGTATAATTTTTTTCTAACTTTTTAAAATGTATTTTTAATGCTCTTGTATGCCTGAGTGATTTTTAAGCACATTTTTTCTTTCAGGGCCAGGTATCCAATCTGTTGCATAGCAAGGAAATACTAAACAGGGGCAATGAGGCAGATTCTGAGACAGGTTTACAATAATTTTGCAGCTTCAATCATAAATTCCTTACACAAACACTCTATATAGTAGTGACAGGCACTCGTTTTATGTGAGTGTGATTATTTATTACTGAAATTTTTATTAAAATTTAAAGTGTCACTAAACCCACATCATAAAAAACTATCAATACATTACATGCTGTTCATACTCACTCAGTCGCTGTGATATTCATTTGTAGACATGTGCATTTGTTTTCGTTAGAATCCATTTCCTTCTGAAAATCGGGTATTTTCGTTATCGTTTTAACAAACAAAAACGAAAGCGCAAGAAACGAAAACCGAAAGATCCCACATTTTCGTTCAGATCCGACGATTTTCGATGCTTTGTCGAATTTTCGTCGTTCAATTTGACAAAGCATCGAAAATCGTCGTTCTGAATACAGTGAATAGGTAGAAAGTGAATACAGTGAATATAGGTAGGAATTGAACGACAAAAATTTGACAAAGCATCGAAAATCATCGAATTTTCGTCGTTCAATTTTTACCTATTCACTGTATTCAGAACGACGATTTTCGATGCTTTGTCGAATTGAACGACGAAAATTCGACAAAGCATCGAAAATTGTCGTTTTCGGACGAAAACTTTCTCGACGAAAACAAAATAAATCAAAACGATTTTCGGGAGTAACAAAATAAATGTATTTTCTGGACGAAAACTAAATTACGAAACAAAATATTTCAGTCTGCACATGTCTATTCATTTGATCCTACTGCTCTCTATCTCCACCTTCTTTTTATGTCCTCAATTCAGCTAGGGATGCTGCAGCTGTTGAGGCAACTCTGCACATGCTCAGTTTTCAGTGAGATTCTATACTAAGCATTACCTCCCTATAACATCAGAGCAGCCTATGTGACTATAGAGGCACACACTATGGGCCAGATTCAGGTAGAGTTAGGCTGGAGTATCAGTGATACTCCAGCCTAACTGTCACTTTGAGCCGGCGTTTTTGTTTTCTGTAACCAGAAAACAAGAAACGCCGGGTTGGAGTTCCTATACGAGCGGCGTAATTGTATTACGCCGTCGTATCGGAACTTAAATTTTAAAAATGGCGCGCGGGGCGTTCCTGCTGATTAACGCCGAGAATATGTTAATCAGTGGGAATCGGAAATTCACGATCGTATTCGGGCGCGACGCAGTGACTTTCCGACGTTTCCGTAAGAGATACGCGGCGTAAAGAAAAAGCAGCCCCCTAGTGGAGTATCCTATGTTAAGTATGGCCGTCGTCATCGCGTCGCAAAAAAAAAATTTGAGTCGTTTGCGTAAAACGTCCGTGAATGGAGATTGACGTCATTGACGTTCCCTGAAAGAATTTGGAGCATGCGCACTGACAGTCGACGCATGCGCAGTACGTTCGCCGCGGGATCGCGCATAGTTAACATAATACACGCCCCCTACCCGCCCAATTTGAATTCCGCCGGCTCATTTTCGCTACGCCGCCGCAACTTTAGGAGCAAGTGCTTTGTGAATAACAGTACTTGCTCCTAAAGTTACGGCGGAGTAACGTAAATGAGAAACGTTACTCCAAAGTAAAAAAGCGCCCATCTACCTGAATCTGGCCCATTGATGTATACAGAGTGGAAAATGACAGCCCACTTCCTCCCTCCTCCTCCATGTCCACTAACCAGCTAAACACAATGGGGGTGGGATATTACATCTTGATTCAACTGACTGAAGGGGTGTGACACAGCCTGTGACTGACAGAAACCCACCAACATCATGTTATTGCCAAAGAATAATAAAGATTTAATTTAAAATATATATTTGAATGCCAATATAAAGAGGAAGTCAAATGCTGCCTTTTTTTGGCTTTCCCTGACCTGCAAAGTAAAGGCATAATGTGCTAGTTTGCATCGCATGCTAGAAAATTATGTGAAACTTACCTGCAAACACCGCTGAAGGCCACATCCATCTTTGCCCGTCTTCTCTTGCGGATCTGCGGACTTCAGCTGTGTGACTGGCTGGGGCTATGTGATGTCACTCATGCGTATGGGAGCTGTCGGTCACAGCACAGGGCTCTGAAGAAACGGCACAAGTGGCCATTCCTTCAGGGGGCATGTGCCGATGATGTCATTGGCTGCATATGCAGTAAATATCTCCTAAACAGTACACATTTAGGAGATATTTACAGTACCTACATGTAGGCCTATATATCTTTTTATTTGAAGCCTTATTATAGGCTTACCTATAGATACAAACAAAAGATGGAAGTTTACTTCCACTTTAAAACAGTTAATTAATTGTATTTATTTATTTTTACTCTGTATTCCAAAGGCTTTTTTTAATATGTGATCAGCAGCAGAGGACTAGATGCTCCTCCTGCCTATGTTTCCTTACAGACAGGTTGGTGAAGATCTGGGTCATGTGACAGCTGTATGTTAATTAGGTACTTAGATGTTTTGTTTTTTTCAATAAAAATAATTAGTGCCATCATCCACAAACAGAAACAGAAAAGATGATGTAAACTAAATAGTGTGTTTAGTATCACTTTAACCACATGCTGACCTGCCGCCGTCGTTATACAGTGGCAGATCGGCCACATGCACGAGATGCATAACAGGAATGTATGTAAACACACACATCCCTGTTCTGTTCTGTGAGGAAAGACAGATTATGAGTTCCTAATAGCTAGGAACCACGATCTTTAATTTCCTCTTGGTCAGTTCCAAACCCCTAGCGTTAGAAGCACACTAGGGAACACAATTAACCCCTTGCTCGTCCCCCAGTGTTAACCCCTTCCCCGCCAGTGACATTTTTACAGTAATCAGTGCATTTTTATAGCACTGATCGCTGTATAAATGCCAATGGTCCAAAAAATGTGTCAAAAGTGTCTGATGTGCTCGCCATAATTTCGCAGTCCCGATAAAAATTGCAGATTGCCGCCATTACTAGTTTTGCGATTTTTATTACAAAAAATATGTACAAAAATACATATCAGCCTAAACTGAGAAAAAAATAGCTTAAAAAAAAAAAAAGGGGGATATGTATTATAGCAAAAAGTACTCATATTGTGTTTTTTCAAAATTGTCACATAAAAATTGCAGAGATGATCTAATACCATCAAACAAAAGCTCTATTTGTAGGAAAAAAAGTCAGTTAAAGCGACGCAGTGCCGAATCACAAAAAATGGCCCAGTGATTGGGCAGTCAATTCTTCCGGGGGGCACTATTGCACTAAGAACCTTGTGAATGTCCTGCAAGAGCCCAAAAGAGCAGCTGTGTGGATGAACACACCAGGAAGGGTGTGAATACAAGAAAAAACATTCAGCAAAACCACAATTGAAAGCGCTGATCAGGACAGTCTTGAAAGGACAAACAGTCAAATAATTAAAACGTTCAATGAGATAAAAACATGTGTTGATTTAATAATAACATAAGATTAGATAAAAAATTCATGACCTGAAGAAAGGCCACGCCCCTATATGCGTAGTCAAGATGACAGCTATCTTCTCTTTCTACTCTCCCTAGCTTGCTCTCCACCTGTTGTGCGCCAAGCTTCGTTTTGGACCTGTGTTCCTCGATCGTATGATGTCACGTTAAGGTGTTCCTGTCCACTTGCTCCGGTCGTTGGTTGCTCTGGCTGCCTCTCGGTCCCCTCTTTGTTTCCTGCTTGCCACATGATTCCGCCCCACATCGTTGGGGATCTCATCGAGGCTACACATCCAGCGCTGCACATGCTGGCTTCCCTCTTCCTAGTGACATTGAGGAACACATGAAGGTTTTGCCATAGCAGCACTGCCCCACCATGCCAGTCCACCACCGACTGTTACTTAAGGTACTGTCACAGTGAGGAGCACGCTTTGCAGTTGTTCCATCTATACAAGGAGATGTGATGAGAAGTAGTGGATATAGTGAAGCAAAGAGTATGTTTTAAATTGTGGCTGGAGGAATACACAATCAGTGGTGAAGTGAATAAGAACACTTTGAAAGTCTCTTTGATGTTTATAAATTGTATTAATAAGACAGTCCATACATTATACTTTTTTTGTTCAACCAGCGGGTTGAATGAAAAAAAAAAGGGCCAATTTCTCCATCCACAAATTTTAGGTGAATAGGGGCATCACTCCTGCAGCGCTATTGTGTTCTTCTGGCTGGGAGACTTCCCCATCAGCAGAATAGAATGATCACTGGTGGCAGCTATAGCAGGCAGAACTTTTCATTCAGGAAAAAACAGACAAGCTGGTTGCACAGAAGTCGATTGATAGATCAACTTGTGTACAACCAGCTATCCCATACATGGATCAAAATTTGTCTGATCCCTTCTAAACTGGCAGAATTGTAATCCATGTATGGCCAGCTGTAGGGTAAAGATTTTTTTAAATACTATTTTGTAAGCTAAATTACATCACATTTATGTTTATTTTGCACTGTTAAAATCGAGAGCACCACATATACAAAAATGTTGCGTAGATTTTGTGAGGTGAAAATAAAACTGATTTGGATCTAATTTGGTCAAACCTGTCATCAAACAAGTATAGGAGTTACCTATTTTGACCATCTTTTGAGCATACTAGATGAGTGACTAGTGTGTGGACCCTATGGATTCAATACTTTAAGTCATTAACCAAGAGCAAATGTGTAGAATAGGATAAAGTCATATGTTCTGGTCCTTCTTGCATTTCCAGAAGGAGGAGTCAGTAATGGCAGCCTCCATGATTCTTTAATGACAGATTTAATTTAAAACCAATGGGAGATTACTGTAAATGTGTGAATGGGTTCTTTAACTGAATGCCTCATTTTAATAGAGGCTACAAATAGCAAGAGATAAGTGGCAGTGCAGTTTGCTATTTTATTACAGGTGTTATCGTTGCCTGGTGCTTGCTTAGTGATTGTTACAGTTCATTAAGCTGTGTAGATTTATTAAATGTGCTATCATGCAGCACATGTCATAAGAGTCGCTATATAGACTATGTCTTGACTAAATGAAGAGCATATTTAGATGGGATTAGTGCTTGCTAGACTTATTAAAATATTTTAAAATAAGTAATACATTTCCACCTACTTTGTCAAATTCACCCTGATCCACTCAGCACCCATATCAGGGGTTAGGAAGGTCAATATAAAACTGATATTTACAGCATTAACTGGTGTAGAATTTATATTTAATTCATATCCTAACTTAGTTCTTTGTTTTACAAGCTTATACAGAACATTTCATAGATGACCATGGACTCCAAGATCACTATGATAAAGCTAAAGAAACAGCAAAAAAACACCCTTTCTGGCATATTCTCTCTCCTTAAAACTTCAGGTCTCTCTTACAAGAATGATCATCTGCTTGAATTAATTTACTTGTGTGTAAATTTTACGTTGAACTATTGATCTCTGAAAACAATAGGCTTTTTCAACACGTATCAAAGAAAAAGAGAAAGCATGTAAAAAGGAGAATAGAGCACCTCCTACTGACTGGTTGAAAATTGTTTACTTATGAAATACTTAATTTTGATGCTTTAGCACAATTAACTACTCATTATTTGTATGGCTGCTGATTTAATGTGATGTAAAATAAATATTAAAATAAAATAAATCATTTTGGAAGAGTTACTGTAGTTGACAGGTTCTGGGAGCTGGAAAAGGAGTTTCCTAAGCAGTTAGTAAGAGAATAAGGCCCAGATTCACAAAGCACTTATGCCGACGTAAGTGCAAATTTGCAGCGATAAGTGCAAATGTGCGCCGGCATATGTGTGCGCCAGACCCACAAATAAACATACGCCTAAAAACTGGCCACCCTACGCTGACTTAGCTTACATACGCCGGCGTAGCATGAGTGCACTTTTCGTTTGGACGCATGTTGCTGCTCCCATTGATTAGGCATTCAAACATGCAAATGAGGGAAATACGGCGATCCACGAACACATGCTACGTGAGGTGCGCGTAAGTTGTACGTTCGGCGTAAAGTTATTCCCCATATATGAGGTGCAACCCGGCAACAGACATGCAAAGGTCTGCGCCAGAGAACACAAGCCGGCATATTGTGCATTGGAGGTGTGTCTGGCTGGGCGTACATTAAGTTCACGGCGTACGTGGTGATCCGGCGTAGCTTAGGCAGTTGTGCCAGCGTGGTTGTGAGCATGCACATAAGGGTGCTGTTTCATGCGTCCACTTCACAGCAACGTCACGGCGCATGTGCAGTTTGTGATACACCGGGCGTAAAACACTGCACCATGCTCAGACCATCATTTGCATGGGGTCACGCCCACTTCCACCTACGCCGGCCTGCGGCTTTGAAAAATATGCCACACTGACAGAGTTGGGAGCAATAGCTTGCTGAATGCAATGCTTGCCTCTCAGCGCTATGTTGGCGTAGCGTACGGCGTTTGCGCTACGGCGGCGTAATGTGCGCCCACTCTCTATGAATCTGGGCCAAAGTTCCCAGGGAGGGCCTCAGCCGGTCTTTTATAGGCAAATAATCAAGCAACTGCAGTAAGGAATTGTGGCATAACCATTTCGACTGTACAGTGTAGGCATGTGTAAATCAGAAGAATGACTGAACAAGATTATAAACCTGTTAAAGACTGTTCACTTTTAAAACCTGTCCTATATGTCATTCAATTATATATTGACCTGGAAATGGAAACATAATAAAACTTTATCATAATTGGACTTAAGCTGACTGAGGAATCAGCATACATTTTTGAAGTTAGGCAGCCAATACACGGTGCAAATTTGCACAATTCCCCCATCAGCACAGATAGTGCTGACAGGGGAATCAGCAATTGTCTTTTCCCGGTGGGGGGTGGGGGGAAGCCGTCCCCGGGAGAAGACAGTGATTATCGCAAGTAAGTCAAGCAGGCTGGTTGTACCCAAGTTGATCATTTGATCAACTTGTTACAATCAGCCTGCCAAATAACCATTTGAATCTTAGCCGAATCCTGCTGAACTGGCTGAGATTCGAACCATGTTTGGTCGGCCTTCGTTTTTTTTTGTCTCCTACATTCAGTCCCCTCACATTTCTTTTCTTTCCTAAACTCTTGTTGCAAAAGATGAATTCAGTTAACTTCCATTTATGAAATCCCATGTTGTTTACCATACCAGCTTCAATCGTATTCTCTATTTCTGTATCTCAAGTGAACCTTCCAATTGATGTTGTTCATAGATATATCCCCTTCATGACTAAAGCAGTTGTTGGTTCCTTCTCAGGAGCTTTCCAGCAGCCCATTTAGACTCAACATGGCTCCCCTCTCCCCAACATGCATGGTTGTCCTATTTATCCAAAATCTGGATGCTGTGTCACACAAAAAGCAACACTGGTACTTCTTGAAAATTGACTATACATAAGTAGCACTCCAAATACTTTTCATCTGTCCAGTTCTGCATAGGCCTTCAAGACAGTGAACACCTGCAAAAACAACAATTAATAGAAATCAAAGGACATTCATTGTTAAAGTGGATGTAAACCTGAAAATGTGTATTTATTTTTTCTGATGTCACAATGTACAGTATAAGATTTCCTATCATCTGTGCCCAGTCTTGCCACACAGCATTAATCCAGCTCTGAGCAATCCTCTTTTATTGTTCAGTGCAATAAAACGGACTTCCAGAGAAAAACCTTAGTCTGTTCCGCCCCCTTACTGTGAATGAAAGGTTATTTACATATCTCATGCACTAGCCTGGAGGCAGACATTATTTTTTTAATTCCCACCCCCACTCCTTTTCTAAAGTCGTGTGGTTACTTTTTTGGATTTTGACTGGATGTTAGTGATCATAGCAGAATTTTGTGTAAGGAATACACAGTAAAAATGGATGTTGACAAGGGGAGTCTAGAGGAGGGCAGCACAATGTCACTCACAGAGCTCCAGACAACAGATCCACCCACAGAATCTGCAGTTTTTCAGTTCCTATAACAGACAGACATTTGACAGGTAAGGATACATGCAGAAGGCATGTATATCCTTGTAGATCAGCACTATGGCAGTAGTTTATAAAGGATGAGATTTAATATCCTGTTTTTCTTGTACCCTGTAACAAGTACAACCCACAAAGCTATATATATGATAAGGAGCTTATTTATAAAGCATTGTGATCTTCACCAAACATTAACCATAGATGTATCTTCCTGGTGCATGTGATTTAAATTATAGTGATTGATTCATTTGCAGTGAATATTTGGCGATGTTAAATTCAATATTGTATAAACATACTACCGCTGTCTCTGGTTTATACATTACTGCTAATTGCAGCAAGTCAGAATATTATGCCAGGTAAAAAAAAAAAGCCTATCAATCACAAACATCCATAACTAAGTTCCCCTAGAAAAAAATTATGTGGTGAATGGCTAGAGTAACAAACATAAAACTGCAATACCATTTTCCATCTATCTATTTACATATCATAAATCCACTACCCAACTATGGGCACAGTGGCAGAACAAGGCTTTTATGGCCCAGTAAAGTACCATATTTATCACAGCCTTCCATCTAATGACTGTGGTATGGCTTCTGTTTTATTTATTTGTTACAATTTGTAAAAGCTGCATTGTTTCAGTGAAATAATTTAGTATTAACATAAAACATTTTTTATTGCACAGTCTTCCATTTAGACTGCTTAACATTTTACTCAGAAAATCTTTCCATATTAAATTGATATTTAATCACACCAAGTGTTTAGACTAATCACATTAGTGAACAATCATTAAAGGTTTGTTCAAAAGCTCAGGGTGGAAATAATACAATATTGATTTGATTGAAAACACATTTCAGTAATTTGGCATAATATGACAAAAAATAAAAATGTATGTTTGAGGAGTCATGAAAAATAATTCATCCTGTAAATATTGAAGATTCTGCAGGGAGAATGATAATGTAACATTCATAAAGCAAACTCAAATTGTTTGAATCTCTCTGTTTTTGCTGATTATGCCTAGGAAGTGCTATTACTGTTGTGGGATTTCTCCAATTAGCATGCCATAAGAATCTGCTCCAGTTCTCTTTTTAGAATTCTCCAGTGGTAAAGAAGGAATCAGTATCAACTCTGAAATTTGAAACATCTTAATATTATTTCATATATGCAGCACTGAGCTCACTGCACAATTATTTTGGAACGTTACCAAAGCAGCCTTATTTCTTAGAATAGGCAATTTCCTCCTATGAGGCCTCCTGGGTCCTGCTTGCTAACTCCAAGTTCTACCATCTGCACTTATGGACCTCACTTCTTCATCAGGAATAAAGATTGATGCCAGAACGAGGAAAAGAAAAAATTACTTTTTAATCCTTCCTAGAGTGAAGTGATACTAGATTAAAAGTTATCTTCCTATTGTTATATGCTGATTTCCATTTGGCTTTTGGAGGTGGGGTAACAGGCCACATGTGCATGAGCATACATACAGAGTGACTAACAATATTGTGAGTCATGTACCCAAATCACTTGACAGGACTGTTGTCTATTATTTATAGTTTCGGCTAACTGGCAGCAAATATTCTGCCTGCAAAATATTAATCATAGCAACTCACACACAATAGGTTATTAACATGATTTTGGATATATTTTAATTAATAAATATGCAAATAAGCAAATCGTTTATAAACTATATCTGTGTCACATTGCTTATATTATGTAGGGAACTGCATTTTTTATTATACAATGCAAGCACCAAATATTTGTTTTAGCCCATAATAGTCAACTGCATTTCATTGATCAGCATTATAAAAAAAAAAGTCTGTCTAATAAAAGACAACTTCTGACTGTTACATGGTTAGACTGAAAAAGAAAAAAATGCTTAAGCCTTAAAAAAACATCTGATGCAGGCTTTTAAACTATAGGACAAGGGAGCAACATTTATGTGTCAGCCACCCGCGAACAGATATGTTAGCCAAGCCAAGTGACTTAGTAGCTTACCCAATCATACATGATTATTAAGATTGTGACCCTGTTGTCTGTGTGATTTTTTTTTTTTTTTAGTGCATCCAAATTGTCATGTAAATTAATATTTTACAATTTTATAGCACTTACCTCATGAAGAGCTTATTGTATCTGGAGCTCAAATCTTCTTGTCTTCTGTGGAGAGGTTGTCTATTTTTGAGGAAATATTAAATACTGGTCAGAGTCTTAAGAATGTATTTAGTCTTGTCATTTGTAATTTATAAATTCCTCAGAAATTTGACAATTGAGCACAGAAAAATACAAAACTTTTAGAATTCGACAAGCCAGGAAACAGGGCTGTCTTCTCACTAGACACTGACAAGGCCTTCCATGGTGTTGAATTACCCTATGTGTGGGAGGTCTTGGAGTGATCTGGCATAGGTGGTACATTAATTGAGTGGATTTGTGTGCTTTATGCAGTTCCTTCTGCTCAAATTGGGGTCAACTGGGAACTCTCTGAACTCTTTGCTTTATACAGGGGCACTAGGCAGGGATGCCCTTTGTCGCCCCTCCTATTTGCCTTGGCCTTGGAACCTCTGGCAGCACAAATTTGGCTGATGTTGAGTTTCTGAGGGGTCCACAAACTGATGCTATCTCATTATATGATACTTTACTATATTTGCGAGATGCACAGGGAACTATGTGGGCAGTGATGAGCCTTGTCCATCTTTTCTATAAACTGGAACAAGTCTGTTCTTTTGTTCCTAGACCTTTTGCCTTGCCCCTTAACCGAATATGCTTAATCTGTGCAGATAGTTTTCTCGTTTTGATACCTATGTATCCAGGTCACCTTTGACCATAAGCAATATATAATGTGTGGAAAAGTGTAGCGCTAATAATGACACAAATAATGATAATACAATAAAGATTAAATCATGCAACACCACATGTGAATGAATGGTATTCAAAAGTCCATAAATGTTTTGAATGAATCGGTGAATCGGTTTCTTTGAGTAAAACAGATACACAAAATCCAGTGCATAAAGAAGTGAAAAATCCACCACCACTTATGACAAGGGGCTTACCGGACCGATTGGACCTAGACAGGCATATACCCACTAGGCCAATCAAGCTTTGTTAAAGTTGATATACTGAAGCGGGTACACCATACACGTCATGCGATTCGGTATCAATGAAGGCAAACCTCAGACAGATGATTCAAAAATACTTCCCAGCAAGCAGCAACTCTCAACAGATCACTCAGAGGGCATATCAGTACTCCAACCGATAAGCATGAAAAAGAGAAGGCAAGGCGTACATAGCGTAATTCCGTAATAAAAATCGATATTTATTATAAAGAGAAAAACTCACATTTTGCAATGGTCAATAGAGCTTATAGAAAAAAGGGTAGCAGGAACAACAGTAGTCCATCCCGACATGTTTCGTTACAAAAAGAACATCATCTGGGGTCTTTTTGTAACGAAACATGTCGGGATGGACTACTGTTGTTCCTGCTACCCTTTTTCTATAAGCTCTATTGACCATTGCAAAATGTGAGTTTTTCTCTTTATAATAAATATCGATTTTTATTACGGAATTACGCTATGTACGCCTTGCCTTCTCTTTTTCATGCTTATCGGTTGGAGTACTGATATGCCCTCTGAGTGATCTGTTGAGAGTTGCTGCTTGCTGGGAAGTATTTTTGAATCATCTGTCTGAGGTTTGCCTTCATTGATACCGAATCGCATGACGTGTATGGTGTACCCGCTTCAGTATATCAACTTTAACAAAGCTTGATTAGCCTAGTGGGTATATGCCTGTCTAGGTCCAATCGGTCCGGTAAGCCCCTTGTCATAAGCGGTGGTGGATTTTTCACTTCTTTATGCACTGGATTTTGTGTATCTGTTTTACTCAAAGAAACCGATTCACCGATTCATTCAAAACATTTATGGACTTTTGAATACCATTCATTCACATGTGGTGTTGCATGATTTAATCTTTATTGTATTATCATTATTTGTGTCATTATTAGCGCTACACTTTTCCACACATTTTCTATTAGCAATTTTTTGATCTCTCTTGCTGTGTTATCGGCTTTTTGTATTTTAAGATAGCGCAGTATTTTTTCTTTTTCGATCATAAGCAATATATAGCGCTGAGTGAGTGAGTGAAAAACTTGTAAAGCGCAACACATGCGAACTGAATGGCCTCTGGGCGCTGTTTTCTTTCCTATGGTAAGGAAAAGCCCTTGACCTCAGAAGAGATGAATTTTAATCATTCTCCTGAAGGCCAAGTGGTCCGACTCCAGTCGAATTGTAGTAGGTAGTGCATTCCACAGTCGAGGTCCTTGGACAGCAAATCTCCGATCTCCTTTGGATTTGTATCTTGCCTTGGGTATTTGCAGTAGGTTTTGATTTGTCGATCGCAGAATGCGATTAGGGTTATGGGCTTTTATTTTTTCGCATAGATATTGGGGGGCGTTTCCTTGAATACAAGTAAAAGGGATAAAGGGGGTGAGTCGGCGTAGTAGGCGTAGCAGATGGTGAGATCCGCTGACTACAGACCCTATTTGTGCGTCCATTGTCATGTAGAAGTCGAAAGAGACTTTTGATTTTGGTGCTGGGGTGATAGTTTTACCCATAATGGGCGGAGGGTTCCAGGTTGACGTGGGGTGACTTTTGCGGTTTGCGTGAAACAGGAGAAGTTCTGTTTTCGAACCATTGAGTTTAAGATAACTGGATGTCATCCAGTTATCTATTAGAGTGAGGGATCTCTCTAGTCCAAGAGAGTGATCCTTTTCGTTACTGACGCGGAGATACAGTTGAGTGTCGTCTGGGTAAGAGTGGTAAAGTAACTTCTGGTCCCTGATGATTTCCAAGAGGGGGCGGAGATAGATATTGAACAGTACCGGTGACAAGGGAGATCCCTGCGGGACTCCGCGTGATACCGTACGCTTTTCCGACGTGAAATATCCCAATTTCACTGTTTGTGATCGGTTTTCCAAGAAGGAGGAGAACCAGGGTAGATCAGCTTCCGCGACTTTGGCCACTTCAGCTAGCCTAGCGAGTAGTAGTCCGTGGTCTACCGTGTCAAAGGCCGCACTTAGGTCCAACAGGATCAGGAGAGAGGATTCTCCTTCATCTGCGGCCTCAAGAGCATCATCCCATATTTTGAGCAGCGCTGTTTCAGTTCCGTGACCCGGACGGAAGCCTGATTGAAACGTATTGAGTAATTTTTGAGTTTCTAAATGCAGTTGTAACTGTTGTACAACTTATTTCTCCAATATTTTGGAGAATACATTTAGACCTGTTATGGGCCTCCTATTGTTTGAATCTTTGGGGTCAAGTGTGTTTTTTTTAGGATTGGTTTTATTATCCCTTGTTTCAACAAGGTGGGCACAATGCCCTCCTTGAATGATTGATTTATAAGCTGCGTGATAGCTGGTGCCAGTATATCGGCACTTTCTTTCAGCAGTTTAGTGGGAATGATGTCGTTGGGTGCTGTGCTGTTGCGCAGTGTCCCAATGATGTTTTTAGTGGCAGTGATGGTGATGGATTTTAAGGTGAATTTTGGTGTTTGCGGCGGGTATATAATGGTATTTGGATTGGGATTAGGGGAGGGATTATTGCCGATTCCTTTTTTCTCAATACTTACACAGATTTTTTCAATTTTATTAATGAAATAATCCGATAGTTCATTGCAAAATTCGTGTGAATCAGGATTGGGGGCCTCTAAACAACCTGGATTCATCGCCTGCGAAACCAGCTTGAAGAGTTTGCGGGGGCGGTTTAGGGCATTAGTGATGATGTTGGCAACATGATTTTTTTTGGCCATAAAAATTTCTTTGTGATATTTCTTTGTTATTGTCTTATAAATGGTGTCATTTTTATCTGAAGAGCTCCTTTTCCAGGCAGCTTCTGCTCTTCTACGCTCTTGCTTTAGCAACGTCAGTTGGTTATTAAACCAGCCTGCGTTGTTTTTCCGGATGCAAGTTTTGCGTTTTGGTGCCACCCCGTCGGTGGACTGAAGTAGCGCCTTGTTGATGGCCTTGAGTGTTTCTGTGGCTGTTTGTTTTTGTTGGATTGTGTTTATATTATTTACTAGGGTTGTTTTGAAGAGTTCCAAATGGAGCTTCTTCTGAGATCTAGTCCAGTGACTTGTCACCGTTTTTTTTTGTTTTATTTGGCCTGAGGTGGTTGGTGATTTTGAATTTAATGGCATGGTGATCGGTCCATGGTAGTGGCTCATTTTCCCAGACTTCAATTTCCAAATCCTGCTTTTAAATGAGTTTGAGGGTATGGCCTGAGGCATGAGTGGGGCCATGTATTTATTGCTGCAGACCTAGTCCTTCCAAATGGTCAATGCAGGCGTCAGCGACAGGGTCCAACAAAGAGTTGGCCCAGAGGATGAAGTCCCCAAGCACCAAAAGGTGTTTGATGCTTAGGGTGTAAGAGGAGACGAATTCTGTTAATGACGTGAGAAGGTGCGTTTTTTGGCCCGGGGGTCTGTAGCACAGTAGAATATGGACCATGTCTTGGGGATTTGTTTGCAGCTGGAGAGTGAGAGTTTCCATGAATGGAAGTGAGTTTTGAAGGACTGGTTTGGTGATCGAGAGGTGAGTCTTGTGGATCACTGCCAGGCCTCCCCCTCTTTGCCCCACTCTGTTCTGCATTTGAATGCGATAATTTGCTGGCACCATTTCTCCCAGAATGGTGTTGCAATCTGCTGTAAGCCAGCTTTCTGTGATGAAGAAGCAATCTAGATCATGTTGAAGGATGAAATCATGGATTTCTTGCCGGTGTTTTACTGCCGATCTTCTGTTAACCAACGCGCATTATATGTGTCTGGGCTGGTGTACCTGCATGCAGTTTTTTACTGTTACAGTGCCTGCCGCCGAGAATGTGTTTTTAGCACGACAGCATCGCGCTGATTCTCGGCGACAGGCTGCCGACATCTCGCACTCGCTGGAATAGTAAAAGCACATTCCAGCGAGTGCGTCATAGAAGCGACGGGGATCCGACGCGGATTCCCGCCAATTCTACACGTGGGCGGAGTTTGTTATGAATCCTGAGAAGGAAGTCCCCGCCGGATTTTAAATAAAAATCCGGCATGGGTTCTCCCCTCAGGAGCATAACGAGCCCTTAGGTCTGGTATGGGTTGTAAGGAGACCCCCCCTACGCTGAAAAAACGGTGTGGGGGACACCCCACAATCCATATCAGACCCGTATCCAAAGCACGCCAGCCGGCCGGTCAGGAAGGGAGTGGGGGCGAGCGAGCCCCCTACCCCAGAGCACCCTGTCCCCATGTTGATAAGGACAGGGCCCCTTCCCGACAACCCTAGCCGTTGGTCGTCGGGGTATGCGGGCGGGAGGCTTATCGGAATCTGGAAGCCCCCTTTAATAAGGGGGCCCCCAGATACCGGCCCCCCACCCTAAGTGAATGAGTATGGGGTACATTGTACCCCTACCCATTCACCTGGAGGCAAAGTGTAAACACAAATAAACCACACAGGGTATTGAAATATTTTATTAGTTGGCCGCCGGAGGGGGTGTGTATGATCGCTTTTATAAAAGCGCCCCCCTCCGGCGGGCTTCTGCGGGGGGGGTGGGTGCCGCTGTTCTTCGCCGCCGTCTGGTTCTCTTCCGCCGCCGGGGGGGGCGCTTTGATAAAAGCGCCCACCACCCGGCGGGCTTCCTTCGACCACTTCGGCGGCGGGGGGGTCTTCTCCCGCTCTCCGAGGGTCTTCTCCCGCTCTCCGAGGGTCTTCTCCGCTCTCCGGGGGCCTGGCGGGCGCGCGGCTCGCAGCGAGTTATATAGGCCTGTCTTGTGACGTCGCAGTCCCATCCGGTAGGTACCACGTGGGTAGGTAGCACATGGTACCTACTGGAGCATGATGGGACTGCGACGTCACAAGACAGGCCTATATAACTCACTGCGAGTCGCGCGCCCGCCATACAGCGGAAGGAAGCGTTGCGTCAACATCTGGAGAAGAGAAGAAGAAGAAGACGACGTCACAGATGAGGGGACTCGCCGCCGCTAGTAATTGAGCTAACACACGAAGATAGCGTCGGCGAGTCCTGAAGAAGAAGACACCGGAGATTGGAGAAGACCCCCGGAGAGCGGAGAAGACCACCGGAGAGCGGAGAAGACCCCCGGAGAGCGGGAGAAGACCCCGGAGAGTGGGAGAAGACCTCCCCCCGCTGCCGAAGATGTCGAAGGAAGCCCGCCGGGTGGTGGGCGCTTTTATCAAAGCGCCCCCCCGGCGGCGGAAAAGAACCAGACGGCGGCAAAGAACAGCGGCACCCACCCCCCGGCAGAAGCCCGCCGGAGGGGGGCGCTTTTATAAAAGCGATCATACACACCCCTCCCCGGCGGCCAACTAATAAAATATTTCAATACCCTGTGTGGTGTATTTGTGTTTACACTTTGCCTCCAGGTGAATGTGTAGGGGTACAATGTACCCCACACTCATTCACTTAGGGTGGGGGGCCGGTATCTGGAGGCCCCCTTATTAAAGGGGGCTTCCAGATTCCGATAAGCCAACGGCCAGGGTTGTCGGGAAGGGGCCCTGTCCTCATCAACATGGGGACAGGGTGCTTTGGGGTGGGGGGCCGCAATGCGCCCCCTGCCCCAGAGCACCTGACCCCCCCATGTTGAGGGCATGCTGCCCGGTACGGCTCAGGAGGGGGGGGGCGCTCGCTCGCCCCCACTCCCTTCCTGACCGGCCGGCCGGCGTGCTTTGGATACGGGTCTGGTATGGATTGTGGGGGGACCCCTACGCCATTTTTTCGGCGTAGGGGGTCTCCTAACAACCCATACCAGACCTAAGGGCCCATTATGCCCCTGAGGGGGGAACCCATGCTGGATTTTTATTTAAAATCTGGCGGGGACTTCCTTCTCAGGATTCATAACAAACTCCGCCCACGTGTAGAATTGGCGGCAATCCGCGTCAGATCTCCGTCGCTTCTATGACGGCTTTGTCTCCATCACGGCAAGCCAGCTCAGCGCTGGCTCCCGCGATGGGGCTCGCAAGTGCTCAATCTCGCCGAGAAAGGGAGCGAGATTGACACAATATCCCAGTCACCTACTGTAATCGTCGATTGATTAACAGTTGCTCACTCTACTGTATAGAGCTTTTTTGGTGACAGTTGGAAGTGTAGAGGTGAATCGTTTTAATTCCCAGATGGTTTCTGCCGAGTATTTCAGATAACCCATGGTTGCAGAAAGACGCAGGGGGGTAATGATGATTATGGGGGGGGGGTTTGGCAGCACTTGGAGGAAGAATATCCAAGTGAAATTGCCACTTTTTGCTTCTTCCCTCCCTGAAATTGGTCCAGAGGAAGGCGAAAAACTCCAGGCGTGCTGTGCCAATCTGCAGCGACTGGGGAAAAAATTCCTTCCTGAAACCTGCTGGCGATCGGTAAAACCCTGGATCAATTACTTTTACGGATAGGGGCGTGGGGGATGCGTACCTCTGGATTGACTGCAGGGACCAAGCTTGAGGCTGAAATTGCCTGTGCAGGGGGAAGGTGAGGGTGAGTGAGGGTGGTATTATTGCGATGAAAATGGGAGTAACAAGATGGCCGCCGTCCGGGACTAGGCCCTAGCCGGGGGGCAGAGGTAGGGGGGCAACAAGGGGGGAAAGAAGTGTGTGGGATGTCCCGCTAGGTCGCGGCTGAAGCCGCAGACTTTCCTAAGATGCGGCAGCCGCGATTGCGGCTGCGATCCAGTAATGGAGGTTTTCCGGATCCCAGAAGGTAGAGGGTGGCCAAGGGGTGACAGGGAGATGGCGGGGGAGATGATGTAATGTTTGGGATGCGGGAGGGGTGCCAGTCGTTTGATTCACGGGACCGAAAACGCGGCATTTCCTGACAAGGATGGCCGCGTTCAGTCCCGAGGGGACAGACCAGCAAGTCATACCTTCTAAGAAGCTGCAAGGGAGGGAGGAGGGCTGCTGGAACCTGGATGGATGCTGGAGTGCTGAATAAATACTAACAGGGGCTTGCAATCAGGCTGGGGCTGGGCTGAGAACTGAAGACCTGCCTGCCTGCCTGGAGCTATAGCGTACACGCTCCTACTCCTAGGAGACGTGCGCCGTAGTGAGCTCCTGTTGCTCCAACAAAAGCACTAAACTTGCTACTGCTGTTTGCGCAAATTTCAGGAGAAATTAGCATTATTGTGTAAGCTTCCTCTATCAGTAGTTGGGAGGATTAACCTAATTAAATGGTGTGAACTCCCCAATTATTATGTGTATTTAATAACTCTCCAATTTGGATTTCTCATAAGTGGTTCATACACATAGATTCCCAATTTCAAGACTTAATTTGGCATAAAAAATCACCCCTATTCAATATGTCCGCCCTGCAACTGAAGAAGGAACAGGGGGTTTGTCAGTCTCACACTCTAAGGCCTCGTACACACGAGGGGATATGTCCGCTGAAAACGGTCCGATGGACCGTTTCAGCAGACATCTCCGCTCGTGTGTATGGGCTAGCGGACAGATTTCTCCACCCGACAGATTTCAAAGCATGCTTTGAAATCTATCCGGTGGGAATCTGTCCGCCCGACATGTCTGCTGGTTAGTACACTTACCAGCAGACATTTCGTCCCCCACCGCCGCCGCGTCGCCGCCGAATGGATTCGGCGCATGCGCGGAAGTGTTTAACTTCCTGGTGCGGTGACGTGGCGGTGACGTGGCGGCGTCAACGTCACCGCCGCGTCACCGCCACGTCACCGCGCCGTCCGGCGGCGGGGAATTTGATCCGATGGTGTGTACACGCCATCGGATCAAACTCCCGATCGGACATATCCGATGGAAATGGTCCGCGGACCGTTTTCATCGGATATGTCCGATCGTGTGTACGAGGCCTAAGGCCTATTATCTTGCCTTCCAAATACAGCAACTGAGGGGGATGGGGACACATAGACCCTTTGCACTCCATTAATGCCCTACTTCTACCTTGGGGCTCTGTCTGCTCTTAAAAATTTAGAGGTGGGGTTTGCCCATATGACTACTAATGTACCAACCATCACTCTATTGAAAACTTTGTGGACATATGTTAAATTGACTTTGGGATTCCAAGGATTCCTCTCCTGTACTCTGATCTGGCATAATTTGTATTATAAGGAGATACTTAAGTTGGATGGTTTAGGAGGAAAGGAAGAGGCTGTGTGTCAGGTATATGTCTCAGCTGTATGCAGGCAATGTACTTAAATCCTTTATGGACTTACAAGGGGAATTTTCTCTTCCTAAGAGTCAATTCTATAGATACTTGCTGTTAAGACATGCTCTCAACTCTTAATCTCGCTTATCTAGGCTTGCTTTGACAGATCATCCCATAGTGAGAGATTCCCTACTAACAACAAACAAGAGAGGCATGGTTTTGTGGGTCTATTCAATATTACTTAAAGGGGTTGTAAAGGTTCGTGTTTTTTCACCTTGAAAAAACACCTGGCAATGACAGGCCCCCCAGCCCCCCGTTTTACTTACCTGAGCCCTCTTCACCTGCTCAGCTTGTCCCCGGTGTCTTCTTCACCATGAAGTCTCGGCATTGATTGTATAGATTGATAGCAGCGCAGCCATTGGCTCCCACTGCTGTCAATCAAATCCAATGACGTGGCCGCCGTGGGCGGGACCAATACATACACTCTGTGTCTATGGACGCAGAGTGTATGAGATGGGAGTGTGCCCACACGGTAACCGCCTTGGGAGAGAGCTTCCTGAGGGGGTTAACTATTGCGGGGAGGAGCCGCGAGAGCCGCCGTGGGACCCCAGAAGAGGACGATCGGGGCCATTCTGTGCAAAACAAACCGCACAGTGGAGGTAAGGATGACGTGTGTTTATTAAAAAAATATAAAAATTAACCTTTGCAACCACTTTAACTCTCTAAAGAATGTTTTCGCATTTCTTTATAGGAAGGGGTGGGAGAGCGATGTTTAGTTTCAGTTTTGGCTTCACAGAAACTTTCACATCTCTTTTTGCTGCACAGGGCATATAGATCACCAATCCAACTACATAAGTGGGGGAGTAGAGACACTCCTCTATGGGCCAGATTCAGGTAGATGGGAGCATCTTTGCTCCAGAGTAACGCTTCTCATTTACGTTACTCTGCCGAAATTTTAGCAGCAAGTGCTGTCATTCACGAAGCACTTGCTCCTAAAGTTGTGGCAGCGTAACGAAAATGAGCCGGCGGAATTCAAATTGGGCGGGTACGGGGCGTGTAGTATTTAAACTAAGCGCGATCCCGCCGCCAACGTACTGCGCATGCGTCGAGTGTCAAAACATCCCCGTGCGCATGCTCCAAAATCTGTGAATGAACGTCAATGACGTCACATTCCCATTCATGACCGTTTTACGCAAGCGACGTTTTTTTTTTTTTTCCCGACGCGATGACGACGCCTATACCTAACATAGGATACTCCAACCCCATGTAGGTATATCTATGCGCCGCGTATCCCGTCCGGAAACGTCGTATCGTCATTGCGTCGCGCCGGAATTCGATCGTGAATTGCCGATTTCCGCTCATTAACATATTTTTTGAGCGTAAATCGGCGGGAACGCCCCCGGCGCCATTTTTAAGTTGAAGTAACGATGCGATGGCGAAACTCAGTTACGCTGCTCGCATCGGAACTTCAACCCGGCGTTTCTTGTTTTCTGGTTACAGAAAACAGAAACGCCGGCTCAAAGTCACAGTTAGGCTGGCGGATCACTCGATCCGCCAGCCTAACTGTTCGTGAATCTGGCCCTATGCCTGAAATGCAAACGGGATCATGGGGACCTTCACATGATATAGAGATGCCCCTAGCTCTTTCGCTGTTGGGCAGAGGTTACAAATACCATTTCACAGGTATATAACTTCCGGCTTAATAGTGACCCTATTGTTTCTCTTTTGGGAGCCCTGGAAATAGATTTGCTCACTTCAAATGCCCGTGTGGCTGTATTGCATTTACTATATGTTGCTCACAAACTAATTGCCCATTATAGGATTTCCCCTAATGTACCACTAGAAAGCATTGGGTGGAACAGGTAAACGCTATGCTTATTCATGAAAAGCTAATGTACCAATATAGAAATGTACCTAAAAAATTGTATTCTTTGTGGCATCCCTGGTTGGATGTTTCAGGTCTTGCACCACATCAGTTGGTGCTGGATAGATTTTTGAAAGGCTGAAGCATTACAGGGAGATCTACATCTAGTAGAGCTTTTTCCTTTAGGCACATTCAATTTTTATATATTTTTTGTGGTTTCATTTTTGTTTGTTTGTTCTTTTACATTTTTGATGAGACACAAATAACATTTTTCTGATGATTACTTTTGTTCATCATTCAAGGCTTGCATATCTTGTACATCATAGTTAGTCGGATGCTGTTTTGCATGACACTATACCAGTTAAAGCGGAGCTCCAGCCGCGATTGTAGCAGTGTAGCTGCTGACTTTAAATAAGGACACTTACCTTGTCCTACTTGCCCGCGCTGATGGGCCCCCCGATGCCGGTCCCACGATCGCTCCGGGTCCCGCGCCGCCATTCACACTATGGGAAACAGGCAGTGAAGCCGTACAGCTTCACTGCCCATTTCCTACTGCGCCTGCGTGAGTCTCGCGCTGGCTTGTGAATGGGCGCGCTGCTCTCTAAGAACACACACAGTTCCCAGAAAGCAGCGCGCCCCATTCACAAGGAGAAGGACAAGAAGAAAAGGCACCGCGGAGTGGAAGAGGCAGATTACGGACTTCCGCATAGCAACAGGTATTTCGAGTGAGTATTTTTTATTTTTTTTCAGGTTTTTTTTATTAAATTTTTTTAAACAACATGGGAAAATGTTGTTTTCCTGGGTGAAGCTCCGCTTTAAGGTTAAAAAGTTTTATGTTTTTTTTTTGACAGTGTGGCAACTCCTCTCCTTAAACATTCCAGTCCAGTTTGCTAGGTTTTAAAGCTAGGCTCTCTGTCGGGAGATATCAGTCAGCCTAATATTTCAAATGAAATTGCCAAAAAGCACCCCATACACCATCCATCAAGGGTTTTTGCACATAGCTAGTGTCCAGTCATTGTAGAAAAGAACAAGATGAACAGGGTTGTGCCAGGATTAACACACTATATGAAGCTTAACAAATTGCAGTAAAAATGTTTAAGTTGATTTTTTAATTTGAATGAAATTCAATATTTTATCTCTCTAGTCTTGATTCTAGTGTATTTTCTTGGCTGCCTGAGAGTAGCTTCAAGGAGTCTAATTTAGCATATTTGGCAACAACATTTTTTTAAATGTTATTACAATGTCATACTGTAAGTATTCAGGTAAACTCCCTTTCATAAATCTGTAGCTTTATCTATTTAGGGTTTTATTTAGAGCTCTGTGAAATTTAAAGAATGTTCAGTTCCATTTATCATACTGGGTTTGCTACAATTTAAAGCAGAATAAATAAGCCAAGGATTAATGCTTTAATATAGCTGTCTTTGGTATAATTAAACTCTGGAACCATACCATTGAATGTATTGGCACTGACCAGCAATAGCAGCAGAACCTCAGTATTAAACTACACATTATTTCTATCAGCTAGCATTCTGAGTTAGGATTTGGGAAACATGGGAATAGTGCACGAAGGAATGAAATTAGGAAACTCTGGGGCTGAGTAAAAAAAAAAATGGAGAAAGATGCAATCACCCATTATAAATAGCTAAATTCCTTGCTCTATTTCAAGGCTAAAACATAATTGTTCACTCCTAGTTTCTATTGTTTCAGTTTTCACACATACATCTCAGTGTTTCAGATAAAGTGACATCTGCAATGCCTTTAAAGTGACTTATCAATGAGCAAATCGGGCAAAGTTTAGGTCCCAGGAGACTCGGCAAACCCAATGGTTAGTCAGCAAACCCAAACATGGTGTTGAACCATTAATCCAATACAGCAAAATATGACAATAATTATGTTGATATAATAATTCTTCAAAGTAAGTGCAATAATGTGCTAATAATTTCATAGTCCATAAGTATCTGTCCTTTGTGATTTCTTTAAATATATAAGTCCATGTGACTGTGCTCCAAACATAAATAATTATGCCGCTGCTCTCATGATCCCCCCCCCCCTTTTGGTGTTATCCTCACCTCAGGGAACGCGACCCCACAATAAAGTTTGGTCAATATGCACTGCTGAGCCAACCCTGGGTCCTTTAATGGGTAAAACATGGGTGGCTCAGCAGCAAATATTGACCAAGAGAGAAGAAATATTATATCAGTATAATTATTGTCATATTTTGCTGCATTGGATTGGAAGTAATTTTATTTAATATGCACTATATATGATTGGTTGTATTAACCCACCGGATTTATTGATTTGGAGCACAGCGCAACATTTATTGATTTACATTTAATTTGCACTTTACATGGGGTTGTGAACAGTGTTAGCAGCTGGCTATATATATTTTTCATCACCAGAAGGCTTACGTGAAATGCGCAGGGTAGCTTGCAAGGCTTACTTATATCTATAGTGTTGAACCCTATTGAATTCTCTGGGAGGTGAATCTGGCACTGGCTCTTTTCCAGGCTAATGAGAGTTATTGTTAAAAAAGGGCATGGGTAGAACTGCCATGGGGGAAATTTACCAAGAACACACTCACTGTCCTCCTTTTAGGAAAATTTTAGGGGGAGATGCCTTTTTTTGGTGGGGGGGTTTGTACAAGGACTGAGCAGCATATTTTTGTATTATATACTGCAAGTAGACTTGGACTGTGTTTAACTATATCCTTGTAAGCTCTGTGCAATATTCTTCCTCCCCTCCTTCTTGCCCCTCCTTCTTAACTCCTGATGTTTGGAGAATTGCTTATAGATAGAAGTTATGACACAATTCCTTGAGTGCAGAATCAGGCCTCTTTTAATGTTTCACTGATAAAAGTACATTGGTCCTGCAACCTCTGTAGTAACCACTGCAAAGCATAAATCCTGAGTTGTTCTGATGGCTATGCTACCACTCTAAGGCCTCGTACACACGATCAAATCTGTCTGCTGGAAACGGTCTGCTAGACCGTTTCAGCAGACAGATTCGATCGTGTGTACGGGCAAACAGACGGATTTGGCCACCCGACAGATTTCAAAGCATGCTTTGAAATCTGTCGGCTGGGAACCCGTCCGCCCGACATGTCTGCTGGTTAGTACGCTAACCAGCAGACATGTCTTCTCGCACACGCGCCGAATGGTTTCGACGCATGCGCGGAAGTGTTTTACTTCCTGCTGCGGTGACGTCGCGGCGTCAACGTCACCGCACGTCACCGACACGTCAGCGCGCTGTCTGCTGGCGGGGATTTTGGTTTGCTCATGTGTACACGTGAGCAAACCAAAATCCCAGCAGACAGATCTGTTCAAATTGGTCGGTCCGACCGATTTGAACAGACACATTTAATCGTGTGTACGAGGCCTTAGCTTGCATAATTCCTTTTTTTTAGTATCCCCCAGATTTAGTTTGGCCCATTGCTATAACCGGCTGCCTTTCTGGCCTATTGGATTGTCCAACACTGTATGAAGTAGATTGGGGTGGGTGGGTCCTTCCTTTGGAGGTTACAACAGGGAAACAATGCCTTACACTACTTCAAAAAATGTTTTAATTGGAAATAGTATCAGAAAACTTGGGATACTATTTGTATTCAGTAATAACAAGAATGGTGAAGAAAATTACTTTGCGGATACACAATGTACAAGTTGATGTATTTGCTGAACAATAACATAGAAAAAAAGTTGGTGATGGGATTAGCATATTTTGCAGCTGTATTGGGAAATGCACTAAGAACATATTCAATTAAAGTTGCTGGTATTTGCAAAGACATATCTGTTAAGATATTCACCCTTTGTGAGATTTTGTGATAACCATGGGTACTGTGTTTCTTCGTTATTGCTGTATGCTTAAAAATACAGTGCAGTATTATTAAACATGATAAAAACTATGATGTCAAGCAAGAACGATTATGTGGTGTGGTGCCTTCACATATCCCATCACCTGATTGCTACGCATTGGGATAAACAAAGTAGATGCTTGATTGTTATTGTCTATGTCATTTAAAGTTGGTGAAGGAACATTTAACTATAGCAGAACTAATCACTAACATATTGACAAAATGGAATAAGCTTACAAGCAGGAAGTACTTAATTAAAACGTACAGAAATCCTAATGATTAATAATTGCTCTCAGGTGTTTCATCAACTGTGGACTTTCCACACAGAAATATAACTCTTTAAAAATGTAAATTAGGAGGTCGTCTATTTTCCAATACAAGATAGGAGATTTTTAACATAATATGAGTGTGATTCTAACTACCAGTATGTTGAAATATATTATATTTGGTTATTTAATGGCATCCTACACACTGTGTGCTTCAGAATTCAGCTTAAGAGAAAAATATTTTTAGTGTGCACATAAGGCAGTTGTGAATGGTCAATTAAATTGTGTGCTAATCACTGTTAGAAGTTCCGTGCTAATTTTTAACTATCTCCCATGTCATAGCTCAAACCAAATTTATATTATTTATTTTAAATATAATATTTTTTTTATGTTCATTTGCAACAATTTGGAGCTCTTAGGGCACCCCCCAGCACCCACACCGGGATATTCGAGAGGGGGAACCCCCCAGGAACACACGGATGTCATCAGCGCCAGCCCGGAGGGACTTGTCATGCCAGATGGCGGCATCTCCCAGCCCCCTCAGCTATGCCAAAATGGCGGCGGCGCCACAAGGCCTTTACTCTGCAGAAGACACGGAGGACTCGATTACCGACCAGGACCTACTTCCTCCGCCATCCCCAGGTACTGATTACCCTCTCCTGCCCCAGGCCACATCCCCAGCATCCACAGAATCTCTTCTAGGTAGACTGAGCTCTGGCCCCTCCTCTACCCCCATGCTGGATCCACATACAGGCCTACTACTGGAGGTCAGTGATGCTGCTGATTCTACTCCCATCCCCACTGACTTCCCATCCATGATGGAAGCTTTTGCACAAATGCTTTCTAAAAGCCTAGACCTGAATGCAGCCCAGATTACTTCATCCATCCATGTGGATCTGCAGAAAATTGGGTTGAGAATGGACACAATTGAGAAAAAGGCTGATCAATCAGTGACTCAGATTAATCAAAACACAGCCAGGCTGCAAGATGTAGAGGATCAATTAGAAACCGCTTTTGCAAAGATCGACAACCTTAATATAGTGTTAGAAACACCCATGTGTAGTCCAGACAACTGTAATCTTGTGGTCACTGTATGCAGCACAATGTAATCCACCACCATTAGATAAGTGATTTGCTTACCAGATCCTAAGGTCCTTATGGACCAAATTCAGCATATACAATCCAGTAGGGTAGTAATAGCCGCTGTGTCCACAGTGCAATGGATATCAGTTGAACTCACAGCTCAAGACTCTCATAACCATTTAAATCATGTAAGGAAGGAAAAGAGCCTCACATAGCATAAAACCATAGTGTTTTATAATTAAAAAAAAGTAAACAACTCACATTTGGTGAAATAAAAACACGCCTTGAGCCTGTAGCGCCGGCCGGCTGCTAAACAGGCAAACCCGTCCGTGTAGAGAGTAAACGAATGAGGGTGATGACGTTAGCACGCCGCTCGCTACGCCCAATGCGTTTTGTGATAGGTCACTTCGTCTCGGGGCACCCAGATATTGCTGACCACTGCCTGGAGCTAGACAGAGCTCATAGAGCCCTGCAACCCCCCTGCTCAGATGGCCTCCCCAGAGACATCATAGTGAAACCTCACTATTATTTAGTAAAGGAGGAAGTGATGAGGAAATCTAGGAATTCGGATAACCTAACTTTGCATGGACACAAAATACAGATTTTTGCCGATCTTTAACCATACATGGTTCAGAAAAGGCGATCACTTAAACCGTTGCTGCAGCTTCTGATGGAGAAGGAAATCACTTATAGATAGATGGTCATTCCCCCTCTTTTCCTACAAGAACAAAAGCTCTGTCTTCTCATCTCTGGCTGAGGGGGAGCGACTTCTGATACATCTGGGGATTTTATCCCAGGACCCCCCCCCCATGCAGACCAGCAGAAGCACTCCGGCTTCTACAAATGACCCCCGCCAGCAAGCAAACACACCTGGCTGAAACAAGGCTCCGAGCGCTCCAAGGAAAATCTCCCGCCTTGATGGTCATTTCCCCTTTATCGGATCAGGGATCTGATCTGCGACGTTCCCACTTTATCTGCATATTGGTGTGACTTCCCCGCTTCTTCCCTTTTTGAAAGCCAATGCTGGAGCTAAACTCATGCCTACAGTGACTCGGCTAATGTTTTATTTAACCACTTTCATTTTGCAGGTTGCACGGCTGGGCCATCTCTCCTGGACTGGTGATGGGGTGGGTGGTTATTGCCCGTCCTATGCTGGGGGAACATACATGGGTGGCAGACCACCTATTGAGGGCTTTCCCATTTGGCTGTCTGTAGTTCCTTGTGGGGTCTCTCTGTTCTCAATTGTTTTGCATTGATAATTTTTTCTTTCATGTTAAGGTAACAGTTCTGTTGTCTAAGTTTTTACTGACAGGATCCTCTGAACAGCCGGCTGAGGTAACACCTCCCATTGGGCAAAGGATGGGCTGACTGTAATAGTCTGCGCTCCTTTCGTGTCCTGTTTTCTCCCCGTGGTCAATGGCCCTTTGGGCGGGGGCTGCCAGGGGGAGGGGGCGGGATCTGGGAGGTGTGTCCGCTGTCTTTGGTTTAATACTGTGTGTCACATGATGGGGCGCTCTGTTCTATTGATCACCATAGGCTCATTTTTAAGCCTTAACCCTTTAAAGACTAAGCCTATTTCTGACATTTGGTGTTTACAAGTTAAAATCCATATTTTTTGCTAGAAAAGGACTTAGAACCCCAAACATTATATATATATATATATATATTAGCAGAGAATCTACAGAATAGAATGCCGATTGTTGCAATATTTCATGTCGGACGGTATTTGTGTGGCGGTGTTTTAAACGCAATTTTTTGGGAAAAATTTGCTTTCATGAATTAAAAAAACATGAAAAAGTAAAGTTAGCCCAATTTTTTTGTATAATGTGAAAGATAATGTTACGCCGAGTAAATAGATACCAAACATGTCACGCTTTATAATTGCACACACTCGTGGAATGGCGACAAACTACGGTACCTAAAAATCTCCACGCTTTAAACTTTTTTTACAGTTACCAGGTTAGAGTTACAGAGGAGGTCTAGTGATAGAATAATTGCTCTCGCTCTGATGATCGTGGCAGTAACTCATATGTTAATATGTTAATATGCGGGCGCGACTTCAGTATGCGTTTTCTTTGTTGCGCAAGCTCGCGGGGAGGGGGGCGATTAAAAAAAAAAAATCTTATTTATTTTAATAATATTAAAATTGTGTTTTTTTTTACATTTTGATCACTTTTATTGCTGTCACAAGGAATGTAAACATCCCTTGTGACAGTAATAGGTGGTGACAGGTACTCTTTACTCTTCAAAGTATTCAGACCACTGAAAACGGCGATTCTGAATACTGTGTATTTTTTTAAATCCGGCGCCATTGGCAGCTGAGAAACCCGGAACTTCCGTGTTTACATTGCGAAGACTGAATTAAAGCCATTTACGGCTTCGTTTCAGTCTGCACCTGGACACTGGAGGTGTCGGATCGAGGATTGGGTCTCCCGGTGGGACGAGAGGCCCGGTCAGAGTGGCGAGAGGCGGCAGGAGGGGGGGGATGTCCCCTCCCGCTCCTCCGGCATAACAACGTGCGGCTTTTAGCCGCATCGGTTGTTATGCCTGGATAGCCAATCGGTGGCTCTAAACAAGGGTACCGGGATGATGCCTGCAGCTGCGGACATCATCCCGATATAAACCCTGAAAGCCGAGGATGCATATATGCATACGCTCGGCGGGAAAGGGTTAAGTTCAATCGGTTTTTAGGTGGTTGGGCTGTGGTGGACCCAGTGCACCTCACTTTAGGACCGGGAATGCTATTTGTGCTCCTAGGTTCTTTCACGGATTCCCTGTAACCAAGGAATTCCGGGTTTCTCAGGTTGAGCGGTAGGAGATGGCTAGTCCATCTCGTCGGAGTCTCCACAGGTTCCGCAGCTGTCGCCAGCCTCACATCCCAGGGCCCGGGTCTTCGCCATCTCCGCACTACAGGCTTCTTGGTGAGTACCTCTCCCTAGATCAAAATATAGAATAATTGGATCTAAGGTCCCTGAACTAGAGAACCAAGAGGAGGAGGGGACCAAATAGGACCATTACAGTACTGATACAAAGGTAAGAAATGAAAGTAAATATTTAAAACAAGAAATATATTTTATTAAAACACAGACAAAAGAAAATACAAAATTAAAATGGTGATGACCATCTAAAACACCAAATTAGAGGTCCCCAGGGGGGGAAAACATCATGATGGGTTGAAGGTTATGACAGTCTCAACTAGTTTTGTGGTGTATACCGCTTCATCAGGAGCAATCTAAAAATGATCAAACAATAAATCATTTTTTTTTCCTTCTCTATCCTCCTTCCTCCTTTTTTCCTTGTTTCACTCACATCCCCACATTCACCTCTCATTTTTCCATCACCCACATGCAGTGATCACGCGTGTTACACAATCCTCAATTGCTCTAGGTTTGGCCCCGTAGATGTTAATTCATATATTTTCATATTTTATACAATAGACAAGTAGGTCTCTCCACACATGTGTCCCCCCTGGTATGGGACCCTGTCTGGTTGCGCCCGCTGTCCTCCTCTGGCAGGATCTTTTAGGTGAGCAGCTCAGCCCGGTGTGTCCCCCCCATTTATACATTGTTGTTGTTTTTTTTTTAAATTCAATTATTGATTTATTGTTTAATCATTTTTTGATTGATCCTGATGAATCGGTATACACCGCAAAACTAGTTGAGACTGTCATAACCTTCAACCCATCATGCTGTTTCTACCTCTACTTTGGTGTTTTAGATGGTTATCACCATTTTAATTTTGTATTTTCTTTTGTCTGTGTTTTAATAAAATGTATTTCTTGTTTTAAATATTTACTTTCATTTCTTACCTTTGTATCAGTACCGTAATAGTTCTATTTGGCCCCCTCCTCTTGGTTCTCTGGTTCGGGGACCTTTGGTCCAATTATTCTATATTCTTTACTATATTATTTACATATCCTACTCCAGAGGCTCTCATTCATATTGTATTAGGTGGATAACACACCTGGGCCCCTGTATGGCGGCACGCGACTGGCGCTTGGCCGCGCCTCTAGCATCCCGTCTACTCAATACTCCTCAGTCCTTCTGGGGAGTAGCCTCCTTTTTACTGAGCATTATTAATCTTTACTGGGGCATAGTCTTGGCACCAGTTCTTGGTTTGCTCTTCTGCCCTTGGTCTGATTATCCTTAGACCGGACAAAGCAACTTAGGAATCTTTGCAGACTGAGTGCACAGCTTGCCCTAAAGCAAATTATCATTGCAGGGACATACTTGGCATTCTTTAACCATCTTGAATGTATCTTATTTCCCTATATGGATACTGTGACCTCCCACAGACGATTGTCCCAGTGGGTTACGTGACCACACCATTGTAGGTTAGATCTTCATTTTTTTTACCCCAATGTCCGCAAACAATGCTTCAGTTCACCCTGGTGTCTATTACATCAGACACCCTTACTTTATATGTATTGATTATGTATATTGTTTAATTATTTTATATTTTGCATTATCTCATATATTGTATATTTACATGAATTTTTATGCAATACTGACCAGGTTTAGCTGCTCACCATCCCCTCCCACCTAGTGAGCCAATATGGCATTTCCAGACACTCCCTCTACAGTGACTTTGGGTCTGTCCTGGAGAGGCTTGCGGCTCCAATCCTGGAGCTGCACCTCACCTGCAAGTGTCCTAGTGCAGGCTTCCGCCCTCACGTATGTGACACTGACGCATGGCGCATGCACAAACGTCCGTACTGATGTCATGCATACGGCTCTTCCCCGCGATGCTGCAGCACGGCTTCCGCCCATGTGGGTCAGTGTTGCCGGGTATAGGATACATAAATAGGACCTTCCTGTTCCCAGCGATTACCAACACTGGATTCCGGGATTGCTGTGGCTTCATCTAGCCCACAGTAAGTCCTCTCCTATCCCTCATCTCCTTACCTTCAGCCTGCCTTATTCCTTTTCGTTATACCCCACCTTTAACCACACACCCTCCCCCCTTCTCTCCCACTAGGCATCACAGGTTAGCATCATCACCCTGATGCAACCTTGGGACCATGAGTGGTCCCCTTCATCACACATACTCACCATTACCTTCACACACTGTGTTGAGTTCACATGTACCCCAACATGTGCTACCTACCTATCATCACCCTCCTTGTTATCAAGGTATATTGATTTATATGATTTTTTAGTTTAGTCCTACCCACTCTGATCCATGTCTAATACACATTCTTCCACATCCTCCCTCAAGATTATCTCCCATAACGCTCAGAGCCTTAACTCCACAGGAAACTTTTCCAGCAATACCACTCCATGCATGCAGACTCATGTTACAGGAAACCCACTTCCCATCCATGTTTAAACCCACATTCCTCCATCAGCATTACCCTCAATTTTTCTTAGCTTCGGCGGATAACAAGACGAAAGGGGTGGCCATCTGCTTTGCCAAACACATAAATCTCTTTCAACCGGAGACTGTTGACCCTCAAGGGCGCTACATCCTGGTTTCTGGCCACATTGACAGAGAGCTCTATACCTTTGTTTCATACTACACCCCCAATAAAGGTCAGAGACTCTTTTTTGACTCTCTACTACACAAATTGTTAGTGCATCTCAAGGGGACAGTGTTCATTGGCATAGACTCTAATACCGCCTTCGATTTCTCTCTTGACATATCGGGGGATGGGAAACCCATACCCAAGCATCCCTCCAAACAAAGCGTTGAAATTGCTAAACCGGTAAACTCTGCAGGGTTGATTGATGTTTGGATCGAGGCAAACCCTCACACAAAGGACTATACACATTTCTCAGCCCCACACAACTCATTTGCCAGGATAGACCACATTTTTACTTGTAAAAACACCCCCCTCAGATCACCCGATGGTCACTTTGACTACGATCTTCTGGAGTTAGAGGTCCCCCGCGTTGGCACTTGCAGGAGTCCCTATTAAGTGACCCTTCTGGAGGAAGCAATTAAGGAATATTTTCTTATCAATGCAACAAGCAAAGTCTCCCCTTCTACCGTCTGGGCAGCGCATAAGTCAGTTATTAGGGAAAACTCATTCAGTTGGTTTCGAAACTCAAGGCAGAAAACAAGGCAGACACATTAAGGCTTACAGAGGACTTTTGTTCCCTTGCTAAAGCACACAAGCGGCATCCCACAGCCGAATCTCTTGAGAAACTAGACAAAGCCCGAGCCCTACTTAACTTGAAACTGACGACAGACGCAGAAAGGCTCCTTAGATGGACTGGGGCAACATTTTACTCCCAGAGAGACAGAATTGGGTCTAAATTAGCCGTAAAGCTGAGTCCTAAACAACACTCTCTAGCATTCCCTAAAATTCGGGCGACCTCGGGGGACCTGACACAGAACACGACCAAGATTATGGATACTTTTTTACAGTTCTACTCTGATCTATACAAACCTACCCAACCTCCAATCGCTACGAAATACATTTTTTAGACGATCTCCCTTTGCCCACTCTGTTTACAGAGCATAGAGAACTCCTTGAGAGTCCGTTCACTCAAGAGGAAATACTGGATACCATTAAATCCCTTAAGCTAGTATCCTCAACTGGACGGATGTTTTTTCTACTGGTTACTACAAAAGATTTGGCCCCTGTTTGGCTCCACATCTGGCTCGGATGTTCAACTCTCTCAGGGAAGCAACCCCCCTTGGGTATGGACCTGAATTCTGCATATATCTCAGTAAATCCCAAACCTGATAAGGACACTAGTGAAGTGAGTAATTACCGCTCGATCTTGCTCATCAATAATGATGTTAAGATTATGACCAAGATTCTTGCCAATAGGGTGTCAGGTTTTATAGCTGGATATATCCATGAAGATCAGGTGGGTTTCATCCCTGGGAGACAGGGTGCGGAACAGATCCGCAGGCCATTGACATAATTTCGCTTCTCAAATCACAGTGGGATGGGGGGCAGTGCAAAAAGTTTTTTTTTTACTCTCCATAGACCCTTGATTCAATTGATTGGGCATAACTGTCTGATATCTTGGGGAGATGGGGCTTTGGCCCATATTTCTTAAACTTGATCCAAGCACTTTACTCAAACCCCACTGCCCAGGTACGCCTAATGGGCAGATACTCAGACTCTTTTGCTGTTGGCAGGGGTACCAGACAGGGTTGCCCGCTCTCCCCCCTCCTCTTTGCGATGGCCATACAGACGGTAGCAATAGCTATTAGATTGAACCCTGACTTTAAGGGAGTGACTTGTGTACATCGGGAACATAAATATGCGCTGTAGGCAGATGATCTCCCTTCTGACCTCCACTCTTGTTATTCTTAAGACACTGCAGGCTTTCAGGGAAGTTTCGGGACTGAGAGTTAACATGACTAAGTCGACAGCATTGAACATTACTGTCCCCCCGGATCTTCTTAATAAGCTTTCCAATAATTTTGACTTCAGTTGAGCTTCCGGTGCAAAACTGACGCCAGACATCAATAACTTTTTTAAAGCCAACTATCCCCCTATGATTCACAAATGTAGGGGTGATTTGGATAGGTGGTCGAAATGTGTTCTATCCTGGTTGGGCAGGGTCCATGCAGTAAAAATGACCCTTCTCCCCCATCTGTTATACTTATTCCACTCCCTCCCAATCCCGATTAAAAAAGATTTCATCAGTAAACTCTAGTCACAAATAGTTCACTTTGTGTGGGGTAGGAAGGGGTATAGATGTCCCTCGGGAATTCCTTTGGGAATTCGCCTGAAATCGCAGGGCGGACTGGGACTGCCAAACCTATGGGGTTACTATCAGGCAGCACAACTTACGCAAATCTCAATGGTTTTCTCTAGGGGCCCGAAAACTGATTGGCTCTCAATGGAAAGACAGGCAACCCTCTTGAATACCATTGATTACCTCCTTATGCCAGCGATAATGTCCCCCACTCTCTCTCACTCCGTAGCCCTAAGCTCCAAGCTCTTTGGACTACACACCCTGACATCCTCCCTGAAGCCTCTAGCACATTTGTTCCATAATGCGGCTTTTCCTCCAGGAATGAGCATTGAGGCCTTTTGGTGGTGGACAGATAGGGGTCTCTTCCGTATTGGCCACTTCCTATCTCCTGCGGGTCCGATTTCCTTGTTACATTGTAGAAAGAAACTGGATATGCCCGATTCAGAATTATTCAGATTTTCCCAAATCTCCCATCTCAAACACAGAGGATCAGAGGGGAGGTATATCCTTAATCTATATGGCACTAACGACTAAAGTGGACAAGCCTACCTATGCCCGGGCCGGGGAGGAGGACGTGGACAGCTCGTGGGACACCGCGGTCTGGTTCCGCGCTACACAGAGGGCGTATAAAGGTATTCTCAATATTTCTCTCATTGAGGCTATTCTAAAAGTTTTTCTTCAGTGGTACTATGTTCCTTTCAGGCTGGCAAGAATATTTCCAGGGATCACACCAGTATGTTTCAGGGGTTGAGAGCTGAAGGGCTCCATGCTCCATACTTGGTGGTCTTGCCCCCGCATTAGATCCTTCTGGCGGAAGGTTTTCTGTACCATTGGCTTCTTAACCGGGGTGATGGTAACTCCCCACCCCGGCATAGCACTTCTAAACCAGTGTATTCCTGATTTACCCAAACATTCCCAGGCTTTATCGTTTTTCATCTTATTGGGAGCCAAAATTCCATTGCCAAGGCCTGGAAGAAACCCACTGTCTCCTTCCGAGAGTTCAGTAGGAAAGTCTCCTGAATCATGATGCAAGAACAGATTGTAGCTAAACTTAATGACAAAACTGAGCGATTTTTGGTCATTTGGGAAACTTGGGCCACATTCTGCAAACATCTCTCTCTTACCGGGAGTTCAGCACTGATGTCACTCCTTGATGAAGCAGGCACGCTTCTTTTCATTCCTTTCCTACACTTTTCTTACCTTCTCCTTTCGGTTGCCTCCCTTGGTGTTTCCATGGCAATTTGTGTTACTGAGATTGACTTCTCTCTGTTCCAACATACATGGCTGAGTGTACGCAACTAGAGCGATTGCCATCTTCATGCATCTACCTGATGGTACTTTGCTGATGGCCGGGGGTGGAGGCGTTGTGATTGCGTTTCCTGAGAGGCAGTGTGATCCCTTTTTAGGGCTTCTCGTGGATGGGGGTCACTGCGCATTTCCTCAGAATATTTATGGTAGCTCACTGTCCTATTCTGGGTCGTTTTGCTATGTTTGGGGTTGGTATATGTTCGCTTTCTAGATTCACTTATGTTATTGGTAAAAGGTATACAAGGTTAAATACTCAGGATTTGGAATGTACTGTCTTCTTGAATGACATTGATTCTTTGTATTTTTTGACATCTGTTATCTTTATAAAATTTTCAATAAAAATTATTGAAATTAAAACATATGTTTATGTTTTTGCTTTTAATGACAAAAGAAAGTTTTGAAATATGTTTTTTTTTTTGCTGGGTTAAATTACCATAGAGCAAATGCACCTGCAAAAGGCAATTGCTATTGAGAAATATATCAGATTTATAAAGGTCAGATTGACATATATGTCACTAAACAGATAGATGCTAAAGGCTCAGGGGAAGTTTGAGCAGTAATATGAGAAGATATCTCCTTGGATTAAATTAACGTATTTAAATGATGTAATTTTAAAATACCTAGAGAACTAATGTAATAAAGTGTTTTTGATCATTTCAGCTAGTGTCTGGATTGAATAGGATATAAAAAAAAGTCAAAATGGAAAGTCTATGATGTTGTTTAGTCTTAACCAAGAAAATGTAGCACTAAAAATTAAGACGCAGGGACAATTTCCTCTATTTTTTGGGGAGGAAAAAGTGCGTCTTATGGTGAGAAAAATACAGTATGTATAAGATGTTACTATTGTATATCTGTAAGAGAGAATCATTTAACCATCTATATTCTCAGCATCGTGGCACACTGTCTCTCTTTTTCCTAATGATTTTAACGAAAAGACAACATTATGGAATGTTTTTCTGTTAGCAACATGCATTTAAGTCTCTACAACAAACAAAATTACTTGAATTAAACTATACATGCATTTTTAATATGATATTGATTATACATTTTATGTAATGTTGTAGATGTACATCTATGTCCTCTAAAGAACACCCCTGAAGAAAAAGTGTTATTTGAAACACGTCTGGTGAAGGACGACATTTGTTCAATTGTTTGAACACAGATTTGTATACATTCCAACCATTGATCAATGACTATGTTTTTAATATCATTGTTTAATAACATTTTCTATATTTCAAAATACAATACTGTGCAATACATTTTTTTCTAGATCTATGCCTTTAAAGTACATTCAGGGGAATCCATAGTTATTAACATTAACTAAATAGTTTGATTTACCAAAGCAATATAGCAAATTCACCTTCAAAATTGATATTCACCTATCTTAGTGAATGAGATGAAACAAAACAAAAAAGTCACTTAGCAAAAAAAATAAAAAAAAACATGGGCAGCTAAAATAAAAAAATTAAAAACAAAAAAAGGCTTTTGTTTGGATAATTGAAGTCAGTAGAACTTTATCTTGTTTACTAAACTGAGTACAGTGGAACCTCGATTGCGAGTAATGCGGTTAACGAGTGTCTCGCAATACGAGCACTGCATTTAAAAAAATCCTAACTTGGTTTGCGAGTGTTGTCTCACAAGACGAGCAGGATTCAGGCCAAAGCAGTGTAGAGTACTGCGTTTGGCCTGAGGTGGGGGGGCACCGGAGCTTTGGAAATGCACGGAAAAGCCAGAGGACAGCTCAGCTGACCTCGGCAAACCTTGGGAACAGAGGCTTTCTGAGGTTTCCCGAGGTCAGCCGAGGTGTCCTCGGGCCTTTCCGGACGTTTCCGAGTCTCTCCAGCGCCCCCCACCTCTGGCCGCATGCGGTATTGGATGCCATTGAAGTCAATGCGAAACAAATTATTTTTGTTTCCATTGACTTCAATTGGGAAACTCGGTTTGATATGCGAGTACTTTGGATTATGAGCTTTCTCCTGGAACGGATTATGCTTGTAAACCGAGGTTCCACTGTACATTTTCTATTTAAAAAGTGAACTTTCACTTAGCTTTGTAAATGAGGTTGTGCTGACTTCAATGAATGTAGTGTGGTGAACTCACTTTGAAAGTGAACATCCACTACTTATTTCAGGACAGGGGCATAAATGAAGCCAGTGGATCAGCATAACAACTAACAATTGCAGAAGGAAAGGCCACCAAGGCAACCTCCATACATTTTAGGTACAGGTTTTAATTAAATGTTTTGTAAATTGAGAATCTCCTTTATGATTGCTAAAATATGCAAATGACCCATGTAAAGGGACATAACACACATACTTTTTCTTAGTAACTTGACAAGTTGATGTTAGACATTCTGATAATGTTTTAATTTTTCATTCATAATGTGCAGTATGCAAGGGCAGCTGAAATAAGGCTGATACACTAGTGCTTAAGACTGTGTTATTGGTGTTGGTAATTTGGGAAAGCCACTCTTTCTCTAACTACATCATCAGAAGCACATTTAAACAATTACCAAACAATATGGTGATTTGGGATGAGCCCAAAGTTTGAGTCTAATTTAATTTTGACGCGAACATTGGGTGTTCGTTTGTTCTAAAACTAACCGATCGTTTGGGGCATATGCGGAACGCCCCATAATGCACTGCGAGATCACATATATATGTATATATATATATATATATATATATATATATATATATATATATATATATATATACTCTGCATTCAGTGTAGCCTATATATACACAGTGCATTCGGTGGTGTATAGTTTCTAATACACTTCAGGCAGTGTACACAGTATATAATACAGTGTAGGTGCGTGGTGTTCAAAAACAAAAAATACATCATGTCTGGAAGGCCACCAAGGAGAGGGCAAGCAGCCTCTGTGTCTAGAGTCAACAGTGGTAGTGGTGGTTGTGGACATGGTGCATCCTCTGCAGGTGGCCGTGGGGCATGCATGTCCTTTTTTTCTCCTGCTGGTCGTGTTATTGAGCCACAATATGAAAAAGAGTTGGTTGAGTGGTTTACAAAGCCGTCCTCATCCTTTGTCACCCAGGCTCAGAGTAGTTTGCCTTCCAACGCTGCTGCCCAGTGACTTATTCCACTGCCTACTGCCTACTTGTCCACAGTCACCTCTTTCTGTAGCTCCACCATCATGCACAGAATGGTCCCCAGAATTATTCGATCACCGTGTCAGTTATATGCTGCTGGAGGATGTGCTGGAGGATGTGCAGCGATTTGAAGGCTCCGATGTTGGTTCACAGGTTGAAGAAGGGAGGAACGTGAGCCTAGACCATCACACCACAGAGCTCCACAAGGGTGCTGCTGAGTGCTGACCTCCCGCTGACTTTTAAAAGTTCCTTAGTGTGGGCCTTTTTCAACACGTGTGCAGCAGATCGCACCGTTGCTGTTTGCAACCTATGTCTGAAGTGGATCAAGCGTGGCCAGAACAGCAGCCACTTGGGCACCACATGCTTGACCAGACATGATGATATGCCATGGAGTCCATTAGCAACAGCACTTGAAAGACCCACATTATAGAAAATAGGATTTCCAGCCCTACTATTCCTCCAGTCCTCTCAAAAACCTGCAATGAAGGTTGAAATGACGGTATAGCAATAGGTGTCCCAAGTACTTGCAGTCAATCTGATAGCAGTAAACCAAAAATAGATTTTAGCATGCAAATTTCCCTACCCCAGTTGCTGAGCCATAAAAATAAATTTGGTCCCAGCCATCCACATGCTCAGCATCTAAATGCTAGCTTGGCAAAATTTCTAGCACTACAACTGCTGCCTTTTCAGCTGGTAGACTCTGCTCTTTTTTGTGAATTTGTGGAATGTGCTGTACCTCAGTGGCAGGTTCCAAAACTTCATTTCATTTCATGGAAGGCCATTCCGGCGCTCTACCGTCATGTGGAAGGCAATGTTTTGTCGTTGTCGGACAGAGCGATCAGCATTAAGGTTTATATTACCGCTGACTCATGGTCCAGCAGGTTACCTTTCCTTCACTGCGCAGTTCGTAACTCTGCTGGCAGCTGAGAAGGATGCAGGGTTCAGTGTTGTTGGAGCTTGTTCCGTCACCATGCCTCAAATACTCTAGTAGTGATTCTGTCACAGCTCTCTTCTCCACCCCTCCTCTTCTTTGTATATGGCCTCTTCTGCAGACTTGTCTTCTGAACCAGCAGTGCTCCGTAAGTGGACAAGGGGCTATGCAAGCAATCAGGCTAAAAGATGCAATGCGTTGCTTGAGTTGGTCTGCCTAGGGGACAGGAGCCACACTGGGGAAGAGATTCTTTCAGCTCTGCAGGGGCAGGCTCAGAGGTGGTTGACGCCACACCAGCTTCAGCCAGGAATGATTGTATGTGACAATGGCACAACCTTCTCTCCGCCCTCCAACAGGGACACTTGACCCATGTTCCATGTTTGTAACATGTCCTGAATTTGGTGGTGCAGCATTTCTTGACCAGGTACTCAGCCTTACAAGATCTCCTGAGGCAGGCCAGAAAAGTCATACAATGCCAGGGCTCAGCTGGCTGACATTCAAAGGGAATGAAAAATTCCCACCAACCGCTTCATTTGTGACATTTGTGACATGCCCACCAGGTGGAACTCAATGTTGGCAATGCTGCACACACAGCAGAGGGCCATCAATGAGTACCTGTGTGAATATGGAACAAGGACATGGTCAGGGGAGTTTGGCTTATTTTGGCCATGCCAGTGGCTACTAATCAAGGATGCATGCCCTATCCTGTCACTATTTGAGGAGGCCACAAGGATGGAGAGCAGCTACAATGCATGCATCAGTGACACTGTCCCTCTAGTCTTCCTGCTGGAGCACACGCTTCATTGAATCATGGATAGGGCACTTGAGGCAGAACAGCGGGAGGAAGAGGAGGACTTTCTTTCCTCTCAAGGATGCAGATCCCTTTATCGAGATACCATTCCTGTGGGCTCACCAAACACACAGGAAGAAGAGGAGAAGGACTGCAGGAGTTGGGAGTAGGCAGACCCTCAGAGGCAATCTGCCATCCTTCTCCATGCCCCCGGGTGGCAATGGCGGGTGTGAGAGAGGACCTCCCACTCACCCCGCCCTACCTGCTCCGTTTGGGAGCCTGACGGGACCCCAACGGGGCAGAGAGACTCCCCCTATGAGGAAGTGAGGGGGTCTAGCCCGCTCAGCCAGCCCCGTAGGTCCTTCGCCTCTCTTTTTTAGGAGACCGCATGGCCAAAGTGCGTGCTAAACCAATTTTGTGTGCAAGTGTGGTGGTTTTTGTGGGGGGGTGGGCGTACTAAGCACAGGCGTACCTTTGCATAGCATAGCACACCCACCGGGAGCCGGGCTGAGATCACCAAACTCAATTCACATGTAGCCGAGACCGGGATCCGAACCCTTGGCTGCAGAGGTGAACGGCTTGTCAGCGCAGTGCCAATCACATTGAGCCACCACAGCCTCTTTTCATGGCCTTCATATCTAGGGGCAGAGCAGACTTGGAGACCTTTCCAACAGAGCATCCACTCGGTTACTGGATTTTGAGGATGGACCACTGGGCAGAACTTGCTCAATATGCAATTGAGCTACTGACCTGTCCTGCATCCAGCGTGCTTTCTTAATGCATATTCAGTGCTGCTGGGGGGTTTGTAATAGATTGTCCACAGACTCCATTGATAGGCTCACATTCATAAAAGTGAATTAGTCTTGGTTTAACAGCTATCAAGCACCTGATGATTAATGTAAGTGATTGAATTTGCTATGAATCTGGGATCCCTTGAAGACTGCCTATGCTGACTATGCTATTTCCCCTTAATCTTAATGATGCTTGCTTCCAACGATATTTTTGATTTAGGGCACCGCCACCACCACCCAAGGCCCAATTTTTCTGCCCCTGTTTAACAAGGGCATGTAATTACACTTTTTGATACAATGTTTCACAGCAGGGCCCATTCCTGCGCCCAACAAAAGTTACTGTGACGGCGTATAGTGTTCTGGCACCACCAAAACCAAAGGCCCAATTTTTCTTCCTCTGTTTAACAGGGCCAGGTAAATACAATTTTTGATATTATATTTAACAGCAGGGCCCGTTCCTGCACCCAACAAGAATAACTGTGAGGGGTTACGGTGTTCTGGCCCCCTCCAAAACCAAAGGCCCAATTTTTCTGCCCCTATTTTACAGGGCCATGTAATTAAAATGTTTGATATAATATTTCAGAACAGGGCCCGTTCCTGCACCCAACAAGTGTAACTGTGAGGGGTTACAGTGTTCTGGCACTTCCAACACCTAAGGCCCAATTATATGGCAGGCCATATAGTATATATACTGCTGTTCAAAGTATATAGTGCCTGGGGGCCCGGGGAACTACACTCAATTTACTTTTCATTTTGTTGAGGGGTTCCCCTTAATATCGATTTCAGACCTGTAGGGCCTGGTATGGATTTTGGGGGGACATCCACAACATTTTTTGGGGGTATTTTTGGCAAGGGGTTCCCTTTAATATTCATACCAGGCCCACAGCTAATGGACTAGGGGGAACCCACACCATTTTTTTCAATGGTTTTTAGCAATATTGCCGGGATCCCACAATAGATTACAGCTGTGAGCAGTTTTTAAATTACATTTTTTCCTTTAGAAATTTTCTGTGGTACTGTTATAAACATTGGAAAGATGCACTACTTTAGAAGCAGACTAAGGAGACCCCACAGGCACAATAATTAAAGGAATATTTCATTTTTATTGTTTGACTTTAAGCATTATTAAAACCACTGCTCCTGAAAAAACAGATGTTTTAAAACTTTTTTTGCATTGATACATGTCCCCTGGAGCAGGACCCGGGTCCTCAAACACTTTTTATGGCAATAACTTGCATATACGCCTTTAAAATAAGCACTTTCGATTGTGAAGACTAGGAGCGTGAATGTTTGGGGCTCTAGCTTAGCAATGCATGAGAAATGTAGTTTGTCAACATCATCTTTGGGGGACTTATGGAAAGAACATCCCATGAACTACAGCTACTTGAAGCTGCTAAAAAAATTATGGTGCTGAATTTCAAGCATCTAGCTCAAAAACTCTGCTTTTACGCTTAAAAGCACACATTATAAAGAGGAAGTAGTCCTTGTTATAACCACTAGGGAAAGCAAATATAGTTCATATGTGTAAAGGAAAAAATAATATAACCCAGTTATACCATGTGTTGGCCCAAACTTTGAAGCCCCCTTTGAGGGAGAGCATAGCATAAAAATTGTATTTAGGTACTATGTCATCTTCAAGCTACTAAAGAAAAGCCTCACTTTAAATTCTAAATATCTAGAATAAAACAGCATTGCGGAATAACACACCTAAATTAAAATTGCTGATAGGCTTACTCAAGCTTGCATTATTAATTTATACAAATTGCAATAATATTAAAGTATATAAAAAGCATAATCCTATTTCCTGTAGGGTCAGATTGGGAAACTGTAACTACTAAACTACTCAAGCTTCCATTTAAAATAATTAATTCCGTCCACGTGTTTATTATGCATCCAAATTGTACATGAAATCCATTTCTATGCAATCACTTTCCAAAGAATATTTTAATGTAGAGTTACTAAGGCTTTTGCTCAATTACCATCTGCTGTGTAAATTGAAGCTCTTAAAGCACCACATTTTTAACATAACATTAACATTTACCAGCATTTTTCTCTTGTTTTAGAGACTATATACAGGGAAAACTAATACCACAGTATACCATATTTTAAAAGTATACTACAAAGTGGTCTTTAGTCACTGGATACACTGTTGCTATAACTATGACTTGTGTAGTAATCACGGGCACAAATAGTTTATGTTTATCCCATGGTATATTTCAAATATATATTAAAAAGTCAACACATATTTTGAAAATACATGAAATAAAGATTTCAGTAGACTAACTATAGGTTGATATTTAAAATTTGCATAGGTAGGTAGAAAGGCGGTTGGCTTCTTGAGATGTGACTAAAAATGCGATACACGCAATTTTTCCCAATGCAGTGCACCACAATGGTTTGTAAGGAGTTGGAAGAGCATGCATTGGTGTATGTCATTCATTTCTCTCAATGTATTTATTGCTATATACAGTATTTTCTGATATTGGTGCTGTTATATATAATTCGAGATTTTCCTAGCTTGTGACGGAAAATATTGATTATAAGAAGACAGGAGGCGAGTATCTTAAGCATTAATCCTTCTTTAATTAATGCTCATAGCAGAAAACATCTAACATTTCAACATTTAAAAGAATTTTTTTTAACAATCTGAATGGCATTATGTGGACTACGAATCCCAGCATGCCTAGCGTCCGTATCCACTCCCCTTAGTGCCTCTATATAAGTGTCAGCTCCTCCCAGACTCTTCCTCTTTCTTGATGCGAAAACTTGGTGCTTCGGATTCACGTACCTTCAGCCAGCCGGCCCGACTTCTCCTTGGAGGAATCCTTGTATGAACTGTGACTCTGTCCCAACAGGGGATGTAGTCTTGAACCACCCGAAAGAACCGTCCTCCGAACTCCGGAGAAATCCTTATTCATGCGGCTTCTGGCCGATTAAGATCCTCGATGTGATCTCCTTTAGAAGCCTAGAAGAGAACATAGAAAGGTGACAGGGAGGGAAGGGAGGGAAGATACTCGCCTCCTGTCTTCTTATAATCAATATTTTCCGTCACAAGCTAGGAAAATCTCGAATTATATTTCAGACAGGAGGCTCATATCTTAAGCAATTTCAAAGCTGAACAAACTACATCAAGACAATCCCTGTCAATACATCTCCTGTCTAGGTGGATCCGTGCTGGGTCCCAGGACGGACATGGAGACATGGGTTTCAGGTCTGAAGTAAAACGAGCGAAAAGTGGCTTCCGACGACCAGTCTGCAGCTTGTAAGAGGTCGGATAGAGAGCCTCCCGTCGCGATAACCTTAGTAGCCATGGCACCTCTGGAGGAGTGTGCCCCAAAGAGGTTTATGTCTATACCGGCCAATTCCATGGTTGCTCGCACCCATCGAGCCAGAGTGGCGGAGGTGACCGGGTGATGGGGTTTGACGTATGAGAGCAGTAGTTGCGAAATTCCAGACGGTCTAAGAGACTCAGTCTGGGTTTCGTAGGCTTGCAGGCATTTAGCCACACAGAGCCGTGGCTGTGAGGGAAAGTATGGGTAGAAAACCGTCTTTAGGTTCGTCTTGGTCCTACGGACCACGGAGAACCGAACCCCTTGGGGTAGGAACTGGCGTCTAGAGATGTCTAGAGCCCTCACGTCTGAGACCCGTTTAATCGAGATCAGACAAAGGAGAACCGTTAATTTGAACGTCAGAAACTTGAGGGGTAGTGTCTCGTTATCCTCCCAAGCGGAGAGCATATCGAGCACTTTGGAGACGTCCCATGTCGATTGATATTTAGGGCGCGGGGGCCTTTGGAACCTCATGCCCCGCATAAGTTTACAGATCAACGGATGTCTGCCGATAGGTAGGGAATCAACCGGGAGGTGGTAGGCCGAAATGGCTGACCTGTACACATTAAGGGAGTTGTAAGCCCTACCTGCGTCAAAAAGTTCAGTCAGATAATTAGCAACCGTGGTTACAGGGGCCAGAGTGGGATCAATCTGTTGTTGATCGCACCAACGTACCCAGAGCCCCCAGGCTGATCGATACGCTGATCGAGTCCCGGGGGCCCAGGCCAGGGCAATGAGATCTCTAGCTGCCGTTGAAAGACCATGGTCTGTGTCTGGCATCCTGAGATCAGGCCTGCTATCAGGGTAAGAGAGTCCTCCAGAACCAGAGGGTGAACACCCTTGGAGGGGTGTGATAGGATGTGAGGGGTCCGGGGGAGTAGCCTGGGATAGTCTATCAGCATCTCTAGCAGAAGCGGGAACCATGGTTGTGTCGGCCACCATGGGAAAATCAGGACCACCGTCGCGTTCTGTTGTGCTATTTGTAGTAGCACTCTGGGGATCACTGAGAAGGGAGGGAATGCGTAATGAATTTCCCCTTTCCAGGACTGCCGGAATGCGTCCACTGACATTGAAGCCGGGTCTGGTCTCCAACTGAAAAACCGAGGTAATTGATGGTTGAGGCGTGAGGCGAACAGGTCTATGCCCAAAGGGCCCCAGAGACGACCCACTCGCGCAAAAATCGAGCGGTCCAATTGCCAGTCGCTGGATTCGGAGAGGTGTCTGGAATTCCAGTCGGCTACGGTATTGGATGTGCCTGGAATATATTCTGCCTTCGGAATGATGTTGTGAGACAGACAGAATTGCCATATGGTTTTGGCGATATCCGTCAGGGTTTTGGACCTGGTGCCCCCTAAACGATTGACATATTGTACTGCTGCAATATTGTCCATGCGTAATAATACGCAGCAGTTGAATCGTTTCGAGAGGAAACTTCGTAGGGCGAAGAGTGCGGCCAGGAGTTCTAGGGCGTTGATATGGAGGAGGGACTCTTGTTGGGACCAGGTTCCCCCCCGTCGAAGTCTCGCCTAGGCGTGCGCCCCAGCCTTTCAGACTCGCGTCCGATTCTATTATCACGTCCGGACGGGAGTTGAAAATCGTCTTGCCGTTCCAATCTATGGCGTGGCGAAGCCACCATTGTAGCTCCTCCCTGGCCTCGGCGGAGAGAGGAATCTCGTCTGCGTAACGCAGACCTCGACGCAAGTGTGTAATTTTGAGTCGTTGAAGGGCCCTGTAGTGCAGAGGGGCAGGGAAGATGGCTTGTATGGAGGCTGCTAAGAGACCCACCAATCTGGCCAGTATTCGCAGGGACAAGACTGCTTTGCGTAGTACCGCTCTGATCTCTTTGCGGATCAGTGCCAGTTTTGCCTTGGGTAGACGGAGGACTGCCTGGTTGGTATCCACCAGGAACCCCAGGAATATCAGCTCTCGGGAAGGTATGAACACTGATTTCTCCCGATTTATGAGGAAGCCTAGATTCTGAAGAAGTTCTATTGTCCAGCCTAAGTGGCGGTGGGCTTCCGACTCGGAGTAGGCCATGATGAGGATGTCGTCGATGTAAATGATGAGCCTTACCCCTCTGCTCCTTAGGTATGCTACCACTGGTTTTAGAAGTTTGGTGAAGCACCACGGGGCCGACGACAGCCCGAATGGCAGGCATGTGAATTGCCACATGCGACCCCACCATTTGAAGCGGAGAAGGGGTTGCGATTCTGGGTGAATGGGGACGGTGAGATAGGCGTCCTTCAGGTCCACCTTCGCAAGCCAATCCCCGGGTTGGAGTAGGTTTCGGAGGCAGTGAATGCCTTCCATTTTGAAGTGTCGGTAGACGACGTGTTGGTTTAGGTCCCGAAGGTTTATGACGGGGCGGTAGCCTCCTTCCTTCTTTCTGACCAGGAACAGATTGCTGATGAATCCTGGGGAGGACGGGTCGGCTTCTATCACTGCCTGTTTGGAGATCAGTTCTCCCAACTCCTTGTCTATCAGTGTCTCGTTTGTCTGTGTAAAGCGTATGGGGGGCGGTATGGTGTTCAATGGAGGGGGGGATATAAGCTCCACTTTGAACCCTAGAGTGGTGTTCAAGATCCACGCGTCTGCCGTAATCGCAGACCAGGCGTGGGTAAAAAACTGCAGTCTCCCCCCCACAGGTGTAAGACAGTGTAGTATAGGAGGTACTCTTACCGGTGTATGGCCGGGATCGAGGGTCTCCTCTGTTTCCTCGTCCTCTCCAGGGTCTTCCGCGAGGCGGGAAGAATGGTGCGGGTTGTGCCACCATGTGGTACGAGGGTGGAGCCTGGTTGAATTGTGTCTGGGCGGCGGCCCTGTTGGCATACCTAAAGTTGGTATTGCGGCCGGCAGAGCGGGCTCTGCCTCTACCGGCCCTGGCAAAAACTCTGTGAGTTCCAGTTCTCTTTAGCGACGACTGCGCTTTATCTAGGCTATTAAACAGGCCTACAAACTTGTTTATGTCCTTCATTAAGGAATCACCAAACAAGAAACCTTCTGCTGTTGGGCCCGGCTCAGTCTCCGCCAGGTGGGCCAGTTGGGGGTCCAGTTTCATTAGAATGGAACGTCTGCGTTCCGTTGAGCATGCCGTGTTTGCGGTGCCCAGTAGACATACGGCTCTTTGGGCCCAACCCCGTAGTTGGGTAACGTCCACTGCTTGTTGTGCCGATACGGCCTGTTCAGTTATGTTAAGTATTTTGGTGAGCGGGCCGAGCAGGTCTAGGACACGGTCTTGGATGGCTTTAAATGACCGGTCGATACCTCTTTTGGGAGATTTCCCAGTTTTAGCTAGGTACTTTGCCAGAATGGGGTCAATTTCTGGAGTAGTGGTAACCCTTCTGGGGATTTGTGGCCGAGGGCATTCCGCTCTTAACTTATTGCGGTTACTTTTAGTGAGTGGTCTACGTGTCCAAAACTCTACGTACTGTGCCACGTGTGGTAAAGGGGACCAGTCCCCAGACCGGGGGTGAGTAATCGCATCGGGGTGGAACAGGGGTTCGCCCAGAGAGTCTGTTATGGTATCACCCTGTGTGTCAGGGGTAGCGTCTTGGTGGAACGCTATTGCCCCAGCATCCGTATCGTCATCGTACTCATATTCGGAGACTTCCGTCTCAGATGATTCGGAGGATGTAGTTACCTCTGAATCGAGGACAAAGGAATCGGGTTTTGCCCGTCTATTTGTCATAAGCCTTTTTTGTGACTCCCTGAGGCCCAGGGGTTGCAAAGAGTCCGAAGGATGCATGGGGTTGCATTCCGGTTGTGGCAATGCGTCAAACATATTATGCACTTCCCCTGTCGGGGAGTCCTGGGTGACCCCTATGTGTTTCCTCTTTTGAGAGGCTTTTCCCTTTTTGGCTCGTGGTTCTGCACCGGGTACCAAGGGGATAGGGGTATTAGAAGGACCTTGTTGTATCCCTATGGGGATCCTATTAGCAGTCAGGGCTGCTAAGATGGATTTATTTATCAGCTCCTGTAGTTGAGCTGCGTTTAGGGTTTGAGGATCCACAGACACCTCACCTAACCCCCTGGGTGGTGTACCTTCCTCAGCCATGCTGTGAGGTAACCTTAGGTGTCTAGAACGAGGAGGGAATAAATTCCGCTCTCCCCACTATGTGTTAGTTATGAGCTGATAGCCGCCTACCTAAACCAGGCTCCTACCTCCTCGTCGCTGCAGTGATATTGCGGTGGGAGGGGAGCCTGAAGGCGCGCTTTGCGGCGAGATCCCGCGAGATTTCGCCGCCGAGGATTCGCCGATGAAACGGCTGTTGCAATAGGGCCGCGCCTGACTAAGTCTCGTCAGGCCGGCCACTGAGGTGAGAGAGGGGAGGGGGAGCGAGCTCCCCACGGCTCGAGAATGAAGGGGAAACAGGAACTAGCTGCAGGGAAACATCATAGAGAACCTGCAGCGCTGATGTGTAAGCGGTTCGCGCAACCTGTTGTAAAATATCCAATGAGGTAAAAATGTATACTTATCTGATGCTGCCATGAGCAGAAAGAAAGAGGAAGAGTCTGGGAGGAGCTGACACTTATATAGAGGCACTAAGGGGAGTGGATACGGACGCTAGGCATGCTGGGATTCGTAGTCCACATAATGCCATTCAGATTGTTAAAATTTTTTCTTTTAAATGTTGAAATGTTAGATGTTTTCTGCTATGAGCATTAATTAAAGAAGGATTAATGCTTAAGATATGAGCCTCCTGTCTGAAATATAATTGCAAATGTATGCAATAGTAGTATCAGATTTTTGTAGAATATTTATTTTTAACATAGCATAAAGTCCTCAGAAAGTGTTTGTGAACTTTAAGAATGTCTTTTTAAGTTGTATGCCATCTAGGTCTATTTTTTTAAATACTGGAAAGTGTAACAAGAGGGGAAACATAAGCTGGAAACAAGAGCTCATATACTGTTAACAACTGCAGTGTTAAGGTGAATGGGAAAATAGACCTCATAGGTTAGACAGGGCTGCAGTCTAAGTCCAACAAATGAACTGGCTGCAGTTCTAGAATCTTAACCAGCACCAGGACTAATTCCACATGACTTCAAGGTGAAATTCCTGCTTAATGCATATGAACTCCTATTAGTGTCACCAACAGAGAGGCTTACAAGTCACCCTGAAGGTGTGGAAGAAATACAGTGTGATGCATCAACCCAATGAAAACAAAATCATGGTCTTTTAAAGGAATACTGTAACACTGAACAAATCAAATGTTCTTCATTTACAATAAACAACCACACCCTTACTCTAAAAACTACACATGTTTTTTCTACCTTTGTTGACTGGATCTTCTTCCTTATATTCAGATGCTTTTTTTACATGAAGAATAACCATTGTTTATATATACATTTCTACCCCTTGCAATGGGTGATTTTAACAATAAGGTAAGAGGTTAGGTCAAATATAAAATATAAATTAAAGATCTGAGAAAGAGTCAATAAAGGATGGCATGAAAGACATGTGCAGCATTATACTATTTATATAATATTGTATTCATTTCAGGGATGTCCTTGTGTGTTCCAAGTGTAGCTTTCTTTTGGGCTTATTTTCTATGCTTTCAAAGGATAGGCCACCTGCTTTTTGCCATGAGATACAATTTTGTAAGTATTATATAATAGACTTGATGTTTTGATGGTTTTTTTTTATTGTACATTTACATTAAATATGAGATTGTATTTTTTTATTTCAGTTTCATTTTTTATAACCCATGAAGAATAATAAGAGAAGCAAATATAATAATTGCTTTGGGCCACCCAGTATACAGACTTGTTAATGATCTCAAGCGCATTATTGGTCATATGTTATAGGTCAAATCTGGAGGTAACATTTTTTTGTCTATGAATGTATTGTAGTGACTAATGATGTATCACATATACTTTTAAAGCTTCTTACATTTTGGTCCAGGGTTGTAAAGAGGATTTTAGTAGACATTGTGTAACTTTACAGGGATGGTGGCAGCCCCCATCCACAACTAGGAGAGACTATCATTTTACACAAACCAACCCAAATGGGACTTCAGACTAACAGAAATATTCCCTCTGGAAGTCTGCAAGCACCTACTCCAAGTCCATCAGGGCACCCCCAGCAATGCTTTTTGGGCTGAACTGAGCAACATTATTGCTCACAGTGCAAATGTAGGCACTATTTTACTGAAACCACATACAAAAATGTCATCCCCAACTCATGCCACCATAAAGTTTTACTGACCAACAAGGACCATGCAAAACCATGTGGCCTACAACAATTCTACAGCAATTCTACAGCACCTTTTCCAGCCAAAACTCCCAATAGTGTTGCCTGACACAATTTTATATAAAGGACATAATGAACCGATCCAAAAAAGGTATGTCAGAGAATCAAGAAATTAAACTAAGAAGACAAACTCCCAGAAACAAATTAATAACCAGTTATTGCACAGACTTGAGACTTTGAGACTTCAAACTGACCCCATACCTGGAGAGGCTACAAGATCTCAAAGACAGAGAGGCCTGTAAAAACTGAATGCCCAAAGCTTGGAAATGTAATCAGTTAGGTTTAGACAGACCTACAAATTCAAGGAAAGTATACTGTGCTAGCAGTGTGACCAGGGGATGCTGGAGGATGAGGCCTACTTCTTGCAATCGGAAAAAAAAAAGAAAAAGAAAGTACTACTTGTGTAACAAAAAAATAAACTAAATAGCCACAACAAATAATTGTAAGATATAACATAACAGGAAAAGGTAAAACATTTTAAAAATGTGTGTTTAATAATCCAATATTGTGAAGTGGTTAAATAGTGTTCCTGTACCCTTAAAGCAGAACTAGTTTTAGATAAATTATTTCATGTTGTTCATGCATGCTAAGCAATGGGCTGAATTTACTAAAAGTAAATAGATTGTACACTTTGCAATTGCAGTTGCACTCAATTTCCCCAAGTAAATCACGTGCAAGCAAAAATGCTAAAAGTGCACTTGCAAAGTGCACAGAATATTTGCTTTTAGTAAATCCATACCAATGTGTTTGTGTAATGCTTTTAGGTCATTTTTACCACTAAAAGAGATTAGTGCTCTTTCTCCGACAATGTTTTCTTCTGCTTTTATCTCCAGAACCACAATGCTATTTTTGTTAAAGCAGATCTACACTGTATCTGAGCACCGCAAACCAAAAACCCTATTTGATTGTTTTTATATATTTAAAGCAAACACTCCCATTCATCATGTCTCCGTGCTTTATTTTGCTGAGAAATCACTTTGAAAAACATTCCCCCTAGTATTTCTGGCTGTGACCTTCTCTGCTGCAACCTCTTTCCTTGTGGCTTGCTACAAAACAAAAAATTGTATACTTATGGTCGAAGCCCTATGTCCGATACGGATATGAACAAGATAGATAGACTTAACATAAGTCTTACCACATGTAAGAGACCTGAAGTGTGCCCTGATCTGATGGACGGTATGCCAAGATAAGGGGGCATACCCAAGATTAGAGATGAATATTTTGTGGAGAGAAATGAATTTGAGAAATGCCCTAAAAGGGGATGGGAGGGTGGGTATCGCTCAAAGGAAACCAACAATGACCACAGGTGAGTGGGCTGGTTAAATACCCCGGGCTCCTCCCATAAATTCAGGCCAGCATACTGGCCTTGTTACTTATGGTCGAAGCCCTATGTCCGATACGGATATGAACAAGATAGATAGATAGACTTAACATAAGTCTTACCACATGTAAGAGACCTGAAGTGTGCCCTGATCTGATGGACGGTATGCCAAGATAAGGGGGCAAAAATATTCAGGTAGGGGGTGTAGTTTTATTGGTTTTAGCTTCATTCATTGAAGAAGTTTGGTGAACACCTGTGCCATTTCCACCTGAGGATTGGGGGATGTGCTGGGCGAAGCAGGCAGACTTCCACCCATCAAGTCTCTTAATTGTCATGATCTGGGATCCCACACTGGGATGTGGCCGAGGTCGCTCCAATACAATAAGAGCAACTGGAGCACTGACTGGGGTTGAGGTGTAGGTAGCGTGGAAGAGTGAGTGAGCAAGTGTGAAGGTGACAGGACCCAAATTGACCTAACCGCCCCCCGTTGATCCAGAGGAAGGCGAAAACCCCAGCCGAGCCTAGGCCAATTGCTACAGCAGGGGAGAAAATTCCTTCCTGACCCCCCGAGAGGCGATCGGGTGAACCCTGGATCAACTTCCTATGGTTGGTTGTGCCCCAATGAATTCTGACGTGTTTGACAAACTGGCAGGCACTCAAGGGTTTGATCGGGAAAGGTATTAGGGCATAAGAGTTTGACTGTTCAGGTAGGAGTGACAGAAGGTGATCGAGTATGGTTAGTGCACACCGGACATTGTTTGCTTTAGAGTTGGATGTCTACCCCAGCGCCTGATCGCTGGGTTTTGGATAGTGCCAGGTGGAGAATGAAGTGGAGAATGAAGTGGGCCAAGTGAGGTCTATGCAGAAATTGGCTGATGGAGTAGCTGCGGGTGAACTTGCTAGGTCGCAAGAACCTGTAGTAGGTCGAGTAGATGGTTGCTTAAATGACCAGGCTGGGGAGAAAGCCAAATGGGGAACTAGCCAAGATAGTGGACATTGACTGGTGCTGTGGGGATAGTTGTATGGGCCTGCATAAGAAGGACATAATGTAGACTTGCCTTTACTAATAATGTCGACCGTGTCCTGGTTGTCAGTGGTGAAGACCACGGTTTGTCCTGTCCAGATATGACCCCAGAGGTGAGCGTCTCCTACGATCGGGAATTGTTCGAACGCGGAGAAAGTCCGGGTAAACCCTGGGATTAAGAGTGTCTCTGGAGGCCATGGTCCTGCAAACCAATAGTGGCCAAAAATTGCAGCGAAGCCTGTGGAAGCTGCGGCATCTGTCACTACCTGCGGTGATGGGGGCGATGTTGCTGGTATAACGTGATGCTGTTTCAAATAGTAAGGAACTCCTCCCATATAGACAGGTCCGCTAATGCCGCGGTGTCTAAGTTAAGGATCTGATTGGAGTCCTGTGTCTGGGAGAGGAAGACCATTAGGCATGATACAAAAGATCGTCCCTGGGGAATGAGCCTAAGTACAAATTGAGCATCCCCGGGAGAGATTGAAGCTGCTTCTTAGTACCCCTTGTGCGGGTGAAATCTTGGAGCACTGACCTGATGCGGGTCAGCTTGAAGGAACAATAGGCGTAGTGAAAGCTAGTTTGCGTGAGAGCGCGACAGAAAATAGGTGAGCAGTCGAGTTGCTACCGGAGATGAATGATCGATTTGAGCCACAATTGCAATTAAGCAGCTTTATTGGAAAGGTGAAAACAACGTTTAGCGGAAATTTGGAGTATGTAGGAATGACTGTGCGCAACACTGTAAATACAGATGGAGTGAGATGCAAATGTTTATGCTTGACAACAAACATAAGGCCCGAGATCTGAATCGTGAGTACCACTGTATCGCCGGTGCGAATAGTTTGAGGTGTGAGCATCGGTGGGGTTGTTTGTGAAGGATCTGAAACCTTGGGCCGGTGCTGCGACTGTACTCGGGTCGGTTGGTGAAGTTTGTATTGCCGAGGATCCGAATCGTTGCGCCGATGATGCGATTGGATTCGGATCGGCTGTGGATGTAAGGTGACAGGGGGCTTGTGTGCCGGATCCGAGTCATTGCACCGATGATATGACTAGACTCGGATCGCCTGATGGTGTAAGTGGTTGAAGGGGTTTGTGGTTACTGAGGATCCGAATCATAGGGCCCACGTTGCAACTAGATTCAGATCGGCTGTTGGCAAGTGCTTGGGGTTTTTTTTTTTTTTTTGGGATATGCTGAGACAATCGGTGCATGAGGATGCGACCGGATTAGAATCGGAACATGATACATGACAGTGAAATGTATTTCCATGACAGAGGCATGAATCAGTGTGCCGCATGTGCGACTGACAACGACCGGAGCATGTACTGAAATTAGGCCAAACTGGGGCACACTGGCACAAATCGGTGCATCGCGGATGCGACTAGATTCAAATGAGAGTGCGGTGTGTGACAGTTTAATGAAATTATTGCTATGAGAGAGGTGCGGATTGGTCGGGCTGTGGTTGCGACTGAGAATGAATCAGACTCTGGCACATGTACTGAAATGAGGCCGAAAAGCAACTGGGGCACGCCAAGACAAATTGGTGCATGAGGATGCGATTGGAGCACGTGAGAATGTGCGTGGTTTCAATTTGAATGCTTTTTAGTGAAATTGGGTGACAGAAATTCCCATGACAGAGGCACGAATCGCTGCGCAGCAGATGCGACTGACAGCGAGCAACTCTGGAGCATGCACTGAAATGAGGCTAACGACAACTAGGGCACGCTTGAGATAAACCTGCACATGAAAATGTGTGTGGGTTCAAATCAGATGCGTGACAGTAAAATGAGTGACAGAAATTCCAATGACAGAGGCACGAATCGCTGCACCGCGTATGCGACTAACAACGAGCAACTCTGGAGCATGTACTGAAATGAGGCTGAGAAACAACTGAGGCACGCTGGGACAAATTGGTGCATGAGGATGCGACTGGAGCATGTGAGAACGCGCGTGGTCCCAAATCAGATGGATTTCGATTAAAATTGTGACCAAAATTCCCATGACAGAGGCACGAATTACTGTGCTGCTGATGCGACTGACAGCGAGCAACTCTGGAGCATGTATTGAAATAAGGCAACTAGGGCACGCTTGAGATAAACCTGCACATGAGAATGCGTGTGGATTCAAATCAGATGCGTGACAGTGAAATGAATGACAGAAATTTCCCATGACAGAGGCACGAGTCGGTGCACCGCGGGTGCAACTAACAATGAGCGGACTCTGGAGCATGTACTGAAATGAGGCCAGCAAACAACTGGGGCACGCTGGGACAAATAGGTGCATCGGATGCAACTTGGATTTGAATCAGATTGAAGGGTAAGAGAATCGAACGACTGAAATGTTTGCCATAACAGTGGCGCTAACAGGTGTGCTGCAATTTGCGACTGATAACGGACCTGACTGTGAAGCGTGAGATGCATGAGCCAGAATGACTAGCACGAGTTGACACAAATCAGTGTATCGCATACGTGACTGGATTTGAATTGGAGAGAAGGGAAAACAAAATGTGACAAATTAAATTACTGTCAGCCTAGGTTCACATTGGAGTGACCTGTAATGCGATTTGAGAGATCAAATCACTCACATGACAAGACGCAGCCTATTGGAGGCAATAGCACTGTTCCAATCGATGTGACAGATTTTGCGGCACCGCACCGATTTGCAAAAGTAGTTCCTGCATTACTTACGCTGTTATCCAGTGCGACTTCAATAATCATGTGAGCATGAAGCCGCACAGATGTCTCTCACGTAGCACCTGAAATTGCACTGACCTTGCTACTTGCTATTTCAAGTGAAGTAGTGTGATTTCAAAGTAGCATCATTGTGAACCAGGGCTCAGTAAATGAGATGGAAAGAAAGAAAAAAAAGTGCATTCTAAGTGACATGGGCCTACTACGTGGCATGTGCTCATGAATTGCACAATAAGACCGTGGTCTTGCACGAGGCTCAAATAAGGCTACGTATGGAGACTTGACGAATAACTCGCAAGTTCCACAGTAGGGTTTTGATGGCACTGGTTATCTGACAAAACAGTGTGTGAAACAAAGAATTTGTACAAATCCTACCTGCAACAGTTTGAAGAAAAAAAAAAAGACCCGATCTACAAAAAGCACAGTGGGTGTGCAAGACATCTGAAGAGCATGGTATTGCCCCGTGGATGATGCACAAAAAATTACTTTGGTTGGTAAACAAAGAGAGAAACGTGTGCAAACGACTTGTAAGTTCCACTGCAGGAACTAAAACACACGGCATGGGGGAAAACAACGAATGGCAACGGTAAAAAGTATGCAATGTATGTGATCCGAATCAGTAGGATTAAATTAATCTGATATGAATTGGTTGTAGAGTGTATGTCACCCCTTAGGCTCCTTACACACGGAGCGGTCCGTTTTTCGGTCCACTCCGTGTGTCCGTCAGCTCAGCGGGGGGTCTCCGCTGAGCTGTCGGGCGGATGGGGCGGTCCCCGCACACTGGGGGAGTCGGATGGGAGTCGGATGGGAGTCGGATGGAAACGGACCGTCTGTCCGTTTGCATCCGATCCGTTTGGCCGGACGGAAGAAAAATAGGACATTCTTCCGTCCGCAAAAACGGATGCGGATCGAGCGGACGTTAGCGGATGCATCATCCGCTAACGGATCCGCTCCCATAGGGACCCATTACAAGTCCGTAAACGGACTTGTAATGAGCGGACCGTTCGTCCGCTAGTGTGAAAGGGCCCTTACTCTGAAACTGAACACCAACCAATCACCCCTCCCCCCCAGGCTAACCCAGTGCAGAGAAGGTAACAGGTGGGCCTAATTATCACCTCAATCAGGCACAGAAACCTCTACAAACAACACATGCTTCTAAATGGAAGAGATGGCAAACCCATGGACAGTGAAATCTACAGCGAGTGATATCGGATAAAGACCGACCGCAACTCAGAGGTTTGGAATTATAAATTAAACATACGTTTGGCAGACCACAACTCAAAAGCGGACTTTTTTTTTAAGAAAGAATGCAGGACAGGTAGCAAAACAAATAGCAAGATCGCACATGATGCGAAAGATTCGGAAAGTACCTGCGACAGTGAGCGGGAACCGCCGACAAAGAGCACGAACGAAGAAATCGAAATGCACCTGCGATCAAAATGCCAGGATTCACAAACGTGAGGAGAGCTAGGAAGAGACAGCCCAGTGATGTGTGGTATCGCTCAAAGGAAACCAACAATGACCACAGGTGTGTGGGCTGGTTAAATACCCCCAGGCTCCTCCCATAAATTCAGGCCAGCATACTGGCCTTGTTACTTACCTAATGGTAATTTTCCTTTTCTGATGCAAAAGCATGACAGCATATACGTGTGGGTAGGCCACACCCCTTGACCAATTCCAGGACCGGTTCTATTAAAGTGTCTCCCCCAGCAGGCAGCATTCTTGTAACTTGTTATCACTGCAAAGCCCTTAGGGAGGGAAACTATATGCTGTCATGCTAATGCACCAGGAAAGAAAAAAAATACTGTCAGGTAAGTATACAATTTTCTGGTTTCCTAACACAAGCATGACAGCATATACATATTGGATGTAGCACTCAAAAGGAAGTCCTATCCAGATGAATCGAGAGCGAGACAACGTGTCCTTCACTATTTAGTGGATCCAAGGGGAAGAACAATCTGCACAGGTTTTCTGGAATTGGTTTACCAAGATATGCGGCAGTTACTGGATCCCATCGAGTGAGGACATGACTGAGCAGCACCTACCATTTAATCCCATATCTAGGCCTACTTGCATACAATTCAATCCTTACAGTAGGGAAGAGATGATTCAATCCTTTAAACCCTGCAATGTTTCCTATGATCTAGTACAGTATACCTGATGTTTGGAGTAGGTGCCCTGGCTTTAACAGGATTTCAAACACTAAAGGTGAGACCTCAAGATGAGCCTTCAATTCTTGGTTTCAAGTCTCTAGACTTTTCTGAATTTGGATGATACAGTTGGCCATGCTGTGTCAGGTATTGGATCTAAAAAAAGGAGAAAAGGAGAATAGGAGGTTCACGAATCAGAGACTGTACCTGAGGATATCATGGCCTGCAGGCCACCGGGCAATTATTGTCCTCTTCATCACTGGACAACTGTTGATTCTGATAAGGAGCCTGAAGACCACTGGGTTCGTTGGATATACATATTGGCTAATATTGGCTAATCTGCAGACCCAGCTGGTTGTCAATAGTTCTATTGCTTCCACCTCTAGGAAGCCAAAGGTTACTGTCAGGTTTATATCCTGATTAGGGATGGGCTATCTGTTCGAGTTGAACATGACCCACGACCAAGAATCTTGTCGTAAAAGAAACTTTATTTTCCTCGACGAGAATCTTGTCAAGCTTTCCTTGCATACACACTGTCAAGACAAAATCTCGTCGTTCTCAAACACGGTGACGTTTAACACATACGACGGCACTATAAAGGGGAAGTTTGATTCCACTGGCACCACCCTTGGGGCTGATTTTGCTAAACTCATGTTACTGCATGTTAAGTAAAAGTTTGGTGAGAGACGATTCATGCTTTTCAGTCTGTTACAGCGTGACGAATGTGCTATCTCCATTACGAAAACGACTTTTACCAAAGGTGTGCTCCCGTCTCATACTTTATTCTGAGCATGTGCAGGTTTCTAAGCATACACACGAACATGTTTCTCATCGAAAACCAGCCCGATGAGAAACACAGTGAGGAAATTGAGACTCCCGATGAGAAAAAAGAGAACATGGTTTCTTTTTTTTACGTCGAAATCCACGACAGTTTTGTCTAACCACATAACAGTAACTGAATACTATAGACTTGTACACCTTACTACCTACATGCCTCATGGCCAACAGGAAGTCAAATGAATTTCTATCTATTGAGTCATGATCAAGGAGCAACCCCTACAGAGCAGCTGCCTGCACCACCAATAACTGGAATATAGGGGGGGGGGGGCTCCACCATATAGGAGCTTTACAAACTGTACAGAAGGGGGCATCGACACAAGAGAGTCTTGAACCTTTGCAACTTGGCCAGCTGAAGGGGGAAAAAAAGTCTTGCTTCAAACAGTAGTGAGCAGTGAGGTAAAAAAAAGAGAATGCTGCCTGCTGGGAGGAGACACTTTAACCGCTTGCCGGCCAGCTGCTGTCATTATACTGCGGCAGGTTGGCTCATTCCAGCTGACCATCGTAGCTGTATGTCGGACCCTTTAAGTGGGATAGCGGGCGCCCACTGCAAAGCGGGGGTGCCGATTCTCGTGACCAGCGGTCCGGATGACCCCCAGCCATGAGCGATCGCGGGCAGGAGAGGAAGAACCAGGAGGTGTGTGTGTAAACACACATGCCTGTTCTGAGGGAAGAGGAGATGCAGATCGTATGTTCCCATAAGCTGGGAACCACGACCTGTCATCTCCTATAGTCAGTCCCATCCCCCTACAGTTTGAACACACATTAGGGAACACAGGTAACCCCTTGATTGCCCCCTAGTGTTAACCCCTTCCCTGCCAGTGACATTTACACAGCAATCAGTGCATTTTTATAGCACTAATCGCTGTATAAATGTCAATGGTCCCAAAAATGTGTCAAAAGCGTCCGATATGTCCGCCATAATGTTGCAGTCCCGATAAAAATCGCAGTTTGCCGCCATTACTAGTAAAAAAAATGCCATAAATCTATTCCTTATTTTGTAGACACTATAACTTTTATGCAAACCAATCAATATACGCTTTTTGCAATTTTTATTATAACAAACAACTGAGGGAAAAAAGGACAAAATATTGTGTTTTTTTTCAAAATTGTTGCGTTTTTTTTATTTATGGCGCAAAAAATAAAAACCACAGAGATGATCAAATACCACCAAAATAAATCTCTATTTGTGGGAAAAAATTAAATTTATTTTGTTTGGGTACAACGTCGAATGACCACGCAATTGTCAGTTAAAACGTTGCAGTGCCGAATCGCAAAAAATGCTCTGGTCATTGAGCAGCCAATTCTTCTGGGGCTAAAGTGGTTCATAGTATAACTGATCCTGGGATTGGACAGGGGGGGAAGAGCCTACCCACACATATATGCTGTCATGCTTGTGTCAGGAAAGTAACAATCGCCCAGAGGCGATTCAGTTTGCATGCGTTGCGCTATACAAGTCATTCATTCATTCATTCATTCATTCATTCATTCATTCAATGTTGCAGTATGATCATGTAGAACACTATAGAAATGCTTTGTTCCCCATGCAGCAACCTGATGAAATCATTAACAAGTTCAAAAATGGTTTTACAAAACATATATATATATATATATATATATATATATATATATATATATATATAATTTTTGCAGCGGGGACGAGGAAACAAAAACAACAGGAAGCACATCAGAAATGACAAGAATGTTCCACCACAGTTAAACGCAGCCACATGTAAATGCACATACATGCTGCTAATCGCAATGTACAACAGCAAGTAATTGCTGTGCCTGGAGTCTTGTCATTTCAAAATAACAAAACATGCTTTTAACAGAGACAGAACAGCTGCCTGTGTGAAAGAGGCCTTAGTGTTGTGAAATGTAGGTATTGCAGGGGCAGACTGACCATTCAGACCCTTGAGCACTGCCCGAGGGCCCCATGCCATTAGGGGGCCCCATCAGGGTTGCCAGGCTCAGTAAAACCAGGGACAGTATGTAAAAATCTGTGTTTTTTTTTTACATCTGTCCTTGATATGTCCGAAAGCAGCATGCTTTTGATGTGAAAATGCAGAGATTTTAGAGTTGAAAATATGTTTATTGGATTTTTAACATAATAAACATGAACAGCATGAGATGTCACAAACAGGAAACAGTCATAGATACTTAGCAGTAAGGAGTCAGCCAAATGGCTATCGCCCACAGCTGGACTCCCATCAACGTAGAACTGAACGGGAACAGTTATGACAAGAACCCGGTACAAAAACTTGTGTGCGGCCAAAATGGCCTCTTAATAGGTGACGACAGTGCAAATAGAGCTTCCAGGAAGGAAACAATAAAATCAAAAAAGAGAAAAAAAAATAATAATAAAAAAAAAATAATAATAAAGGGACAAAAAGGGACAGGGACCAGGGATAAAAAGTAACATAGAAATGGGAGGTCAAGAATCAGGGGAGTGAGTGGGCGGGGAGAGAGAGAGAAGAAGGAAAGAAAGAGAATGGTGGGAGAGAGAAGAATAGGGAAAAGAAAGCCAGAGGGGTATCATAGAGTAGAGAGAGAGTTGCTGATATCGGGACTGGGAAAGCCTGCGTGAAGTAGGCGGGTGAAAGGGAACCTGGTTTGACTCTAGTTGGTGATACATATGGAAGCGATCAGGAATGATCATGGTTGGGTGGACAACATTTTCGCCAGGGTGTCAGATGAAGAGAAGTGGAGAAAATGCAGAGATTTTAGCTGCCCTGCCTCTGCACTGCCTCCTGGTGTGGTGGCCATCTGTAAGCCCCATAATTGTCTATTGCCCAGGGGTCCCATGAGTTGTCAGGCCACCCCTGAGATATTGTTAATCATTTTGAATTTGGTCATTATTTATTTATTTATTTTGCTCTTAAAGAATATGTTATCCCAACATTTCATATCCCTGGTATGTGTATGTTGTACCATGTATTGGTGTTAAACAATTTCCTGTTCTCTTTGTATTGCTTCTTTTGTGTGAAATACCTGATAGTCCAGCCAATCCCCCTGTTTTCCTTATGTGAACTGATCAAACTAGGCACAAGAGCACATCCATGCCAGCATGGTCAATTTTATGGCTGTGCTGGAAGAACAGCTTGCCTGTCCTCCAATGGTCAGGCTTGTAATGACATGCAACCCCTGTACTGTCATTTACTGGGAAGATCAGTTTTTCTCCACCCCCTGGCTAAACTCCTTATGCAGAGATTATGCAATCACCTATAAAAGGGAAACAAATGTATGTTGACATGTAATGTTTGTATATATAAATATATATATATATATATATATATAAACTTTGTATAAACTGATTTACAAGGTAAGGATTCATATATACATTGTTTACACTTGTTTTTTTTTTGCCAAATGAGAGAAGCAATTTCTGTTGGGAAAAGTCTTTTGCTTGAAAGAATTAAAACACATTTCGTTTTTTTATGCCAAAATACAGTAAGCTGTTGACTATTGCCCTTGTTTTGGTTATATATGAGTGCCATCATTTGTATCTGCTGAAAACATATCAGCATTCATGTCTGTTTGTTAATCAGTTAAAAAAAAGGTTGCTTTGAGTTTTGCATATCTGAATACTGTTTAATGTGTATGATATGAAGAGTAGCAGCAGCGGGACCTGCAAGCACAGCTTTGAGGCCGTGTGTACAGCCCATATTGTATTGGAACTTGGCCTCATTTGGTTGGAAGGATACAGAGAAAATTCAGGCCTCAGCCATCAAGCCACCCCCAAACACAAATAGCAGCTGATGAATTAAGAAGAGACCCTGCTGTAAGACACCGCAGTTCCGACAGAAAGCACAGAAAAGTGTTACAGTAACGAGGCAGAAAGAAAACCACCATAAAGGGTGCCATAAAATGACCAGCTACGTAAATAGCGAAACTTAAGTTCTGAATGTTATCTATAAGTGAATGAAATAATCTTAAGCCACATACACACGATCAATCCATCCGATGAGAACGGTCCGAAGGACCATTTTCATTGGTTAACCGATGAAGCTGACTGATGGTCTGATGTGCCTACACACCATCGGTTAAATAACCGATCGTGTCAGAACGTGGTGACGTAAAACACAACGACGTGCTGAAAAAAACGAAGTTCAATGCTTCCAAGCATGTGTTGACTTGATTCTGAGCATGGGGGGCTTTTTAACTGATGCTTTTGCATACTAACGATCGGTTTTGACCTATTGGTTAGGCGTCCATCGGTTAAATTTTAAAGCAAGTTCTCTTTTTTTTGACCGAAGGATAACTGATCAATGGCGCCCACACACGATCGGTTTGGACCGATGAAACAGACCTTTAGTCCGTTTTCATCGGTTTTGACCGATCGTGTGTACGCGGCCTTAAACACATGGAAAATAAGGGCAGCTTTCAAGTGTCATAATTCTGCCATAATCTGGTATATTTAGACATATATGCACTTAACTGTAGTGACTACGTTTTGCATATGGTGCTGTTTACTCAATTCTAAGATTGATTTTAAAAATAATACATTTAAAAATAAATATAATAAAATTTTTGAAAATACTAAACTTAGTGTATCTCTAGTCAAAACATTTATTTTAGCTTTTGGGTACAGTGGGTTGTTTGCAGTCTGTGTTCACGAAGGAAGAAAATAGCGCAAAAAATAACTGCAGAGGTTTATCTTTATCCTCAACTACTACCAAAAGAATGCTCTATTTATGGGAAAAACGGACATGAATTTAATTTTGGTACAACTTCGCACAACCGCTCAATTGTCAGTTAAAGTGACGCAGTGCCGTATAGCAAAGCATGGCCTATTCAGGAGGTGGGTAAATCCTTCTGGAGCCGAACTGGTTAAACAATTCACTTGTAGAAATCTGCCTAGGTAAAATTTTCAGTAATATAACTTTATTGCAATGGACAATTCATTGTTATCAGTACCTTGGTGTGTAGTTTTTTATAATAATTAACTAATGATCCCATATGATCTGATAATATATTTTGCAAGTTAAGGGGAACTTGTGAAAGTGTGTGTGTTTTCAGGTACATTAACAAAGATGAAATCAATGTAACAATGATGAATTTGTGGCTATGGTTTGCTGCTTGTGATTCCAGCCTATAATTTGTCAGCTATTTGTGGTTACAGAATCCAGGAGAGCAATCTTTCACAGTTGCTTAAAAAGGTTACAGTTAGGACTGTAATGATTTTAATAGCACATGACTTACATTAATGGACTATGACTTCCAAATTTAGTAATATGATTTACAACTATTCACTGACTGTAATTCTAGACTTGAAAAATAAGAAAATGACACATACTTATTATTTTATTCAACAGCCTTGCCTATTTAATAGTCAGAGTAGTTTATGTGCGAGCTCAGCTAATTATTGTACAATTATTAGTGCTCTTGACAATGATTAATGGGCACATGGAAGAAAAAAAAATATATAGATCTAAAATTTACATCCATGTATTTCATTAATCAACTCGGATATAGATTTAGGACTAAATTAGAAATGGTAAGTTGTAGCACAATTTCTACCTTGTATATTTCATATATAAAAAACAATAAAAATTTATGTATTCCTTTGTCTCAGAAAGAATTGTTGCCATTGACTTTTTTCATTTATATATTATGCATGACATATTTATAAAAGTATAGCGTACAGCGTTTTGGCATAGCTGTGAAATCCAGATCAACGGAAGGACATCTGAAAAACAACAATTTCCAATGTGTTCTATTCACATCAATGCATGTCAACACACGTTAAAATGGATGGAAATGTGGATGCATTTTCCATCCATTTTAGCTGAAGTCAGTGTGATTTGGCCCTTATATACTAAAAAAGATGTAGGCATACCAAACAAGGATTTAGGAAAGCATGCAGGTTTGGTACAAAGAAGATGTGTTTGCACATGTGATAACAATCATTTAATAATTGGAGTAGAAACCCTAGGGTGCTTTTCACACAGGCTGTTCAATCAGACCTGCCTGTCTCTAGGTAAATGGACATGTGTTCTAGGCAAGGCAGAGCAGGTGTGCAGCCCTTTAAGGGCCCTTTCACACTAGCGGACGAACGGTCCGCTCATTACAAGTCCGTTTACGGACTTGTAATGGGTCCCTATGGGAGCCGATCCGTTAGCGGATGATGCATCCGCTAACGTCCGCTCGATCCGCATCCGTTTTTGCGGACGGAAGAATGTCCTATTTTTCTTCCGTCCGGCCAAACGGATCGGATGCAAACGGACAGACGGTCCGTTTCCATCCGACTCCCCATAGGGGAGAGCGGAGGAAAGACGGGGCGGTCCCTGCACAGTGTGCGGGGACCGCCCCGTCCACCCGACAGCTCAGCGGAGACCCCCCGCTGAGCTGACGGACACACGGAGCGGACCGAAAAACGGACCGCTCCGTGTGTAAGGACCCTTAATGTGTTTAGCAGTAAAACAGTGACCAGAACAGGTGTGCTGTAGGCCTTTTAGAGTTTTCTGTTTGTGTGGGATGATCAGGTGTCTGTGGACTTTTGTGGAACATATTCTTTAAGCTAATTGTGGACCAGGTACTGCGGGGTTAGCATAAAAGGTGGGGCAGGTTAAGGAATGGGTGTCTGTTACTATTGAGCACTTGTGTAGCAGGAGTTTGGCCTCATCCAATATCAATAGGTATGTATGCACACTGATTACAATATAGGGGACCACTAGGTACACTTTTCTGGCAAAAGATGCAGTGCAGCTACGTAAATCCATGTAGAGAGAAGCAAATACAGGGCAAGGAAATACAGGGCAAGTAATCAGAAACATTTGAACCTAAATATTCCCAGGCAACAATCCATACTCAAGTCAGTCTGCTCTAATAGAGACTATGGGCCAGATTCAGGTAGAGTTAGGCCTCGTACACACGAGGGGATATGTTCGCTGAAAACGGTCCGATGGACCGTTTCAGCAGACATCTCCGATCGTGTGTATGGGCTAGCGGACAGATTTGTCCACCCGACAGATTTCAAAGCATGCTTTGAAATCTATCCGGTGGGAATCTGTCCGCCCGACATGTCTGCTGGTTAGTACACTTACCAGCAGACATGTCGTCCCGCACCGCCGCCGCGCCGCCGCCGAATGGATTCGGCGCATGCGCGGAAGTGTTTTACTTCCTGGTGCGGTGACGTGGCGGTGACGTGGCGGCGTCAACGTCACCGCCGCGTCACCGACACGTCACCGCGCCGTCCGCCGGCGGGGAATTTGATCCGATGGTGTGTACACGCCATCGGATCAAACTCCAGATCGGACATATCCGATGGAAATGGTCCGCGGACCGTTTTCATCGGATATGTCCGATCGTGTGTACGAGGCCTTACGCCAGCATAACTCACACTTTGAGCCGGCTTATCTGTTTTCTGTATGCAGAAAACAAGATACGCCGGTTTGTTGCAAAGATCCGACAGGCGTAATTGTATTACACCGTCGGATCTTAAAGGCAGTTTTAAAATGGTCGCCGGGGGCGTTCCTGCTGATTTACGCCGAGAATATGTAAATTAGCGAGATACGACAATTCACAAACGTACGCGCCCCCGACGCAGTCACTTTACAACGTTTTCGTAATGGGTTTCCCGGCGTAAAGTTAAAGCAACAAAAAGCAGGCGCATCCTATGTTAAGTATGGCCGTTGTGACCGCGTTGAATTGAAAAAGTTTAACGTCGTTTGCGTAACTCGTCCGTGAATGGGGATTGACGTCATTGACGTTCACTTTGAAAACACCGTCATAATTTGGAGCATGCGCACTGGGATACATTGACGGCCGGCGCATGCGCAGTACATTCGCCGCGGGATCGCGCCTATTTAAATACTACACGCCCCCTACCCCCCCAATTTGAATTCCACCGGCCCATTTTCGCTACGCCGCTGCAACTTTAGGAGCAAGTGCTTTGTAAATACAGTACTTTCTCGTAAAGTTTCGGCGGAGTAACATAAATGAGCAACGTTACGCCAGAATAAAGATTTGCCCATCTACCTGAATCTGGCCCTATATTTGTACCTCAATAAGACAAATCTAGTAAGGGGTCCCCCATTGAGTCCAAGGCCCATGGCTCAAAGGCTCACCTTATACAAATCTTGGGATGAGGACAACTACACCTCTGCCATGATGCCAATCAATAACACCTGACAGCGTCAGCCATACATGTGCAAAATATGCCAAACCCCCCATGCTCATGCACCAGCCAGTGTATGTGCAATTACTGGCTCAACCAAGGCAGAAACATCTGGCTGACAATAGCCCAACCAGAAGCTTACCTAGTACTCGGAGAGGAAACAAACACACTCCCACACAACAACAATGGGCACAAAAAAATTAAAGAAACTGGGACATAAAAGAAGAAAAAAGAAAGCGGGTGAAGGAAAAAGATGCATTAAAACAAAAAAACGACCAAGAAGGGCAAAGGCGAGCATACGCCAACAATTCTTTACAGGGCCAGATATCCTCTGTATTTACATGACATAATATGGACAGTCTATAAAAACATCAGGAAGGTCGTGCCACAGTAAAACTTAGGGTACAAGCCAAATATAAGGTAAACTGCCCCAGGATGGTCCGGTCCATGCCAAGTGCAGTAACAAATCACTGCAAGTTTACAGGCAAAACATATTTAAAAAAAACTATAAATTAAAACATGGACATAGATATGTACACAAATGTAATAACAAATCTTAAGACATTTCCACCAATACTATAGTAGGTAGGATATGTGCATAAATAACTCCCATAAAAGGAATGACTACCCTATTTAAAATATGTGGAACCTCCCAAACAAGGCAACCTCATAAAAAGATCAATTCAGGCACAAACCCACCAACATGGCCCTACACCGTGAATGACACAATCCTACTGGCATGATGCTACCCCATGAATGGCTTGTAGGAACTTATCTTATTGGGGCCAGATGGAAAAACTGAATTAAGACGTTCTATCCATTTAGTCTCTTTCTGGAGTATACGTTGCTCCTAATTTCCTCCATACGGGTCCCTTCTCACCACCTCTAACACAATAAAAGATCATGGTAACATCAAACCGATGACACCCCCACCCCCATGTTTAATTACTGGTGGGGGAGAAACAACTGTTATTTGGCAAGTGCCTCTGTATGGGACCGGTCATGTTCAGTGGGCGGCAGGGTCTTTTTTTTTTGGCATGGTTCGGCGGCCAGAATTCCTTGTGACTAAAGCTGAATTTACATCGGGGGACATATTAGTTAATATTTTTTTAAATAAAGGACTTGTCAAAACTGTCTTTGTGTTTTTATCCAATGTGTACAGATTGCACTTGTGCTCAAAAAACTATATGACAACAGTATACAAGCTGCAACTCTAGACCCTTTTCAAAGGCGAGCATGCACAGATATACATAGGTGGGAAAACACTATCAGATGGCTGCAAATTGGAACAGGAGCTCAGGGAACTCACGCCCAGTTAATGAAACAGAATGAAAAATTGGACTATGAACCTATGTATGTGAATCAAAGCAAGTGCTCACTCCATTAAGGAATGTGCAAAAAGATGTGAGACTTTTTCGGAGGTTTTCGGAAACTAGCGGGATGCTTTTAACCCCTGCCAGCAGACGAAAAAGTGTTAAAACTGCCTGGAAAGCGCCCCTGTATTGGCCCTCTGCCGGTGGTATAACTGCAGTACCCCATTGATTTCAATGGCCAGGAGTGGTGGAGGAGCGGTATACACACCACTCATTCAACACTAAAAAATGCTGCTAGCAGGACTTTTTTACCATTCTGCTAGCGCATCGCTCCAGTGTTGAAGCCCTCGAGGCTTTCACAATGGAGAGACAGCAGTGGCTTTTTCAGGTCACTTTGCAGGCACTATTTTTAGCGCTATAGCACATGCAAAGCGACCCAGTTTGAAAGGGGTCTAAGATGATTATTAACATACCATACAGACAACTGATAAAAATATATTAATTACTGAAAACTTTTAAGAAAACATTTGCCATGTTTTGAAACAACATTTATTATTTCTTAAAAATAGGGGGGGGGGGGCGCAGTTTGCCATCTTCGCCCTGGGCACCAAATGGCCTTGTCCCAGCACTGGATACAAGTACTAGAAAACTAGAGAAATATTTGGAGTCCACAATCTATCAGGCTCAAAACTTTAAATTGAAAGGGATGTTAGAGAAACAAAACAATCAAATGGTTCAATTGAAGGAAAACAAGTTCCCATGGTGGCTTTTAAGAGGCTTAGAAGTTAAGCCCCAATTTTCATCGTAGAATTATGTTCATTTGTTAGTTTGCCTTTTTGCTAGTTGGTTCAGTTTGTTTTCTGTATCTTTGTTCAGGGACTGGGAGTTTTCTGTTTTATGTGAGGTGGAGTTTGTTCTGGGTTTGGTTGCATTGTTGGTAGCTTGCAGATGTTCCTCTTTATCTTCCCACACTTAGTCCCCACCTGTGTGAGGTAACGTATCCTGCCTGGTGTTTCCTAGGGTGAGTCTAGACTTATCCTCCTGTTTGTGCTCCAAGCTGGAGCACTTATGGCAGGCGGATAACGCTATTTACTTAACTTCCGGTTCTTTAATTTTGTCACTTTAGGGTGAGCGATCTCAGACCGGCTTGCCAACATTTGATCATTGCTTAACCACTTTAGCCCCAGACCATATTGCTGTCCAATGACCAGAGCACTTTTTGTGATTCGGCACTGCGTCGCTTTAACTGACAATTGCGCGGTCGTGCGACGTAGCTCCCAAACAAAATTGGCGTTCTTTTTTTCGCGCGCGGGACTCGGGGGCGAGCGGGGACGCGTGCGCGCCGCCTTCAGAGGCACGCACGTGCCCCCTAGCGTCCGCTTTAAAGCGGACGTATAGCTACGGGCTCTTGCCCAGGCGTGCCACCGTCCCGCAGTAATATGACGGCGGGCGGTCGGCAAGGAATTGACAAATGCACTATCACAGTATAAATGACACTGGCAGGGACGGTTTAACACTAGGGGTGATCAAAGGGTTAAGTGTGTTGCTTTGATGTGCTTTATAACGTTGTAGGGGATGGATACACTGGAGGAAAAGAGAGATCATGTTTCAGCTTAGCTGAAACACAAGATCTCTATTTTGCTCCCTGAAAGGTCAGCAGTCTGCCTTGTTTGCAGACTGCTGCTCCGTCTCTCCTCTGATCGATTGGTGGGTCACAGTGGCTGCGATGGCCACTGATTGACTCCTGCTGTGTCCAATCTCTTGCGGCATGCACGCGCCCCTAGACTGCGTGCAGATAATTACATACAGGTACATGATTTAACGCAAACGGGCCACCCTGCTGAAGAATATATGTGGTGGGTGGTCCAAAAGCGGTTAATAAAGCTTTGTCAATCATTTTGTATTTCTGTTCAATGAATTATGTATTAATATTCATTAAAGCCCACACACGACCATTTTTTACAACCTTAAAAACGACAACGTTAAAGTCGTGTAAAAATAGAGTCAAAAAATACAAGAGAGAGGTGCGCCAAACTAAGTGCAGTATGTCCTTTTTAATCAGTAGTAAATCAATACAATAAAGTAACTACTCACAAACATGGAGTAATATAGGCATTGGTGTGGCTAAGAGGCCGGGGTCATCATGAGAAGTTCCTCCGAATAGGGGTTCCTTCGTCCAAGGCTTGTGAGCCGCAAGTGTGGTATAGTGGACGCAGGAAACCAGGAAGAGCCGTCTGATGTAGCGTGCGTTCCACTGTGGAGCGCGACGTATCGTCGTTGCCCCGGAAGTGACGCGAGGGACCCGGCCAGCCAATCGGATTACGCGTTACACAGCGTCAGCTGTTTCGTCAGCTGACGTAATCCGATTGGATGGCCGGGTCCCTCGCGTCACTTCCGGGGGGACGACGATATGCCGCGCTCCACGGTGGAACGCACGCTACATCATTGAAAAATGCTCTGAAGCCTACAAACGATCGTTTTTAATGACATAAAAAAAAAATCCTTTTTTAGAACCCGAAAAATGGTCGTGTGTATGCGGCATCAGGAGCAAAGCTAAATTTTAGACAACCAAATCCTAATTTACAAGGATTCAACTACAAGTGAGTCTAATTATTCATTAGATATGTGTCCAGCAGACTGTTGATTATAAAAGGGTGTTACCTAACAAAGAAAACCCCTTCCCATTTCATGCTGTCAGCAATGGCACCACATGGAAGAAAAATGTCACAAGGCCTGAGAAAGAAATTAATGAGGTGAAGACTACAAGAAGATCAGCAAAGCTTTACTTATACAGTAAATCAGAATACTGTAGCAAAAGTGATACAAAAATTTAACAAAGATGGAACTGCAACCATTTCACAGAGATGTCCAGGCTATCCACGGAAGTTAACACCTCAACAGGAGCATCTTCTGATGGGAAGGGTTGAAGAAAATTGCCATGCAAGTTCACTGCAGTTAGCTAAAGTAGTAGAAAGTCAAACTGGGGTGATTGTTTCCCATGACACAATACGACGTACACTGCAGAGGAATGGTATGCCTGGGTGTCATCCATGAATGTAGACTCTCCTAAAGCCCATGCACAAAAAATACCACCTAGAATTTGCCAGGGCCTATACTGAAAAATAATAGGACTACTGGGACTCTGTACTCTGGAGTATGGACTGATGAGACCAAGATAAATGTTTTTGGAACTGATGGTTTTAAAACTGTATCGCGTCACAAAGGTGAGGAGCACAAAGAAAAATGCATGGCGCCTACAGTGAAACATGGTGGTGGCAGTATCCTTCTGTGAGACTGCATGAGTGCTGCTGGTGTCGGGGAGCTGCAATTAATTGATGATATCATAAATTTACAGATGTACTGCTCTATATTAAAAGAGAAGATGCTACCATGACTCTGTGCCTGCCCTGGAGTTTTGAACGCATCAAGACAAACCTAGGAAGCCAAGACTTTGTCAATCCCTAGATATAAGCAGGGACCATCTGAATGAAAAGGTAGCCTACAGGAAATGCACAAGGCAGTGTTTAAGAATTGTTTTTGTCTATTTTCCTCTTGTGTAAATTCACCTTATTTGTGACCATTGCCACTGGGACGGAAAGCGATGGGAAATTAAAAATTTCCCCTTACTTGTTGGGATTTATTCTCCCTAACTGTAGTACCTTTTGGGACAGAAAGTAAAATAGCACTCATGGGTAGGGATGGTCCAGATGTTTGAGTCAAACGTACATCGGGCGTTCGTGTGTTTGCTGAAAACATGAACAACAGAGGCATTTGTCAGGCTGAATGCCCCATAATGCACTGCTCTCTCACAGTGCATTGTTTTCTGATTGGCCAAAGTATACACCTGACCTGTATGATTTGGCCAATCACAGCACAATGTACTGTGAGAGCCAAGATTGGCCAATGGCAGGGTTCTTCTGGTCAATGATGGTTGAAGGGATAAAGTCCTCGCCCCACACTATATAAGGCTGCTTACACTGCAGTCTTTTATAATGTGAAGGGAGGACAGCAATTATGTCCTAAATATTCTTAATGCTGCTGCAAGTCACTTCTGACTCAGAAGAAGGAATAACACATGCGACACAGAAGGGGGAGTACTAATAATGCAGCAACAGAAACAGAAAAAAAAAAGGAGGACGGACATTACGTGCACCTGGAGTGACATAGGACGCCGCTGTTTGTTTTATTGCTTTTCATTGTTTTATTGCTGTAAGCATAGGTTTTTCTTGATTAAAATCACCCCTTTTTCAACTACTACACTATTGGAGGCTCCCTGTTTTTGTCTCTCTCCGGGAGCTAAGGATTCGTTTAGGTATAGCCCAGGGGCCTAGTGACACCGCAGAAGAGAGACAGGACGGAGAGACGGGAGGAGACATTATAGCAAATGCTGTGGCTGTATGGAGGTGGACCATCTCAGATTTAACTCAACGTTTGTTATCTCTGTTGGTGAGGTGAGAGTTCTGTGAGCCTGCTGTGGGATATCTTCACCTTCCTTCTCTAGTGACACCCCATACCTTCTAGACATCACTCTGCTCCACACTTGTACTAATATTAAAATTCTGATAACTTTTATTGCTGTTGCAAGAAATGTAAACATCCCATGTGACAGTACTAGGTGGTGACAGGTACTCTTTATAGAGGAATCAGGGGTCTAAAAGATCGCTAAAATCAGTGATTCTGGATACTGTAATTTTTTACTTGGCGCCACTGGCAGCCAAGTAAAAAGGAAGTGACGTTGTGGTGTCGATTTCATGATTTTATATCGGAGACCCGATCAAAGACAAATCTGGCTTTGTTCAGGTCTTAGAATAGGCGGCGGACGCGACAGCTGGAAAAGTTTGGGTCTCCAACTGGGATGGAAGGTCTGAGAAGATCAGCGGAAGGCAACGGGAGGGGGGATGTCCCCTCACACGCCTTAGGATAACAGCTGGGCGGCTTTTAGTTCAAAATTTTTATTAAAGTTTAAAATGAGAACAGCAATGAAGTAGTCAAAAGACAAGGTGCTTGCAGATAGAATAAAACAAACATTACAGCCTGGCACCTAAGCCCAGCTCATGTAAACCTTACACAACAGTGATCTTTAACATAGAGCAGTAAGTCTAACAAGTTGTGTCCCCCACACCCGGACCCAGGTACAGACCCAGCAACCAAGCCATGCGAAAGTATATCTTACCACAATGGGAGAGGCCCACATACCCCCACTCCCCCGGAAGCCCCAACGGGAACAAGCTGCATCCCAGGAGACGGGGCCGCCCGAACCCCCCCCTCCCACGTGGCCGCCAGCTCCCCACCCGAGCCCACACAGAAGGGGACCACCTCCCCTTCCTGTTGATCCTTCCTAGCAAACAAGTGTAAGGAAATGCAACGAAAATCCTCCGTGACAGAGGGTCACCTCAGGTATGCCAAGATAGGCGAGGGAAAGGAGAGAAAGTAAAGGGGAAGATGTGTGAGATTAGAAGAGAAATACTGACACCAGCTATCCATGTGGGGAATCGACAGACACATCTCCCAATTGTATCCCAGGTATGAGAGAGATATTACTGTAAGAGGCCCATGGTTCCCAAATGTTGTTGAATCTCTCCGTTCTATCATTGAGTTTAGCTACTAGTTGTTCCTGTACCATGATCCAGGAGACTTTCCTCCTGAACCCTTGAAAGGATGCGGTAGGTTTCTTCCAGGCTTTAGCAATGGTCAATTTAGCACCTAGCAGTAAGAAGAACGCCAGTGCCTGTGAGTGTTTGGATAGGTTCGGGATACGATGGTTAAGTAGTGCTACATTAGGATGAGGGCCTATCGATATCCCTAACACCGAACCCATAGTACGGAACACCTTCCGCCAAAACGGTCTTATGCGAGGACAGGTCCACCAAACGTGCAGCATGGTGCCTTCAAGTTCACAGCCTCTAAAGCAGACTGGCGAGGTTCCCGGGTACATTTTTGCCAGCCTGGAAGGAACATAGTACCATCTCAACAGTACTTTAAGGCTAGCCTCGATGAGGGAGACATTGAGTATACCTTTATATGCTCTATTAGAAGCACCGAACCACACTTCAGGATCCCACGAGCCGCCCACGTCTTCCTCCCAGGCTCGAGCATAGGTCGGCTTATCCGTCTTTGTCATCAATGCAGTATAGATCAACGATATTCCTCCCCTCTGATCCACCGCGTCCGCACACCACTGTTCATAGGGGGTAATGGAGGGGGGCAGAGGTTTGTTGGTCCAGATGGAGTGCAGAAAGTGTGAGATTTGAGAGAACCTAAAAAGCTCTGTGTCCGGCATGTCTAGTGTCTTCCTGCAGTGTGAGAGGGAGAGAGGACCTACTCGATTGAGAAAGTGCCCGATCCGATAAAGACCCTTATCTGTCCACCATTTAAAGGCAACAATATCCAATCCCGGGGGAAACTCCTTATTATGAAACAAATGCCTCAAAGACCTCCATGGCGATATCAGGGTTTGTCTGTCATAAAGCTTGGAACAAAGAGTCACAGAATGCGAGAGAGTTGGGGCCATTATGGCCGGTCTGCATTTAGGATCGCAACCCAAAAGGTAATCAACGGTGTGTAACGGGACTGCCTGTCTTTCCATAAGTAACCAATCCGGTTTAGGGCCCCTGGAAAAGGCTATCGATATTTGAGCTAATTGAGCAGCCTGATAGTAGTTCCACAGGCTCGGGAGGCCTAAACCACCCTGCGATCTTAGTCGAGCCAGTACACTTAAGGGACACCTGTACCCCTTCTTACCCCAAACGAAGCAAACTATCCCTGACTGTAACCTACAGAGGACTTTTTTCGGGACTGGTATTGGGAGAGAACGAAATAAGTATAAAAGGCGTGGAAGGATGGTCATTTTGACCGCGTGTATCCTGCCCAACCAGGATAATCCTGCCCTGGACCACCTTTCCATGTCACCCTGGCACTTAAGGATCATAGGGGGATAATTAGTTTTGAAGAGGTTGTAGATATCAGGTGTCAGTTTGACACCCAAATAAGGGATGTGTGAGGGAGCCCACGAAAATGCAAATTTATTGGTAAGTGGGGCAAGAAGGTCCGGAGGAACCGATATATTCAACGCGATCGATTTGTCCATGTTAACCTGTAGACCAGAAGTTTCACTGAAGACCCGCAGCGTCTTGAGGATTACGGGCGTGGAAGTCAAGGGGGAGGTTACAAAAAGGAGGAGGTCGTCCGCATACAGGGCGCATTTATGTTCCTGTGACCCGCAAGTTACCCCTTTAATATCGGGGTTCGATCGTAGCGCCACTGCCAGTGTCTCTATAGCTACCGCAAACAGGAGGGGGGATAGTGGGCATCCCTGTCTGGTTCCCCGGCCTATAGAAAAGGAGTCTGAAAATCTGCCCAGCAGGCGAATCTGCGCAGTGGGGCATGAGTAGAGGGAATTGATGAGATTAAGAAAGTGAGGGCCGAAGCCCCATCTTCCCAGGACATCAGACAGGTATGCCCAGTCTATAGAGTCGAAAGCTTTATGTAAGTCTATGGAAAGTAAGAAACCTTTTTGTGGGGACCCCCCGTCCCATCCTGACTTGAGCAGGGAAACAATGTCAATAGCGCGCCGGATCTGGTCCGGGCCCTGTCTTCCGGGGATGAAGCCCACCTGGTCCTTATGGACATACTCGGCAATGAAACCCGATAATCTGTTCGCCATTATTTTGGTCATAATCTTAACATCATTGTTGATTAGTGATATAGGGCGATAATTGCCCACCTCGCTAGGGTCCTTATCCGGTTTCGGGATCACTGAGATGTAAGCAGAGTTTAAATCTGCATTCAGGGGGGCTCCGTCCCGGAGACAGTTAAACAGTCTTGTCAGATGGGGGGCCAGGCTGGTGCTAAATTTCTTGTAATAACCAGTAGAGAAACCGTCGGGTCCCGGGGAGGAACCTAGTTTAAGGGTCTGGATGGTATTTAGAACTTCCTCCTGCGTGAACGGACTCTCCAGGAGATCTCTGTGGTCTTTGGTCAGCATGGGCAAATGGAGATCATCTAAAAATGTATTACGCACCGAGTGAGGGGGAGTGCATTTAGAATTATATAAGTCAGAATAAAAATGTAGGAAGGCGTCCATTATCTTGGAAGGGTTCTGAGTCAGCTCCCCCGAGGCAACCCGAAGTTTAGGAAATGCATGAGTGCGCTGTTTGGGGTTCAGTTTCGTGGCTAGCCTGGCTCCCATTCTGTCCGTTTGTGCATAAAATCTAGCCCCCGTCCACCTAAGGTGTTGCTCCGCTGCTGTGGTCAGGGAAAGATTCAGACGAGCCCGGGCCTTGTCTAAATCCTCTAGCGATTCGGGGGTGGGGTGGGACCTGTGAGCCCTGGCTAGTTTCCGAAAGTCCTCTGTAAGTTTACGCGTTGTCGCATTGTGTTCAGCTTTAAGCCTAGAAGCCATCTGGATTAGTTTCCCCCTGATGACCGGCTTGTGCGCCGCCCAGACTGAAATAGGGGATACCTCACTCGTAGCATTATACAGGAAATATTCATTAATGGACTCCTCCAGTAAGGAGCATTGCGCTGGGTCGCTTAATAGAGACTCCCGTAAGCGCCAACGAGGAGGGCCACCCGACGCCGAGGGCCTATTTGTTATCAAGGTGACCATGGAATGGTCAGAGAGGGAGGACTCCACAATCTTGGAGCTTTTAATGAGAGGGATCAGTGCTGCGCGAACAAAAATGTGGTCAATCCTAGCAAAGGAGTTGTGGGGTGCCGAAAAGTGCGTATAATCTTTGGTGCGCGGATTGCATTCCCTCCAAATGTCCACTAGTCCTACCGAGTTAAGAGATTTAGCTATGCTGACACTCTGTTTAGTTGGGCGCTTAGGTTTTGAGGAACCGTTTGCTAATTCGTCCAGGGCGAAATCGAAGGCAATGTTCGAGTCCCCTCCAATGACCACGGTACCTTTAAGGTGGTTTTGTAGCTTATCTAGCAGTGATTCGAAAAATATCTTTTGTCCCCTGTTGGGCGCATAATAGGTTACAAAGGTGTAAAGTCCACCATCGATATTCCCAGAGACCAGAATGTAGCGACCCTGAGGATCTACAATAGTCTCAGGTTGCGATATGTTGATATTTCTAGCAAAACATACCGCAACACCTTTGGTTTTGTTTTCCGCAGATGCCAGAAAAAATTGAGGGAAGCGTTGATGTAGGAACTTGGGAGTAAAGGTGGACGGGAAGTGGGTCTCCTGTAATAAGAGAACGTCTGCGTGCATGGTGGTATACAGTTGCAGGAGCTTCCTGCGTTTAACCGGGGAATTGAGACCTTGGGTGTTGTGTGAGATAATCTTAAGAGTTGGTGAGGGGCAATGAGTATTAGTCATGAGTCAGGATGTAGTGCACTGCGCAGTGGTTCTGAGACTTACCTGGATCGAGAGGGGAGCATAACCGAAGCATTCTGAAGAGGCGGAGAAACCGTGGCCCGGGACCCAGGAGTGGAGACCAGAGACAGCCGAGGGGCCTGTGGATACCTGGAGCTGTATGAGCGAGAGGAGAAGAACCAAGAGGGGAGGAGAAAAGAAAGAAAGAAAAGAAGAAGACAACATTATATACCTGAGGAGACAATTGGAATAAGATAACAATACATAACAATACCCGGGGGTCCCCCGACCCCCTCCTGGGGAGGAGTGGACTAGCCATCCCCAGCCCCACAACCTAAAGGATCCGAGAGTCCCTGTTGTCAGGGAACCCAGAAACGGAACAAAAGGCACTAAAAGTGCCTCTGATCCAAAGGAGGGGCATTAATTCCACCACGACCCCGCCCCCCTGTTGAAAGCAAAAACTGAAGGTCTCAAAGAGACCCATGATCCCGTAGTTACCGAGCGCCTATTAGCAATGAGTTACACTATCCCACAATATTATTGAGAGTTATATAGCAAACAGAGCCGAGGGAGAAAACAGTAGATTCCAGCCAGAACACTGTTCCACCTAGGGCAAAAATCAACCCTCAACCCCCAAGAAGAGGAATAGCGGTTCCAAACATGTAATAAATTGTCAGTAAAATCTAACAGAACCACTGACCAGAACCTGTATGATAAGCTAGGCAAAAAAAATAAAAAAAAGAACAAGAGAAAAGAAAAAATAATTCAGCCCAAACCCGAACTAGTAGGAGCCATCCTTGCCCGGAGAGCAAGGGTAAGTTCCAAAAATGGTCCAAGGTGGACCAGTCCCAGTCCAAGTTCCGAAACCACAAACCAGAATAGGTCTCAACCAATCAAAGAGGTGGATAGAATGTTCACGTCGTCAGGTTCTCCTTAGGACGTTTGGAACCGTGTTTCAGCCAGGTCTGCTGCAGTGGACTTGCTGGTGGTGGCCTCTTTGATGATGTGGGGGTACCTCTATTAGCCAGTGCCGGGGGTGGGCCCAGGTGGATCAGCCCAAGTTGGGCCAGGAGATGTTCTCCCTCCGCGAACGAGGAGAAGCCGAGGTTCTTGGTTTTGTAGGAGAAGTTCAGGCGGAGAGGGAAGGACCATCTGTAGGTAATTCCTCTGTCCATCAGGACCTGGAGCAACGGTTTAAGTGCACGCCTCCTCTGAATTGTATATGGGGATAGGTCTGCAAAAATTTGGATCTTGTGCCCATGGAGGGTGATACTATCAACCGATCTAGATTTTCTCATTACATCCTCCTTCACCGAATAGAAATGTGGTTTAACTATAATGTCTCTAGGCAGACCGTCTGAGCGAGGGGCCTGGAGCGCTCTATGAGCCCTGTCCAGCTCAAGGCGGTCGTCAGGAATGTCAGGGATCAGCTGTCTAATAAGGGCTTTTACCGCAGACTGCACATCCTTTTCGGATTCAGGGAGCCCCCTCACCCTAAAATTGTATCTTCTCGTTCTGTTCTCGAGGTCGTCGATCTTTGCAAAGGCAGTTTCTAGCTGGTCCTGCACATCTTGGAGTCTGTCTGTGTTCTGATTAATTCTAAGGACTGCCTGGTCTGCCTTCTGCTCAATACTGTCCATCCTCAGTCCAATCTGTTGTAGGTCCGCATGTATAGAGGAGGTAATCTGTGCTGCATTCAGAGCCAGACTTTTAGAGAGCATCTGTGAAAAAGCAGACATCATAGAGGGAAAGTCTGTGGGTATAGGTGCTTCCTCCTGTGCCTCACTCACTGATAGCAACAGGCCTGTGTGAGGATCCATCATGGGGGTAGAGGGACAGCCCGCCCCCATCCTACCTAGTAAGGATTCTGTGGAGGTCGGGGAGCTGGCCGATAGCAGCAGGGGGTATTCGGTACCTGGAGAGTGTAGTGGAGCCAGGTCCTGGTCGGCTATGGAATCGTCCGCCGGATTCAAAGCAGGTGAGCCTCGTGTAGCCGCCGCCATCTTAGCATAGCTGAGGGAGCCGGGCGCGTCCGCCATCTGGCTCGATAGGTCCCTCCTGACCAGCGGGGCTGACATCCGCCTGCTCCTGAGGGTATGCCTTCCTCGAATCTCTCGGTGGACGGTCCGGTGGAGCGCTCGGTAAGCTCCGGGGGTTAACGTTGGGCCGTGGTGGAGCGGAGCTCTAGCAGCCGGTGGCCATCTTGGGAGCTGCCGCGCATGCGCCTCCCAGCTGGGCGGCTTTTAGCCGCATCGGTTGTTATCACTAAAAAGCCAACCGCTGTCTCTAAAAAATGGTACCGGGTGATGGCTGCAGCTGCAGGCATCACCCCGGTTTAACCCCTTCAATCCATGAACGTAAATTTGCGTACAGTCAGCACAAAGAGGATAAAGGAATTTTTCACTTTTTTGTTTCACTTTAAGCATCATTAAAATCAGAATGATCATTTAAAAAATTATTTATTTTGCATTGACACATGTTCACGGGCAGTACCCAGGTCCCCATACCCTTTTTATGGCAATGACTTGCATATAAGCCTTTAAAATTAGGACTTTTGATTTTTTTCATGTTTGTGTCCCATAGACTTTAATATAGTATGCATGTTCGGTAGAACTTTTTCCCTGTTCAAGATGTTCTGGTACATATGGCAGACATATCACTCCATCTCAGCCATAAGATCAATAGATTAATAGATCCAACTATCAGACAGACTCATGTAAACTTTCTAAAACCTGTGTTGGTTCGGACGCTTGAATTCAAGACACAGATTTTACCCCACACTGACCCAATGTATGTCTATGGGGAATGAGTACTATACCTTTCCTCTCAAGCTAATGTCAATATATACCATAAACCAGGGCTCAACATTTCAGGTCCTGAGCTACTAGCCAGGCGTCAAGGGTTACTCGCCACCAGTTTCCCCGCATTCTGCTCCCAAACACGCCCTCATCTCATGAAATGACACTTAAACGTTTCATGCAGAATTAAGTTATAAAAATAAACAACTGTATCCGTGCCCACCAATGCAGGCTGTCTGTGCCCACAAATGCAGCCGTGTGCCCACCAATGCAGCCTTATGCCCACCATGCAGCCTTGTGTCCACCAATGCAGCCTTTTGCTCACCAATGCAGCCTTGTGCCACCAATGCAGCCTTGTGTCCTCCAATGCAGCCTTGTTTACACCAATGCAGCTGTGTGTCCACCAATGCAGCCGTGTGCCCACCAATGCAGCAGTGTGCCCAGTGCCCACCATGCAGCCTTGTGCCCACCATTGCAGCCTTGTGACCAGTGCCCACCATTGCAGCCTTGTGCCCACAATTACAGCCTTGTGTCAAGTGCTCACCATGCAGCCTTGTTCCCACCATTGCAGCCTTGTGTCCAGTGCCCACCATGAAGCCGTGTTCCCACCAATTCAGCATTGTGCCTGTCATGCAGCCCTGTGCCCAGTGCTCACCATACAGCCTGGTTCCCACCATTGCAAACTTTTGTCTAGTGCCCACCATGAAGCCGTGTTCCCACCAATGCAGCCTTGTGCCTGCCATGCAGCTTTGTGCCCAGTGCTCACCATAAAGTTTTGTGCCCAACATTGCAGCCTTGTGTCCTGTGCCCACCAATGCAGCTTTGTGCCCACCAATGCAGTTGTGTGCCAACCATTGCAGCCTTGTGCCCAGTGCCCACCATACAGCCTTGTGTCCACCAATGCAGCCCTGTGCCCACCATTCAGTCTACCTGTGCAGGTAAAGGAGAGGAATAGAAGAGCCACCCAGGTGATCAGAGCACAGCATGGGGAACACAAGATACGTTTTCATCTCAATTGCTGTGTTCCCACCACTCACCCATCACTGGGATTGGACGGGTGGCCTGTCTATTAAAGTCCCGGGACCAGCAGGAGGGGTTGTGTCTGACAACGAGTGGTGGAGCACACTGAAATTGAAATTAAAACTGTTATCGTTGTGTTCTCCACGCTGCACACTAATCACCTGGGCGGCTCTCTCTCTCTCCCCCTCCATGATCGCTTTAAGAAGGACTCCCATTCCACACAGGCTGCTGGCGGTGCTCGCCCCCCCTGCTCCCAGGCAGCCATATAGCTCACCAGCCCTCAAAATCCACTTGCAAAATGCGAGCTGGCGAGTGGATTTTTTGACGGCTTCCATAAACGATATAGTGGGACCACTTCATCCTATGTGGATCACTGGCTGCTGCCATCTCCCTGGCTTGATGTCTGTGCGCTTCTCTGACGAACATAGCTCCTTTTTCATTATGGAATTATGATCTCTTTATGTATGGGTGGAGCACTATTATTTGGGATATAAGTTACAGATTTGGAATTCGTAAACCCTATGTCCCTGAAGAAGATCTGCATTTTGTTTTTTCGAAACGTGCTGGACATTTTGTCTGACAGGTTTCGGGCTTCTTTTCAGCTGTTTCCATCTCGGTTCCCAAATTTGTATATTTTTATAACAACATTGTTTGTGGTCCATTTAAAGTCCCATTTTAAGGGAACCTGCCTTTACCCTATGAATCAGGGATGTGGTCCACAATCATTGTAGTCAGTTAACTGAGGCATACAGTCTATGTATTACTCATGGGACATAGGAAAAACTAAAATGAATTTTAACCATTCTATACACTGTCCAAAACTGAGAAACAATAAGGGAACATTTAGATATACTTTAAATTGTAATAAATAAAAAATAAAAAAACTCATCATAATAAAATTAAGAAATAACTTTAAATAACTAACATTATGTTTACATATGCTGTTCAAAGTAAAAATGATTGTTGCAAATTCCAGTCATTTCAGGGTGAGGGGAGGATAGCTGCAGTGTGCATGGATGTGTAGGAAATATTTTTCCCTAACATCTGAACATCATTTCTCATTTATTCAGCTTGGATAAACTCTCATAACTTGGGCTTGTTTTTGAATATTTTCAACAGGTGTTTCACATAAAAGTTGTAATTTAGTTCTACATGTAAAAACCACATTTGCATACAAATGTAAAGGTTATTATTGTACCTTCTGAAAATTAGTTCCGATGAAGGCCACTAACGGTTTTATGAACTTGTCAGAATAACACCAACAGATGCTGATCATCTTGTTGCTTGGTCCAGCAGGCTAAAGGGGCAGATTATTTCACATGTATCTCAATGTGCAACAGAACTGGACAATGATTCTGTCTGACTATGCCGGCGCTGTATTGGCTCAAGAAGCAAAAAAAAAAAAATGCTATGAATCCAGGTGTTATATGTTTAATCCTTAAGATCTTGTTATTATCTATATGCTATCCCCACCGACAATTATAGTCTTGAGTAACGACAACAATATTTTATATGAGCTTTAAATGGTACTGCATAATTGATTTACCATTCATATGCTGTCATTTACAGAAAATGTATCAATTAGTTTGTTTGGTATTGCTTGCCACTAAGCAAATTCCCTGTCAACACTTTTGCTGCACATTTACATTTGCCTATTTCTCTATATATATTTATAAAACAGGAAATGGGACATTTACTAAACGCTCTCTTCAGGTTAATCAATCTCTGTAATATAAAACACGTGACCCAGGAAGATTCACTTGTGGGGAATGTAACATTTAATGGTTTATAACTACACCCTTATATGTTTATTGTTTTAATATTGTGAGAATATCTAGTATATTTGCTACCCTTGGCTGTTCAATATTCAACACCCCTCACCGCACACAAATATACACACACACACACACATAACAAAAGTATAAATCTGTATGAATAGCTTGCTGTGTCAAATTGTGGATGTGGCCAGATTTTGTCATGGAAGGGGCTTAAAAGATCATGCTTAAATAAAACCTGAACATACTCACTGTATACACAGCACACATAATGTATGCCACAGTACTTACATCTACACTCTCGAGAGTGCACAATGCATAGGCCACACCACAGAATATACCCAAACAATTACCTCCTCCTCCCAGTACAAATCCACCCAACACCAAACCGACCCCCGCAATACAAGCCTACCGCCCCAATCTCCTTCTTTACAGATCTTTCCTGACACCCTGAATTAGAATTGACACCTCATCCCTATAAACCCGAACACATATGAAATACACAGGTTCTAAAGAAAGGGTCTCCCTTTACACACACCTCCTCCTACTCTGATCCCCAGGAACGGTTCCTGATCCTTAGTGGCAGATGGCAACACTCTGACATAACTTTCTGCAATATTTATGCACCAAATGTGAACCAGATGTCTTTTGTGACCAAGGTGTACAACCGCCTATTTAGAACCACGCATTCCTTTTTAGTAGTAGGAGGGGACTTCAACCTCCCATTCTCCCCTACTCTAGATAAGACATCCCTGGACAAGAAAATCCCCTCCCCACGCCTCGTTAGACAATCCCAACAATTCCGACAGATCATCCGTAAGTTTGCCCTGTTTGACGCCTGGCGTGTGGAACATCCGACCGAACGTCAATACTCCCATTACTCCTACCCGTTTTGCACTTATGCAAGGCTAGATTATTTTTTTGTTAATGCCCCCTCCCTGCGGGCGATCACTGACGTTGAAATCCTGCCTATATCATGGTCGGACCATTCTCCGATCCTCTTGAAACTTAAACTGGATCCCTCTAGGGTCAGACGCTGCCATTGGCGACTTAACGATTTCCTCTTAAAGGACCCCGCACATAGGTCAGAGTTAGAAAACACTTTAAAGCTGTACTTTGCAGAGAATAATACCCGGGAGATCTGTGTGGGAACCCTCTGGGAGGCACACAAGACGGTCATCCGGGGCCAATGTATAGCGGTCTCTACGGCCTGGAAGAAAAATTCCAAGCTTCTGAGACAACAGACAGCACAGCGACTAGGGGACCTAGAATCCAGACTTCTGACTTCGTCCTCGATCCGTCTTTTAAGAGAAATTATACGACTCCGGGTAGTTCTTAAAAGTGTAGACATAGGCAAGGTTGAAAAGGCCCTTCAGAGGCTCCGTCAGGTATACTATGATAAAGGTAATAAAGCCCATACCCTTCTAGCGCGTAAACTTTGTGAACACGCTCAGGCCTCGGCTCCCCACGCCCTTCGTGACCCAGCTGGGACCCTTCACTCCCACCCCGAGCGTATTGCCCAACTACTCCGAGACTACTACTCGGACCTCTATAACAATTCCTCTATACCGCATTTACCGACCCAAGCAACATACACTGACCGTGTACGGACCTACCACTTTGCTGACGGGGGCCCTACACTCCCTTAATTCCCCGATCACTGCGAGGAGATCTCGGAGACTTTGAAACTTCTTCTGAACAATAAGGCCCCGGGCACTGATGGCCTTCCGTATGAGTATTTTATAGCGTTCCTACCCACCCTGCTCCCACATATGGTCCGTTTGTTCAATGGGTTTATGGACACTGACGAAATTCCACGGGACATGCAGTCCTCACACCTTACGCTCATACCCAAACCCGACAAAGATCATACGTTATGTGGGAACTACAGGCCTATAGCTTTATTAAATTCTGATCTGAAAATGTTCACAAAATTATTATCCCTCCGAGTGAATGAGATCATCACCTCCCTGATCCACGTTCCTGGGCGCCAGGCGGGGGACAACACCAGAAGAGCCATCAACTTAATTGACATCATTAACAGACAAAAAGACGAGGCGCTCTTGCTCAGCTTAGATGCTGAGAAAGCCTTTGACAGGCTCAGCTGGCCTTTTATGTTTACCACTCTCGAACATCTGGGCTTCCGGGGGCCATTTCTTCAGGCGATCAGGCATTTATATGCAAATCCATCTTCCTCCATCAAAACACCTTTTGCGACCTCTGCCTCCTTTCCTATTTTGAATGGGACTAGGCAGGGCTGTCCGCTTTCTCCGCTGCTCTTCGCCCTGTGTATCGAACCCCTGGCGGCCCAGATCCGACGAGATCCCAACGTCACTGGCGTAATGGTCAGAGGACGCAAATTTAAAATATCATTGTTTGCGGATGACGTTCTTCTCACCCTAACATGCCCGCATATCACCCTCCCCAACCTCCACAAACTTCTTGAGGAATATGGGTCCCTATCAGGATATAAAGTTAATCCAGCTAAATCGGAAGCCCTTCCACTTAATCTCCCCCCTGCAGCAGTGCACCGTCGGAAAACTTCTCATATACGTGGAAGTCCCATGCCATTAAATATTTGGGGGTATTCCTCACTCCCTGGTATGACTCTCTATATTATGCTAACTTCAGACCCCTGTTTGCATCTATAAGATTCCTATTGACCAAATGGAGACATTACCCGTTGTCTTGGTTTGGACGCATAGCCTCGGTCAAGATGAATGTACTACCTAAATTATTGTACCACTTCATGACCCTCCCGGTGCCTGTCCCGTCCGCCCAGCTTGGGAGGTTCTAGACCGACCTCCTAGACTTTCCGTAGAATATGGGTTCCTATCAGGATATAAGATTAATCCAGCTAAATCGGAAGCCCTTCCACTTAATCTCCCCCCTGCAGCAGTGCACCGCCTATTGGAAAACTTCTCATATACGTGGAAGTCCCATGCCATTAAATATTTGGGGGTATTCCTAACTCCCTGGTATGACTCTCTATATGATGCTAACTTCAGACCCCTGTTTGCATCTATAAGATTCCTATTGACCAAATGGAGACATTACCCGTTGTCTTGGTTTGGACGCATAGCCTCGGTCAAGATGAATGTACTACCTAAATTATTGTACCACTTCATGACCCTCCCGGTGCCTGTCCCGTCCGCCCAGCTTGGGAGGCTCTAGACCGACCTCCTAGACTTTCCGTAGAATATGGGTTCCTATCAGGATATAAGATTAATCCAGCTAAATCGGAAGCCCTTCCACTTAATCTCCCCCCTGCAGCAGTGCACCGCCTATTGGAAAACTTCTCATATACGTGGAAGTCCCATGCCATTAAATATTTGGGGGTATTCCTAACTCCCTGGTATGACTCTCTATATGATGCTAACTTCAGACCCCTGTTTGCATCTATAAGATCCCTATTGACCAAATGGAGACATTACCCGTTGTCTTGGTTTGGACGCATTGCCTCGGTCAAGATTAATGTACTACATAATGCACTTCATGACCCTCCCGGTGCCTATCCCGTTCGCCCAGCTTGGGAGGCTCCAGACCGACCTCCTAGACTTTGCGTAGAATTACAAATGGCACCGAATAGCATGCCCCATAATGTGTGCCTCCCGAAAGGACGGGGGTCTGGCCTTTCCGCACCTCCAGCGCTACTATTATGCGGCACAACTAAGGGCTATAGCTTCCTGGGTTACCCTTCCGGCCGATAATCGATGGATAAAATTTGGATAGCCCCCATCCACCCAAACAATTTATTGTGGAACACTAATGCAGATGTCCCCTCCACCGCCCTGCTGCATACCATGAGCCTCTTACGCACTATTTGGAGATGGCTGAATCGCAACACCCCCCTACAATCTGAGGCCTCTTTGGTAACGGCTTTTCTTTACAACCCTAAACTACCCGACAGCTTAACTTCCCAGATGATTTCCCCCTGGCTGCAGAGGAATCTCTTTCACTATGGACATCTGGTGAATCCAGTTTCTAGGACCTTGCTGCCATTTGACGAACTCAGGACTAAACACAAACTCCCTCGTAGCGCCTTTTTCGGTTACCTCCAAATCAGACACTACGATCTTATCATCACCCCTACCCTCCAATTCTCTAAGCTATCCCCATTTGAACGCTTAATCTTATCAGGACCTACACAGAAAGGGCTCACCTCAGACATATATAAGCTTTTGAATTTCTATGATATGGCCATCCGGGGGAAACAATGCTATATGCGTAAATGGGAAGAACACATTGGAGAGGAGCTAACCCCTGAACAATGGGCTACCATATGGTCTTGGGCAGCTAAGAGTTCTCTGTGTACGCTCTACAAAGAGAACACGTAAAAGGTACTTTTCCACTGGTACCTGACTCTGTCACGTCTGCATGTTATCTTTCCGTCGGCCTCGAATCGCTGCTGGAGATGTCTCCGGGACCGAGGCACCCTACTCCATGTTTACTGGAGCTGTCCACTCCTCCAACCCTATTGGCACTCGGTCCGGGGGCTGCTTCACCAGCTATTCGAGGTAGATATCCCTCTCTCCCCTAAGTTCTTTTTACTGGGCCTCCCCCCTCCTAAACTATCCACGCTAGCTAAAAAGTTGGCCACACAAATTTTAACAGCGGCCAGATGTCTAGTAGCCCTTTACTGGAAACAACGAAACCCCCCATCTCTATCCGATCTTTACTCCAGAATTAAAGATGTGGATGTCATGGAGTCCATGACAGCTAGGTTGGCAAGCCGGGTGGACTGACATTCAGCAACGTGGGAACCATGGCACCGGCAAATAGACCCCCCATGACCTCACGAGACCCCCCCCCCTCGTTCTGTACAACACGATCACTTGGAGCCCGGGAGGGATGCGCCCCTCTGCTTGGGTCTATCTTATGCCCTCCCCTTGCCTTATCCTCTCCCTCCTTCTTTCCTCTCTTTCTTTCTTTCTGTCTTTCTTTCTCTCACTACTTTTCTTTTGCTCTTTTCTCCCCCCCCCTTTTTTTTCTCTTCTTTCTCTTCCTTCCCTTTGGAATAGCAGGACACGCAAACGTAAATCGCGGACCTCGCCAATGGTCTGTTTTGTGAGAAAAGCCTGCACTATAATTACTTTAGCGCTATTTCGGTCTGATACGCAGTGTTTCCCCTTGTTGACTCCTGTCTGTGGTCTGTATGTTAATTTTATACTATGTAGACCTCCGTGTCCTTTCCAGAGCTGATGACGACTGCTGATTTCCTTTTACTTTTGTATTGTTTTGTTCTTTTGTTTGTTTTAAACCCAATAAAAATTGTCAATTATATAAAAAAAAAAGAAATACACAGGTTCTGAGGCTAATTTAATGCAGATAAGGCACCAAGTGAGTTTAGTTACCACCTTAATCAGCCACAGAACCTGTGTAATTAATATGTGTTTGGTTTTAAAGGGGTGAGATGGCAACCCTACCCTGAATCTCCCATCCCAACCCACCACCTCAATACAGAACCCCTTCCCAGCCTAATCTTTTGGAACAGACCCCTTTCCCAGCCCAACACCTCAGTATAGACCCCCTTCCAAATCTAACCCCTCAGTACAGATCCTTGCCCAGTACAGACTTTGCCTAATACAGTTCTTCCCCAGCCTAACCTTTGAGTACGGTCCCCCATAATTCAACCCTCCCAAGTTCAGATCCCCCTCCCAGCTGACCCTTGTACAGCCCCCCAGTACTCAACCTTCTCAGTTAAGACCCTACTCAATACAAACACTTCCCATTCTTCCCACTTCCCATTCTAATCCACCAGTAAAGACCTCCTTGTATAGATCCCTTTAACAGCCTAACTCCTCAAAATAGACCCTCCCAGTACACACTTTCCCAGTACAGACCCCTCAGTACAGATTCCACAGTGAAGATCCCCCCGCCCCTGTAGGTTCCCTCTTCCTTTTCCAACCACTCAGTACTGACTCCTATCAGCCTGACTCTTCAGTAGAGATACCCTCAGTACAAACCCCCCTACAGACACCCCTCAGTACAGTCACTCCCTTAGCACAGACCTCACCAGTACAGACTCACCTCTTTGTATAGACACCCCCAGTACAGACCCCATCACTACAAACACCCTCAGTACAGACTCTCCAGGTACAAACACCTCCCTGTATAGATAACCTCAGTAAGGCCCCTTCCTAGCCTAAACACTCAGTACAGATACCCCTTAAGTGCGGATATCATATGTGTGCTTACCAGATACAGCTGCAGTTCAGAGGAAAGGGAACAGAAGTAGTGCTGCAGTGCCTACTATAGCATAAAATATGCTTTTCTGCCTGTCTGACAATGGCAATTGCTTAGTGCAACACAACAAAAACAATTGGGGTGGCCAGCCAACATCTCCAGAGTTCTGTTACTTAGGTTTAATCATACCCTCTGCACCCCCCTTCCCCTTAGGTACAGTATATCCCACATATTTTTGGTATCCTATCCACTGTGGCAGAAGAGGAGAATGGAATATATCACATCAATTTTCCAAGAGGGGTCTTGAATGAAGTGTGTGAGAAGGTTATTCCATGCTTCACCTACTAGGAATGCATATGGACCAGTGATATACTGTACACCATGATATGTATATATACAGTATCTCCCAAAAGTGAGTACACCCTTCACATTTTTGTAAATATTTTATTGTATATTTTCATCTGACTACACTGAAGAAATGACACTTTGCTACAATGTAAAGTAGTGAGTGTTATAACAGTGTAAATTTGCCGCCCCCTCAAAATAACTCAACACACAGCCATCGATGTCTAAACTGCTGGCAACAAAATTGGGTACACCCCTAAGTGAAAATGTCCAAATTGGGCCCAATTAACCATTTTTCCTCCCCAGTGACAGATAGTGTTAAAATATCTCAGGTATGAATGGGGAGCACGTGTGTTAAATTTGGTGCGAGCGCTCTCACTCTTTCATACTGGTCACTGGAAGTTCAGCATTGCACCTTATGGCAAATAACTCTCTGAGGATTTAAAAAAAATGTTTGCTCTAGTCTACATAAAGATGGCCTAGGCTATTCAAGGTTTGACCCTGAAACTGAGCTGCAGTACGGTGGCCAAGACTATACAGTGATTTAACAGGGCAAGTTCTATTTAGAACAGGCATCACCATGGTTGACCAAGTTGAGTGCATGTACTAAGCCTCATATCCAGAGGTTGTCTTTGGGAAATAGACTTATGAGTGCTTCCAGCATTGCTGCAGTGGTTGAAGGGGTGGGGGGGTCAGCCTGTCAGTGCTCAGACCATATACCGCACACTGCATCAAATTGGTCTGCATGCCTGTCATCCCAGAAGGAAGCCTTTTCTAAAGATGATACACAAGAAAGCTCTCAAACTATTTGCTGAAGACAAGCAGACTAAGGACATGTATTACTGGAACCATGTCCTGTGGTCTGATGAGACCAAGATAAACTTATTTGGTTCATATGTACTGTGACATACTGAAGCAGAGCATGATCCCCTCCCTTCAGAGACTGGGCGGCAGGGCGATATTCCAACATAATAATGACCCCAAACACACCTTAAAGATGACCACTGCCTTGCTAAAGAATCTGAGGGTAAAGGTAATGGACTGGCCAAGCATGTTTCCAGACCTAAACCCTATTGAGCATCTGTGGGGCATCCTGAAATAGAAGGTGGAGGAGCGCAAGGTCGCTAACATCCACCAACTCTGTGATGTCGCCATGGAGGAGTAGGAGAGGACTCCAATGGCAACCTGTGAAGCTTTGGTGAACTCCATGCCCAAGAGGGTTAAAGGGGTTGTAAAGGTTTGTTTTTTATTTTATAAATACGTTCCTTTAAGCTAGTGCATTGTTGGTTCACTTACCTTTTCCTTCGATTTCACTTCTAAATGTTTTTTTCTTTGTTTTCTTTGTCTGAATTTCTCACTTCCTATTCCTCCTCAGTAAGCTGTTTTGACTGACTAACCACCGCTCGGATGATGGGGGCAAGCTCACTGAGGAGAAACAGGAAGTGAGAAATTCAGACAAAGAATAAAACATTTAGAAGGGAAATGGAAGGAAAAGGTAAGTGAACCAACAATGCACTAGCTTAAAGGAATCTATTTCGATTACAATCCCTTTAAGGCAGTGCTGGAAAATAATGGTGGCCACACAAAATATTGACACTTTGGGCCCAATTTGGACATTTTCACTTAGGGGTGTACTCAGTGTCCCACCCTCTGCAGCTATAACAGCTTCAATTCTTCTAGGAAGGCTGTCCGTAAGGTTTAGGAGTGTGTCTATGGGAATGTTTGACTCCAGCGATACTCCAACGTTGTCTTCTATCCAGCGCCGGGTGATCTCTCCAGCGACAGCCGGTTGGTCCAGCGGTGAGAAGATCCATCCAATTAAGAGCACAGCTCAGCGAATGATCTGCCGGAGCTTTGACATTTCTTTTATAGGGGAGGCGGGCCACGGGTCACGTGACCCCGTCCCCCCCTGACGCACACTCTGCTACGTCACTGGGACAGCCTAGACATGCCCCTTGCATCAGAGCGAGACGGGGTCACGTGACGCGTGGCCCGCCTCCCCTATAAAAGAAATGTCAAAGCTCCGGCGCATCATTTGCTGAGCTGTGATCTGAATGGATGGATCTTCTCATCACTGGACCGATCATCCGTTGCAGGAGAGCGCTGGATAGAAGACAACGTTGGAGCAGGGAGCAGCATCGATCGCCTATTTTCACCGCTGGATTTTTATTTGGTTTAATTAATAAAAAAAAATGTTCTACGGTGTGTGTTTTTTTTCCCCTAAAAACTACTATTTACACTTCCTTCGTGAAATGGTAGGGGTACAGTGTACCCCATTACCATTTCACACAGGGGGGGGCAGGATCTGGGGGTCCTCTTTGTTAAAGGGGTCTTCCAGATTCTGATAAGCCCCCTGCCTGCATACCCCCACAACCACCGGGCAAGGGTTGTGGGGATGAAAAATAACTCTAGCTGGTTCAACAACCAACTGGCGTTACTGAAGCAAGAGCGCAGAAGGGCGGAAGCCACCTGGAAAAGAAGCTCTTCAGATGAGAACCTCAGCGTCTACAAAGCAACAACAAGAAAATACCACAAAGAAATCTTCAAAGCCAAGAAAAACTATTTTTCTAAGGCTATTAACAGCGCCCTTAATCGCCCACGCGAACTCTTCAAGCTGGTCACTCAGACCATGAATCCAGGATGTCTTGAAGCCCCCAATTCGGACTCACAAGAATTTTGCAATGAATTGTCGGATTACTTCATTAATAAAATCGAGAAGATCCGACAAAGCATTCGGCAAAGTAATTCTCCCCTCAAGCCTCCCTGTAATTATATACACAACACCTGCATTAATTCATCACAACCAGGTATGTTCACGCTGGAACCTATCTCTATCAAAGACACTAATAATATCATCGGTACTTTGCGTAACAGCACCGCGCCGAATGATATCATCCCCACTAAACTGCTGAAGGAATGCGCCGACATCCTGGCACCTTCTATCACGCAGCTTATCAACCAATCTTTCAGGGAGGGCATAGTGCCCTCTTAATTCAAGAAGGGTATAATTCGACCCATTTTGAAGAAACCCAACCTGGACCCCAAGGACCCACTCCACCGTCGTCCAATAACAGGCCTAAATGTACTCTCAAAGGTAATGGAAAAAGTAGTGGTACAACAGCTGCAACAGCATCTAGATACCCACAAGCTACTTGACCCATTTCAATCGGTATTCCGTCCTGGACACGGGACGGAAACCGCATTGCTCAAAATATTGGACGACGCTCTCGAGGCCGCAGACGAAGGAGAATCTTGTCTTCTGGTTCTGTTGGACCTTAGTGCAGCCTTCGACACAGTAGACCACAAGCTCTTATTGACTTGGCTATCTGAAGTAGCCAGAGTCGCAGAAGGTGATTTATCTTGGTTCTCCTCTTTTTTGGAAAACCATTCGCAAATAGTGAAGCTGGGACCCTTCACTTCTGCGAAACGCACATTATCGTGCGGAGTCCCTCAAGGATCCCCTTTGTCGCCGGTGTTATTCAACATCTATCTTCGCCCTCTTTTTGAGATTATTAGCCAAAAACTGCTTTACCACTCATATGCAGACGACACGCAACTGTATTTCCGCATTTGCAAGAAAAAGGATCATCACCTCAATCTAGAGACATGCCTCTCTTTGATAGAGGACTGGATGACAAAGAGTTATCTTAAACTCAACGGAGCGAAAACAGAACTTCTCCTGTTTCACGCCAAGCGTAGGAATCAACCTGCAACAACCTGGACCCCCCCGCCCATTCTGGGCAAAATCATCACCCCTAGCGACAAAGTCAAAAGTCTTGGGGTCATCTTTGACTCCTACATGACAATGGACGCACAAATAGGGTCAGTAGTCAGCGGATCTCACCATCTGCTGCGCCTACTACGTAGGCTTACTCCTTTTATTCCCAAGGAAGACTTGGCGGTCGTGGTGGGAGCAATTGTAAACTCCAGATTGGACTATGCAAATGCCCTTTACCTCGGACTCCCCAAGTACCAAATCGCTCGTCTGCAAGTCGTTCAAAATACGGCCGCCAGACTTGTGACTGGAAAAAACCTTGGGAATCAATCTCACCTTCACTGAGAGCACTTCACTGGTTGCCAGTACAAGACAGGGTCACTTTTAAAGTACTCTGTCTAACGCATAGATGTATCCATGGGAATGCTCCCCATTATCTATGCAAAAAAATAAAAGCTCATAACCCCAATCGCGTCCTGCGATCCACCAATCAAAATCTGCTACAGATACCGAAAGCCAGATACAAGTCCAAAGGAGAAAGGAGATTCGCGGTCCAAGGTCCCAAACTATGGAACGCTTTACCAACCAGTATTCGGTTGGAGGAGAATCATTTAGCGTTCAGGAGAAAGATCAAGACTCATCTCTTTTGATACCAAAGGAGACAGGAACAACAAGCGCCCAGAGGCGATTAAGTTCGCATGTGCTGCGCTATATAAGTTTTCATTCATTCATTCATCAACATGGGGACAAGGTGCTTTGGCAGGCACCCCAAAGCACCCTCCCAATGTTGAGGGTATGTGGCCTGGTGCGGTTTAGGAGAGGGGCGCACTCTGTCCCCCCTCTTTTCTGCGGCCGGCCAGGTCAACGTGCTCGGATAAGGGATCTGGTGTGGATTTTAGGGGGAACTCCACGCCATTTTTAAAAAAAAAATTGGGGTGAAGTTCCCCTTAAAATCCACACCAGACCTGAAGGGTCTGGTTATGGATATTTGGGGGGAACCCCACACATTTTTTTTCTTTTACTAAAAGTCCGTGTCCCATTGACTTCAATGGGGTTCGGAGTCCAGGTTCGGGTTCCCGAACCCGAACTTTTTTTTTAAAGTTTGTGTTCGGGTCCGAACCCGAACATCCAGGTGTCCGCTCAACTCTACTAGTGACTGTAGTTCACTTTAAGGAAAAAAAAATATGTCTATAATATATTTTATACAGACCGCTGATATATTTTGATGAATTTCCAGTTATTTGTATAATGTTAAACATATGTAAAGTATATCTTGATTTATTATTTGTTGTAGTTGTTTCCCGTATGTCCAAGAAAAGAGTTAAACATGTCATTTGTGTAAAGCCCTGACATCTATATTTTTATCAAACTTTTAATGAAGCAATATGTCTTTCTAATCTAAATTCAAATATGATCATCTTTGCCTGTATTTCCTTACCTCTTGAATGTTAGAGAGTATATTCTCAATTATCAAATTACCATATTTTGTATTATTGTAATCTAAAACATTACACACAAATAGGATGCTATTTATCAAGTCCCAGGCTTCTAGCTTGGAAAGTAGAATAATTAGCATCTTTATTGGTTGATGTTGGCATATTACTCTCATTTCATTAAAGGAGAAGCTTTGCTCCAGCTTAAAACTGATAGAGCCCTTCTGCCCATCTTTAGGAGAGCTCTCAGATCTGTGAATAAGCATTGCCTTAACGTGTATCTAAAAGGTAATGCATCGAAGCTTATTAGTCTTATGATGTTTTGCTTTCGTTATTTTATTTATTTATTTTACTGTTATTTTTGCTTGCTGACCCTGCCAGCAACATACCCCCTGTCTGAATGGGACGTGGTTAACTCACTATTCAGTATCTATTGAGGAACTCTAGTGTAACCCTAGAACAGGAAGTATAAAGCATGACAGAAAACTCCACCATCTTCTAATTTCTATAACACAAGAGTGTTCTGTTGTCCTAAAAAGAAAAAGTAGGCAAACAATCCAATCTAGCTTACCCCATGAAAAAATATTATATTATAATTGAGTCCATAAAAGTCTCTGACAATAGTCTATAACACTCGTGGCAATTTCCCCCAGAGAAGAAGCAGTCCATATAATAAAACAGACAGGGGAGAGAGGGAAGTACCTACTATGTGTAGCATAAGGACTGCTTATTGAAAATCCAAAATTAGCAACTCACATTGCTAAAAAGATCAACAGGCTCATGAATAAAGAAGACTGCTGTTCTGTGTGTGATGTCTCAGTGTCTGCGCCAGCTGGACCTGTGTACCTAAATAGATAGGAGAAAGTCGGCCCCTCAAACTTCCAGTTTCCAACAATCAATTTGGAACACACGCTGGTGGAAGTGACTCCACTGGGGATGTAATTGACTACGTGGTCGGAGCATGCACACTCCTTTCTCAAGCTAGTGTGTCAGAGAAACTGCTTTTTATAGGGACAGGTGACATGGGACAACTACAATGACCAGCAGAACCTCTTCATTATAGTGCAAAAATAGTATTCTGTGTGTCAAATTTTTTATACATGCAATGCAATTACCATATTTATAAATATGGTGATATGGTAATAGAAATATAATACTGAAATAGTAGAACGTTACATCAATAGGAACTAATCAGACTAACCTGATTAGTCTTCCAGGGAGGGAGTACGTTAGCAGTAAAAAAGAAACAGAAGAAAAGAATATGAATTGTTTTATGCAAATATATTCATATGGTTATACGAGATGTGTCTAAAAAGTTTGGTGAATGCTCCAATATCTCAAAGACAACATGGGCCAGGTGCACGTGCATTTACATGATTATTCAGAGACACATCGAAAATCACCACCTCGTGTGGAGCACATGTGACCATTAGGGTAAACCCGCTTTGGGCAGTCAAATGTAGTCGGTGTGAGAGGTAGGGTCACAGAGCAATAAAACAATGAGTTGAGTAGGTGGGAGATCTGTTCCTGGTTTGTGCTGCACAAGCTGACAGATAAACAGGAAGCAAAACGGATTGAACCCTCTGGAGATTTCATTACCATGTGTGACCAGAATCCATTTGTGAACCATTGTCACAGGTCAATGAGACCTGGTGCTACCAGTTTGATCTGGGACACAGGCGGCAATCAATGGAATGGCGCCTGCAGACTTCTTTCTATTTTCCCACCTGGGGAGCGTCATGGAAGACGCACGTTTTGCGGATGTAACGGCAATCCAAGAATGTGTGCAATCGATTCCTAAGGAGGCCTCTGCTGACAGTTTCCATAACTTTTATGAACGCAGTCAAAAGTGTGTTGTGAAGGGTGGAGATAATTTTGAAGGCCAATAAAGGTAATTTGTTTACATCTTCTATTTTGTTTTTCTGATACCATTCACCAAATTTTTTAAGACACACCTCATAAATAAAGAAGAAAATGGGGTAGATTCTATCTATAGGCATGCCTAGCGTCTAGCTTTTAAACTAGGCCACCGCAACTTTTCAGGCAAGTGCTTTATTCTCAAACGTTTTACGTAAACGACATAAACAACGGGAAAAAAAGCGCCGGCGGCGCGTACGTTAGGGAATCAGCGTATAGGCTCATTTAACATATTTTAGATGGGAACGCCACCTAGTGGCCAGCCTAAAATATGAAATTAAGATTAGACAGCATAATAGATTTACGCTTGTCTGATCTAAGGAAAATCTATGCCTAACTGATTTTAGGAATCAGTGGCATAGATTAGGCGCTTAAAACGCAGAGATAAGACGGCTTATCTGGAGATAAGCCGGCTTATCTCCTACCTGAATCTACCCCAATAACTGTGCTGGAAACAAACAATATAGCTGAAACTCAAAGTGATATACACACGAATAGCAATTGAAAAAATATAAGCTGTGCTGTTAAAGTGACGGGTAACAAATAAGTAGACACAAAACAAATAAGTGAATTGAGTAAAACAAATTATAATAAAAATAAAAAAATAAAATGTTTAAGAGTGTCCCAACTGTGAAATAGTGACTTATGCAAAGTCTTCCAATGACTTCTTAGGGATTCTAATGATTCCTTCAAAGAAGGAACGAATCAACAGCCAAAAGTTCAGTGAAAATCTTGTGACTTATTATATGTAGATGCAGTGAATCCGCCACCACATAAAGTGCACGCTTACCATCTGCACAAGTTCAGACACTTTAATACCCAGCCAGGGCCTTTTCCTCCAAAGACTTCAGATGTTGGTCTGGTCAGCAAGCATAATGAGCCATCCAATCAGGAACATGATAGATGGTGCAGCTTGTGGACCCATACAACGTTCAACTGGTATTGAGGCCCTTGTTTTGTTTTTTACTTATTTCACTTATTTGTTTTGTGTCTACTTATTTGTTATATTTTTCCAAACCTCATAAATACCTAACTAGATATGTATACTTACTATACCAAATGTATAAATATCTCATTAACTCTAGTTAGATCAAAAATCATCCACCCGAAATAAACACATATCATCTGGTAAGAGGGGGAGAAGCTGAAAATTCTATATATTGAAAAAATTTGATAAAATATTCAAATGAAAAAAAAAACATATATGCATATAGTTATGTATACATGCAAATATACACTTACACGTACACTGTCATAGCCTCTTCATACATACATTTAAAAAAAGGAAGGTTTCAACTGACACTGGAAATGTTTTGTGTAGATTAGGAAAAAGTCTGTATAATCTTAATGATAATCATAATCATATATACAATATTTTAAAAAGAGAGTAACAAAAACTTTTTTTTTGCTTTAACCACTTCCGGACCGCCCACTGCACATATACTGCAGCAGGGTGGCCCAGCTGTATGAACGAACGTACCTGTACGTTGATTCATGCATGAGATACTGTGAGTGCACTCATTGCATCGCTCCACATGTAAACAAGGTGGATCCCCGTTCTGACAGGGGATAAAACTGTTCCTAGTGATCGGGAACAATGAGCTCTGTAATGTACCAGTGAGCCCATCCCCCACCCAGTTAGAACACACACTGAGGGAACATAGTTAACCCTTTGACCATCCCTAGTGTTAACCCTTTCCCTTCCAGTGTCATTTATACATTGATCAGTGCATTTTTTTAGCACTGATTACTGTATATCAGTGTTGATGCTGCTGTCTTGGGGCTGCACACTTGTAGACATTGTCAAGCTCAGTGGTGAGTATGGGGACCCACAACCCCTCCTGCCCTGTGCCTTTACAACTAAAACTATACAGGATTGGCAAACATATAGGGCTAGATTCAGCTAGGAGCACGTAAAAATGTGCGAGCGTAGCGTATCCCGTTTACGCTATGCCTCCGCAACTTTTACAGGCAAGTGCTGTATCCACAAAGTACGATGCCTGTGTACTCTGTCCACTATTATACTTGTGTACTAATACCAATATAATATAATGTTGGTGTTATCTATGTATGTAACAATTTTACTTTACGCATGTAAACAATTTTACTTGAATAAATTATATACTATACAATTACTGTTATCTTTACTGGCAGAAATGTTACCCACTTCATTTAAAGTCCCGGGGCGAATCCTTTTGTTTTGACCATATGTAACAGGGATGGAAGTGTGTCACTGGGGACACCAGACCTTTCCTCTTTTTTCGTTGATTACTGTATAGGTGTCACTGGTCCCCAAAAAGTGTCTCTTAGGCCACGTACACACGATCAGACCGGTCCGATGGAACTGGTCTGAAGACCAGTTTCATCGGACCAAATTGATCCGTCGGACCAAAGTTTTAAAACTTGCTTTAAAATCTGTCTGACGATAGTTAGTACACAAAAGCATCGGACCAAAAACCCGCGCATGCTCAGAATCAATTTGACGCATGCTTGGAAGCATTGAACTTCATTTTTTCAGCACATCCTTGTGTTCTACGTCACCGCGTTCTGGCCCGATGGGATTTTGGACTGATAGTGTGTACGCACATCAGACCATCAGACCACTTCAGCGTGGTCCAATGAAAACTCAGTCTCATCAGACCGGTCTGATCATGTGTACATGGCCTTAGGGTTAGATTTGTCTGCCGCAATGTCGCAGTCCCATTAAAAAAACAGATCACTGCCATTACCAGTGAAAACAATAAAAAAAAAAAAAGTCCCTAAATCTTTTCCCTATTTTGTAGACGCTATGGGCCAGATTCATAGAGCAATTACGCCTGTCTAACTGGTGTTAGACAGGAGTAATTTCAAATTTCGCGTGCCGTATCACTAGTTTAAATCCTCAAACCATGATACGGCGGCTTCGGGCTTCGATCCGAGAGGCTTACGTCTTCGTAAGCCTTCGGATCTACGCTGCCATCTATTTGCGGCCGCTGGGAGGAGTTCGCGTCGTTTTGATGCGTCGGGATATGCAAATGTTTTTTTACGGCGATTCCCGAAGATACGAGTGGTCGTCGCAATCGCTTTCGTCTATTTTTTTGTACGTAATGTTAGAGCAGCTTTTTGCTGCTCTAACGTTACGTAGCCCATGTTAAGTATGGCCGTCGTTCCCGCTTCGAATTTAATTTTTTTTTATTTTTGTTTACGTAACTCGTTCGGGACTAGGATCGCCCGTAAACGACGCTACATAAACAACGAATGACGTCACAACGTGATTTCGCGCAATGCACGGCGGGAAATTTGGGAACGGAGCATGCGCAGTTCGATCGCCGCGGGAACGCGCCTATTTTAAATGATTCACGCCCCCTACTCGCGCAGATGGATTGCGACGGGAGAAATACACTACGCCGCCGACGTTTACTGGACAAAATCTACCTGAATTCCACGTAGAGCCAGGTAAAAAACGGCGGCGTAGTGTATTTCTGATACGCTACGATAATCTATTTCTATGTGAATCTGCCCCTATAACTTTTGCTCAAACCAATCAATATACACTTGTTGGGATTTTTTTACCAAAAATATGTAGAAGAATACATATTGGCCTAAACTGATGTATACATTATAATTTTTTTTACATTTTTTGGGGGATATGTATAGTAGAAAGTATTTTTTTTCTAAATGTTCAGCGCAAAAAATAAAAACCAAAGAGGTGATCAAATACCACCAAAACAAAGCTCTATTTGTGGGAAAAAAGGACATACAGTATATTTTGTTTGGGTACAACATTGCACAACCGTGAAATTTTCAGTTAAAGCGACTCAGTGCTGTATTGCAAAAAGCTGGCCTGGTTATTAAAGGGGTAAATCCTTCAGGGGCTGAAGTGGTTAAAAAGATTAAATAGGAGAAATGGGGATCATAAGATGCAATTATTTATTATGCCTGTATAGAAAATAGTACTCTATAAGACCCCATACACACTATTAGATTTTATTAAGATTTTTTGTCTTCAGATTTACCAAAACCATGTAGTGCAAGGGCCTGCCTGATACAAATTGACCTCATATTATATGTTTTTGGTAGGTCTGAAGACAAAAATCTGCAGAAAATCTAATACTGTGTATGCGGTCTATGGCTGAGTATGACAGTTCCACCGCTTGATCGTTCTTAAGAGATCGTTCTTACAGTTCTTACAGGCGGCGGGAGGGGACATCCCTCCTCCCGCCGCCACCCAGTGCTTCTCCAGGCTCTCCTGTGCCATCGGGGGCCCGGAGAAAGAATCGTCCGGTGTAATGCCATATTCTGCTCCCTATCGCAGAATGCTATGCGATGTGTTCCAAGCGCAAGTGCGATGCGTTCCAATAGATTTACGACAGTGCACACCAGTGAACCCGGCATCCAGGGCAACGTGGAATTTGAGGAAAGTGGCCAGTCGGCCTCACATCCTCGCTTCGCTCGGACGGCTCGTTCCGCTCGCTTGGCCTCCTGGCTATTTTTTTAACATCCTCCAATCCACAGGGATGTTAAGGAAAGATTTCACTGGTGTGTATGGTCGTAAATCCATTGGGATGGATCGCATTTGCCATTGGAACGCATCATCTCTATGACCGTCGGAGGCCCGGGCGCGATGTGATTACGTCATGCCTGGGTCCCCGTAAGTAAACAAAGCCGCAATTGCGGCTGTAAGCAACAGTATTCATGATTTATTTATTTATTTTTTAACTTTTTTTTTTACACTTTTTTCTATTTTTTTTTCACTTTTATCCCTATTACAAGGAATGTAAACATCCCTTGTAATAGGAAAGGTGTGTGACAGGTCTCTTTATGGAGAGATGCGGGGTCAATAGGACCCCACATCTCTTCTCCAGGCTGTAAACCATGAGATCGGTGAAAAAAATTCACCAATCTCATGGTTTACAGCCTGGAGGAGAGATGTGGGGTCTTATTGACCCCGCATCTCTCCATAAAGAGACCTGTCACACACCTTTCCTATTACAAGGGATATTTACATTCCTTGTAATAGGAATAAAAGTGAAAAAAAACTTGAAAAAAGTGTAAAAAAATAAAAGTTAAAAAATAAATAAAAGAATAAAAAATTTAATTAAAACGCCCCTGTCCCCGGTAGCTCGCGTGCAGAAGCGAACGACATATGTAAACGCCTTTTTAACCACATATGTGAGGTATCGCCGTGTGCGTTAGAGTGCCAGCAACAAATCTAGCATCTCTCCTCTGTAAATCTAAACTGGTAACCTGTAAAAAAAAATTAAAGCGTTGCTTATGGAGATTTTTAAGTACCAAAGTTTGGCGCCATTCCATGAGTGGGCGCAATTTTGAAGCGTGACATGTTAGGTATCTATTTAATCGATATAACATAATCTTTCACATTATATAAAAAAATTAGGCTAACATTACTGTTTTGTTATTTTTTTAATTAATGAAACAATTTTTTCCCCAAAAAAGGGCGTTTGAAAAATGATTGCGCAAATACCGTGCAAGATAAAACATTGCAATAACCGTTGTTTTATTCCCTAGGGTGTCTGCTAAAAAAACATATATAATGTTTGGGGGTTCTGTGTAATTTTCTAGCAAAAGAATGATGATTATTACATGTAGGAGAGAAGTGCCAGAATAGGCCCGGTATTGAGGTGTGTATAAAAGCCCGGGATTGAAGTGGTTAAACAGACACACCATGGACAATAAGAAAAGTTGATTTATACACATCCGTGGGACACAATTTCTCACAACCTGACCACACCGTGGAAGACGTGAATGTTTTAGCTCTTTGCCTTGGTTCACACTGATGTAGTTTCTGATGCATTACTGAATGCACAGAATCACATTACAAGTGAAATAGGATGAATTTCTGTGGAGGCCGTTCACATACTGTACATACAGTGCAAATCTGATGAAATTTTAAAAAGATCCTGTGCAAGTTTAGTGTACTGCGTTTCTATTTGTAGGTCCATAGACTTGAATGGAAACCACATGCAGGTTGATTATGTGTCTTAAGGTAGCACAATTCCAGTACAGTTCCTAGAACATGACCTAGTGCAGAGAGAGAGGGGGGGGGGGGGAGAACAGCTGTATCCAAATCACATTAAAAAAAAGCATTAGAATTGCATATGAACTGCATCAACTCACACTGCAATTCAACTTGCAACCCATCATTGTGAGGCTAAAAGATCTTCAAAACTACTTAGGAAAGAAAATCTTTTGAACTATGAGTAGCACTAAGGTGGGTGCTAGGATAAGGCCCCTTTCACACTGGGGCAGCAGGCGCGGTGGCGGTATAGTGCCGCTAAAAATAGCGGCGCTATACCGTCAAAATTGCCACGGGATTTGGCCGCTAGTGGTGCGGTATTAACCCCCGTTAGCGGCCAATAAAGGGTTAATACCGCCCACAATACACCCCTGCAGAGGCGCATTGCCAGCAGGTATTACCGCGGTTTCCCATTGCTTTAAATGGGATGGAGCGGTATACATACCGCTCCTCTCACCGCTCCAAAGATGTTGCTTGCAGGAGATTTTTTTTCTCTCCTGCCGGCGCATCGCCTCAGTGTGAAAGCTCTCGGGCTTTCACATTGAGAAGGCTGGGCAGGAGTTTTTCAGGTGGTATTTAGGCGCTATTATTAGCACTGTACCTCCTGAAAAATTCCTCAGTGTGAAAGGGGTCTTAGTGTAGAATAGTTTTTGGTTTCTCTGCTTAACAAAGGGACAGCTAGGTAATTTTAATGGCTTAAGGCAGAGCTCCACCCAAAAGGTGAACTTCCACTATAAGCACTCCTTGCCTCCTTACATGCCACATTTGGCATGTAATTGTTTTGGGGAGGGGGAGTGGGTACCTAGTTTTGAGAGGTACTTCCTGTCCTACTTCCTGTTTTTGAATTCAGACCGCCCAGGGAACTCCTCCTCTCCCCCTAGGAAGCCCATTCCTCTCAGGATTCTTCTGGGACACATCACAGGTCTCAGAAGATTACCTGTTCACTCAGAGACCGCAGCACGACTCATGCATGCGCAGTCTGCGCCCGGCCGTGAAGCCGCAGGACAGGTGAGTGTCTGTATATTAAAAGTCAGCAGCTATACTTTTTGTAGCTGCTGACTTTTAATAAACTGAAGCAAGCCTAAAACTCTGGTTAAACAGCTAGTGTGGCCTGCTCAGTGTACTCAGCTGCTGTCTGGTCCTATATCCAAACAACCTAGGGATGTTCATTTGTATAGGTGGACACTTTATAGAACTCGGCAAGAATATTAATGCCGCTTCAGCCAATCCCAGGTGGGTCTGGCCTAAAGGATGTTGAGGGAGGATATTTCATCACAGAGGATGCTAAGATCTAGGCTTTTCCCAGGAAAGGATTGCATCAGATAGCCATGCTGCCATGTAGCCTTAGCCTTGAGATAAAGCATGCTGCTGTGTGGCTTAAGGCAAGAGGCTGTCTATTCATAATCTGGTCTGGTATCACTGGAAGAAAGTGTCGCTTGAAAGTTGAAAATAGGAGGCAACCAGCTTTCCCTGGGCATTTTTGTGGGTACAGACAACCTAAAAAAAACTATAGATTTGAGCTTTTAACCCCTCCTGGTGTGTTATATAGTCAGCTGAGGGCCTGAACAAAGGAACACTAACTAGTGTTCTGAAGAACTTGTCCAACTGTTGCTACTACTACTACTTTTGAACTGCAAAATACAGTCTGCTGTAACTGGCTTGTACCTGAGGAGCTTTGCCCTGCAACTACTACTACTGAGGGACTTTGCTCACTCCTAAAATTATTTGTGCTACTTTCAAGGAGAAGTCTGCTATCTGCTTTTAGAAAGAACTTCACCAGAGCTTAACTAAGAGATTGGTTATATGTCCTCAATTGTGAATAGTTCTATTTGTTAGAATATCCTAGACATGTGCATTCATTTTGGTTAGAATGCATTTTCGTCCGAAAATCAGTTTTTTTCGTTATCGTTTTAACAAACGATAACGAAAGCGCAAGAAATTAAAACTGAAAGATCCGACATAAAAAATGCTTTATTTTCATTTTCGTTGCGGTAAAAATTTGATATAGAGAGATTCGACATGACGCTGACTGAATACAGAATAGCAATCTGTCTATCGAACCTGATATACACACACATACGGTACTTTTCAACATTATAGAGAAAAGATTCGACATCATAGAGAAAAGATTCGACATCATACAGAAAAGATTCGACATCATAGAGAAAAGATTTGACACTATAGAAATAATAGATTCGACATTTGACGGAGAAGATATACTGCACTTGTACATTTTAATGCTCCGTCCATAGGCTATAGAAACATTCTAATGTTGGTTGACTATGACTAGTAATAATAATATAATTATTTATTATTATTATTACTAGTCCTACATTATTAGAATTCTTGTAGGCGGAATATTTGACCGGAAATGTACAATTGGGCGTAAAGTTTCGAAGTTCCGTCGAATATTCTTTGACCATTCGACAGAAACCAAGTATTATTGGATTTTCGGACGAAAGCTATTCCCCAATGAAAAACTAAATAAATCAAAACGATTTTCAGGAGTAACTAAATACATTTATTTTCCAGACGAAAACAAAAAAACTAAACAAAATATTCCAGTCTGCACATGTCTAGAATATCCCACTAAATCCTCCAAAAATAAAAACAACAAAAACAAACCCCTAGACTGGTCATTGAAGATGACACTAACCCCAGTGTGTGGCACCGGGGGTGGACCGCCCCCCCCCCCAGTTAGTGCACCGCTGCATTCATCTAGCCAGCCTAAAGCCTCATACACACAATAACAATATCAGATGAATGATCGTTCATTTTTTTTTGGCATGCTAGTCTCACATTAAAAATAAAGAGGGTACTAAAGTTACGAAAATGACCATAAGACAGAATACAACTTCGGAAGTTATGTAAAGTATTATATTGTAATGTATTCTTTTGTTTTTGAGCATTAGAAGTCTTTGTCACTTGATTTTTTTCTAAACTAATATTGTACTGATACAATGAAAATTGTTTGTTCTGGTATTGTATGCAAAACAAGAAAGCTGTGTACTAACGGCGAACAGCGAACAATTTGGGGTGTTCGCGGCAAATTCGTAAAGCTGCGGGACACCCTGTAAAAGTCTATGGGAGAAATCTAAAGTGCTAATTTTAAAGGCTAATATGCAAGTTATTGTCATAAAAAGTGTTTGGGGACCTGCATGTATCAATGCAAAAAAAAAAGTTTTAAAAACTGCATTTTTTTTCGGTAGCAGTGATTTTAACCACTTTTAACTTACGAAACTAAAAAAAAAATTCTTGCTAGAAAATTACTTAAAACATTATATATATTTTTTTCTAACACCCTAGAAAATAAAATGGTAGTCATTGCAATACTTTTTGTTACACCGTATTTGCGCAGCGGTCTTCCAAGCGCATTTTTTTTGAAAAAAAAATCATTTTTTTTGGAAAAAAAAAACACTTTTTTTGGAAAAAAAACAACACATTTGGGCCAATTTTTTTACATATTGTGAAAGATAATGTTATGCCGAGTAAAATGATACCCAACATGTCACGCTTAAAAATTGCGCCCGCTTGTGGCATGGCGTTAAACTTTTACCCTTAAAAATCTCAATAGGCGACGTTTAAATTTTTTTATAGGTTGCATTTTTTGAGATACAGAGGAGGTCTAAGGCTAGAATTATTGCTCTCGCTCTAACGATCGTGGCGATACCTCACTTGTGTGGTTTGAATGCCGTTTTTATATGCGGGCGCTACTCGCGTATGCGTTCGATCATGCGCGTGAGCTCGTCGGGACAGGGCGCTTTAAAAAAAAATTGGGGGATTTCGGATTTATTTTTATTTATTTTATCATTTTTAACACTGAAATAATAATAAAAAAATTATCACTTTTATTCCTATTACAAGGAATGTAAACATCCCTTGTAATAGAAAAAAGCATGACAGGTCCTCTTAAATATGAGATCTGGGGTCAAAAAGACCTCAGATCTCATATTTAGGCTTAAATGAAAAAGAAAAAAAAAAAGAAAAAGAAAAAAAGGTAAACAAAGAAATTGTCTCTTTAAGGCGGCGTACAGACGATCGGATATATCCGATGAAAACGGTCCGCGGACCATTTCCATCGGATATGTCCGATCGGGAGTTTGATCCGATGGCGTGTACACACCATCGGATCAAATTCCCCGCCGCCGGACGGCGCGGTGACGTAGTGGTGACGCGGCGGTGACGTTGACGCCGCCGCGTCACCGCCACGTCACCGCACCAGGAAGTAAAACACTTCCGCGCATGCGCCGAATCCATTCGGCAGCGGCGCGGGGGCGGTGGGGGCCGACATGTCTGCTGGTAAGTGTACTAACCAGCAGACATGTCGGGCGGACAGATTCCCACCGGATAGATTTCAAAGCATGCTTTGAAATCTGTCGGGTGGAGAAATCTGTCCGCTAGCCCATACACACGAGCGGAGATGTCTGCTGAAACGGTCCATCGGACCGTTTTCAGCGGACATATCCCCTCGTGTGTACGCGGCCTAAGACGCTGGGTGGGACTGACGTTTTGACATCACTTCCGCCCAGCAAAGCTGGGGATGGGTGAGGGACATTTTTCCCTCACTCGCATCCCTGGACAGCAGACGAGCAGACCCGATCGCCTCCGCCGCTGCCGACGGCTACAGTAAGCGGCGGAGGGCGCGGGAGAGCGGCGGGAGGGGGGGCCCTCTCCCGCCACCGATAACGGCGATCTCATGGCGAACCTGCCGCAGAGACCGCCATTATCGTTGACAGAACCGCCCACTGTAAAGATGGATATCTTGGTTGTGGCAGCAGCTGCTGCCGTTACCGAGATATCCATCTTTAAAAATAGGACGTATATATACAGTGGGCGGTCGTTAAGTGGTTAATAATGCTTTAAGTGGTATAGATATTCAGGGGAACCCCGCGTCAAATAAAAAAAAAAAGTGGGGTTCCCCCAAATATCCATTCCAGACCCTTCATGTCTGGTAAGGATTCTAATGGGAACTCCACCCCAAATAAAAAAAATGGCACGGAGTTCCCCCCAAAAATCCACACCAGACCCTTTATCCGAGCACACAACCTGTCAGGCCGCAGGAAAAGAGGGGGGACGAGAGAGCGCCCCCCCTCCTGAATTGTACCACCCACATGCCCTCAACATTGGGAGGATGCTTTAGGGGTCTGTGACCCCTTAAAGCACCATGGTTTTGGGGGCCTGCGGTTGGGGAGCTTATCTGAATCTGGAAGACCCCTTTAACAATGTGAATTGGTAATGGGGTACATCGGCACAATACTCTGCAATACCCCCCAAGAATTTTCAGACATTGGCACCATAGCTTGTGGACTCTATAACTTTCACAATGACTAAATAATATGCACCAATTTGTACTTATTTTTACCAAAGATATGTAGCAGTATAAATTTTGGGCAAAATTTATGAAGAAAAATTACAAATTTGCTAAATTTTATAACAGAAACAAAGAAAATTCATTTTTTTAACAAATTTTCAGTCTTTTTTCTCTTATAGCGCAAAAAAATTAAAAACCCAATGGTGATTAAATACCACCAAAAGAAAGCTCCATTTGTGGGGAAAAAAAAGGACAACATTTTCATTTGGGTACAGTGTTGTATGACTGAGTAATTGTCATTCAAAATGTGAGAGCACGGAAAGCTGAACATTGGTCTGGTTATTAAGGGGGTTTAAGCGCCCAGTGGTCAAGTGGTAAATTCTGTATTTTTTTTTTAACAAAAAATAAAAACCGAAGAGGTGATCAAAGACCAGCAAAATAAAGCTCTATTTTGTGGGTAAAAAAAATATACAAATTTAATTTGGGTACAGTGTTGTATGACCGCACAATTGTCATTCAAATTGCGTCAGCGCTGAAAGCTGAAAATTGGTCTGGGCAGGAGTAGGGGGGGGGGGGTTTTAAGTGCCCAGTAAGCAAGTGGTTGAACACTACTAGAAAATAACAGCTAAAAATATTGTGCATACAGAGTTAATGCACCATTTTCTTCTCTGAGGAGTGAAACTTTAGTGAATTTATAAAAATGATGATGCAGTAGACTTAGAAGCTGCATTTGCATATTTCTTCTGCACTTTAAAATTAACATCTGACATCCTATATCAGACAATTTGTGAAGTTTGGTGCTTTGCAGAAATGAGGCACTGCAGGAAGAGAAAGGTGATACATTTCTGAAATGTGACTCCACTCGATATAATCACAAACATCGCTGCTAGCTGTGATTTAAAAACTAACAACCTCTGAAGTCTTTATTTTCAGGTTTCATTACAGATTATGCGACAAGTTAATACATACGTTTTGTATGCCCTCACATCTGTTTAAGACATGGAGCAAGTTAAAATCTAAGGGATTATTGAGGCTTTGCATAGATCATAGCAATGGAGACCGTTACAGAGCTTGCACCTTTTATGCCCCTGCAAACTTCCATTCTGGGTAGAAGTGAGAGAAGCTTAAGCTGTGGTTTGACTTTTATGTTGGACTAATCTGCCAGCAAGAAAATTAAAAGAAAGATGTGGGAGTCTAGGTCTTGTTAACCCTAGACCTGTTTGATTACATTTTGAATAATTAAGATGAACAGATTCAAGACTTAAGGCTTTTTATCCATATGGAATGACAGTTGGTGAAACTGGCTACAATTTGTGTAAGGCTAATAAATAATTCATAAATGCATATTTGTCGATGGGTAATTTGCTAATGAAATGAAAATGTATCTTTAAAAAAAAAAAAGTATGCTTTGTAAGCCAGACTTTTCTTGGGTGGTACCATAGAACTTTCCAATCCTTTTTCTCTTATTAAGGGCAAAGTTGCATGTGAAAGATTAGTTTCAAATTACCAGGAGTTTAATGAAAACATCAGTCTAAAGTAGAATTACAAAAAATGAATCTAGCTTGCATTTTCATTTGCTGGCTATACATATTTAAGGGTTTCAGCTTTGAAATGGTTTTAGATATTTTTCTTATGCTACCCAATTCTGAAAAAATATAACATTATTCCATTATTACTCATTTGATGATTTTCAGTGTACTTCTAACTCTGTGCTAGTCTGTAAAAGTTACCTGCTCATTATAAGCTGAACAAAGATCCAAGTTTTTTATTGTTATATATTTTAAATTTCAAAATTTATTTCAAGCTAAAACTTTTTCGTAGTTATGGATAGAGTATGGAAGAGTTAGAACCCCTGTTAGCTTTTTACTGCTATTTGAAGCTCTGTTGGAGAAATTCATCTTCACTTCCTGTCCTTCTAACAATATTTTACCAGACAGTAACACCCACAAACATAAACAATGCTTTTTTTTAATAAACAGGGGAAAGGTTAGTGCCCCATTTGGTTTTTATTTCTGTCTGTATCTCTGTTTCAGACTTCCCTTTTGTTCTAAATTGTTGGCAGCAGAACAGGAAGTGAAGAGAAATTTCAAATCTCTCAAATAAAGCCTTGGATATCAGTACAAAATCCAACAGGGGTTCCAATCTTTCCCCACTCTATTCACTAATTATGAATAATGTTTTTGGCATGATTTACACTTAGAGAATAACACTTGTATTTCTTAAAATTTCACCAACCATGACTATAATGTCTTCCTGATATAGAATGTTTTTAAAAAGATAACTAATTCCAAGACCAAAAACTGTTTTCTGGTCCTTAGATGTGGTGCCTGTATTTGTGTGACCTGGTATTCTGTATTCTGGGAGCTTGTTATAGATTGCTTTATTAACAGATTCAGACATCCATAAAACATGTGCAGTCTTCTAAGTATATCATAATAGCAACTGGAACTGGAACTAATGTGCACAGTATAAAAAGTATTACTCATGTAATAACTGTAAATAATGACATCTATGGGTCAGAGGTATGAACACCATATATTCCTCTCATAGTACAAAATATTTTCTGAAAATTACTAGTAATAAGCAGGGATGAGCCGAACACACCCCTGTTTGGTTCGCACCAGAACTTGCGAACAGACTAAATGTTCGTGTGAACTTTAGAACCCTGTTAAAGTCTATGGGACTCGAACATTTGAAATCTAAAGTGCTAATTTTAAAGGCTAATATGCAAGTTATTGTCCTACAAAGTGTTTGGGGACCTGGGTCCTGTCCCAGGGGACATGTATCAATGCAACAAAAAGTTTTAAAAACTGCAGTTTTTTCGGGAGCAGTGAAATTAATAATGATAAAATGAAACATAAAAAGTGTAATATTACTTTAAATTTCGTACCTAGGGGGTGTAAAGTCAGCATGTAAAAAAGCGCATGTTTCCCGTACATAGAACTGTCCCTGCACAAAGTGTAATTTCTGAAAGAAAAAAAGGCATTTAAAACCGGATTTGCGGCTATAATGAATTGTCGGCTCTGTCAATTCAGAGAGGATTCATTCATAAAAAATAAAAAAAAAGAATGGGGGTCCCCCCCAAATTCCATTAACAGGCCCTTCATGTCTGATATGGATATTAACCACTTGTCATCTGCCCGCCGTCAATTGACGGCGGGCAGACGACTCCATTGTTCTGACATCACGTCATATGACGTGATGTCCCTTTAAAGCCGCGGGCGGGCGCGCGCGCGTCTCCGGCGGCGCGCGCGCACCCGCCGCTCCGCGGGGATCCCGTGCGAGTGCCCGGCGGCAACGATCGCCGCCGGGCACACGCGATTGCTCTGTAAGTGAGCTGGGACGTGCAGCTCTGTATGTAAACACAGAGCTGCACGTCCCTGTCAGGGAGAGAGGTGACAGATTGTGTTCCTTGTACATAGGGACACAATCGGTCACCTCCCCCAGTCACCCCCCCCTCCCCCTACAGTTAGAACACTCATAGGACACACATTTAACCCCTTCCCCGCCCCCTAGTGGTTAACCCCTTCACTGCCAGTCACATTTATACAGTAATCAATGCATATTTATAGCATTTTTCACTGTATAAATGTAAATGGTCCCAAAAATGTCAGAAAAGTGTCCGAAATGTCCGCCATAACGTCGCAGTCCCAATAAAAAAATCGCAGATCGCCGCCATTAATAGTAAAAAAAAAAAAAAAAAAATGCCATAAACTATCCCCTATTTTGTAAACGCTATAAATTTTGCGCAAACCAATCGATAAACGCTTATTGCATTTTTTTTTTACCAAAAATATGTAGAAGAATACGTATCGGCCTAAACTGAGGGAAAAAAAAAAATTTTATATATTTTTTGGGGTTATTTATTATAGCAAAAAGGAAAAAATATTGCATTTTTTTAAAAATTGACGCTCTATTTTTGTTTATAGCGCAAAAAATAAAAACCGCAGAGGTGATCAAATACCACCAAAAGAAAGCTCTATTTGTGGGGAAAAAAGGACGCCAATTTTGTTTGGGAGCCACGTCGCACGACCGCGCAATTGTCAGTTAAAGCGACGCAGTGCGGGAAGCTTATATTTTGTCTGGGCAGGAAGGGGGTCTAGGTGCACAGTAGGTAAGTGGTTAAGGGGAACCTCGCCGTGAATTTAAAAAAAAAATGACATAGGGTTCCTCCCAAACATCCATACCAGACCCTTTAGGTCTGGTGTGGATTTTAAGGGGAACTCCACCCCAAATTTAAAAAAAAAATGGCGTGGAGTTTCCCCAAAAATCCACACCAGACCCTTATCCGAGCACGTTAACCTGGCCGACCGCAGAAAAGAGGGGGGGGGGGCAGAGTGCGCCTCCCCCTCTCCTGAACCGCACCAGGCCACATGCCCTCAACATGGAAAGGATGTCGAAATGTTGATGGGAACAAGGGCCTCATCCCCACAACCCTTGCCCAGTGGTTGTGGGGGTCTGCGTGTGGGGGGCTTATTAGAATCTGGAAGACCCATTTAACAAAGGAGACCCCCAGATCCTGGCCCCCCCTATGTGAATTGGTAATAGGGTACATTTTACCCCTACCATTTCACAAAGGAAGTGTAAATAGTTAAAAAAAAAAATCCTTTATTAATAATAAAAAATAAAAATCCATCGGTGGTAATCCACTCTCGATGCGGCTCCCTGCTCCAACAATGTCTTCTATCCAGCGACGGATGATCTCTCCAGTGATGGGTGATCAGCGGTCCGTCCAGCGATGAGAAGATCCAGAGCGCAGCAGGCGAGGTCCTCTCTCCGCTGGATACAGCCCAGCCGAATGACGCGGCGGAGCTTTGCTATTTCTTATATAGGGGAGGCGCCGCCCGTCACGAGACCCCGCCCCCTCTGACGCACCCTCTGCTACATCACTGGGAAAGACCCACGTGCCATGTTATTGATTTGAGGTAATTGCAATATACAGTTATATACCTGCTGCTGCAGCATTATTGGCATGTCAGTATCACACTGTCGCCTACAAATGTATTTCAATTTTCACCCAGTGTGACATTTTGCTTTTTATTCCACTACAGTTGCCTATCTTGATATTTTTGGGCTCGGTACTTGTGGTTCCACTTTGGGCGAGCATTGGCATATACTTTAATTTGTCATCAGTTTTTACTTTTATGTCCATGTTTGACTATCTGGGCCAGATTGATAGGTGAGTTTACCCAATACCAATCAGGGTGTTTTATACATCTTAATTGTATGTGCATCCAATATTGTCATGCACACATATAAACATAATTTCTATGTACTCATTGATGTAATCTTATTAATCTTTTTGTAAATTTATGTTGCTTCTTTAATGAATATGTTTACAAATAAGCATTATATGATGTATATGCTTGATTCAACATCTTTTTAAATTTTCAGTATTCTCTATATATGCTCCTGATGAAGCTCCTATCGAACGAAACATGTTGGACCATTAAGCTGATGTTGTCAAGATTTTATAAGTATTGTATTTATGTCTAAATAATACATTTTGGGCCAGATTCAGGTACATTTGCGCATTATTGGACCGGCGTAGCGCACCGCCTTTACGTTAGACTTGCGCAATTTTTCCGCGTAATCACCCTATTCTCGTAGCTTTTGCGCAGAAAATTGCGCATGCGTAACGTTTTTTCAGAGGCGTAAGGCGGAGAAATACAAATTGGGAAGGACGTGGGCGTGTTACATTAAAATGAGCCGTGACCCCATGCAAATGAAGGGCCGGCCGACTCGCGCATGCGCGCTTGAAGGAGACCATGGTCAGCTCCACTGTGCGCATGCTCACAACTCGGGAGCGGCGCAATCAGTGAAATTGGAAATGGACTAGGGCAACGTTGTGAACTACGCAAACAGCATAAATAGACAGACACAAACGCACTTGCATTGCAAAAGTACATCCCTTTGTCCCTTCCCATTTAACCAAGTGCTTTTGTCCTGTTGTTCGTTGCGGTGTGTTTTGTAGTTGTCAGATTAGTGTTCGTGTGATCAAGTGTTTGTTAGTAGATCTTTGAAAGTGTTTTTTGATAAGTGTTTGAGAGACTGTTTGTTTGATTGATATATTTCTGTTCGTTTGTTTTCTTGCTGTTTTTTTGCTGTTTGTTTTTGTGACTGTTTCTTGCTGAGTGCTAGTGTGTTTTTTTGGGTGTTAGTTTTCTCTTTGTGTGTGTTCTTGCTTGATTGGTTGTGCTTGTTTTTGTGAGTGATTTTTGTTGACTGGGAGTGAGTTTTTTTGGAAGTATGACAGAGAGAAAGCGAAAGCTCAATTTTACTGTGGGGGAAAAAAGAATTCTTGCCCGGGCCATTAGCGATTATGGGCGTTTCCTCCACGGCCCAGACAGTGCCAACACCACCCCGGCCAGGAGGAGGGAGATTTTGGATATGATCACTGAACAGGTCAATTCAGCGGGGGAGGGGGAGACACGGACCCGGTCTGGGATTGACAAAAAAATCAATGACCTCCGGCGTCTGGTCAAACAGAAGCTGGCCAGAATGCATGCCCATGCCAGGGGCACAGGAGGGGGCCCACCATGCCGTATTAGGCTGACAGCGGAGGAGCGTGCGGTGGCACTGACCTTTCATCGGCATGAAGTTGAGGGCCTGCCCGGCTTTGACTCAAGTCCGGAGCCCGTGGTGCCAGGTAAGTATTTTTTTTAATATCAGGTGTGTAGCATGTGTGGGGGAGGGGGTGAAAGGGAATATGTGGCAAGTGTGTGGATCCTCCAACCTGTGAATGTTTTGTGTCATCCACAGATGTGCAGAAGGGTGCAGGGCCATCTGGCCTGACCGCACCATCCCCAGGACAGCAGTCTAATGAGGCCCCCCAACAAGGCCGGAGTCCGCGGAGGAGGTTCAAGAGGAGGAGGAGAATCATGAGGAGGAGGAGAATCATGAGGAGGAGGAGTCAGGCACTGGACGTTTGGTTTTTGAGGACTCTTCCCCTCTGGCTGGCAGCAGGCAGCCCTACCTAAGGGGGAGCCCCCCCTCCTCCCCCAACATGGCTCCCCTCCCAAGGGCCTCCCCTTCTCCCCGGCCACAAGCATCAGCTGGAGGCAGGATTTCATCCCAGAACACCAGGGGGTTGGCCGATCTCCTGCCCGCCACTCTGAGAAGGGACCAGGCCCTTCAGACCCGCCATCTGGGACAGGTCAGCCAGACATTGGTGCGGATGGAGGAGAGCCTGTCCTCCATCAAGGATACGCTGGGGAACCTGGACTCCCACTCCCGGGCTTTCACAACCTGCCTAAACGACCTGCAGACTACATCAGCAGGCGTTGGGCAGGATGTGAGAGCCCTTACCCAGGCTATCCAGGCCAACACGGCAACACTTGGTGCTGCCCTGGACAGAATAGCCGTGGCCTTGGAGGGCAGGCTGCCAGGTGGGCAGAGATCAGGGGCTGCTCCTCCTTCCCCGGTTTTACCCCTCCCTCATGAGTCTCCCCTGAGGAGCCGGGGCCGTGGCCGGGGGAGCCCCAGGCGTGGCTCACGTAAAGGGCAATAATTATTTTTTTCCCCTCTTTTTTTTTTTGTTGTTTTTTGCTGTAAAATTTTTGATTTTGCAGGTAATTTTTTTGTGTTGTTTTTTTTTGGGTTGTGAATGCTGTTTGAATGTGGGGGTGACATTCCTGCCAGAAAAGGGGTGTCACCCTCAATTTTGGTGGAGAAGGGTTCCCCAGGACCAGGGAGAAGTGATCCCCAGGTCCGTGTGAATGGTGTATGAATGTACAGTGACATAATTGGAGCCTTGGCGTGGCGCTGCTGCTCACAAGTCCTGCATGGTGGACTGGTGCCAATCCAATTTGATGTGGATGTGGGGTGTGTGTGCTAGGGACCACAGTGTTGTGCATGCATGCATTCTCATTGTGCCATGATTAATGTGTGTGTTTAACGTGCAAAGATGCCCAATGTGAGTTGTCTCCTGGCTGCTCTTCCCTCAGAAGACGGGGTAGCCTCGGTTAGGGGGGGATTGTCTGGTTCAGGGGTCAGGTCATCACGTAGGTCAATCTGCAAGCCCTTTCTTTCTGCGAAGTTGTGCAGCATGCAACATGCACCGATGATCTGGCACACAAAGTTTGAGGAATACAAGAGGGTACCCCCAGACTTATCCAGGCATCAGAAACGTGACTTTAGGAGGCCAAAGGTGCGCTCCACCACTGCTCGTGTTTGGGCATGTGCTTGATTGTACCTTTCCTCTCCTGGGGTTTGGGGGTTCCGGATAGGAGTCATGAGATGGGGTCCCAGTGGATATGCAGAGTCACCTGTAAGGGAAAAGACAGGAGGATGTTAGTCATGCATGTGCCCCTTGTGATGTGTCCTCCTGCAGGGTTGTGGTTAATTCCAGGATGACATGAGGGGTGAATCTGAAGATGCGATACACCTCAGAATCACTCATGCCAAACAGGTCTATGCGGGTGCGGTATATCCTCTCCCGTGCCATCCTCTGTGCCATCCTCCGTGCCCTCATCCTTCTTTGTTCATCTAAAGTCAGTAGTATAGCTATGTGCGACGATGCCCCTGGCATGTTGGCATACAGATTGTTGTGCAACACATGTGACTGCTGAGCTCCTCACTAACAGTGTTGCTTTATATAACAAGTAGACTTTTGTTCTCTTTTTAGACCAGCTTTTATATGGTCTAATTTTAGACAGGACATTTTGCTGTTGCGCACACTGCGTCGCCTGCGCTGCCCCAACGTTCTTTTGTGGATCCCCGTAAGTCCCTCATTAGCATATTTGACTAACAAATCAATGGTCTGTCTAGCGCACTTTTGCGCGGACGGATGCGCCAGTCTAACGAAATTACGCGGGACAAAAAAAAATAGATTTTTTGCGTATCTCGTTCTGGGGATGCCGTGCATCGAAACGCACGCGCACATTTCGACTTACGCACGCGCATCTCCTGTTGCGCAGGCGTAATCGCTCAGTGAATCTGGGCCTTTGTTTTTTACCTACTTTTTTGGATTTATTATCATCTATTTGGACACCTTTAAAGTCCCAGGGGCTAGTTACCCCTTCAATTCCTATATTCACTTTTGTTTTAAGTTCTTGCTCTTATAATCCTTGGCCCCCAATAAAATCGTTCTGATTTTTGTTTTGGCTAAGCATTTTGAGTTCCTGGTCTCCAGTTTAAACATTTAAGGACCATAAGGATTTGCCCCCTTAATAACCAAGCCATGTTTTGCGAAACAGCACTGCTTCGCTTGCGACGTTGTACCAAACAAAATTGATATCCTTTTTTTCCACAAATAGAGCTTTCTTTTGGTGGTATTTGATCACCTCTTTTTATTTTTTGCGCTAAAAAAAGAGTGACAATTTAAAAAAAAAACATATTTATTTACTTTTTGCTTTAACCTCCCTGGCGGTCTTCTCATGTGTGGCACGGGGTGAGATTTTAAAGCTACGATCGGTAACCCCGTGCCACACACGGGCTTGCCTCGCTGGATGCAGAAAAAAGTTTACTTACCTTTTCTCTGCGATCCAGCGATGAATCCCCGCAGTACACGGCGGGCGGATGTCCGCCTGATGCTGTGTGTTCCGCCGATTCCCTTCCCTGCGAGCGTCGCGACGTAGGGGGGGGAACGGCGCCAAATTTAAAAAAGTAAACAAACACTATACATACAGTACACTGTAATCTTATAGATTACAGTACTGTATGTAAAAAATACACACCCCCCATGTCCCTAGTGGTCTGCCCTGTACACTACATGTCCTTTTATATAATAAAACTGTTCTTTCTCCCTGCAAACTGTAGATTGCCCATAGCAACCAAAAGTGTCCCTTTATGGCAAAAATTGTTTTAGAGCAGCTAAAAAACAGCGATAATAAATCAGAATCACTTGCAGAATTTAGCGATAGCGATTTATGGGGAAATTCGTCATAAAAAAAATAAATAATGACAGCAAAAATTCTGCAACTGAGCAAATTTCAGTGATTTTGATTTGATTACATTATTGAATAATTTTTACTATAATTATATTATTATTTGTTATAATTTTTTATAATTATTTATTATATTATAATTTTTAATAAGAAAAAAAATAAAAATCATACCCAGGATGCCTATTAGACTCTTGTTTGGATAGATTTCAGTGAGTTATTCCTAAGAATTACAAGCCTACAGTATAAAACGCCAAATTCTCTTGCAAATAATGGTACCGCTTTTAGCACCTAAAATCTGAAAGAATCATACCGCCAGGGAGGTTAATAAATATCCCAAAAAACAAATAAATAAAAACAAATGTATTTATCAGTTTAGGCCAATATGTATTATTACACATATTTAAAAAAAAAATCACAATAGGCATATAGTGATTGGTTTGCGACATTGGCTCCGGCGGCGCACACGCCCCCTATAGTAACTAGCTACTCCCTCTGAAACACCCCGTTAGCGTGACATTAACAAGCCACCCCAACCCATCCCCCATGCAACCAATTTAGAAACTAATCAACTCCATAGACCCCCCCATAAGCCCTGTTACAACACAAGGCACAATTATACTCCTAACTGTTCATAAGATCACCCCATAAACCACATTACAGATGAACTTTCATTTTGTTCAACTGGTAAGATAAACCCTTTTTGGATTTTAGGCATAAGTACTGTTTATTTAACTGTTTTTGCTATTTGTGTATGCCTTTACGTAACTTGTATTATATACATTTTTAAAAAAAATGCCATTTTGTTCTCACAGAACTACCTACCTGTTAGAAGACGCTATTGGAATTTATCACCTTCCATAAAAACTTTAAAAAAAATAAAGAGATTAAAATGATTGCTGCTGTTATTTTACATCATCATAGATTACATCATCAAGCATTACAAAATAAAAATAAAATAATAATAATATAGCAAATCGGAAGCCCACAGGTGCCTCTGTGAAAATACCTTTAATATTAATAGCAAGCTTCTACCATGCAGAATAATTAAATGACACTTGCTGGAGTGGCCGAGTTTGTTTGATAGCAGATTTGCCATGATCATAACATGTACCCCAAAACTGAATGGCACATAGTCTTTGCTTTGTTCTTACATTTGCTTGGTAACTCTCATGTGCACTCTCAAAAGATTTCTTGGTACTGGTAAACAATTATATCCAAGGACAATATAGCAATCAGCTAAGTCCCTTTGGAGGCAAAGTGGACTTTCATGGCACCACTATAGACATTACAAAGCATGTAAGTTTAAAACCATATTTTATTACAAAAATAATTTCCAATAGTAAACTATAAACAGTGTTATGCCAAAGGGCATCACATTATTAACTCTCTCAAGACCGGGTTAGTATTATGAGAAAGAGAGTGCTATGGAGCAGTACCAACAAACAGATGATATACAGTGTGTCATAATATTTGCCAGTTATTTTCAACATGTTTCACAGGTCTATCACTTTTACAGGAGTGATTGAGAGAGTAATTTTATCTGCAATAAATAAATAAAAATCATTATACACATATCTTAACGTATATGAAACTGCTAATAGACTTACCCGGGAAAATACCAAGACAAATAAATTAAATAAATTAATGTCTCTGTGTCATGATTCACTCAATGATATAAAGTCCCAACTTTAAAAAGGTAAAGTGTGACAACAACAATGATTTTGAGTATTCTTGTTTTGCTGTATCTTGCTTATGTGAGTGTAAAATACCACCACCAAACTTGAATCTTCTTTGCACCCAAAAGTGTACTAATAAAAATGGATGCGCTTACCAGAATATAATGACTACTTTACTGAAAAAGTTAGTCAAAAGAGCTTATGCAGGATTGTGCCTGCACACGTCCCGACAGGAATGATTGATGTGAACCTCGTCACCAGGATTCCAAATGAGGATATAAGAAAAAAACAAATAGAAAAGCCAATAGTGTAATATTGCTTTAATAAAACCAAATTTAAAAACAAAGGAAAGCCAAGTGGCCTCTTACTGTATTGGTGCCTACTGGGGCTGCAGACTTATTGCCGAAAGTTAGGGTTGTCCGGGATCATTAGCTACCAGCGTAACACAACCTCGCGTTCCCAGCTGCTGGCTCCACAGGTCAGGAGACACGTCACGTGACCGGGTATAGCCTCCTGACGTACGTTTCATTCGTTGAACGTCTTCAGAACTGAAGAAGAACTGGCAAATATGATTAGAATCTACCATCTGTTTTTTGGTGCTATACTGTATAGTGCCCTCTTTCTGATAATACTAACCCATCCTTGAGACAGTTACTAATGTGATGCCGTATGGCATAACACTGTTTTTATTTTACTATTAGAAATATTTTTGTAATAAAATAAGGTTTTAAACATACATGCTCTTGTAATGTCTATGATGGTGCCATGAAAGTCTGTTTTGCCTCCAAAAAGTATCTATAATAATCTTTGGACATACTTCAGGTGCTTTTTAATAGTATATAATCTATAGCACATGTTTAATTCAATCAGTTAAGGACAGTTATACCCAATCCTGTAAAAGGTAAAGCTACTACAATAAAAAAAAAAAAAAGAAAACACCAAAAAAAAACCTACAATGAGGAATTATGCAATTTTTATTAACTAGTTACAGTAAATTAACTAATTTAAACAAACTCGAAAAAACACGAACAAAATTCGAATTTGATTCGAATTCGAATCGAATTCGAAAACAAATTCGAATCGAATTTAAAAACAAATTCGAATCGAATTTGAAAAAAAGTAGAAATCGATAAAATAGAATATAAAACAATAAAGCAATAGAAGCAAAAAGAATAGAATAGAAGTTAATAGAATGTAATAAAATAGAACATGACAGTCTTCCAAAATTTGAATAGTATAAATTTGAATTCTAGAATAGATTAGAAAATAATTAAAATTTATGGAAACTAAAATATAAAAGAATAGAAAAACAATAGAACAGGATAGAATCAATTATAAAATATATATTATATTTTATTCTATTCTCTTGTTTTTATTTTCTATTCCATTCTAATCTTTTCTATTCGAATTTGAATTAATTTTATACAAAATTTGAATTTCTTATTGAATGAAATCGAATTGGAATAGAAAAAATTATAAAAGATTAGTTCCATATTAGAATTTGAAAACATTTTGACCGAAATCCTAAAAAGTCGATCAAATTTGAAAAATTGAATTAGATTAGAAAAAATCAACTGCATTCAAAAAAATTCTACCACATTTGAAAAAAAATCTACCGAATTAGAAAAAAATACTGCATTTGAAAAAATCTACTAATTTAGAAAAAATGACCACATTCGATTTATTTTTATTTTTTTACATATAACCATTTTCCAAGGAGCTGCGGTGGCTCAACATGATTGGCACTGCGCTGACAAGCCGTTCACCTCTGCAGCCAAGGGTTCGGATCCCGGTCTTGGCTACATGTGAATTGAGTTTGGTGGTCTCAGCCCGGCTCCCGGTGGGTGTGCTACGCAAGGTATGCCTGTGCTTAGTACGCCCACCCCCCCCAAAAAACCACCACACTTGCACGCACACAAAATTGGTTTAACACGCACGCACTTTGGCCATGCGGTCTCCTAAAATAAAGAGAGGCGAAGGACCTACGGGGCTGGCTGGGTGGGCTAGACCCCCTCACTCCCTCATAGGGGGAGTCCCTCTGCCCCATTGGGGTCCCGTTGGGCCCCAGTTGGGCTCTCAAGTGGAGCAGGTAGGGTGGGGTGAGTGGTAGGCCCCCCCTCACACCTGCCACTGCCACCGGGGGCATGGAGAAGGATGGCGATTGCCTCCGGGGGGAGGATCTGCCTACTCCCAACTCCTGCAGTCCGGCTCCTCTCTCTCGAGTTCATGCACAAAATACACTTTAAAAAAAAATAACCATTTTCCAAAATTCAAATTTCATATAGCATGAAATCGAATTGGAATAGAAAAAGATTAGAACAGAATAAAAAATAATAGAAAAGTTAATAAACTAGAAAAACAATAGAACAGAATAGAATCAATTATAAAATATATATTATATTTGATTATATTCCCTTGTTTTTCTTTTCTATTCCATTCTAATCTTTTCTATTTGAATTTGAATTCATTTTATACTAAATTCGAATTTCTTATTGAATGAAATCAAATTTGAATAGAAAAGATTATAAAAGATTTGTTTCATATTTGAATTTGAAAAAATTTTGATGGAATTCCTAAAAAGTCGATCAAATTTGAAAAATGTAATTAGATTAGAAAAAAATCAACTGCATTCTAAAAATTGTACCGCATTTGAAAAAAATCTACTAAATTAGAAAAAACTACCACATTCACAATTTTTGTTTACATATAACCATTTACCAAAATTCATATAGAATGGAATCGAATTGGAATAGAAAAGATTAGAATAGAATAGAAAATAATAGAAAAGTTAATAAACTAGAAAAATAATAGAACAGAATAGAATCACTTAAAATATATATTATATTTTTTTCTATTCTCTTGTTTTTCTTTTCTATTCCATTCTAATCTTTTCTATTCGAATATGAAATCAATTTATACGAAATTCGATTTTTTTATTGAATAAAATCGAATTGTAATAGAAAAGATTATAAAAGATTAGTTTCATATTAGAATTTGAAAACATTTTGACCGAATTCCTAAAAAATCGATCAAATTTGAAAAATGTAATCAGATTAGGAAAAAATCTACTGCATTCGGAAAAATTCTACTGCATTTGAAAAAAATCTACTAAATTCATATATATATAAACCATTTTTCGAAATTCAAATTTGGTACCAAATGAATTTGAATAGAACAGATTAGAATAGAATATATTATATTTTTTTCTATTCTGGTCTATTGTTTTTCTATGCTTTTCTTTTCTATTATTTTCTATTCTCTTCTAATCTTTTCTATTGGATTTCAATTTCATTCTATACGAAATTCGAATTTCAGAAGATGTTATATATAAATATATATATCTCTCTCTCTCTGTCTCTGTCTCTGTCTCTCTCTCTCTCTATATATATATATATATATATCTATATATATATATATATATATATATATATATATAGATAGATAGATAGATAGATAGATAGATAGATAGATATTTATATATATATATATATATATATATATATTGTGACAGGAAGTCAGGTAAATATGTGGGTGTTGTCACAGACGGGAGATACATTTCTGCCTTGTTTAGACAATACACAAATTACTACCAGGTGTCAGCTGCAGAAATAGCCAGAAAGGTTTAGGGCGTTCGAAAACTTCAGCTGTCCAGAATGAGGTAATTAAGGCTTATATAAGTCATCCAAAGGATGACTACTGATTACTGCATCCTGAGGCTTTTTGAGTTAAGGAGCAGTCAGAAAAACTTCTGAAGAGGTGAGGTGGTTGTTGATTTTTCTGTGTGATAAAAATCAAAAAGACTATTGTTTTTCTGACCAGCAGTGTCTGCCCAGCAGTAGGCTGTGCCAGACTTTATAGGTAGGTTCCTGTGTTGGGAAGATAGATGCCCCAAGTGGCAAGGGTTTATTTATGTTTTGTTTTGTTTTGTTTATGATGTTTTGATGCTTGCTCTTGTATCCAGCAATATGGAAGAATAAACCATATCTTGTGTGTTCAACCACCCTCAACTGCCTTTCTGTATAGTTCAGCGTGTAGTGAACCCATCCAGGGGGTCACACAAACCCGCTACCGAGCGAATTTCTCACAATATATATATATATATATATATATATATATATACAGAGAGAGAGAGAGAGAGAGAAAATATTTTTTTTCTGTTCTGTGCTAATGTTTTTCTATACTATTCTTTTCTATTTTTTCGATTCTAATTTATTCGTTTCTATCCAAATTCGATTTTATTCTATACAAATTTAGAATTTCAGGAAATGGTTATATATAGTTTAGTTTAAATGTGGTAGCATTATTTTGAATTTGATAGTTTTTTTCGAATTCGGTAGATTGGTTTTCGAATGCATTAGTATTATTTCGAATGCGGTAGAGTTTTTTTCGAATGTGGTAGAGTTTTTTTTTCGAATGCAGTAGAATTTTTTTAAATACGAAATGAATCCCGAAAATGAATGTAATGAATGCAACAAACTTAACTAAACAAATTTAATTAAATAACAAATCGAAACAAAACGAAACAAACACATTTTTTCATCCTGCACATGCCTAACATGTATTATACTTTTGGCATGCATTCCAATAAGGGTTAATAAGAAATAGATACTGTTCTTCTAGCAAAGTAAAGTGTAAGTAACGTTTTTTATTTTTTATTTGACTTTATTTTTAATTTTTTTCCAGTAGGCAATTTTTTTTATACAAAAAACAGTCAAATGCAATTTATACATGCATATTTAACCTCCCCCACACCACCCACTCCCTGTCTCATTTAGGATTAGTGCATTCCCAAAATAAGCTTTCTAGAATTGCAATCTTGGGCATCAGTCCTGGGGTTTCTACCCATACTTTCCATATCTTTTCAAATCTGCCTCTACCTCCCCTTCTCATTTAGGCCAAATTTCTGTTATTATTGTGTTGTTAACAATTTTCAGCCAATCCATTGTAGATTGTGGTCTAGTATCTAATCATTTTCAGGTAATCACCTTTCTAGCTTGGTAAAAACATTTCAAAATTGCTGTTCAAATGGCCCCAGATCCCACACTATGTTCCATATATTCCAGTACACACATTATCGAAACTGAGCATAAATTTGTCCCAAAAACTAAATTTATTTTGTCCTGCACCTCTTCCCAGTATCTATATAGTTTGCTACACCTCACCACCATAGAGCATATGAATCAGATCTCCAGTTGCACCCCGACACCTGGGGCAAGATGCATTTGCACGTCCTTCAAACATTGACATTCTTTTTGGTGAGTAATATGCTCTGTGGACAATGTAGAACTGCAGGAGCTTCTGGGCTGATGAAAGGGATAATTGGTTTATTGAGGTCACTATGCCATTCCATTGTGCGTCTGTTAGTTTCCCCACATCCTCCTCCCATTTTACTATAGTTGACAACTGAGGCTGCGTACACACGATCAAATCTGTCTGCTGGAAACGGTCTGACGGACCGTTTCAGCAGACAGATTCAATCGTGTGTACGGGCAAACAGACGGATTTGGCCAGCCGACAATTTTGAAAGCATGCTTTCAAATCTGTCTGCTGGAAACCCATCGGACAGATATGTATGCTGGTTAGTACTCTAACCAGCAGACATATCTGCTCGCACATGCATCGAATGGATTCGACGCATGCGCGGAAGTAATTTACTTCCTGGTGTGGTGACGTGGCGGCGTCAACGTCACCGCCACGTCACCGCTACGTCAGCGCGCTGTCTGCCGGCGGGGATTTTGGTTTGATCGCGTGTACACGATCAAACCAATACATCCCAGCAGACAGATCTGTTCAAATCGGTCTGTCCGACCGATTTGAACAGATATATTTGCTTGTGTGTACGGGGCCTGAGAGTCTCTTTCCAATACCTTTAGATGTATATTTTAATACAACTTTGAAATTAACCCTTTTTAGAAAAATTACCTCTACTACGGTTTTCAGTAAGTGGACACATACTTGTTTTGTCAGTGCATGCCTTAACTGTAAATACTGATAGAAATGTTTTATTTGAAAATCCAAATTCCTCCTTCAACTCCTGAAATGTCCTCAATACCCCTGTTGTATATAATTGTAATAGTTTTACTACCCTCTTCTGTGTCCAATTACTAAATATCTCCAACCTCTCTAACTAAGGCAGTTTCACATTGTCCCAGTTAGGTGTGAACTCCTGAGTACTGTAATATTAATCGTACTGTTTTCGATACCTTCAGCAACAGCTTTGCTGATGATCATTGGTCCAATCACCCCAATAAATCTGCTACTGTTGCTTCTATCAGAGCTGTATGTGAAGTACAAGCCTCTAACGCTCATGAATTATAGCTAGTAGTAACATTAACTATTCGCCAGCCCCCTATTTGTTGTAACTAAGCTGCCAGGTAATAGCTCCAAGGGTGCTCCACAGCCAAACCTCCCCTGTCTCTTGACAACTGGAGCACCCTCAGATGAACTATAGTTTGTCCTTTCCTCCAACTCAGTTCCGTAAAAATACCTTCCAGTTTCTTAAACCACATAAAAGTATAACATTTGAGGCAACGAACCATTTTAATTAAATTGCAATGACCCATTACTGGAGGAGACGGTTCCATGTCCGTCATTTTTTAATATGTACAACTTAGGATTTACCGTTATGTTTATACCCAAGTATTTAAAACTCTCTACTACCTGTAAATGTCTAGCATTCTTTGGTAGCCCCACTACTACTCCATCCACCATGAGGAGAACAGATTTCTCTCAGTTGACAGACAGCCCAGAGAACAAACAAAATCTTTTTTATAAATTTCATTGCTGTTGTCAGCAAGTGTTTCATATCGCTCAGAAACAGGAGGCTATCATCTGCATATAGCAAAATCTTTTTCTCATCCATCCCCCCTTCTGAAGCCTCTTATATCACCACTGTTCTAATGGCTATAGCCAACGGTTCTACCACCTGGGCAAAAAGCAGGGGCGATAAGGGACACCCCTGCCTTGTCCCCTGAGCTAATGGAAAACATTCAGAGACTCCATCAATAATCCTCAATTTCGCCCTTGGGCCCGCATAGTACCGCATACAACAATTTTACCCATTTTATAAATACAGGGCGGATAATAAATGGCAACAAGGCCTCCCATAAATACTGCCACAGCACGGCTCCTGACCCTGGCTCTTCTGATGAAATTTGTAGATTTAAAAATAATCCCCTAATATTTCAACAGGGATGAGTAAAGCTGAGGAGAGCCAATGAGAGCTAAGGAAGATCAGGACCTGTCAAAGCTCAGAAGAGGCCATCTCACGGTCATCCCCCAAGAATGGAGTCTCTCCATGTACAGCCAAGCAGTGTTCAGCCACTCCTTCTCCACGTGAGCAGACACGGAAGCACCCAGAGATACCAAGATGGAGGAGCCCAGGTAAGCTATGCACGCCCACTCACATTGGTGTCAGGCCACACCCCAAAAATCAAAGCTGTGTTCACTTTAAACACTCAATCATGTTCAATAGCAATATTTATTTTATAGCACATGATTGGATATTTAAAGTCAACACAGTTTTTCCATAATCACTAACACTAACAAAGTAAACATTCACTTTGCAAAGTCAGCATTCACCTTTCTTTGTGAACATTCTCTACTTCTATTTTAAGTCATCCCTTCTTACTTTTATGGAGGCAAAGAGCAAAGCAAAAAGTGATCTCAAATTAGCCTTAACTGTTCTCATTAATCTATGTACTCCAGCCATTAGCTGCACCATGATCTATGGATCACTGAACAATGGTTTAATACAAGAAGAAGGAACAATGTGATTGCCTTCTAGTTTATTATTTCAAAAATGTTTCCAAGCATTTTCAAAAATTGAAAGAAATCGAAGAAGTGACACAACAAGAAAAAATACTAACAAGCATTATTTAATCTCAACAACCAAAGAGCAAGAGAGAATATGAGTACAAGATTCTACTATGGCATACCCATTCTGAACACCAATGAACAATATTGAAATTAACACTTGCTATTTTAGGAATATTTTTGAGTTCCGAAATTTAAGTGATGCATTGTGGTAGTTTTTATTATTCCGTGGGGTTAAAACTGATTTTCATGGAAACATCGTAAATAAAGATAAATATATGTATTTTGATTACATGTGCTATGCTTATTTTCAGAAGAACTTTGTATGAGAAAGAATTTTAAATAGTTGCATAAGGTGTATTAAGGTGAAAAAACATGAAGCTTTACAACCCCTTTTAGACAGTCCTTACAGTACTGTACTTTCCCAAAGTATTAAAATTGGGGATAATGAAGAACCCCGGACATGGACAATTTAATGGAGAATTGGAGATTATTTAATAAAATATAATAAATAGAGTTTGATTGCAGGTGTGAATTATGAAAACTGTCAGTGGAGTCAATGTTTAAAGTTCACTACTCATTATATGAAGCCCAAATTCAGCATGAGTACAGCCTGCTGAATACAAGACATCTTCTTCACCCCATCCAGTGTACATGGAAATTAAGTTGAAACAAGTCCAATTTATTGTTTTACAACCTGGCAGGGCACCGCATACTGTAATTTCTCATATTTTCACTGCTGTTTGACATTACTGACTAATAATTTAAATTAATAAAAGAAAGATGTATTCAAGAAATACTGTTTGTGATTCTATGTATGTTTTAAATTGGAAAAATTAGTTTGCGATCTCTAGAATAAATGAAAAAAATTCTATCCCTTTCTAGTAGCAATATGGACTGCCATACCAGAAAAAAACTGAAACAGGGAAAGTCAATACGCAGATTAAAAAGGTTTTGATGTCCATTGGCTAGACACAAGGCAAGTGAAAATATGTTGTGTTGGAATGTTGATCCAGAGAGGAATCAAATTTCTGTTTTGGAGTCAGGAAGGATTTTTTGTCTCTGAGTGGAGTCAAGTGGATATAGCTTCAATACTCTTTTCCTTTGCCTTTTACCAGATCAATAGACAACAGACTGGGGATTAGCAGGTAACAAATAGCTGAACTTCATAGACTTAAACCAGGTCATTTATAAAGGGTGGTCAAAGGCAGAAATATTTGCAGTCTGTTCATTTAAGTGGCAGTATTTGTTTGTGTGATGAACTGTCTACTGGTCTATGGGGCCTGCCAGTGCAGGACATTAAAGAAAGGTCTACTACACTTTAAACGTGAGCAGTTCCCATATGCTTGGCTCCAAATAGTACATAGCTATATTTGATTTCTTTCAAAAAACATCTTTATTTAGATGATTCCCAATTAATAGCATTACATTCATAATTTGTTTACCAATACAGAATACAAATTGCAAAGAAACTAGGGACTATGAAAAATACAATTTCTACAAAACATGGTTAAATAGACAGAGCAATTTAAAAAGAATGCATCAACCTAAGGGACAGAAGGAATGAATAAACAAATGTATAATTTATGACAAAACCCACTATCTTTCATTATTAAAAAAACAAATAAAACAACATATAATAAAGGAATCTTTTTAATGTATGGAATTCTTATGATAACTTACACATTGTGGAAACACAAATGTCTGTCCCATGAGAGCCTTTTTTTGACTACTATATTTTTATTGTAATGATGTTATTTGAACTACACAAAGCAGTGCTATAGAAGCATCCACATTTAAAGTGCTGAACGTGATCTATGCTGTGCAATCTCTTTTTGCATAAGGCTAAAAATACTAATTAACTTATGATAAACAAGTAGGGGCCATTGACACATATCAGCAGGTTTAGTGATGTTATATGGAAAGCAATACATGCTGTATAAGTTGCCAATTTCCCCATATAATGATTTTTGATAAAGTGGGAGGTTCGGGTGATTGACATTTATTTTTACTGTTGCTGAATTGGTGCGGGGATGCACTGAATACCTTCAGCTTTTGCTGAGTGTCCAGTGTATCCATGTACCTTTAATGAGGATTGTGCTCCCTATAGACATACTGTCAGGAATGGTCCCCTCTGTTGGTACATCTGCTTGTCAGTCTGGCTGCAGTACCGACCTCCACCAGCGGGGGGTTCCTGGTCTTCTGGAACTCACAGCCTTTCATACGTTCAGGTGTGACTTGAACGTAATCATGACACTCCCTATTTATACCCGGCGAGCTCAAGCAGAGCTCGCCCTGGTATCTTCATATCTGCTGGACCTAAGCCTGTACCCTGACCTGTATTCTGACCCTGATTCGGTACCTTGATCCTGTTCTGATCCTGATCCCTGATCCCGCCTGGACTTGTCTGCCCTGCATCCTGATCCCTGATCCCGCCTGGACTTGTCTGCCCTGCATCCTGATCCCTGATCCCGCCTGGACCTGTCTGCCCTGCTTCCTGTTCCCTGTCTCCCCTTAACCTGAATCCTGCAGCTAGTCCATCCATCCGACCCCTGCTCCGTCCTGTCCCATCTGCTGGTATCCCCTGTGTATGACCTCGGCCTGGCTTGACCTATCTGTACGGTATTCCCTTCTTGATTATATATATATTGTTTGCTATCTTTACTGGTTGTCCTTATTTACTTTATTAAACACCCTTTTACTTCACTGATCATATTGTCTGGTCTCTCTGTGCAGTCACACGGGTCTGATCTCTCATCCCTCCTGACAGTATACCAGGGCCACTCTTGATCAGACGTGACTGCATTTGGAGACCATTCTGGTGTAGTGCATTGCTCCAAACATGGATTACGATGACATCCTTTATTATTCTCTGCTGGCTGAAGAGGATGAAGGGTATTGTCGCCAGGTTTTGGAGGGTTGGACTAGTGACCAGCTAATGGAAACTATCCGATTAGCTCATTCCTGTGTGGATCAGGGTTACATGACTTTTAATGATGTTCAGCCATTAATTCGGTTGTGTGTAAAACCAGCCCTGTCATCTATTCCAGTCGGTAGGGACGATTTCTCTCCCCCCTTCAGTCATGACCAAGTTGAATCCCTGGTGTGGTTATTAGAGGATGATCCGGCGTCTTTTGATGAGTATTATTCCTCCTGTCCCCAGCAAAAGTTATCTGAGTGTATTGATTCTGTGCAGGCTCTGATTAGACAAGGTGTGTGTGAACCTGCTTTTGTTCAACCTGTGCTGCAGGCATGGTCAGATCTCCTGATTCCAGCCAAGTCAGTCCGTTCCAGCCCTACTATTAACCCTCTGCCTTCTCAGGGATCCATCTATCCATCACCAATGGCAACCCCAGCTCAGATAATTCAGCATCCTACCAAATATTACTACCCAGTTTCTACTAATTGTACCTACCCTGCCTATAATCCACCTGTAACTACTCCACAAAAACCTCCTCCAGTCACCACCCCTATGTCTCTGCCATATTCCAATCCTTCCTCCTACTTAATTCCACCCTCTTCATACACCCCTTCTGTTAACAAACCTGTAGTGTCTAAGTCTAAAAAGAAACGGAAGTACTTCCCAACTCACACCATCGTGCCAGTTACCCAGCCTGTCCCAATGCCATCTGCTCAGCTTGTTCCAGTGCCATCTGCTCAGCTTGTTCTGGTGCCATCTGCTCAGCTTGTTCCAGTGCCATCTGCTCAGCTTGTTCCAGTGCCATCTGCTCAGCTTGTTCCAGTGCCATCTGCTCAGCTTGTTCCAGTGCCATCTGCTCAGCTTGTTCCTGTGCCAGCTTGCCACCCTGGTGTTCCTGTGCCAGCCTGCCACCCTGGTGTTCCTGTGCCAGCCTGCCACCCTGGTGTTCCTGTGCCAGCCTGCCACCCTGGTGTTCCTGTGCCAGCCTGCCACCCTGGTGTTCCTGTGCCAGCCTGCCACCCTGGTGTTCCTGTGCCAGCCTGCCAACCTGATGTTCCTGTGCCAGCTTGCCAGCTCGATGACTTCCAGTCAGCTTGCCAGCTCGATGACTTCCAGTCCGCTGCCCAGGTCGATGACTTCCAGTCCGCTGCCCAGGTCGATGACTTCCAGTCCGCTGCCCAGGTCGATGACTTCCAGTCTGCTGCCCAGGTCGATGACTTCCAGTCTGCTGCCCAGCTTGATGACTTCCAGTCTGCTGCCCAGCTTGATGACTTCCAGTCTGCTGCCCAGCTTGATGACTTCCAGTCTGCTGCCCAGCTTGATGACTTCCAGTCTGCTGCCCAGCTTGATGACTTCCAGTCTGCTGCCCAGCCCGATGACTTCCAGTCTGCTGCCCAGTTTGATGACTTCCAGTCCGCTGCCCGGCCTGCTGTTCCTGTGCCAGTCTGCCAACCGCTTGTTCCTATGCCTGCTGCCCAGCTCGATGACCCGGAGCCTGCTGCCCAGCTCGATGACCCGGAGCCTGCTGCCCAGCTCGATGACCCGGAGCCTGCTGCCCAGCTCGATGACCCGGAGCCTGCTGCCCAGCTCGATGACCCGGAGCCTGCTGCCCAGCTCGATGACCCGGAGCCTGCTGCCCAGCTCGATGACCCGGAGCCTGCTGCCCAGCTCGATGACCCGGAGCCTTTGTCTGCTGCCCAGCTCGATGACCCGGAGCCTTTGTCTGCTGCCCAGCTCGATGACCCGGAGCCTTTGTCTGCTGCCCAGCTCGATGACCCGGAGCCTTTGTCTGCTGCCCAGCTCGATGACCCGGAGCCTTTGTCTGCTGCCCAGCTCGATGACCCAGAGCCTTTGTCTGCTGCCCAGCTCGATGACCCGGAGCCTTCATCTTCTGCCCAGCTCGATGACCCGGAGCCTTCATCTTCTGCCCAGCTCGATGACCCGGAGCCTGCTGCCCAGCTCGATGACCCGGAGCCTGCTGCCCAGCTCGATGACCCGGAGCCTGCTGCCCAGCTCGATGACCCGGAGCCTGCTGCCCAGCTCGATGACCCGGAGCCTGCTGCCCAGCTCGATGACCCGGAGCCTCTGTCTGCTGCCCAGCTCGATGACCCGGAGCCTGCTGCCCAGCTCGATGACCCGGAGCCTTTGTCTGCTGCCCAGCTCGATGACCCGGAGCCTTTGTCTGCTGCCCAGCTCGATGACCCGGAGCCTTTGTCTGCTGCCCAGCTCGATGACCCGGAGCCTTTGTCTGCTGCCCAGCTCGATGACCCGGAGCCTTTATCCGCTGCCTGGCTTGACACCATGAGCCTTCCCCAGCAACAACTGGTTGGAGCGTCCGGAGGCCGCTCCTTTGAGGGGGGGTACTGTCAGGAATGGTCCCCTCTGTTGGTACATCTGCTTGTCAGTCTGGCTGCAGTACCGACCTCCACCAGCGGGGGGTTCCTGGTCTTCTGGAACTCACAGCCTTTCATACGTTCAGGTGTGACTTGAACGTAATCATGACACTCCCTATTTATACCCGGCGAGCTCAAGCAGAGCTCGCCCTGGTATCTTCATATCTGCTGGACCTAAGCCTGTACCCTGACCTGTATTCTGACCCTGATTCGGTACCTTGATCCTGTTCTGATCCTGATCCCTGATCCCGCCTGGACTTGTCTGCCCTGCATCCTGATCCCTGATCCCGCCTGGACTTGTCTGCCCTGCATCCTGATCCCTGATCCCGCCTGGACCTGTCTGCCCTGCTTCCTGTTCCCTGTCTCCCCTTAACCTGAATCCTGCAGCTAGTCCATCCATCCGACCCCTGCTCCGTCCTGTCCCATCTGCTGGTATCCCCTGTGTATGACCTCGGCCTGGCTTGACCTATCTGTACGGTATTCCCTTCTTGATTATATATATATTGTTTGCTATCTTTACTGGTTGTCCTTATTTACTTTATTAAACACCCTTTTACTTCACTGATCATATTGTCTGGTCTCTCTGTGCAGTCACACGGGTCTGATCTCTCATCCCTCCTGACACATACCTGCTCTTAATCTATACATTATTATTAGAGATGAGCCAAACACCCCCGCATTCGGTTCGCAACAGAACCGTCGAACAGGCCGACCGTTCGCGAGAAAATTTAGAACCCCATTGAAGTCTATGGGACTCGAACGTTCGAATTCAAAAACAATAATTTTGAAGCCCAATATTCAAGTTATTGTTGGAAAACGTCTTTGAGAACCCGGGTCTTGCCCCAGGGAACATGTATCAATGGAAAAAAGTTTAAAAACTGTAGTTTTTTCAGGAGTAGGACTCCTGAAAAAATGACCGTTTTTAAAACTTTTTTCCATTGATACATGTTCCCTCGAGCAAGACCAGGGTTCTCAAAGAAGTTTTCACAGGCAAACTATAGACACCCAGGAGTTACAATATTTAAAGGAATTTTTCTTTTTTTTTTTTAAGTTAAGCATCATTAAAATCACTGCTCCAGGAGCAGTGATTTTATTGATACTTAAATAAAAAATAAATAAAAATTCCTTTAAATATTGTACCTGCTGGGTGTCTATACCTGTGATAACGTCTTTAAATAGCACAATCACCTGCCTGCCAGTAAATTAGAAAGAACTGATCTAGCTAAGCTATACAGTGTATAAATATATGTACAACTCCTAGGGATGTATATATATCCTCTACACACTGTAAATTAGGCTAAACTGACTAGCCTGCCTGCCTGCTCTATCTAGCTATATAAAAAGACTATCTCTCTGTCTCTCTGTCTGCTCTCATTAACAACCGCAACACACTACACGAGGCCGCCCAGCAGGCGGTCTTATATAGTGTGGGGTGTGTGCTAAAGCCCTGAGCCATAATTGGGCAAAGCCACCCTGGCTTTGGCCAATTATGGCTCTCCGTTTTTTGCGCGCTGTGATTGGCCAAGCACGCAGGGTCATAGTGCATGTTTGGGCAATTATCAGCGCGCAATGCCGCAGTGAATTATGGGTCGTTGAGCATCACTTTGGCGCAAACGACCAGTTTTGTTTGAAATTCGTTGAATGTACGAACAGACAATGTTCGAGTCGAACATACGTTCATATCGAACGCAGAGCTTATCACTAATTATTATATATGTGTTCCAACTTGGGAGAATCTCAGTAAACTGGGGTGCCATGACATGGCCACTGCAGCTTATGTATATATTTGCAAATATGTGTAAACTAGACCCCTTGGGCCAGATTCTCTAAGAATTCCGGCGGCGTAGCGTAAGCCATTTACACTACGCCGCCACATCGTACTAGAGCAAGTGCTTTAATCTCAAAGCACTTGCTCCGTAGTTTTCGCTTGCGTCGCGTAAATCGCCCAGCGTAAACCCGCGCAATTCAAATGGCGCGGCTTGTATTTAAATTAAGCGCGCCCCCACGTCGAACTAATTGCGCATGCGCCGGCCGGGGAAAAAGCCCAGTGCGCATGCTCCAAAGGACGTCACATTTTCTCAATGTAAACGACGTAATCGCAGCGTACGCCAGCCCCATTGAGAATCGACGTACGCAAACGACATAAACGACGCACAACACGACGCGGTCCTGAGGCCATACTTAACATGGCATCCGACGGCACCCGACGACATCCGACGGTACTTCGTAAGGTTACTCCACATCGAAGCTGGGTAACCTTACGCGGACGAAAACGACGTACGCGACGACGGGGCGGCGTAAAAGCGATCGGGAATCGGCGTACTACCTCATTTGCATATGCAAATGAGAAAACAACGTAAAGGCCACCTAGTGGCCGGAGTTGTCATTACAACTACAATCCGCAAGTGTAATGGTTTTACACTTGTCGGATGTAGAAGCGTATCTATGCAAAAGTGATGCTAAGCATCACTTGCATAGATACGAGCCAAAAAAACGGCGATACGACGGGGTATCTGAGATACTCCGTCGTAACGCCGCTGAGAATCTGGCCCCTTGTTTTTAATGTGATCTGTTAGACAGGGTTAATTTGGTTGGCTGAGCAAAGAATTTTTTTTTTTTTTACATGCATTGCCCTTCCATGTGTTCTTTGCTGCAAATACTGGTTATATGTTGGGGTTGTTGCCATTTGTCCAATGCATCGCTGTACCTTTAACCATATAAGACCCGGACCATTATGCAGGTTAAGAACCTTGCCCCTTTTTGTGATTCGGCACTGCATCGCTTTAACTTACAATTGCGTGGTCGTGTGACGTGGCTCCCAAACAAAATTGGCGTCCTATTTTTCCCACAAATAGAGCTTTCTTTTGGTGGTATTTGATCACCTCTGCGGTTTTTATTTTTTGCGCTATAAACAAAAATAAATTGCAGTTTAGGAGTTAACCACTAGGGGGCACTGTAAGAGTTAAGTGTGACCTCATATGTGTTTCTAACTGTAGGGGATGGGGCTGGAAGTGTGACGTCAGTGATCCTCTTTCCCTATATCAGGGAAGAGACGATCACTGACACTGCCACAATGAAGAACGGGGAAGGTGTGTTTACACACACCTCTCCCCGTTCTTCAGCTCCGGTGACCGATCGTGAGACCCTGGCAGCGATTGGGTCCACGGGTCCTGTGGGCACGGTCACGGAGCTTCGGACTGGGTCGCGAGCCTGCCGCCGGCGCGCGCGCACCCGGCGCGTCACTGAGAACACCGTGCGTGTGCTCGGCGGCCGTGATGGCCGCCGGGCACACGCGATTGCTCCACGTCCCTGTCAGGGAGAGAGGAGACCGATCTGTGTCCCTTGTATATAGGGACACAATCGGTCACCTCTCCCAGTCACCCCCCTCCCCCTACAGTTAGAACACTGGCTAGGACATACATTTAGCCCCTACCCCGCCCCCTAGTGGTTAACCCCTTCCCTGCCAGTTACATTTATACAGTTATCAATGCATATCTATAGCATTGTTCACTGTATAAATGTAAATGGCCCAAAAAACTTATCAAAAGTGTCCGATGTGTCCGCTATAATGTCCCAGTCCCGAAAATTGCAGATCACCGCCATAATTATCATAATTATGTCCCCTATTTTGTAAGCAATATAACTTTTGCGGAAACCAGTCACTATACAGTTATTGCGATTTTTTTTTTTACCAAAAATATGTAGAAGAATACGTATCGGCCTAAACTGAGATAAAAAAGTATTTTTTTTTTAAATGGGATATTTATTATAGCAAAAAGCAAAAACATATTGGGCCAGATTCAGAAAGAATTAGATTCCCGCAGAGTATCAGAGATACTCTACGCCGCCATACTTTACCTGGCTCTAGGAGGAATTCAGAGAGATTTTGGCCCGTAAGGTCCGGCGGCGTAGTGTATTTCTCCCGGCGGAATCAAAATACGCGAATAGGGGGCGTGAGGCATTTAAATTAAGCGCGTCCCCGCGGCGATCGAACTGCACATGCTCCGTTCAGAAATTTCCCGCCGTGCATTTTGCGAAATCACGTCGTTACGTCATTTTTTTTTGAGTAGCGTCGTTTACGGACATTCCTATTGTCGGACGACTTACGCAAAAAAAAATAAAAAATTGAAAGTCGACGCGGGAACGACGGCCATACTTAACATGGGCCGCGTAACGTTAGACCAGCTAAAAGCTGGTTTAACTTTACGTAGCGAAAAAATGACGTACGCGATTGCGAACGACGCTCGTAACTTCGTGGATCTCCGTAAAAAGCTCATTTACATACCCCGACGCTGAAAACGACGCAAACTCCACCCAGCGGCCGCAAAAAGATCGCAGCGTAGATCCGAAGGCGTACGAAGATGTAAGCCTGTCAGATCAAAGCCCAACGCGGCCGTATCATGGTTTGAGGATTCAAACTAGTGATACGGCGCGCGAAATTTGAAATTACTCCTGTCTAACACCAGTTAGACAGGCATAATCGCTCTGTGAATCTGGGCCATTGTGTCTTTTTTCAAAATTTACGCTATTTTTTGTTTATAGTGCAAAAAATAAAAACTGCACGGGCCATCAAATACCACCAAAAGAAAGCTCTATTTGTGGGGAAAAAAAAGGACGTCAATTTTGTTTGGGAGCCACATCGCGCGACCGCGCAATTGTCAGTTAAATCGACGCAGTGCCGGAAGCTAAAATTTTGTCTGGGCAGGAAGGGGGTGTAGGTGCACAGTAGGCACGTGGTTAAAGTCCTATCAACACCTATCAAGTCAATAAACCACTAAATATATATCAGCAAAGAACATAAGTTATTAGTTAAATGATTGGGCTGATGTATTAAAGGTGAGACTCTTCACCCAATAAACTGAATGAATATCAACTTCAGTTATTCAATTTAGTGATATAGTAATATATCGGGTTTGGTTTGATGCATGTTCAGTGAACCTCACCTAAGTTTGGATGTCAAATATGAATCCCACTGAATTTTTGAAGTCAATGAAAGTTAGTTTTTAGTTTGGCAGGGAGAAGTGATTTTTAACAATGTTTAAAGTGGAACATCAAAATTCTATGAAATAATATTCCTAGGGGATGCCACTAACCTGCCTGTGAAGTGGCACATCTGTACTATGGGGCAGATTCACAAAACAATTACGCCTGTCTAACTGGGGTTAGACAGGAGTAATTTCAAATTTCGCGCGGCGTATCACTAGTTTGAATCCTCAAACCATGATACGCCGGCTTCGGGCTTCGATCCGAGAGGCTTACGTCTTCGTAAGCCTTCGGATCTACGCTGCCATCTATTTGCGGCCGCTGGGAGGAGTTTGCATCGTTTTGGTGCGTCGGGATATGCAAATGTGTTTTTACGGGGATTCACGAACATACGAGCGGGCGTCGCAATCGTTTTCGTCTATTTTTTTATACGTAATGTTAGAGCAGCTTTTTGCTGCTCTAACTTTACCTAGCCCATGTTAAGTATGGCCGTCGTTCCCGCTTCGAATTTATTTAAAATTTTATTTTGTTTACGTAACTCGTCGGGACGTGGATCGCCCGTAAAGTACGCTACATAAACAACGAATGACGTCACGACGTGATTTCGCGCAATGCACGGCGGGAAATTTGCGAACGGAGCATGCGCAGATCGATCGCCGCGGGAACGCGCCTAATTTAAATGTTTCACGCCCCCTACTCGCGCAGATGGATTGCGACGGGAGAAATACACTACGCCGCCGTCGTTTACCGTAGAAAATCTACCTGAATTCCACGTAGAGCAAGGTAAAAAACGGCGGCGTAGTGTATTTCTGATACGCTACGATAATCCATTTCTCTGTGAATCTGCCCCTATGTATTTATTTTACTCAAAATAACACTTACAAAGAAATTGCTGGTAAATGGCAGCTCCCAGATGCTTTGTTATGTTTCTAAATACAGAGGTTGGGTATTTCCTTCAGCTATACCAGATCTTTGTCCTAGACATGGTTCTGATATAGATGGAAAAAAGCATGAGGTCCCCCCAAACCAGACCTTCATCCGAGCATTCAAGGCTACTAGGCTGATATGTACTGGTAATGGTATGGAACTTGGATGGTACTTAAATGTAACTTGGGGGCACCACACGCTGTTTTTGTGCCCCCCCCTTAAAATAAATACTAGACCTGAAGTTTCTTTCTTTTTTTTACAATATGGGATCGGTGGGGATATTTCACTGGTTGTTAGGATGCTGATGGCCACTGCCTCCATAACAACTAGCTTATGCAGGATGCTGTCACATTAGCAACAGCACTGTTAAATGTTTCACTTCCTACTGAAGCCAGACTTTTGGCTCAGTCTAACATCCATTTAGTTGGGCTATTTGCAAACCTACAAATGAGGAAAATTCTGTCTGAACGTGAGTTTGGACCAAAAAGGTAGATCTTTCCTAATACCATCACGTGAAAAACATATTCCTGTAAACCTCTTTAATCTGCACATATTGAAAATCAACAGAAATTTTCCTTTAACATGACTGGATAATTGAATTAAGTTTAATAATTGAATTATACAGTATTCACACAATTTATTTGGTGAAGATTTTCAACTTCTTTGGTAAATCAGCCTTACCTGTATCCTCAGCATAGCCAAACTAGAAATATTACAGATAGCAGATTTGTGCTCCAAAAGAGCATTTTAAAATTCCATCTTCGATTATCAGATACGTGCCCAAGTCTTAAAAATGCCATACACAAATTATTTTGACAATCGTAAAAAAAAAAAAATCATTATGCCAATTAAAACCATTGGCTTTAAAACCAATGAAAATAAGGAAAACAAAAGTTAAATGAATTTAGTAAACTAAGTAAATAAAGACACATTACTAAAGTGTTTATAAGTTATATTTTGCCATTAAGCCCTGCACTTCTAGAACAGAGATTAAGGACATTAGTGCAGGTGGAGACATGTTTGCATTAGCTTGTGCTCTAAAAACGTTCCTAGACATAACATGTGAAAGGAAGGCGTGGTTAAAGTCAAATCTTGTTAAAGAACTATGATATTATCTGTTCGGTAAACCTTCCTCTAAAGTTGGCCATAGGCATTTTTCATGTAAGTCAATACAGATCCAACAAATATTAGAACAACACAAAAAAATGACCAGCAATGGCTTAAAGAAAAGTGATTTTCCAAGCTGTTAATCCTGAACATGAGCTATCATGTACACCTATGGAAATTGCAGCCAGTACAATATGTTTTATTAACAACAGATTTCCCAGTAATCTAGGCAATATTAAGTAGGATATGGTATGTGTATGGACTGGTGTCATCAAGATAATTGCTGTAATTGTTTTATTGTTGGCGTACTTGTCAAAACTGTATAAAAATGAACAAAAGATGAACTGTCCATGACCTGCCTACAGCTGGTTATAGACGACTAGAATTTTCAATTAAAATGAAAGTTTTTCGTACAAACATTCTAAGAACATTTGAATGTCTTTCAACAGATTTGGTTTGCTTCTAACATTTTGATTTTGGAATTACAGAAAAAAAACTAGATTTGAGAGTAACTTGGTTTGAATGCGTTTTGCAAGACAAGCAAAATATTTTAATACATTTTGCCTTGATATACAAGCGTATGTCTTGATAAAAGAGTAGCGTCATGTCACAGCTGAGTATAACAAAGAAGAGAGGTGCCGCGTACACACGATCAAATTTGTCCGCTCAAACTGGTCCGACGGACCAGTTCAGCAGACAAATCCGATCGTGTGTATGGGCTAGCGGACATGTCTGACCAGTGGACAAATTTGAAAACATGCTTTAAAATTTGTCCGCCGGACACATGTCCGTCGGATATGTCCGCTGGTGAGTACACTCACCAGCAGACATATCTGCCCGCACAAGCGTCGGACGGATGTGACGCATGCGTGGACGTTTTTTACTTCCTGGTGCGGTGACGTAGGGGCGCCAACGTCACCGCCACATCACCGCGCTGTCTGCCGGCGGGGATTTTGATCCGATGGTGTGTACACGCCATCGGACCAAAATCTGGAGGAGACATGTCCGCTGGAAACGGTCCGTCGGACCGGTTCAGCGGACATGTCCCTCCGTGTGTACACGGCCTTAGGCCTCATCTGATGGACCGTTTTCATCTGTCAAAACCGATCGTGTGTGGGCCCCATACGTTGTTTAACCTTAGGTTAAAAAAAAGCCAACTCGCTTTAAAACGAACCTGTGGACGTTCTTGTATAGACTTCAGGAATGACTGACCTTAGTTTTATTATTTTATTTTGGTTCTGTTTGCGTTTTGTTTTATTTATGATTTTTAGTTCAATTCTTGGATTGCCTTTTATGTTAGATATACAGTGTCATCTCAGGGCTCTGGGTGGCTATATTTACAGGTTTTTCTACCTATACAGTTTTAAGTCTTGTGGCTGTTGAATGCCCGCTTATTATCACCTGTATTGGATATGTTGTATTTGAACTTTATGGCCTTTTCATGTAATTGGTAATCCTTTTCGTGTGATTTGTTCTTACTCTTAATAAAAACATATTGAAAACAAAATTAACCTATGGACTCCTAACCGATAGGTCAAAACTGAACGTTAGAAGGCACGACCATCTGTTAAAAATCCATGCATGCTAAGAATAAAGTCGACGCATGCTTGGAAGCATTGGACTTAATTTTTTTCAGCACGTCGTTGTGTTTTACGTCACCGCGTTCTGATACGATCGGTTTTTAACTGATGTTGTGTAGGCACCTCAGACCATCAGTCAGCTTCATCGGTTAACCTATGACAACGGTACTTCAGACCGTTCTCATCGGATGGACTGATCGTGTGTACAAGGCTTTAGTGTAGCAATATGGTTACATTTTATGAAGGTGCAACATTTAGCACCTTATTGCTACACTTAGAGGTGCCTCTCTTCTCTTTTTATACCTTGTAAAAAAATGCTTTGATATACAAGTGCTTTGGATTACAAGCATGTTTCTGGAACAAATTATGCTCGCAAACCAAGGTTTTACTGTAATAGACTTTACCAAAGGAAAACCACATATACTGTTAGAAATTAATTTGTTAGAGAACAAAATGTCCATCCTGCTCCTTGAATTTTCTCATCACTGTGGCCAAAAGCAAATGTCAATTTGACCCACTAATGATCAGAAGAATGAACAAACTTTATTTTCCCAAGAATTTTCACTAGAAATTCAACCCATCTGTGGCCAGCTTAAGGCTTGGCAAAGGCAGACAAATTCTGTGATTTTTTTTATGTGTAGCTTTGGAATATTGGCAGTTATGCATTGACTACTGTGATAACCACTTCTGTTACACAGATTTGTTACTGTCTGGACATAGCAAAAATCACACAGTAGCAGTGAATCATAGGTCTACAAGAAGCATTATTGATGATAGCAGAAAGAGTAAAATATTAAAAAACAAATATAATGTGCTAGCCCTGAATATTTATGTATGTGCGTCCTAATATAGGAAAACGCGCTTTTTAGCTGTCCATTCTCATGCAGATCAGACCATGGAACTTCTCATTTGTTATAACTTTTTTAGAATGATCAGTTACATTTTGGTCCTATATCCACAAACCCATATCTATATTATCCAGATATTCAGCACCCCTGTACAGTATGTCATGGCAATTGTTGCAAAGCGACAACATGCTTTAACATCACTAGTGATCTGGAAGATTTTTTTTTTTAACTTGAACTCTAGGTAGTTATCTACAGTATATACACATTTGAAAAAAAAAATCTGGTTTATTAGCCAGAGCATTTGTATTTTCAATCTTGCAATCTATTTATCTCTGCAAGATGAACAGCAAGAACCTCTACCTTGACTTAGAGGATAACACAGCTTATTTTTTAAGTATATACCCCCCTGCCTGCTTATTGGACAAAGAAGCAGCAGCAGCAGCAGCAGCAGCAGCAGCAGCAGCAGCACATTAATGAGGTATCCCTCGGGCCTTGACTCACTCCACTCTCAGCTCCTGTCAGCATGTTTCCTGTTACCACATGTGCATGCATCAGAATTTAGGTTGGCTTTCAGTGCTGCCTTTCCCTAAAATAAACAAAATGCTTACATTGATTTACAGGCTGAAATCACAACAAAATTATTATATTAATTGCTTTGCTATTTGCTATTTGCATGTAGTTCAGCTTTAAATATATGCCTCCATTCCCAAGAATCACCTCTCTGAATGCCCACATTTATTGCCTGCACTGCTATTTTCAGAGTACTTAGGCACATTTCACACCTTAGCATTTTGTAGATTGAAGCTCCAAAATGCTGGAGGAGAAAAAATCATTTATTCTCTATGGAGAATTCTCTTGGATTGGAGATTCACATCTCCAATCCAAGTCACCTGAAGCCAAACGCCTGAAGCTCAAAAAAGTGCTGGAGCTTTTTTGTAGCTTGAAACGGGCATATTTTAGTGTTTTTGGCATGTTTTTTTGACATAGAAATGAAAAGAAACATGGTGTTTGCGTGTTTTTTTGCACATTTGCACAATAATAGCAATAATATATAATTAAATAAATGTAAACTAAATTCACAAATAATTAAATCATCATAATTAAAACAAATTGGTAATATTACATAAATAAATGATAATTAACCCCTAACCCTAAAAAATATTAAATCAATTATTATGAATAATAATAATAATAATAATAATTATAATAATTATAATAATAAACACCCAAACCTGAGCAAAACATAAATAAATACTAATAATAGTAATAATAATAATATTATTAATAATAATAATAATAATAATAATGTATTTATTATTATTATTATTATTATTATTATTATTATTATTCATTTATTTTGTGTTAGAGTTAGGGTGTTTAGTTATTTATCATTATTATTATTATTTTTTAAGGATTAGAGGTTAAGGTCAGGGGTTAATTATTTATTTACTATTACTTGATTTAATTTATTATTTAGTTATGATAATTTTTATTTATTTTGCATTTACTTATTCATTTTTTATTATTATTTTTATTCATGTTATTATTAGTAGTATTAGTAGTATTAACAACCTAACCCTAACAAAAAAATAAAATAAAAAAAATAACCCTATGTCAGGAAGCTAGTGCAGCTAGGGGGGTTGGGGGTTTCTTTATACTGGAAAATAAAGTATTTTTGTATTTTTGTATATCTTTCTGGGGCCTGAACAGGCTCTCTCTCTCTCTCTCTCTCTCTCTCTCTCTCTCTCTCTATCTCTTTATATATATATATATATATATATATATATATATATATATATATACACGAAACAATAAAGATTTGAAGAAATTCCACTATGATGTGAACTCTAACTGAGACAACAAATGAGCGCAAAACTGAATAAGTCTCCTGACTGAGTTCTCTGAGGTGGAAAAAAAAAATAAAAAAGCAAGAAAAAAAGGAAGCTAGTGCAGCTAATACTAATTCTCAAACAGCTAATGTAAATTCTTTTGCAACTACTGCTCATTTCCATAGAGCTCGTGCTCACGCACATGTACCAGCACACAGACAAGCTCAGGCTAATTTCCAGTGTACAATGACATGTAGGCGCCTCCTGGCCACACTGTTCTCTTACTGTGTAGGCCTCCGGCTCACCTTGACTATGTCCCTGACTGTGGCATTCACCTACTATTAAGCAACTGGCACCCTGTGCTTCTTTGAGCCTTGTACCTCCGTCACCACATTCAGGGGTGCTCGGACCAGAGCTGCAAGGGAAGCCCTCTCATCAACTTGGCCTCCAACCCAGGTACGTGACACCCTAGCCCCTAATCCTAAACCTATCTGCAAATTCTAATCCTCATCCTAACTTAACCTTAACTTTAACCCCATTATGCCTCGTACACACAATCAGTTTTCCTGACAGGAAAAGTGCGATGTGAGGTTTTTGTCAGGAAAACCGACCGTGTGTATGCTCCATCACACTTTTTCTGTCAGTTTTCCTGCCAAGCAAAGATTGAGTGCAGGATCTCAATTTTCGGAAAAACTGATCGTGTACAGGGCATTACCCTAAAAAAATAAATAAAAAATAAATAAATAAAAATAAATAAAACAAAGCTAAAGGAAAAGCTAAACAGGGACAGGGCGTCGTGTTACAATGACATAAAACATATGTGGTATTCTCATTATTTTTAGCAGGATGCATTGTTTTCATTTTTTTTTTTTTATTAAAAATGATGATTGATCATACCAACTTAGTATGTTGTCATATGATTAATATTATAGGCAAGGTGGTTTATTTATTAAAACTGAAGAGTGAAAAATATGGTGCAGCTGTGCATGGTAGCCAATCAACTTTTAACTTCAGCTTGTTCAATTGAGCTTTGACAAAAAAAAAAAAAACCTGGAAGCTGATTGGTTTCTATGCAGAGCTGCTCCAGATTTTGCACTCTCCAGTTTTCAGCAAATCAACCCCATCATGTTATCGTTCTTTAAAACAAACGTATTGCAGACTGCAATTATGATTTGAAGGAGCAGGATGGATTTTTTTTCAATTAAACAAATTTCAGCGCATGCGGTTTTCATTCAGGAACGTTCATTGCAGATTCAAGTGTTAAAAGCAAACTAAATTTTGATCGACTTTTGTCAAGCCAATTTAAAATCTATTGGTAAATAAACAGCCTTTTTGATAGCAATATTTTGAGGTTTTATGAGCTGTCTATTAACTGGTTGCCGACCAGCCGCCGCAGTTATACAGCAGCAGGTCAGCTCTGCTGGGCTCGCCCATGACTCCCGTGCTCGTTACAGAGCGAGGAACGAGAGCTGTGTGTGTAAACACACAGCTCCCGGTCCTGTCAGGGGAGAAATGCCTGACCGTCTGTTCATACAATGTATGAATAGCGATCAGTCATTTCCCTTAGTCAGTCCCCCCCTTCAGTTAGAACACACCCAGGAACACACTTAACCCCTTCCCCACCCCCTAGTGTTAACCCCTTCCCTGCCAGTGGCATTGCTATAGATTGCTATAAAAATGCCAATGGTCCCAAAAATGTGTCAAAAGTGTCCGAAGTGTCCGCCATAATGTCGCAGTACCGAAAAAAATCGCTGATCGCCACCATTACCAGTAAAAAAAATATTAATAAAAATACCATAAAATTGCCCCCTATTTTGTAAACGCTATAACTTTTGCGCAAACCAATTAATAAACGCTTATTGCAAAAAAAATTTACGAAAAATATGGAGAAGTATACGTATCGGCCTACACTGAGGAAAAATAATGTTTTTTTTTAAATATTTTTGGGGGATATTTATTATAGCAAAATGTAAAAAATATTCATATTTTTCAAAATTGTTGCTCTATTTTTGTTTATAGCGCAAAAACTAAAAACCGCAGAGGTGATCAATTACCACCAAAAAAAAGCTCTATTTGTGGGAAAAAAAGGATGTTAATTTTGTTTAGGAGCCACGTTGCACGACCACGCAATTGTCAGTTAAAGAGACGCAGTGCCGAATCGCAAAAAGTGCGCTGGCCTTTGACCAGCAATATGGTCCGGGGGTTATGTGGTTAAAGAGAGCCAAAAGGCAGCCATTGTATGCTAAAAGAGAAATAAAGGCTTTCAGTGCTTAAATAACAATTTAAGTGGTAATGAAACAAAAACACTTTGGGGTAGATTCACGTGGAGCGGCGTATATTTATGCCGACGTAGCGAATCAGTTTAACGCTACGCCACCACAACATTAAGAGGCAAGCATGCTATTCTCAAAGAATATGCGCTCAACGTTGCGCCGGCGTAGCGTATAGTTGTGGTTGTAAACTGACGTAAGTAGGTGGAAGTGGGCTGGAAGTGGGCGTGATAAATTGTAATGAAGCGTGACCCCATGCAAATGATGGGCTGAGCTTCAAAAAATGAACTGTGCATGCGTCGGCTCTTGGGCGCATTCCCAGTGCGCATGCTCACAGTTACGTCGAAATAGCTGCCTAAGATTCGCCTACGACGTGAACGTAACCTACGCACAGCCCTATTCACGTAGTACTAGGTAAACGGCGTACGCAACGTAAAATTTGACGGCGTCGTTCCCTGGCCCATACCTTCGCATTACCTGCGCCTCATATAGCAGGGGTAACTTTACGCCGGACGTACGTCTTACGAAAAACGGCATAGATTATGGCGATGGGCACAAGTAAGTTCGTGAATTGGCGTATCTTGCTCATTTACATATTTAACGCGTAAATCTATGGAAGCGCCCCTTGCGGCCAGCGTAAATATGCGCCCAAGATCCGACGGCGTAGGAGACTTAAGTCGGTCAAATTAAGCCAAAATTCAGGCGTGTCTAATTTGAAGAATAAGGAGCATAGATACGACGGCGCATCGGTGGACTAACGCGGCGTATCATGGGGGTAAAACGGCGTAAGTCCTTTCTGAATCCGGGCGATAAATTAGCATAGCTTTCATATCTTGTGTAATTTACTCTTAGGCCGTGTAAACACGACCAAATAAATCCGATCAAATCGGTCTGACAGACCGTTTTGATCGGATTTGTCTGCTGGGCTATTTTGGTTTGATCGTGTACACACATATGGTGACGTGGCGGTGACGTTAACGCCGCCACGTCACCGCACCAGGAAGTAAAATACTTCCACGCATGCGTTGAATCCATTCGACGCATGTGCGGACAGATATGTCCGCTGGTTAGTGTACTAACCAGCAGACATGTCAGACGGACGGGTTCCCAGCAGACAGATTTTAAAGCATGCTTTAAAATTTGTCTGCTGGAAAAACCAGTCTGCTCGCCCGTACACACGATCGAATTTGTCTGCTGAAGCAGTCCGTCGGACCGTTTTCAGCAGATAAATTTGATCGTGTGTACGCGGCCTAACTCGGCTAATACAAGTTTAACTGCCAATAGCCATGCATGGTTGTTGCAGGCATGGCTTAACATGTTGCAAAGAAAACAAATTTAGCAGCATTAGTGATTACTTACTATTGTATTTTTAACAAGAAATAGGAATGATGTCTTTGCTAAATGCACAGAATGTGCAAAGAGGGAGTGCCTGTTGTGGTGGATATTGAATGATATGCACTTTCCATAGTCACCTACTGTTTTGAGGATGTGCAGAGGTTGTAGTAGAGTTATAGTGGCCTGTCGAATAGTAAAAATGTAATTTCAAGGATGACAAGATATTATAGTTGCCAATTATAGGTGCTTTGATAAAGGCTCCATAGTCAAAACACGTCAACATGTAGACTGTACCTGTGTACCCATGTAACAAATAAGGTACTTTTATTTAAGAGCATCAAAGTTGCCAGCCTTCCTGATTCAAAAATGTTACCCATGGGACCTGAACACCCTGGCGAGAGCATCGGATCACAGTTCATGGACTTTCACATTTGCCGTAGAGCTGGGGTAACAATTTGTTTTTTCTTATAGTTGCCAACAGTATTTTCCTATCTATGGCCAATCACTTTATCATACTCATTGAAGCATAACGTATGTAAATGGTGATTGTGATTGTTTCCTTTCTGTTTGAGCCTATTATGCCATGTTCACTTTTCTGTGAGGCATTTTCCCTGTTTCTTTTGGTTCTGCTGTATTACAAAGGAATGTGTATTTATTGCTGCTAAGATCTCCATCAACAGCAGGATTAATTGTTGGTCAAGCACTGAGTGAAATATATGTACCACAATGTCTTATTGTTTTCTTTAACATTCCAAAATTTAGACAAAGTAACCTTCTTTGAAATAGTTTTCTTTGTTATTTGCACACATCATCTGCTTTGAAATAATTTTACACAGACGAGTGAAATGATTTGTATTCTTTGGGGCTGGATACTTACAAATTGTAATTTATATTTTGCTAAAGAAAATACATGGCTCATTTGTTTATTTTCAGAACTGGTATTTTTTTATGGCAGCGAACAGAAACTTGATAGCAAATATAGCTGTGTTCAATAACACATTCTGACATGTGTTAATGGACAACCACTAAAATGACATTAAAATTACTTGTACATACAGAGTCCAACATAATACAGAAGGACTTCAACATAGTAGAGTATGAATAAAAATGAAAAATGTTTCAGATTGCATGTTAGAGGTCTCATATTAATAGAATGTCCTTATGTCGTTGTGCTGGATAACAATGTGGAGATACATAGTGGTATATAGATTTAATGTCACCTTTGTAGAAGTTAGTGGGAGGCTGTCAGTCACTGATTTACTGCTTAAGTTGGAAAGAGCTTTAGAACAAAGCCCCAAGGGCTGTCATGAGGTTTTCTTTATTGTCAAGGTGTCAGCTCAAAGCACTGGGTAGACACCAAGTTAAACTATAAAATGTACTAGTGGGTGTTTGAAATAGAAAGACAAATGGATAGACACACGCACCAACTTTTAGAATGATTCCAACAATTCTGGTTCAATTGTATGATAATCTGACTGTGTATAGGCCAACTGTCCAAGCATTGACTTGACAAAAAAAGCAATTTTCGTCTATTGCTCTTGAAAGGATTTAAAAATAAGTAGACTTCATCCAAGGTTAATCATGCCATTATATGGTGGTCTTTTTTGACACACACTAGAAAGTAAAAAAAAAAAAAAAATAGGGCTGGGTTCACACTTCTGCTATCTGATTTTGATCTGACTTTCAGTGTGATTGTGTAGTGCAACTTGGATAATTCTTTAATTCTTTAATGCAACTTTACAGTGGTTTTCATATTATATGGGGCCCAAAATATGCTTGAATCACACCACAGTAGCACAGGAACCTTTTTCAGAATCACGCTATGCTTAGTTACATTGATTGAAAATGGAGGAATGGAGATACTTGCATACCCTTAGAGAATTGGAATTGCAGGCAAAACACATTTTTTTTCTATGGGATTCATATTTAACTGTAGGTCATAACAGAATGGCACAATTATAAAACAAAATATGGCAACAAGTAAACAAATTAAATGAACCCTATTCAAAAGTCTGCATACCCATAGTTCTTAATACTGTTTATTACCTCCTTTATCATCAAAGACAGTGTGCAGTCTTTTATAATAGTTGCCTATGAGTCCCCAAATTCTTGCAGGTAGTATAGCTACCCATCCATCTTGGCAAAATGCCTCCAGGTCATGCAAAATATTTGGTTGTCTTGCATGAACCGCATATTTGAGATCTCCCCAGAGTGGCTCGATCATATTAAGGTCAGGAGACTGTGATGGTCACCTCAGAAACTTCACCTTTTTTTGCCTTAACCTCTGGAGGATCAACTTGGTCTTGTTCTTAGGGTCATTGTAGTGCTGGAAAGTGCAAGAGTGTCCCAGCTTTTATGCAGAAGAATGCAAATTGTCCTCCAGTATTTTCTGATAACATGCTGCGTTCATCTTGCCATCAATTTTCACAAGATTCCTTGGGTATTTAGAGTTTATACCCTCAAAACATCAGTGAGACACCAGCATGCTTCACAGTCGGGGTGGGATGGTAATCCTTGTTGACCCCTCTCCAAACATAGTACAAATAACCAACATACATACATAAAGATAAAAAGCACAGTGACCCACACATGGGTGCTACAGTATTACATGTATCAATAAAATCAAACAATGAGATATTGTAAGAGGCACCTTAATACAAGAAAAAGTAGGTCTCCCTTAGGTCAATAGATATTATAACTAATATAACTATTGAACACACATAGCCCAGATAGCTAAAAAAAAAAAAATGACAGGAAGGCAGCCATTGTTATGGTAAGGCAAAGATACAGACATTGTTTAGGCCGTAGATCAGCCCCCCAAGCACGAAGAGTAATGAGCATAGATGGGGTTGCCTGGTGTCCCTTAATAAAAAAAAGTACCATGATGTTCATCCATCCTCAGTCATGCAATCCAGTGATGTAGACTCACGTGAATCACAATGCACAAAGCCCTCTGATCAAAAAAAAAACACACATCTGGTCCAAATGATTGCCCATCTGCTACTGGTCCACTCTAGTGTACAACAGCTGGATGACAGGAATTAAACAAAAGCGGCAGGGTCTACTGTGAGCCTACTGTCTTTAAAACTTTGTCTTTGATTAACTTCGGTATGGCATAGATTCAATACCCAAAGTTTAACAATGTTTGCTAAACCTTGTGTGAATCAAATGCAGGTATGGCCAGCTCATCACTAATTGGAATCTGTTGCAGAGGAACTTTAATCAGTATTGCTAGCTTTTTGGACAATAAATCCATTTTTTTTATTGGGTATTTTACTGTCTATTATTTTACTTGATTTGAGGTCAGTTATTTTAAACACCTTCCCATCCATAGAACTACCCACATTTTTGATCAAATATAAAATATGAGGTTGCACCAAGTAAATCGATACCCAACATGTCAAACCTTAAATTTGTGTACGCCTGTGAAATGGCAACAGACTTTAGTACCCTATATTTTCTATAATTAATGCTTCCAAATCCCCCAATAAGTCATCAAGTTAGTGTTATGGAGGAGGTCTGGTGTTAGAATTATTGCTTTTACTCCAGCATGTGTGGCGATATTCCATATGTATGACTATCAATGTTTTCACGCGTATGAGCATGCATTTACGTTTGTGTGTATCACACTGCAATACATACCTTTCCGGCTATGCTAGCTGGGCAAAGTGACATGTCGCTTTCCGGGTAACTGAAAGAAGGAGAGGAGAGGGGACACATGTTCACTCTTCTCCCTCCCCTCCATCCGCCGGCACCTGCCATGACGTTCCCGGACCTACAGATGGGCAAGCGGAGCCCAAAAAACATGGTGGAGGCATGTGTATTCGGGGGCCTTGGGGTGTATAGATAGCAGTCAGGCAGCAATGCAGCCACCCAAATGCTCCCACTTGACAGGCAGGACTCTGCAGCCACCTGAATGTGTGTGAAAACCCCCGCTGTCAAGTCCGTACGCTGGCAGCAAAATGGTTAAATTGATAGGGTCTATATTCTAGCTTAAATTGTATTTTTTGTTTGCTGCAAAATTTCCCTTAAAAAGTTTACTCTTTTTTTCAGGGGTGGAATTTTGGGGTTTTCATTTCTTTTATGGGCTTTATTTTTTGTTAAAAGCAGAGCGTTCACTTTGTTACTAACCATATGTTCTTAAAGCTGCCAATTGTTTGCAGAATGACATTGCATCATTTGAAAGACTAAAAAAAAACAATGTGAACCTTGACTGTCTCACATTACATTAGTGGCAATTTTACCATCCCCTATCCCCATATAGTATATTTTAAAAAGTATGGGGATAGACCTACTATCCCTACTTTTAACTGTCGTATTCGCCATAATTACACTGCTGTGTCATCTGAAATCTCTTACTTACTTTACTACTAGTAAAATATTTATTTGTACTCTTTTTCTCTGGTACATTCCTGCTAGTTTTCCCCCATTTAAAATGTTGCTGTTTGTAATATTACACTGATGTATAATCTCCAGTCTCCTAATTTTTGAGATTGATGAAAATGTCACCAAAGCTTCACCTTATTCGCTGAGCCCTGGGTAAAATACCTTTGCAAATAAATCACCCAAATAGCCCCGATAAACAGTTTACATGCCATGACAATGAGGCCGTGTACACACGACCGAGGTTCTCGCTGGAAACCAGCGAGAACCTTGCTGGAAGCTGCATTCCAGCGAGGACCTCGGCCGTGTGTACACTCTCGGCGAGCTTCCCGTCGGGAAGCCCGTCGAGCAGAAATAGAGAGCACGCTCTCTATTTGCTCGACGGCCCGCCTGGAAGAATGGCTGGTTGCCATTCCCGACGGGCGGGTCGCCGATTTCGACGGCCGGCAGGGAACCTCGACGGGCGGAACAATGTGTTCTGCCCGTCGAGGTTCTCTGCCGTGTGTATACGGCCTTAAAGGTTCAATTTGTTAGTTCTCATGTGGATGCACTGAGCAGGCTAGATACTGAGCCATGGGGAGCAGAGTAGAACTGTCAAAATACCTCACAAGTAACAAGGTAATAGAACTTTATAAAGATGGAAAAGGATATAAAAAAGATATCCAAAACCTTGAATATGCCAGTCAGTACTGTTCAATCACGTATTAAGAAGTAACAAATTCAGGGATCTCTCTATACCAATCCAAGGTCGGGTAGACCAAGAAAGATTGCAGCCACAACTGCCAGAATAATTTTTTGGGATACAAAAATAATTCCACGGGTACCCTCATCAGAAATACAGGCTGCTCTGGAAAAAAAGACAGTCTGGTTGTTTCACTGAGGATAATATGATGATACTTAATACGATAAAAATTAGCTGCATGGTCGAGTTGCCAGAAATAAGCTTTTAGTGAGCCAATGCCACAAAATAGACAAGTTACAATATGCTTGACAACAGCTTGACACGCCTCAGAGCTTCTGGCATACTGTAATCTGGAGTGACAAGACTAAAGAAAAACGTTATGGTCACAACCTTAAAGCGGAGTTTCACCCTAAAAAACAACTATGTACCATGCCATCCTGCATATTAGCGTCAGCTACAGTATGCCTATATTTTATTTTTTTGCGCTGTACTTACAGATTAAACTATTTGTCTGTTTCAGGCTACCGCGGGGTAATAGGCGTTCCTATCAAGAGGGGAACATGATTGACGGCCGGCTATGGCGCGTCACGCATTCCGAAAATAGCCGGAGTAGACTCGGCTCTTCACGGCGCCTGCGCACAGACTAGGAGCTGACTGCGCAGGTGCCCGTGTAGGACTCGGCTCTTCACGGCGCCTGCGCAGTCAGCTCCTAGTCTGTGCGCAGGCGCCATGAAGAGCCGAGTCCTACTCCGGCTATTTTCGGAACGCGTGACGTGCCATAGCCGGCCGTCAATCATGTTCCCCTCTTGATAGGAACGCCTATTTCCTGCCCGGAGTCTGAAACGAAAAAAACAGATTAAACTGTAAGTACAGCACCGAAAAAAAAAATAAAGGCATACTGTAGCTCACGCTAGTATGCTGAATGTCAGTGGAGACAAAGATTTTTTATTTTTTTAGGGTGAACCCCCTCTTTAAGTTGGATTTTGAGGGGGAACACCAGGCACAAAATAGGAAAAAAAGATGAGGCTCCTAAAAATACTCCACACTAGACCATTATCCAAGTATGTATCCTAAGGAGCCTCTTGCTCTCTACATGGGGTGGCATGTTTCCAGGGGGGACCCCCTAGCAAAGCACTTTGTCCCCATGTTGATGAGCAAAAGGGCTTCTTTGCCACAAATCTATCCTGGTGCTTGTGGGGATCTGCAGGCAGGTTATCAGAATCTGGAAGCCCACTTTAACAGTAAGAGGGCAACGAGTCTAGGGGCTTTTCTAAATCTTTGGATCCCCCAACTTGTTATTGCTAGTACAATTTCTTTATGAGAAGACTGAATAGAAGTAATTCTCTCAACATAAGTGTTGCTTCCATTTTTCATTTTAGTGATTCCATTGTATTTCTTCCTTTTATCGCTGCAGTACCTAAAAAAGTTTTTTTCTAATTTCCTAATATATTTAGCAATGTCCTTCTCTTTATGTGCTTTGCAGCACTGATAATATATTTTTCCTCCTTTCGTCTATTTGTATATACACTTCTCTAGCAGCTAAACCTCCTGTTTCCGTGATCTCATGTATGCTGATTTTTTTTCCTTTAATATCCTACTTACCTCTTTTGTGAACAATATTGTTTTTTTTTTCTTTAATTTATTCTTGTTACTTTGCCTAACATCTAGTTTGATGGATGATTTCCAGGATGGTAGTCTTAAACAGTACCCACATATAAAAAACATTTGATTTTGTATATGATGGATAGTGCCACCTCCCCCAATATGTGGGTGCAGAAAGGTTAAGCAGAGCTACTGCCCTAAAAGTGCAACCACATGGTCAATTGCAGACCCACTGGGTCTGTTGCTCAACGTGGGTGCTGCTCTCTCACATCAATACCATCTTTTAACAATTTCACACAAACTTGATCATTAGACAAAATGGACAGTTATCTGTTCACGATTCTTCTTACTTCACTAAACTCTAGACGACATGGTGTAGAGACGTATTTCTAACTTCTTTCTTTCTGTTTTTTTATCCTTCAATAAATCAGCCCTATTCTTAGCTTAAATTGTATAGGCTTTATCTAACATCCTTTTTGGGTATCCCTTATCAATAAATCATTGATACACTATGGAGGCCTAATCCTTAAATTGTTGTTCAGTGCTGCAAATCTGTCTCACTCATAGAAATTGGCCAAATGGAGTGCCCTTAATAGTGTGTTTTGGATGACCAGATTGGGCTTGCAGCAAGGAATTACCTGAAAGGGGCTTTCTGTATATACTAGTAATGATTTTTGGCAGCAATGCACCAACACACATAACATGCATTACCACAGTGTGTGTAGTGCACATGCACATTTTATGTGTTTGTGCAATTTATGAGTGGAGGGGAGAGGGTTTATTATTAAAATGTTTATACTTTTTTAACAGTATATTAGTGGGATTTGAGGGTCTAGACATACCTCTAATATTTCATTTTAGTGATAGACAAAGAAATTGAGGACACAGAGTCTTCAGTCCTCTTCTCCTTTGCATCCCTTCACTTAATTCACAATTAAAGAACACAGAAATGCTCAGGGAAGAATACTTCGGCCCAGATTCACAGAGCAATTACGCCTGTCTAACTGGTGTTAGACAGGAGTAATTTCAAATTTCGCGCGCCGTATCACTAGTTTGAATCCTCAAACCATGATACGGCGGCTTCGGGCTTCGATCCGAGAGGCTTACGTCCTCGTAAGCCTTCGGATCTACACTGAGTTTTTACGGCGATCCACGAAGGTACGAGTGTCCCTCGCAATCGCCTACGTCATTTTTTGGCTACGTAATGTTAGAGGAGCTTTTTGCTGGTCTAACAGTGCGTAACCCATGTAAAGTATGGCCGTCGTTCCCGCGTCGATTTAAAAATATATATTTTTTTTTAACGTAACTCGTTCGGGAATAGGAATGTACGTAAACGACGCTACTACGACGTGACGACGTGTTTTCGCGCAATGCACGGCGGGAAATTTGCGAACGGAGCATGCGCAGTTCGATCGCCGCGGGAATGCGCCTATTTTAAATGCTTCACGCCCCCTACTCGCGCAGATGGATTGCGACGGGAGAAATACACTACGCCGCCGTCGTTTACTGGACAAAATCTACCTGGATTCCACGTAGAGCCAGGTAAAAAACGGCGGCGTAGTGTATTTCTGATACTCTATGAGAATCTAATTCTCTGTGAATCTGCCCCTTCATGTTTATTTGCAAACTGAAGTGATAGTAAACATGTGACTCCTGTTTACTATCACCTCAGTTGTGAATGAACACCAAAATGAGCAGTACTAATGCCTCTTGTGTTCATCTAAGAAAATTAAGAAGTTGGTAAATGTAAGACATATTTACTGACCCCAATCCCACTGGTCAACGCCTTGCAGATCCAGCCCTACCTGCTCCACACTGTCCTGCCTGTCATATGCTGTCATACATCAGGAGGTTGTGTCATATGTTGATGGTCACTTATATTATAAGTTCTTGGCCTCTAAAGTCAACATGAACTCATAGCAAAAGTAAATTCCAAACATGCAAGGCTTACTGAGCTGGACAGGTGGGTGTTCATCACAATCCTTACATCATGGGTAGCAAAAGGGTTAAGCCAAAGGGCCATACATGCTGTTTTTATCATGGTTTGGAAGCAGAACACACACACACACACTGCACAGCACTTTTTGATATGCATAGATTGAAATATTGTTAGCTCTGGAAAGATGGCTTTGCTATTAAAAAAATGTCATGCTCTATTTTTAATGCTTTTTAAGTCTGTCAACTGGAACAAGAATGGAGATTAGCAGTTCTTGAAGACCTCTACTTGTTGGTAACGTGCTAATTCCAGGTCACTTTCTTAAAAGTATTGAAACTAGAGACTTTGGGCCAGATTCAGATACACTTAATATTGTGCTGCGTAATCGAAATACTCTATGCTGCCGTATTTCACCAGGCTCTACACCGAATCCTGGTACATTTTTGCCCGTACGCTACAGCAGCGTAGTCTATTTCTCGCCGCGTAATCGAAATACGCGATTTGGGGGCGTGAAGCATTTAAATTAAGCGCGTCCCCGCAGCGATCGAACTGCGCATGCTCCGTTCAGAAATTTCCCGCCGTGCATTGCGCGAAATCACGTCGTTACGTCATTCGTTGTTTGAGTAGCGTCATTTACGAACATTCCTATTCCCGGACGACTTACGTAAAAAATAATAAAAGACGTCGGAAAACGTTGAAATTCGACGCGGGAACGACGGCCATACTTAACATGGGCTGTCCAATATTAGACCAGCAAAAAGCTGGTATAGTGTTACGTAAAAAAAAGATGACTAAAGGTGCCGTAAGAGATTGCGATTGAAGATCGTAATTTCTGGGATCGCCGGCAAAAGCTCATTAGCATACCCCGACGCGGAAAACGACAGGAAGTCCACCCAGTGGCCCCAATTTTATTGCAGCGTAGATCCGAAGGCGTACGAACACGTAATCCAGTCGAATTGAAGTCCGCAGCCGTCTATTCATGGTTTGAGGTTTCCGACTAGCTAAAAAATGTGCGTAATTTGAAATTACTCCAGTCTAACACCAGTTAGACAGGCGTAATCGCTCTGTGAATCTGGCCCTATGTTTCTTTCAGTATTGAATTCATTTTAAGACCTAATATTCAGATTCCAACATTCTGGTTAGATACTTACACAATTGTGCTCTCTAAAATGTTTAAGGCTTACTTTTACACACATATAGCAATAATTGTGAATGCCGCTGATGCTGACTGCTGTGTTAATAAACTGGAAAACCAAAAGTAATTTCCCCTTACAGTCTTGATCAGCTGTGTGCCTGAAATGGAACAGAATATAATTCAATTTCATGCCACACCTGGAGGGAGCTTGTTGCATAATACCAGTGTTTCTCAACTCCAGTCCTCAAGGCCCCCCAACAGGTCAGGTTTTCAGGATTTCCATTATTTTGCACAGGTGATTTGATCAGTTTCACTGCCTTAGTAATTCCCACAGCCTTTTCATCTGAGGGAAATCCTGAAAACATGACCTGTTGGGGGGGCTTGAGGACTGGAGTTGAGAAACACTGCATAATACTATGACAATGGCAGTATAGGGAATGAACAATGACCTTAGGAAACCAGTGATAGATAGTAGAAAGATCTTCCAGAAATTATTGAACCATTTCTTTTTTTCTCTGCTGGTAGTTCATATCACTGGAGATACGCTGGTGCTGCACTTTTTTTTATCTAAGAGAAGATCATTGCACACAGCAAAGCAGATCTTGCCATTCAAGTGAAAGAGAGATCTTCTGAAGAGTCTAATCATTTAGAAATAAACAATCTGTGTGTACGAACGTACAAATGCTAGAGAAATATTGCTTTTAGCACAACAATTATTATTTTCCAATGACCATAAAAATAATAAAACCATTAAAATATTGTAGTACAATCTTGATATTTCAGTTATGTCAATGTTTACATTACAGTGGTGTTGTCAGGTGGCACACGGAGAGCCACATTTGATATACAATATAGAGTACACCGTGCTGAGATCAATGCAGTCCTCACTCTGTTGGGGTGGAGCACAAAGGAACTTCATCTTACAGTATGACCTTTTAAGTATGCAATATTCTCTGTTCTTTTGTCTGGGAGTCTTTTGACCTGCTTCAGTAATAGTCTATACACATTGTGTGTGCCCTTTAAAAAGGCAAATCTGTTTACTTGAAATAACTCATCTTCCATTTATTTATTTATTTTTATACTCATTCACTGACTCCTACTTCTTTTCATTAAACAAAATTCTTCCATTTCAGGAATGTTCAGAGAAAGTCCAAAGCAATCATTTTTTTCTACATATTCATTACTTCAACTAGAAAGGAAGATAGTTTTGAAAACAAAATATTCATGCAAGTTCCTACAGTAACCGAGTCTGCACTGTTCTGAAGTCTCCAAGCTGCCACACTTTTGCCATATTGATAAAGAAATTATGGGCACGATGAATAAAGCATACAAAATTAACTTTTAAAATAGTTACTGTATGTGTTTACATTGCCATTAAAGCACATTAGGAAAGAGAAGTGTGAATACCATTTGTTTGTCAGCTTCATGTGGTGACCTTCCTGTGCTTCGGATTTTATATGCTACCTTTTGTTATCTAAATGTATTAAATAAAATTATATCAGAAAATAGAAGCTTATGAATTGGTGACAAAAAAGGATAAACTTAAAAATGGAGGGCCAGATTCAGATACACTTAATATTGCGCTGCGTAATCGAAATACTCTACGCTGCCGTATTTCACCAGGCTCTACATCGAATCCTGGTAGATTTTTGCCCGTACGCTACGGCGGCGTAGTCTATTTCTCGCCGCGTAATCGAAATACGCGATTAGGGGCGTGAAGCATTTAAATTAAGCGCGTCCCTGCGGTGATCGAACTGCGCATGCTCCGTTCAGAAATTTCCCGCCGTGCATTGCGCGAAATCACGTCGTTACGTCATTCGTTGTTTTAGTAGCGTCGTTTACGAACATTCCTATTCCCGGGCGACTTACGTAAAAAATAATAAAAGACGTCGGAAAACGTAGAAATTCGACGTGGGAACGACGGCCATACTTAACATGGGCTGTCTAATATTAGACCAGCAAAAAGCTGGTATAGTGTTACGTAAAAAAAAAAGATGACTAAAGGTGCCGTAAGAGATTGCGATTGAAGATCGTAATTTCTGGGATCGCCGGCAAAAGCTCATTAGCATACCCCGACGCGGAAAACTACGGGAAGTCCACCCAGTGGCCCCAATTTTATTGCAGCGTAGATCCGAAGGCGTACGAACACGTAATCCAGTCGAATTGAAGCCCGCAGCCGTCTATTCATGGTTTGAGGTTTCCGACTAGCTAAAAAACGCGCGTAATTTGAAATTACTCCAGTCTAACACCAGTTAGACAGGCGTAATCGCTCTGTGAATCTGGCCCGGAGGCAGTACTAATTTTAAATGATAAATGTCCCATATAAAATACTGTACGATACATAATGAAATCCACAACATTATAGTGGCTTATCCACATGCACAAACCATAATAATATATTACATTCTACATTCCGTTCATTGGACCAGCCTTTCAAATATATATACTTCACTATCTTTGTTTAAAAAAAAAAAAAATGAAACGCTATGCCCATAGGAGCAACTACAGTAAGTCAGATTGGGAATAGGAAGAACTATCAGTCACCATTAGGGATGAGCATCGTATGTTCGATCGTTCGTCGAATTACAAACGTTTTGGGTCGGTCGCGCCAAATTCGAGTTGCGTTTCACGGCCCATAATTCACTGCAGCATCGCAGTGCATTGCTGGCTGATGATTGGCCAAGCATGCACTATGACCCGCATGCTTGGCCAATCACAGCTTGCAATAAACAGAGAGCCATAATTGGCCAAAGACAGGGTGGCTTTGGCCAATTATGGCTCAGGAGGTTTAGTCACGCCCCACACTATAAAAGGCCATCTGCAGGTCGGCCTTGTGTAGTGTGTTGTGGTGGTTAAAAGAGAGAAGACAGAGAGATAGAGAGAGAGTGTAATTTTTGGTAGGTAGATAGAGCAGGCAGGCAGGCTAGTCAGTTAAAGTTACAGTGTGTAGAGGATATATATGCATCCCAGGTGTTGTATATATATTTATACACTGTATAGTTTAGCTAGATCTGCATTTCCTAATTTACTGGCAGGCAGGTGATTGTGCTAGCTACAGTATTCTCACGTGGTGTTCTGCCTGTGTCCTCTGCAGTATGCACCTAAAGCTACGTGATGTGTACTGCCTGTGTCCTCTGCAGTGTGCACCTAAAGCTATGTGGTGTTTACTGCCTGTGTCCTCGGCAGTGTGCACCTACAGCTACGTGGTGTGTACTGCCTGTGTCCTCTGCAGTGTGCACCTAAAGCTACGTGGTGTGTGTACTGCCCGTGTCCTCTACAGTGTGCACCTAAAGCTACGTGGTGTGTGTACTGTCTGTGTCTGTGCTATTTTTCTCAATGATTTTCATGCATATTGCAGGGACCAGACATTACATTAAAGCCGCAAGCAGTTTTAAATTACTTTTTTCTTATAGTGATCTCATTTTGTGCAGCGACAGTTCTAAACATGTGCCACTTCACAGGCATACTATAGACACCCAGCAGGTACGATATTTAAAGGCATGTTTCATTTTTTTTCACTTTAAGCATCATTAAAATCACTGCTCCAGAAAAAACAACCGTTTTTAAAACTTTTTTTCTATTGATTCCAAAGACGTTTTACGACAATAACTTGCATATTAGGCTTTAAAATGAGCACTTTTGAATTTGAACATTCGGGTGTTCGGCTCATCCCTAGTCACCATAACAACTGTACATGTAACACTCACACACAGAAGGAAATGTTGCAAAATACTTGTTAAAGTTTAACCTGTTGCCGACCGGCCGCCGTCATTTTAGGCAGGACGGTGGCTCTCCTGGGCGAGAGCCCGTAGCTATTCGTCCGCATTAAAGCGGCCACTAGGGGGCGCGTGCGCGCCACCGGCGGCGGCGCGCGTCCCCGCTCGCCCCCGAGTCCCGTGCACATGCCTGGCGGGTACGATCGCCTCCGGGCACACGCGATTGCTCATTACAGAGCGGGGACCGGGAGCTAATTGTGTAAACACATAGCTCCTGGTCCTGTCAGCGGGGGAAACGCTGATCTTCTGTTCATACAATGTATGAACAGAAGATCAGTGATTTCCCCTAGTGAGGCCACCCCCCCATTCAGTTAGAACACACCCAGGAACAGACTTAACCCCTTCCCCGCCCCCTAGTGTTAACCCCTTCACTGCCAATGGCATTTTTATAGTAATCCAATGCATTTTTATAGCATTGATCGCTAAAAAAATGCCAATTGTCCCAAAAATGTGTCAAAAGTGTCCGAAGTGCCCGCCATAATGTCGCAGTACTGAAAAAAAAAATGCTGATCGCTGCCATTACTAGTAAAAAAAAAATATTAATAAAAATGCCATAAAACTACCCCCTATTTTGTAAACACTATAACTTTTGCGCAAACCAATCAATAAATGCCTAATATGAGTTTTTTTTATGAAAAATATGTAGAAGAATACGTATCGGCCTAAACTGAGGAAATTTTTTTTGTATATATATTTTTGGGGGATATTTATTATAGCAAAAAGTAAAAAATATTGCATTTTTTTCAAAATTATTGCTCTATTTTTGTTTATAGCACAAAATATAATGCCCAATTCTCCAAAATACCACATAATAAAATCATAAAAACCCTGGTTGGTTTCAAAATATTTCTTACCAATAAAAGGAGTGAATGGCTGAAAAAAATGCCACTGGCCTTCCCCAAGGTAATGGTGGTCACCAAGCATTACAATTCACCACCACAAAATAAATTTTCCCTCAGGGCTACAGATAAAGGAGGTCCCGCTGCTTGAAGCCACCTCCTTATTTTGCCATAAAAATGCTACATTGATAACCTACTAGAACAGTGGATATTTTGCAATATGTAGTCTATTCAGAGCTTTATATTGCTGTAAATGTAAATGTGCTTTCTGGGGAAAATTTTTTAAATGCAGAACCAGAAAGCCTGTTTTAAGATAACTGAGGAATGTTGTAGGAAGACACTCACTGCAATATGAAGAGTAGGACAAAGCATAGCTGTTATCTTATATTTATCTAACATCACTTTGAAAACTTGTAAAGGCACATTACATTAAAGCATTGCACTTATTAAAAATAATGTACAGTATCTCACAAAAGTGAGTACACCCCTCACATTTTTGTAAATATTTTATTACATCTTTTCATGTGTCAACATTGAAGAAATTACACTTTTCTACAATGTAAAGTAGTGAGTGTACGCTTGTATTACAGTGTAAATTTGCTGTCCACTCAAAATAACTCAACACAGCCATTAATGTCTAAACTGCTGGCAACAAAAGTGAGAACACCCCTAAGTAAAAATGTCCAAATTGGGCATAATTAGCCATTTTCCCTTGTATAACACCTTGTATAACACTGTTATAAAAAGCTATGTTGTCAGTGTTGTCACAGGAAAAACTGAATCAAACAAGGACTATACTAGAGATTTTGTGAAATCACCTCCTATGTTGGATTAAAATTAAGAACAATATATCTTACTAAAAACAATATCTTTCCCCACCCTTCTAAAAGAGATATCGAATCTTTTAAAATCCTGGTCTCATTTACCTTTATCTTGGCTTGGAAGAATTAACGCAATCAAGATGTCAATTCTGCCTAAACTCCTTTACCTTTTTAGAGTTCTCCCAGCCCCAATCCCATCATACTACTTAAGGATTGTACAAAAAAGAGTTTCCAACTTTGTGTGGGGCTCCTCCAAACCAAGATTAAAACATCAAATCTTGCATCTCCCTAAAGTTAAAGGAGGACTGGGGCTACCCAACTTTTTGAACTATTATAGAGCTGCACAATTAGCCACGTTAGTAAAGTACCACACAACAAAGGAACCTCCCCTCTGGGTTTCGATTGAAGCAGTGGAATGCGACCCCATCCCGATTTCCAACATTATGTGGATCCCATCCAAATCACGCAAACATATCCATAGCCCCATTCTTAAGCACTCTCTTTCCCTATGGGACAATTTAAAGATAAAGAACTCCTTTTTATCCTCCCATGTTCCACTCTTATCATTCTATAAAAATCCATCGTTCTACCCTGCTTGGATCTACCCCAACACCTTTAAAGAATGGGTGAAAAAGGACTGTACATGCCTGTATAAATTCTTGGATTCCTCTACATTTAGGTCCTTTCCGGATATATGCGAAATCTATAACATACCACAATCTGAAATATTTAGATACCTCCAAATTAAAAACTTTTTCAAACCTTATGCAGACTCCATCCCCAGCCCTCCCCGACTATCTGCCTTTGAAAAGCTCTGCAAAAGCACCCCTCCCTCTAGAGGTTTGATCTTATCAATATACTCCCAGTTGTTGACTAACTCTATTACGGGGAAACTCCCCTATGTAAACAAATGGGAACTAGACCTGGATATTGAACTAGATCCAGAAGACTGGAATCAAATATGGACCAACACTAAATCTGCTTCAATAAATGTACTAGCTTGTGAAACTAACTATAAAGTTCTTACTAGATGGTACCTAGTTCCTACTAGGATTGCGAAATTTGTGCCAAACTACCCTGAACATTGTTTCAGGGGCTGCTCATCTCCAGGAACATTCTTTCATATCTGGTGGTCGTGCCCTAAAGCACAGTTATTCTGGTCAGAAATTTTCACAATAATCAGTCAACTATCGGGTAAGGGGATCCCATTGGACCCCAAAAGCGCATTACTAAACCTCAAACCCAAAAATGTCTCACATAAACAATTTAAACTATTAACACAGCTCTTTACAGCTGCGAAACAAACATTGGCAAAAGCATGGAAAACCCCTAATCTATCAATTAACGAAGTAACGAACAGAATGAACCTAGCTATGACTCACGCCAAAATGATGGCAATCGACATGGACGCGACTGCTGGATTCGAAAGAACCTGGAAACCGTGGTATGAATATGCAATACCCAATGAAATCAATGATATTGTATTATTACCATGGTAGCCCAGCCTGTTTAACAGTCTACTGCTTAGCGTATATTTTATATTGACAGCCAATTCCGGACCACTCCTGCAGACACCCCTTTCTCCCCTCCCCGCTTTCCTCCCCACCCTCCTCCCCCGCCTTGGGCTCTGACTATGAACCTCGTTATTATACATGTTCTTAGCATTGTTATAAGGTTGATTTTGGTTGAAACACTTACGTTGACGCATCAGGACTCTTGCCTAAACCACAGCCCTAAAACCATCTGGGCTGGTTGGAAGAAACGAAGCATCTTTAAATAAACTCCAGAAAATGGGTCTCTTAGTTATAACCTTATCTGTACTATTAATATGTCCATTGAAGCCACCAGACTCACCTGTTGTGAACTTACCACTTATGTAAACCAAGAAATTATTCTGTGTCTGTAATTAACTTATTTTATTTTGTTGAATTGTACATTTCTTTATCACCTCAATAAAGATATATTGACAAGGAAAAACAATATCTTTGTACTGCATTAACTATTAGGAGTGTTTATGAGTGTTTTGCCACTCAATACAGGGTTCTTAGGATTTCTGGAGTTGTGGATTCTGAATTGATAGAGCAAAATCATACATATGGTCTGTGCTTTGAAAACAACTATGGTAATTTACAGAGGACGCAACAGAACAGAGGTTCAACTGTGTGCATGTTAAAACACATGTAGAGCTTTAACAGGATACAAAGACTTAACAGCACTTCTGCTCTTCTGCTTATTTCCATTTCTTGATTGCCATCAACTAGACACGGCCTCTTTATCTACCTGGCAGAGATAGAGGCACACATAATTACAACAGTGCACTGATTTACTCCTTCCTTTTGTATATGAAGGATTTCAAAAATATGTTGTCTTAACAAACAGCAATTTAAATAACCCACCCAATTCTAATAATTCTAATAGGACAGGCAATAACTGCATTTGACATGAACTCAGCATTTGTTTCTGCTATTTAAGTCAGCTTTGTTGTTTACATACTATACCCCATATAAGTTTATGTAAACATAAGAATCCTATCTCAAATTAACCAGGTTACTTAGGGCTTGCCAGTGCTTGCAAGCCATTGCTTTGTTGTATACTAGCTTCTTTATACAGTAAATGAGTTGAGTAGGGTTATTTCCATTTATGGAATATTGCATGTCACTGGAGGAAACTAGAGTTGTGGTCTGTGGCACTGTTCAGCCATAAGCACATTAAACAATATGAGGTAAGACATTTAGGAGGTGCTGACTGGGTGATGTACAGGTTCACTGAAAAAAATAACTTTGAAGAGGATCCAAATTAGGTATGCTGTGCCTCAAAATCATAGGACAAAGAACTATTACAGACTTATCATGTCTTATTCCACACTTTGTGTGTGTGTGGAGGAGGCTTTGCTTCCTCACATCAACGCTGTCCCCTGATGACTGTTGATCTGATAACTGGTTGAAGAATGTTTCAGAAATACTGTAAGCATTTCACAATGTACAGATTCATCAATTTGATGAAAAATAAGCAGGGAGATAGGTCAAGGGCGGATCCAGAGTCTAGTCTCGGGGGGGGCACTGACAGAAAATAAGGTGTTGCTTACAGAACTCAATTAGGTGTCCGATGTGTCCGCTGCAATGTTGCAGTACTGCTAAAAAATCAATGATCCCCGCCATTACTAGTAAAAAATATTTAAATATGAATGCCATAAATCTATCCCATGGTTTGTAGACGATTGTCAGGGACTGCAGACGTGGTACAAGAGATGGTCAGAGACTGCAGACATGGTACAGGAGATGGTCAGAGACTGCAGACGTGGTACAAGGAAATGGTCAGAGACTGCAGACATGGTACAAGAGATGGTCAGAGACTGCAGACATGGTACAAGAGATGGTCAGAGAATGCAGATATGGTACAAGAGATGGTCAGAGACTGCAGACATGGTACAAGAGATGGTCAGAGACTGCAGACGTGGTACAAGAGATGGTCAGAGACTGCAGACGTGGTACAAGAGATGGTCAGAGACTGCAGACGTGGTACAAGAGATGGTCAGAGACTGCAGACATGGTACAGGAGATGGTGAGAGACTGCAGAAGTGGTACAAGGGATTGTCAGAGACTGCAGGCATGGTACAAGGGATGGTCAGAGACTGCAGACGTGGTAGAGGAGATGGTCAGAGACTACAGACGTGGTACAAGGAGATGGTCAGAGACTGCAGACGTGGTACAGGAGATGGTCAGAAACTGCAGACGTGGTACAAGGAGATAGTCAGAGACTGCAGACGTGGTACAAGGAAATGGTCAGAGACTGCAGACATGGTACAAGAGATGGTCAGAGACTGCAGACATGGTACAAGAGATGGTCAGAGACTGCAGACATGGTACAAGAGATGGTCAGAGACTGCAGACGTGGTACAAGACATGGTCAGAAACTGCAGACGTGGTACAAGGGATGGTGAGAGACTGCAGACGTGGTACAAGGGATGGTCAGAGACTGCAGACGTGGTACAAGAGATGGTCAGAAACTGCAGACGTGGTACAAGACATGGTCAGAAACTGCAGACGTGGTACAAGGGATGGTGAGAGACTGCAGACATGGTACAAGGGATGGTCAGAGACTGCAGACGTGGTACAAGGGATGGTCAGAGACTGCAGACGTGGTACAAGGGATGGTCAGAGACTGCAGACGTGGTACAAGGGATGGTCAGAGACTGCAGACGTGGTACAAGAGATGGTCAGAGACTGCAGACGTGGTACAAGGGATGGTCAGAGACTGAAGACATGGTACAAGAGATCATTGCATCCTCACTGTGTATATGAACGCAGCCCCACCTTTGTATATCAATGCAGCCCCACTTTTGTATATCAATGCAACCCCACTTTTGCATATCAATGCATCCCCACTTTTGCATATCAATGCATCCCCACTTTTGCATATCAATGCATCCCCACTTTTGTATATCAATGCATTCCCACTTTTGTATATCAATGCATTCCCACTTTTGTATATCAATGCATTCCCACTTTTGTCTATCAATGCAGTCCCACTTTTGTCTATCAATGCATTCCCACAGTCCCACTTTTGTCTATCAATGCAGCCACACTGTGCACGGCACTCACCATGGCATTGCCTCGATCACACACAGCAGGCATCTCCTCTCCCGACGTGTGTCATGGAACAAACAGGAGCTGAAGGTCTGTGTTCGGTAGGCCAGTGTGCTCTAGCAAGGTCCCCCCCTAGACAGGCTTGTGTGATAGACAAAACACTGATTGTCAGGAAAGGTCTTGGCAGTATGGAGCACACAGCCCTTCCTGCGTTCAGGTGTGACCTGAATGCAATCAGCACGCCTCTATAATACCCGGCGTGTGTAATCACTCCTCGCCCTGGTATCTGTCTACTAACCTGATCCTGAGCCTGATATCTGACCCTGAGCCTGCTGTCCCCTTTCTTGACTTCTGATCTGATACGACCTGATCCCTCTCCTGGACATTCCCTTCCTGCCCATTCCCTGTCTGCAGCTTCTTCTGTGATCTCCTGGTATATGACCTCGGCTTGGCTTTTGGTTTATGATTACGGCATTTCCCCTTCACTTATATATGCTTTGTTTTTATTTGTGCACTGTTTGTCTTCACCTGTTTTGTTCACCTTGTAAATAAACACCTTTTATTTCACTGCATACAGTGTTGGTCTCCTCTGTGTAGGCACACAGTACTGGTCTATTTAGAATCCCTGACACTGGTTCAATCAGTGTTCCATCCCCATCTACTATCACACGAGCAGGTCTAGCACAGGCAGCACAGCCGAACACAGATCCAGCTCACACACAGCCAGAGATGCCCGATGTCAGCAGGAGAGAGGGGAGTGCTGCAGTCAGCAACAGCTCAAAGCAGTCTCAGGACAGGCAGCCTACCAGCCCTGGTGATGAGAGAGAGAGAGTGACAGACTCGGCAGCAGCAGCTGCAGGCACCGCAAAGCAGTTTAAAAAAAATGATAAAAAAAAAGTTATAAAAAATAAATAAAACAATATATAAAAAAAATAAAAAAAAACATTTATTAAAACAAGGGGGTTTGACACATGGGGCCCCAGGGACCTCTAAGCCCTTTAATAAAAATATATCTATATATAAAAAAAGAGAAAAAAATAAATAAAATATAAAAAAATTAAAAAAAAAAATTATAAAAAAAGGAGGGTTGTCCTCCGGGGGCCCTGGGGACCTCTGTGCCCTTTAATAATAATACTAACAATAATAATAATAATTTTATATATATATATATATATATATATATATATATATATATATATATATATATATATACAAATTTAATAAAAAAAGGGGGGTGGTCATCTGGGGCCCTGGGGATCTCCGGGCCCCTGGGGACCTCCAGACCCCTAAAAAAAAATGGCCCTTTAATAAAAAAATAAAATAAAAAAATATATTTTTTTTTTATTAAAATAAATAAAACAAGGGGGGGGGTTGCCATACGGGGCCCTGGCGGCCTCCGGGACCCTGGGGACCTCCGGACTTCTAAAAAAAATAAAAGAAAAAAAATTGGCCCTTTAATAAAAAATAAAATAAAGATATGTTAAAAAATATTTTTTTAATAAAAAAATAAATAAAAAAAGAGGGGTTTGCCATCTGGGGCCCTGCTGGCCTCCGGGCCCCTGGGCACCTCCGGACCCCTAAAAAAAAAAACCCCCTGGATCCGCCGTTGAGATAGGTACACTGCAGATCCCCAGGTACAGATTCCTCTCCAGGAATGAAGAAAAATTACCTCACCAAATCTCCCTCCAATAATCAGGGTCCTCATACCAATTACCATCTGGAGCTGTTGAGTTTTTAGGATTTATACAGAAACCCTAAAATCTGCACTAACCAGAAGGTTACAAGAGGTTGAATATGTTTGTCCCTAACACTAGAGAGGATTTCCAGCAGCTTTTTATCAAAATTTGCGGACACGACTAACAGTGTGAACAGTGCGGTGGCATATAACTGTAATGTTTTAAGCTGCAGGAGGTAAATTAGGGTTGGACTGAGAATGTCATATCATGCCATCTGTAGTGTGGGTCACAGTTTTCTCATCATAGTACATGGAAGGAACAGTTTTGCATTAATACCATATCTACTTTTACAGTATTTCTTTACAAATTAATACTTTTTTATCTTTTATAGTAAATTTAAACTCTGCCAACTAATTTTGAACCTACTTTGAAAAGAAATAAATGATCCATTGTGTTATGCATTTTTTTAATCCCTTTTTCAAAAATGTTGCTGATAATAAAAACAGCTTAACCTGTTCTCATGTAATAATTTCAATGGAGGAACCCTGGAAGGAAATAACCTTCAAGGTGGCATGTTTTCTTTGCCACTTTGAATGCTTTTTTTCCCACTATGTCTAGTTCATAATATTTTACAAAACATAAACTGAAATTTTCCATGTCAAATGTTTGTTTCAAATGTTTGTGAATTGGAAAAAAATGTATGCAAAATATAGCGGTGAAATAGTTCAGCAAAATTAAATGTAATTATTTTGACTTATTTTGACTTACTTTGATTTTAGTTTTTGTCTTCTGGAATAAGCCCATACATGTTTAAAGGGTTTGTAAAGGATTTTTTTAAATTAATCTTAATAGCTTCCTTTACCTTAATGTAGTGCTGTTTTCATGTCCTCATTGGTCGTTTTTGCTCTCAAGTTGCTGTAATTCTTCTCTGATCTCCACACTTCCTGGTTGTCTGTTTCGTGATAACCACAGTCCTGGGAGCTTTCTCTCTGTGGTCACTAATCAAGGAGGTATGATTACTGTGTCTAAAACCCCTCAGCACCAATCAGTTTTGTTTTCCAAACCATCACTGCCCTGTATTGGCTCTGTGGCTCTGTACAGCACAGGCAGGAAACAGCATGCAAAAACAAACTAGAAACTGCAGGTACATTATATGATTGATTTTTATCTATTTTTAATCATTTTTAAAATTAATCAGTTAACTATTATGTCTCTATACCCTGTAAACAGTAATTTCAGCAAAAAAAAAATGTTTTATTTACAACTCCTTTAACCACTTCCCGACCGCGCCATAGACATTTTACTGCTACAGCGCGGTCATGTTACTTTGAGTAACTTTGAGACGTCCCTGGGACGTCCTCCCAGAACCCTCCACTCCCGCGCCCCCTGGGGCGTGCTCCTGGAATAATCCATCACGGATCGCGGTAAATTGCCGCTGATAGCGGCCGTTTACCACGTGATCGCTCCATCAAATGACGGAGCGAACACTTGTAAACAAACTGGCGTCATTTGATGACGCCGGTTCCTCCTTTTCCTCTCTGTACTGATCGGTACAGTGTTAGAGGGGAGGGGGGAAGTGGGTGGCAGCAGCAGCACTGAGGGCTGGATCTGTGACAACTGCAGTCACAGATCCAGCCATCCATCCCAGCTCAGCTATCCTTGTGCAATACTCTGCAATACCCCAATACTCTGCAATACCCCATAACTCTGCAATACCCTGCGCAATACTCTGCAATACCCCAATACTCTGCAATACCCTGCGCAATACTCTGCAATACCCCAATACTCTGCAATACCCTGCGCGATACTCTGCAATACCCCAATACCCTGCGCGATACTCTGCAATACTCTGCAACATCCTGTGTGATACTCTGCAATACCCCAATACTCTGCAATACCCTGCGCGATACTCTGCAATACCCCAATACTCTGCAATACCCTGTGCAATACTCTGCAATACCCCAATCCTCTGCAATACCGCCAATACTCTGCAATACCCCAATACTCTGCAATACCCTGCGCGATACTCTGCAATACCCCAATACTCTGCAATACCCAAATACTCTGCAATACCCAAATACTCTGCAATACCCCAATACTCTGCAATACGTCCCCCCCTCCTGCCACCCTCCGGTGCTTTTACAGACTCACCGCTACGATCGAAGCCAGGATTTTTTTTTTCAGTCTTCCCAGCCTAGAGGTGAGATGTGGGGTCTTATTGACCCCATATCTCACTGTAAAGAGGACCTGTCATGCTACAAGGGATGTTTACATTCCTTATAATAGGAATAAAAGTGATAAAAAAAAATATTTTTGGGGAAAAAAGTGTCAAAATCAAGTAAATAAAGTAAAATGAACAATAATTGTTATTTATTTTTTTAAAGCACCACTGTCCTCGTGTGCTCGCATGCTCGCATTTTTAAGCACAAACAGTTTTTTTTTTTTAAACATGCGTTCAAAAAATTTCTGCGAAAATACCATGCAAGATAAACAGTTGTAATGGCCGCCATTGTATTCTCTAGGGTCTTTGCTAAAAAAGGATATATGATGTTTTGGTGTTCTATGTAATTTTCTAACAAATAAATGATGATTTTTACATGTAGGAGAGAAATGTCAGAATTGGCCTGGGTGTTCCAGAATGCCTGATGGTGCTCCCTGCATGTTGGTCCTCTGTATGTGGCCACGCTGTGTAAAAGTCTCACACATGGGGTATCGCCATACTCGGGAGGAATAGCAGAATGTGTTTTGGGGTGTAATTTGTGGTATGCATATGCTGTGTGTGAGAAATAACCTGCTAATATGACAGAAACAAGTTTTGTTTTTTGTTTTTTTACAGAATTTTCAGTCTTTTTTCTTTTATAGCGCAAAAAATAAAAAACCCAGAGGTGATCAAATACCACCAAAATAAAGCTCTATTTGTGTGAAAAAAGGTACAAAAAATTCAAATGGGTACAATGTTGTATGACTGAGGCGGCGTACACACGACCGAGGTTCTCGCTGGAAACCGCGAGAACCTCGCTGGAAGCTGCATTCCAGCGAGGACCTCGGCCGTGTGTACGCTCTCGGCGAGCTTCCCGTCGGGAAGCCCGTCGAGCAGAAATAGAGAGCATGCTCTCTATTTGCTCGATGGCCCGCCTGGATGAATGGCTGGTTGCCATTCCCGACGGGCGGTTCGCCGATTTCGACGGCCGGCAGGGAACCTCGACGGGCGGAACGATGTGTCCTGCCCGTCGAGGTTCTCTGCCGTGTGTACACGGCCTGAGTAATTGTCATTCAAATTGTGAGAGCACCGAAAGCTGACAATTGGTCTGGTCCAGTGGTCAAGTGGTTAAGCATTGAAAGTCTTCCAGTCTTTATTTTCAGCTTATACATGTTACATGTTTACTCATAAATCCTACAAGAAAACATTTTTAGCTTGTTAACTTAATTTCCTTATACTTGATTTATTTATTTTTTAATATAAGTCCAATAATAGTCTTTATATTGCTTGCTTTTAAGATCTAGTTCTTGTACAATAAACAAGCAATAAAGTGACATAGTACTGCTCAGATGTTCATGCAGTATCTTCTAACTGCATCTCAAGAAAAAAACCTTTATACACGGATTACCTAAATCCCCATCCTGCTTCAAACACGTCTGCAATGATGTTGCCATTACTGTGTAAAAGGTCTCCCTGTCTGATACATCTAGTCTGCTTAGTTTTAAGCATTGTTAGCAGATCTCCTTTAATCTTCTTTGTTCTAAATAAACATGTCCAAACCAAAAGCTGATAATCACTCTTCTTAATGGTTATTTGATAGCCCTAAAAGTAAATTAATTTACTATTCCTATTTCATTTTGCTTTGTGTGTGATTTTTACAATGTCCCAAATTGCAAAATACATTATCAGGACATGTTTTATTTTTAATTAATGATATTTAAATTATACATACACAGACAAATTGTAAAAGGTAAGCAGATTGATGAAGCATTCAAAATGGCCACGTGGGAAACATTACAGGGCTTAGTTATAGTATATGGGTATACTTTATGTTGAATGAGTATACCTTATGTTGAGTTTTAAGATACAGTTTAAATTAAACATGTCACTTACACAACTAGGCATGCAGGGAAAACATTGATTCTCTTTGCACCAACATTTTTCACAAAATGTAGAACAGTGTAAGCTGTTTAAAAGCAAAGTTTGCTTTAGCCAAACAATATGTTATTGTTTAATTCAAGGATATCTCAACAGTTTATTTTAAAAAAAAAATGTTGTTAAAGATATAGATATCATTCTTGAAATTAATGTTTCTATTGTTTTTAGTAAACATAATTAAAGTGGTCTACTATAATTTGTAATGCTTTACATTTTTTAACTGTATTTGGTGATTAGTGATGACATTGGGTTAGATTCAAGTACCTTGGCGCATCTTTATGTGGGCGTAGCGTATCTTCTTTACGCTATGCCGTTGCAACATTGAGAGGCAAGCATGGAATTCACAAAGCAAATGCTCCCAACGTTTCGCCGGTGTAGCGTATAGTCGTTAGCGTAAGCCGACGTAAGTCAAAGTAGGTGGAAGTGGGCATGATATATTTAAATGAAGTGTGACCCCATGCAAATGATGGGCTGAGCTTCAAAAACCGAACTGCGCATGCATCGTATCTTGGACACATCCCAGTGCGCATGCTCACAGTCACGTCGAAATAACTGGCTAAGATACGTCAAAACACTGCCTACTACATGAACGTTGGCTAGGAACGGACACATATAAGAAGAGACAAGAAGGCTGCGATCCCCAAGATTTAGACATGTAGGAAAAGGAAGTTTACCCCATGGGGCTTTGGACAGCCAAAATATAAATATAACAATATAGTCTAGTAAAACATGATTTATTTGCTGATAGTCTATACCATACAGATAATATATAATGACAATAAAAGAACCCCTTACGGATCAAGTGATACAATGCAGATAATACAATATGAGTACAGTTACATACAACATTGCATAAAAACTGCGTGGTGTCTGTGCCCTACCCAGACGCGTTTCGACCTGTAGAAGGTCTCTTCAGGGGGATGATTGATTCTACAAAAATATATATACATAACATTTTAGATCAGAAAGACATGTTTAAGTATATATCACATAAAAAGACCCGAACAGACAGTTACCATTGTCAAATAAGTGTTTTGATAGTAAAAATTGTACAGGCCCGTTGGGAAAACCGAAGGGAGCCCCATACGAGCGCCCCTCAGAAACCCGGAAGGGAGAAGAAGGAAGAGCATGGCCCACGGGTGGGTTACAAGGAGCCGCACGGCTGAACGTCCTCCGACGACCTGGGGAGCCGATACCTGCAATGAGCACCCCATGGGTTAGCCATATATTCCCAAGAAGATTCATGGTATTAAATCATAGCAAGTTCTGCTGAGGTCTGAAATGTATATATAGGTAAGGCATATAAGTATATAAGAAAGGGACTGGCAGTATAGTTCTAACATGTCTAAGAAAAAAAATAAGATCTGGACATTGAAAACCCATTAGGGTATTAGATCAATGAGTATGATCAATGATGTGGTATCTTAAAAAAATATGTAAATAAATAAATATTGGGGTACTACATAAGTTCGCATGTCGGTGCTCCATGGATGAACAGAATAAAAAAATAAAAAAATAATAAGTGAATATTATTTTAATCTACTAAATAGTGCATAAAGGTGGGTGGGAGTGTAATGCCAATTGCATTATAGACGTGATGTAAACCATCAAAATTATGTGGGTACATAGAGTGATGGTGGGAGTGAAAAAAATGGTTACCTATGAGCATCTCCCGTCGGGATGAGACTCATTAGTTGTGGGATTGGAGTCAATTATTTATTTATTTTCTCCTCTCCCCGTGTAGCAGAAATCATTAATTATGAATTCCTGAACTGCAGTATGCACAAATATCCACTATGGTATTTGTTTTTGGATTACACCCTCAGGGGCTTTTTGATATGGAACTAGCGCACATTTCTTGCAGCTACCTTTATATATAGCATACATGCATTTTTTTATACTATCCAGTTTCATCATGCATTCACTGCTTTCATTGCAACCATCAATTATCTATCAAAGCCTGTTGGTCCTGGGGGGTTCACCTTTCTTGCACCCACTCCCGGGGGGGGGGGAATACATCACGGTCCCATGGGAGGTTCCCGGCAAGGTGGGGGTGGTGTAGTGTTCACACATTCCCGTCCCCTCCTGTCTGTCCAGCTGTGACTGAGTATTCCACTTCTCAGCCATTTGCAGGGCTCTACCTTGCCGGCGGCGTTCTGTGTTCATCCCCTTATGGCTGTGACGGGCTGCGCGTGCATTAGGCGCCAGCGCGCGCTTCCCGCCATGACGTCATGCAGTTTGCAACGGGGATGACGACAGCGGTCGGGGCCCCCCGGCTCTCCTGAACGCCGAGAGAGCCGCACTAGGGTCGCTCATCGAGCGGCCCCCACATCAGCATCTCCGCTGTCCATGGGGTAGCCTGAGGCCTGCATATGTTATAGCCCCCTTTGCCACGCCCATGTTGATTCCAGGCAGCCTAGCATGGACGGCAGTTTGTATACTTCTTCCCTAACAATTAGTAGTCTGTGTGCCTTTTGCATCTTTTGCAGCCCGGACTTTAATATCCAGCAACAAGCACCACCAACTTATTCCAGCAACCTACCTATATCCTGCCTACCACTTTTTAGGTAACAGCACTTTTTCACTCACACACTTGTTAGTTGGTTATCCAACTATCACTGTTCCTTTCTTGATTTCTGGCACTAGCCATCCCAGCCCTTTTGGTTGATGGTTTTGTTTTATTGTACTCTTTTTGTTTTCACTCCCACCATCACTCTATGTACCCACATAATTTTGATGGTTTACATCACGTCTATAATGCAATTGGCATTACACTCCCACCCACCTTTATGCACTATTTAGTAGATTAAAATAATATTCACTTATTATTTTTTCTTTTTTAATTCTGTTCATTCATGGAGCACCTACATGCGAACTTATGTAGTACCCCAATATTTATTTATTTACATATTTTTTTAAGATACAACATCATTGATCATACTCATTGATCGAATACCCTAATGGGTTTTCAATGTCCAGATCTTATTTATTTTCTTAGACATGTTAGAACAATACTGCCAGTCCCTTTCTTATATACTTATATGCCTTACCTATATATACATTTCAGATCTCAGCACAACTTGCTATGATTTAATACCATGAATCTTCTTGGGAATATATGGCTAACCCATGGGGTGCTCATTGCAGGTATCGGCTCCCCAGGTCGTCGGAGGACGTTCAGCCGTGCGGCTCCTTGTAACCCACCCGTGGGCCATGCTCTTCCTTCTTCTCCCCTCCGGGTTTCTGGGGGGCGCTCGTATGGGGCTCCCTTCGGTTTTCCCAACGGGTCTGTACAATTTTGACTATCAGAACACTTATTTGACAACGGTAACTTTCTGTTCGGGGTTTTTTTATGTGATATATACTTAAACATGTCTTTCTGATCTCAAACTTATGTTATGTATATATATTTTTGTAGAATCAATCATCCCCCTGAAGAGACCTTCTACAGGTCGAAACGCGTCGGGGCAAGCACACCACGCAGTTTTTATGCAATGTCGTATGTAACTGTACTCATATTGTATGATCTGCATCCGTAAGGGGTTCTTTTATTTTCATTATATTTTATCTGTATGGTATAGACTATCAGCAAATAAATCATGTTTTACTAGACTATTTGCCAGATTCTCAGCGGTGCTACGCCTGCGTAAATGGATATGCGCGGCGTAATTGTAAATTTGCACCTGCGTATCGATGCGCGGTAAACACAGAACCACATACGCGAGAAAATATTTTTCGTCTGAGCGGCGAAAATGCTTTAAGCTAGCGCGGCGTAGGCGCATACTTACGCATCGTAAATATTCAGTTCCCATTGAATTAGCATGCAAATATGCAAATGAGGGAGATGCGCGGATTCCCGAAACTACGCGTGTTCGACGTTGGCTACGAAAGCCTTGAGTAAACATACCCCTCATAAAAGCACGGGTAACTTTGCTCAAGACCGTGTGCAAGTCAGCTGGAGAGCAACTACAGCAGCACCATAACGAGCTGAGCAATCACACTTACTGGACAACACATTCGTATGCCAACATGCCAGGGGCAGCCATGGTCTTATCACTACTAATGTATGCAGAGGAAGAGGAGCATAGAAGGAGGAGTAGGAGGAGGGGGGCACGTGAGAGGATCTACCGAGCGCGCATGAGGCTCTTTGGCATGGGTGATGAGGAGGTGTATCGCATCTTCAGATTCACCCCTGCTGCCATCCTGGAACTAACCACAGCCCTGCAGGATGACATCACCAGCCCAACACACCGCTCACATGCACTGCAGCCACTGGTGAAGGTCCTGGCAACACTCCATTTCCTGGCCAGTGGATCATTCCAGCGTACAAGTGGAGTGGTGGCTGGGATGTCACAAACCAGCATAAGCAGATGTCTGCACCAGGTTATCCCCACAATCCTCAGACGCATGTCCCACCACATCATCAGACCCACCACTGAGCACCTGCGGCAGAAGGCAATGACAGATTTCTACAGAATTGACGGATTCCCACTCACCATCGGGGCCATTGATTGCACACGTGTGGCACTCCATCCCCCCAGTGCCACAGAGCACATATACCGCAATCGGAAGCATTGGCATTCCATCAACGTACAGGTGATAGCTGATGCCAAATACCTCATATGGCACGTCCGTGCCAAAGACCCCGGGTCCAGCCATGACAGCTACATATACTGTCAAAGCACTATCCCAGAAGATTTTGAGCAGGACATGTATGGGGACAGCTGGCTGGTTGGTGAGTGACATGGGTGGCAGGCATGACTGTCCCCCCCCATGATGCAGACATCACGAGGGGCACATGCACTACTAACATCCTCCTGTCTTTTCCCTTACAGGTGACTCTGCATATGTACTTGGACCCCATCTCATGACTCCTTTCCGGAACCCCCAAACCAGAGGAGAGAGAAGATACAATGAAGCACACATCAAAACCCGTGCAGTGGTGGAGCGCACATTTGGCCTCCTGAAGTACCGTTTCCGATGCCTGGATAAGTCTGGGGGGGCCCTATTGTATTCCCCCAACTTTGTGGGTCAGATCATCGGTGCATGTTGCATTCTGCACAACTTTGCCATGAGAAAGGGCCTGCAGATTGCCCTACGTGATGACCTGACCCCCCAACCACACAGTCCCCCCTGCCAGAGGAGACCCCGTCTGCTGATGGAAGAGCAGTCAGGAGGGTCCTCGTGTTACGAATCTTTGACCGTTAAACACACACATTCATCATGGCACACAGACAATGCACGCGTATACACCACTGTGGTCCCTAGATCACACACCCCACATCCACATCACATTGGATTAGCCTAAGTCCAGCATGTAGGACTTGGGAGCAGCAATGCCGCGTCAAAGCCCCAATGGTGTCACTGTCCATTCATACACCATTCACACAGCCGTGGGGATAACTTCTCCCCAACGGCCGAGGGTGACACCCCTTACTGGCAGGAGTGCCACCCCTCACATTCACACACCATTCACACTGCACCGTGTGCAGTATCAAGTAAAAAAAAAAAAAGCTCTTAACCAGAGCATAAAATAAATAAAAAAAAAAAGCTCTTAACCAGAGCATAAAATAATAATAAAAAAAAAAGCTCTTAACCAGAGCATAAAATAAATAATAAAAAAAAGATCTTAACCAGAGCATAAAATAAATTTAAAAAAAATGCTCTTAACAGAGCAAAATAATAATAAAAAAAAATAATGGGTCTGGCGGGGGCTCCGCCTGGTGCCACGGCTCCTGCCCCTCACTTGCCTGGGGGCAGCCACAGGTGGGGGGGGGTGGGGTAGCAGGTGGAGGAGGAGCATCCCCACTTCCCTCCCTGGCTGCCTGCATGCCCTCCAGGGCAACCGCTATGCAGGTCTGCACAGCAGTCTGCTCCTCGACTGCAAGGCGCAGGGCATTAACCTCCCCTACAAGTTCGGAGGTGGTCGCCTGCAGCTCCCCTAGGCTGGTCAGCATCGCTGCGCTGTTGCCAGCAATGTCTTGTATGGCATCCGTAAGGTGTCCCGAGGAGGCCAGGCTGTCGGCCAGGCGCCTCATCTCCTCCACGACCTCTGACAGGTGCCGATTTTTGCTGGTCCTGCTGCCTGGCCAGCTGTTCCGGCAGGACCTTGTGAACACCCCTGGTCTTGCACGTCGCCTTCCGGGGAGTGGCAGGGGACCGGGCATAAGGGGAGGATGTTGAGGGGCCGGAAATGAGGGGGGGGGGCAGAGGGACTGGAGAGGTTGGGGGGGACACTGAGGGGTTTGATAAAGATGGGGGGATAGCCTGGGCTGGTCTGGGCAACCCATCATCCTCCTCCAAAACAAGGTAGAGCTCCTGGTCTACGAGATCCTCCTCAACCACCTCCTCCGTAGATGTGTGCCCACTTCCCTCCAAGTCCTGTTCCAGGGGGGCAGCCAGAGGGACTGGATGCTCGGGGGATGGATCCTGACGGGCCCTGGCAGCAACAGATGGCCCCGCTCCCTCCTGCACATCTGTGGATGACACAAAAGATGCCCATGTTGGTGGACCCACACACTTGGCACATGTTCCCTTCCACCCCCACACATGCTACACAACAAATAGAATATAAAACACACTTACCTGTCCTCAGGGCTGGCTTTTCGGACTCATAGCCCCCAACTCCCTCAACCTGCTCCTTCTGCAGGCAGCGGGCGACCACCTTCTCCTCCTCAGTCAGGCGGACGGTGCAGGGTGGGCCCCCTCCAGTGCCCCTGGCATGCCGAGCAATCGCAGCCAGCTTGCCCTTCACGAGACGCCGCAGGTCATTAATTTTTTTTTGAATGTCCTGCGGTGTCCGGACCTCATGAGAAAGGGCATTTACTTGGCAAGCGACCTTCATGAGGATCTGATCCCTCCGGGACTTGCTGGTCCGGGCACTGTCAGCACCATGGAGCCGCGAATCATATTTCTCCATTGCCCTCACAACAATGGCCCTCTCCTCTGGGGAGAAATTTTTCTTTCTCCTCTCCTTACCAACACTAGTCATTGTCCTGCACAAAGTTTTGCTGTCACAATCAATAAAATGGGAGACGTTTGTGCTGCACGGGCGCATGTGTGGCCGCATTATATACCCTGCGCCGGCGAATCGTAGGGAGGCTTTGCGCATGTGCAGAAGGCATCCACGTCACGGCACGGGTCATCCACGTCACGGCGCATGCTCCGTTCGCCCCGGCCTGCATTTGCATGGGGTCACGCTTCATTACAATGCAATACGCCCACTTCCCTCCTACTTTGTTGTTGCGCCGGATTACGCCAATGATTTTACGCGACACAGGCGCATCTTGGAGCGCATTTACTTAGGGAATACGGTACTTGCCACTCCGCGTTACGTCGGCGTAGTGCATCTGAGATGCGCAACGCCTGTATAATTAGGCGCGCATCTACGAGAATCTGGCCCTATATTGTTATATTTATATTTTGGCTGTCCAAAGCCCCATGGGGTAAACTTACTTTTCCTACATACTACATGAACGTAACCTACGCACAGCCCTATTCACATACTACGTAAACTACGCAAAAATTGACGGCGTTTTCGTTCCCTGGTCCATACCTTTGCATGGGTTGGCCTCCTATATGAGGAATAACTTTACGCCGGACGTAACCCTTACGCAAATCGCTTAAAACATGCGCCGGGCGCAAGTACGTTCGCGAATCGGCGTATCTTACTCATTTGCATATTTAACATGGGTATGCCGAATGCGTCCAGCGTAACTATGGGCCCACGATACGCCGGCGTAGGCAAGTTACGTTGGTTGGCTGAAGCCAAATTTTTCGACGTATCTAGCTTGGGGAATCGGTGCAGAGATACGACGGCACACATTTGTGCTTACGACGGCGTATCTATAGATACGTTGGCGTAAGTCCTACGTGAATCCAGGCCATTGTCTGTGCTTAGAGAGCAATGAAGTCACCTGACTGTAAATTTCATGTACTTTGAAATAGTGACATAATTCACATGGTTTATTTGAAACTGTTCTTATGCCTCGTACACACGACTGTTTTTCGGGTTCTAAATAATGATTTTTTTTTTAAAGTGTATTTTGTGCGTGAACTCGAGAGAAAGGAGCCGACCTGCAAGAGTTGGGAGTAGGCAGACCCTTCCCCCGGAGACAATCTGGAATCCTTCTCCATGCCCCCGGGTGGCAATGGCGGGTGTGAGGGAGGGACTCCCACTCACCCCGCCCTACCTGCTCCGCTTGGGAGCCCAACGGGGCCCAACGGGCCCCCAACGGGGCAGAGGGACTCCCCCTATGAGGAAGTGAGGGGGTCTAGCCCGCTCAGCCAGCCCTGCAGGTCCTTCGCCTTTCTTTTTTAGGAGAACGCATGGCCAAAGTGCTGAAAAACTGCCAATTTTGTTTTTGGAACATGCTCTATTTTTAACGGGTTGGAAAAAATGGTCGTGTGTGGGCTTTAACGACGTGGAAAATCCCTGCATGCTCAGAAGCAAGTTACAGTATAAGACTGGAGCGCTTGTTCTGGTAAACCGTTTGTAATGGAGTAAGCACATTCATAAATGCTGTAACAGACAGAAAAGCGTGAATTGTCTTTTACTAACACGGAATCAGCTAAAGCAGCCCAAAGGGTGGTGACATCCGAATGGAACTTCCCCTTTATAGTGCCGTCGTACGTGTTGTACGTCACTGCGCTTTGCTAGATCATTTTTTTTCACGATCGTGTGTAGGCAAAACCGTTTTAATGAGCAAGTTAAAAAAACTTTGTTTTTTCTAGAGCCTGATAAACGTTGTTTTTTACAACCCGAAAAATGATCGTGTATACGCGGCATAAGAATTAATAAGTGTTAATGATGGTAAAATACACTGGGATAGAGGACATAGGCACACATTCAGACAAACTAGCACTTTAGTAATGTTTTAAAAAATAAATGCCATGTTTGCAAAGATGGCCATTTAGAAAAACACAATTAATATTGAGTTTTTAAAGGAATCTGTCAACATAATAAATATTTTTGAAGGCATTTTTGAAGGACGTGAGTATTCTCCAAAATAGTATGTGTTCTGGGAGTCAGAAAGGACCTCTAAAAATTAAGGGGCCAGATTCACAGAGCGATTACGCCGGCGTTACAGGAGATGCGTGGCGTAAGTCTAAATTTGCGCATGCGTTTCGATGCGCCGCATCCCCAAAACGAGATACGCAAGAAATCTACTTTTTTGGACCACCGTAATTTCGATAGACCGGCGTATCCGTCCGCGCAAAACTGCGCTAGACACACCATTGATTTGCTATTCAAATATGCAAATTAGGGAGTTACGGGGATCCACAAAAGAACGTTGGTGCAGCGCAGGCTACGCGCTGTGCGCAACAGCTGCACGTCCTGTCTAAAATTAGACCATATAAAAGGTGGAATAAAATTAGACAATCCGTCTACATGTCAGCTAAAGCAACACTGTTAGTGAGGAGCTGAGCAGTCATACTTGCTGGACAACAAACTTTATGCCAAGATGCCAGGGGCTAATGACTTTAGAGGAGCAAAGAAGGAGGAGGGCACGGAGGAGGGCACGGAGGAGGGCACGGGAGAGGATATACCGCACATGCATAGACCTCTTTGGCATGAGTGATTCTGAGGTGTATCGCATCTTCAGATTCACCCCTCATGCCATCCTGGAATTAACCATAACCCTGCAGGATGACATCACCAGCCGAACACACCGCTCACATGCAGTGCAGCCACTGGTCAAGGTCATGGCAACACTCCATCTCCTTGCCAGTGGCTCTTTTCAAAGAACAAGTGGAGTGGTGGCTGGGATGTCACAATCCTCCATGAGCAGATGTGTGCACCAGGTTATCCCTGCAATCCTCAGACGCATGGCCAACCAAATCATCAAACCCACCACTGAGGACCTGCGGCTGAAGGCAATGACAGATTTCTACAGAATTGCCAGATTTCCACGCACCGTGGGGGCCATTGATTGCACACATGTGGCACTCCAGCCCCCCCATGAGACAGAGCACATATACCGCAATCGGAAGCATTGGCATTCCATCAACGTACAGGTGATAGTCGATGCCCAAGGCCTCATATGGCACGTCCGTGCCAAACACCACGAATCCAGCCATGACAGCTACATATACAATCAGAGCCCCATCCCAATGGAATTCGAACAGAACGTGTATGGGGACACCTGGCTGGTTGGTGAGTGACATGGGTGGCAGGCATGACTGTCCCCCCCCATGATGCACATATCACAAGGGGCACATGCATGACTAACATCCTCCTGTCTTTTCCCTTACAGGTGAATCTGCATATGCACTGGGACCCCATCTCATGACTCCTATCCGGAACCCCCAAACCCCAGGATAGGAAAGATACAATGAAGCCCACGCCCAAACACGTGCAGTGGTGGAGCGCACCTTTGGCCTCCTGAAGTCACGTTTCCGATGCCTGGATATATCTGGGGGGACCCTGTTGTATTCCCCCAACTTCATGTGCCAGATCATCGGTGCATGTTGCATGCTGCACAACTTCGCAGTGAGAAAGGACCTGCAGATTGACATACGTGATGACCTGACCCCTGAACCAGACAATTCCCCCCTAACCGAGGCTACCCCGTCTTCTGAGGGAAGAACAGCCAGGAGACAGCTCACATTAGGCATCTTTGCACGTTAAACACACACATTATTCATGGCACAATGAGAATGCATGCATGCACACCACTGTGGTCCCTAGCACAGACACATCACATCCTCATCAAATTGGATTATCACAAGCCCACCATGCTGGACTTGTGAGCAGCAACGCCACGGCTCCAATTATGTCACTGTACATTCATACACCATTCACACGGACCTGGGGATCACTTCCCCCTGGTCCTGGGGAACCCTTCTCCACCACAAATGAGGGTGACACCCCTTTTCCGGCAGGAATGTCACCCCCACATTCTGAAATCATTCACAACACAAAAAAAAATTGTCCTGAATAAAAAAAAGTCCTGGAAAAAAAAAAAGTCCAGAAAAAAAAAGGGGGAAACCAAATTAATGCCGCTGGCGTGACCCACGCCTGGGGCGCCCACGGCCTCGGTCCCAGCTCCTCAGGGGAGACTCATGGGGAGGGGGGGTAATCCGGGGAAGGAGGAGCAGCCCCTGGTCTCTGCCCACCTGGCAGCCTGCCCTCCAAGGCCATGGCAATTCTGGTCAGGCCAGCACTTAGTGATGCCGTATTGGCCTGGATAGCCTGGGTGAGGGCCCTCACATCCTGCCCAACGTCTGCTGTAGTAGTCTGCAGTTGGTTTAGGCAGTTTGTAAGAGCCAGGGAGTGGCAGTCCAGGTCCCCAAGCGTATCCTTTATGGAGGACAGGCTCTCTTCCATCCGCACCAAAGTCTGGCTGACCTGTCCCAGATGGTGGGCCTGGTCCCTTCTCAGATTGGCGGGCAGAACCTCGGCCACCCCCCTGGTCTTCTGGGATGACTTCCTGCCTCCAGCTGATGTTTGTGGCCGGGGAGAAGGGAAGGCCCTTGGGAGGGGAGCCCTGTTGGGGGAGGAGTGGTAGGGGCTAGCCCTTATGGAGGGCTGGCTGCTGCCAGCCAGAGAGGAAGACTCCTCCAAAAACAACAATCCACTGGCTGACATGACATCCTCCTCCTCCTCAAACTCCAAACTCCAACTCCTCCGAGGACTCCGGCCTTGTCGGGGGGTCCTCATCAGGCTGTTGTCCCGGGGATGGTGCGGTCAGGCCAGATGGCCCAGCACCCTCCTGTACATCTGTGGATGACACAAAACATTCACAGGTTGGAGGATCCACACACTTGCCACATATTCCTTCCCCCCCTCCCCCACACATGCTACACACCAGATAGGAAGAAAAAACCTTACCTGGCATCACGGCTTCATGACTGGAGTCATAGCCAGGCAGGCCCTCCACTTGTTGTCTATTAAAGGTGTGGGCCACCGCACTCTCCTCCACTGTCAGCCTAACAGGGCATGGTGGGCCCCCTCCAGTCCCCCTGGCATGGGCTGCCATTTTGGCCAGCTTCCCACGGACCACACGCCAGAGGTCATTGATTTTCTTCACGATCCCCTCGCGCGTCTGGGTCTCCTCCCCCCCCCCCAATGCATTTACCTGGTCAGTAATGTTCTGCAAAATCTCCTTCTTCCTGGCCGGGGTAGTGTTGGTCTCTCCGGGCTGTGAAGGAAACGGCCATATTGGGTAAGGGCCCGGGCAATAATTTGTTTCTCCCCCAAAGAAAAATTGCTCTTCCGCTTCCTCTCAGTCATACTCATACAACAACTCTCTCCCAAACAATCACCAAAAATCACTCACAAAAACAATTAGGAAAAAACAAGCAACAAAACAAACAAACAAAATCTATCAACCAAAAAGTCTCACAACCAGTCACCAAAAGACACTATCAAATATATTCTACAAAACACTAGATCAAACAGTCAACAAATATCACAAAGACAAGTCACAACGCAACAAACAACAGAACAAAAGCACCTTGCTGTATAGGGAGGGATACAAAGGGATATAGTTTTGCAAAGAAAGTGCGTTTGTCTCTGTCTATTTATGCTATCTGCGTAGTTCACTAAGTTGCCCGGGTCCACTTCCAATTTCACTGATTGCGCCGTTCCCGAGTTGTGAGCATGCGCACAGAGGTGCTGACCATGGTCTGCTTCACGTGCGCATGCGCGAGCCGGCCGGCCCTTCATTTGCATGGGGTCACGGCTCATTTCAATGAAACACGCCCACGTCCTTCCCAATTTGAATTACTCCGCCTTACGCCTCGGAATTTACGTTACTCCGGCGCTAATTTCTGCACAAATACTACGAGGATACAGTGATTGCGCCTCTACATTGCGCCGGTCTAACGTAAAAGAGGTGCGATACGCTGGTCAAAATATGCGCCAATGTACGTGAATCTGGCCCAAGGTTTTTAAAGCGGAGCTCTACCCGCAGTTTTTTTTTTTTTTTTTTCAAAGTCGGCAGCTACTAACAGTGTAGCTGCTGACTTTGAATAAGGACACTTACCTGTCCTAGGCGCCCGCGCTGACAGCCCCCGCCGATGCCGATCCTCGATCCCGGCACCGCCATCCACAGTCAGGGAAACAGGCAGTGAAGCCGTGCGGCTTCACTGCCCGTTTCCTACTGCGCATGTGCGAGCGACGCGGCGCTTTGTGAATGGTCCGGCTGCTTTCTGGGATACACACAGTTCCCAGAATGCAGCGCGGCCCATTTACAAGAAGACACCGAGAAGAGGAGGAGGAAGAAAACAGCACCGCGGATCATGAGGGCAGATTCGGGACTTCCGCATAGCAACAGCCTATTTAGGGTGAGTATTTTTTTTTTCCATTTCATTTTTTTTTTTTTTTCAGATTTAAAAAAAAAAAAAAAAATATCAGGGTGGAGCTCCGCTTTAAGAAAGGCATTTAACCTGTTGGTGATACCCTTTAGAAAATGTATTCTTGGTTAAATCGATTTGTGTAATTGTAAACCCAACTGTATAATATAGAACTTGGTTAATGTTGAGTATTTACATTTTAACTATCACTAGTAAATAATAATTCATAGGTTCAGTTGTCAAGTGGGTACAAAGGTCCAACAGTGTCACAATATCACTCACATGCACAGATACTGTATGTCATTGCCGAAACAATAGTATCATAAATAGTATCATAAATGCAGTAGTATTGTGCTAATATGCTTTAAATGTTTAGTAAATATCTTAGTAGGTAACTGTGGATCACCTGCTTTTTCTGTTTTAAAAGCTGCCTAAAATGTGCTTTTGGTGTGTACATTTCTTGTACGTTTTCATGACTGGTGTTGCAATAAATATTGACTTTTAGAACTTCTTTCTCAATGGCCTATAAACCATTTCATACTACGTACAGACCTACAGAACTGCTTCCAGCTGGCCAGGTCGTATAGTGTATGGATCTGACATTCTTGGGGCCCCCCATACAATTTTTCTCTCCACCTGCTCTGAGATAATAAATATCAGCTAGACTTAAAATCAGTTTACTGTATCAGATCAGGCAGTGATTGCGATTGGTTGCTAGAGATTACAGCATATCATTACCACTTACTGACTGGTTGCTAGAGGTTACAGCACACATTACGGCTCACTGATTAGTTGCTAGAGGTTATAGCACATGATTTTTTCTTGTTGATTGGTTGCTAGAGATTACTGCACAGTAATACTGCTCACTGATTGGTTGCTAGAGGTTACAGCACATCATCTCTTCACTGCAGAGGGGCTTGATATACATATGAATGCCAGTGAGATGCAGGTGAGTCTGCAGGTGAGTCATCTGTACACAACAATAGGGCAGAGCTGGGCAGCATTAGTAGTGGCACTTCACACTGAGATATCAGGACACAGCAAAGGACTAAAACTTCAAGGGACATATGAATTTAAACTGGGATAGTTGGCAATGATGACTCAGATGCTTTGAGCCCCACAACAATGACAGGGCCCAGAGCAGCTGCCCCTTTTGCCCTGCCTTAAATATGGCCCTGCCCCTGCTTCTCTAAGCTTTCTCCCCCTGCTTCCCCAGGATACATACCCTGCTGCACTGTAATCAGTAAATGTCTGTTATTTCCCCCTTTCCAGCTGAACTGATCCACACAGCACTGATTCTCCCTACCCCCCATCCCCCAGCAGTTACCCCCTGCAACACTGATCCATTGTGGCTTCCCTGCAGCTGTCAGCTTATCCTCCTCTCCCCTCCTGCCAGCTTTAGGTGCTACAGGGGAGCATAAAGGGATACACTACCCAAATACATCCCCCATGCTGTTCGAACCCCCCTAACCAATCCCAGTTACCCCACTGTCTTGCACTTCTGTTGGGGCACACTTGGGAGATCAGTATCAGTGGTGTCAGAGCTGTGGGGGGCTGACAAACATGTCTATGGATCATTGGCTGTTTTCTTTCAGTTTGCTTTTAATAAAGTTTAGACAAAATGCGGATACATAATGTTGGTAAACATATTCATAAAATGTACACACAGGGGCCTCTAAATCCACATAGATATACATAAAAAAAAAGAAAAGAAAGAGAAAACATGAACTTTACAGAAGTTGCATATGTGCTATGCCCTATTCGCCCATTGCTGAACAGTGAACGTCTATCACGTACTATTTTTATTTATCATTAAAGCATAGTTACCTGTGTTTACTATGCTACAGCTTGTGACTAAATAGGAGCCTCTATACAGAGATGTATATTAATTTATCTGCAGTGACACTTGAGGAAAAGGGACTGAGGTCTCTATGTCTTCAGTCCCTTTCTCCATCTCAAACAATAGACATCAGAGGCCATAAAGCATATTACAGCCTACACCCCTGTGAGGCCATATTTACCCACACATGGGTGCAGGCAGTCCCATTGATGTCAATTGGGAGGTAGAAACTGCACAAACACAGCTGCTGCTGCTACCAATTTGACATCGGTGTGGGTCCGGGTGCATGTCCCTGAGCTCACATTGTCTGCGTTCGGGGCCTTGTACTCACACTTACAGAGATGTCAGATTGGTAGCAGCGGCTGTAAACATGCAGCTGCTGCATCCCAATTGACATGAATGGGACTGCCTGCACAGGGATGCATAAAACACCTGCACAGTCTGTGCAGGTGAACACAGCTCTCCATAGGCATACTTCTTAGTGCACCCCATGTACAGTAAACCAGGCCGTAGTCAAGATTTTTTAAGTTATTTTGTGTCTGCTAATAATGATTTTAGTGTATTATTTTAGGGAAAATAATGATTTGATAAACATTTGCGGAAATATCCAGGGGCCTAAAAAGAAGCATTTTTTTTCTTCTACATGTCATGTGCTTTCAGAAAATGTATGGTTTGGGGAATCGTTTACAAACTCTGAATGCTGTAAAGTGATTTTTAGAGGAAATTAATTTTTATTTACAGTTTTGTGTACCTTTAAGTTTTCACCATTACACAAAGAGGCACAATTTTTATTTAGAAGGGATTTAGCTGGAATGTTATACGTTTTGCCATGTATATATCCACTAATAATGATTTTAGTGTATTTTTAGAGAAAATATTGTTTTAATCTGTGCACATATCACAGGCCACAATATCACAAAAAAATCAGTAGCAATTTTTATTTTTTATTTTACTAGTCCTATGATTTCATAAAATATATGTTTGGGGGTCTTTTACAAACTCTGAAACCTGTAAGTTAAAACACTGATAACCTTAAGATTCTTTTAATAAATTGTTATTTTATTTTTTTACAGTTTTGTGCACCTTTAGTTTCCACCATTTCACAAAAAGGTGCAATTTATTTATTTTCTTGCCATGTATGTATGCCATGTAGTATCCACTAATAAGGATTTTTGTGTATTTTTGGTGCAAATATCACAAGGCCTAAAAAAAAATCTGTAGCACATTTTTTTTTTGTATTGCACTGGTCCTATGTTTTCAGAACATGTATGGTTTTGGGGTTCTTTCACAAACTCTGAAAGGTGTAAGGGAAAAATAAAAAAAATGAAACATTGCAAACCTGGTCTGGCCATCTGAGTTTAAAGGTGAAACATGAGGCCCAGCAGTGAAAGGATTAAAGCACACTCCTAAATTAGTGTGGTTTGCCAAGTGACTCTCCCTTGTCACATGGCTGTTCTTTGAACTGATTAGCAGCCCTCTCTGGCTCATCTGTGCTTCAATGATCCTAAATAGAAACTAGGGATGAGCTTAGGCATGTTCAGATACTAGTCAGAACCTGTCTGAGATATCCCACCAGGAGGCTGTTATTGCGGACTGCCAGTCATAATCAGAGGAAGCATTACCCACCCTGCATCCTCACATAAACAAGGGTCATGTATATGAGTGGAATGCCTCTGCTGCCTATGACTAATGGTCATAGCTTCTTGGTGGGTTTGGGTTTGTATTTTTGCCTGGACACATGTGAGCTCATTCCTACTAGAAAACAATAAAGGTGGATCAGATCACGCATGGATAATGACATTACAGTATTCAAAATTTCACATGTGCTGGTTATATTTATATATTTCCAAAAAGTGTCTCAGAAATCAGCAGGAGGCTGTCAGGTTCGTATTATCAGGCATAATAATGTAGTCTCATGATTGATGTGAAGACTGAATTAACACAACCTGATGCTGCACTATAGAGTACAATCCAAATTTAAAATCCTTTCGGGGCCTTGTACTCACACTTACAGAGATGTCAGATTGGTAGCAGCGGCTGTAAACATGCAGCTGCTGCATTCCAATTGACATGAATGGGACTGCCTGCACAAGGATGCATAAAACACCTGCACAGTCTGTGCAGGTGAACACAGCTCTCCATAGGCATACTTCTTAGTGCACCCCATGTAAACCAGGCCGTAGTCAAGATTTTTTAAGTTATTTTGTGTCTGCTAATAATGATTTTAGTGTATTTTTTTAGGGAAAATAATGATTTGATAAACATTTGCGGAAATATCCAGGGGCCTAAAAAGAAGCATTTTTTTTCTTCTACATGTCATGTGCTTTCAGAAAATGTATGGTTTGGGGAATCGTTTACAAACTCTGAATGCTGTAAAGTGATTTTTAGAGGAAATTTATTTTTATTTACAGTTTTGTGTACCTTTAAGTTTTCACCATTACACAAAGAGGCACACTTTTTATTTAGAAGGGATTTAGCTGGAATGTTATACATTTTGCCATGTATATATCCACTAATAATGATTTTAGTGTATTTTTAGAGAACATATTGTTTTAATCTGTGCACATATCACAGGCCACAATATCACAAAAAAATCAGTAGAATTTTTTTTTTTTTATTCTACTAGTCCTATGATTTCATAAAATATATGTGTGGGGGTCTTTTACAAACTGATTATGTAAAGGAAGTGCAATTTCTATTACACCATACTTATGTATCAAATTGCCATAAATTGTTGTCTTTTTCAATCACAGTACTATAAGTTACATTTCAAGTTCATCACCAGTGAATCCACAAATGAAATAAAGTGCATCCAATAAATAATAAAGTGCTTGTTGTTCTGTCATATGGTGCTCTTCCTCTTGCTCTTTTCCAAACCCATGTTTTTAAGGATATTATTTTGAGATTTTATGTGATAAAGCGATATACCTGTTTTCACTGTCATTCTGTCCAGTAGACAATATTTATGGTAATATTCTGTACCAAATATTCAAGAGAGAAATTAGTATATACGAAATTTCACAAGGTTCTTATCACATTTCAACAGAAATACAAGAGTCGCATCATTATTATTAGTATTATTTGTGTAAAAGCTTCCCTATAGACCCATATTAAGAGCACAAATACCTAAATAAATTTTATGGACTACCAAAGACATAGTCAAGATACTCTGTTCAAAAAATGTTTTTATTTTTTTTGTTTAACATCTGCATCTGGGGTGTTGACAATTGAGGGAGCTCTATTGCCAAGTAAGGTTGAATGTAACCCTGTGTTTTAGTGAGCATTGAGTGAGCATAAATTTGTCTATTGGATACACAGAAACAATTCAATATATCTCCAGCATCAGTAAACTCTCTGCACTATACATTTTACAGTTAAGCAGAAGTTGTTGCTTCTTATAAATATAAGCTAATAATTTGCTAGAGCATTAACAAACAGCAGTTTCCTCTTAGCATTCTAGTGTAACCTAGACATATTATTCAATTTAGTGAGGTTTAATATGAAAAAATATTCGGCAATCTCTGGCCTTGGCTAGTTCCTTGTCTGCCTGGTGAGGGGATTTTTCATTAAAGGAAATAGTGGATTTAAATGCACCCTGAAAACAAGCCTTCAAAGCATCCTAAAGTATTATTGGTGGTAGGGTCTTTATTGGTGTCTAAAAACAACTGTAGCCAATCAGGGATCCTTATGCCATATCAGATCGAGCCCAAAAGATTCGTAGTCATACAGTCTAAAGCATGCAAAAGTGTCCAATATAGTTCATGTTAAATCATGTAAATCTAGGGCATTTAAAGCAAAATAAATATATTTTGTTGGGAGTAGATGACAGGACTCGTTTGCAGTGGTATTGGTGAGTTGTAGAAAAGGACTTTGTTTACATGAAAATAATGAGTGAAGAGAACCCTCCACCGTGAGCTACTGTACTGCCTCAACCACCAACACTGCCCTATAAGACTTGGGCAGGTCCTAGGGGCTATTTGGGCAGTTGTACACAATGCAAGGGGATCAAACTCTCAAAAATATATCTTGTATTTCCTTCAGGAAAGCAATATTTTATTTTTCACTAATTATAGTGCCCATTTATTCTTGCAATACTTTCTGATAATTCAAAGCCGATTACAGGCCTCTGCAATTGTCAATTTGGTGGCTGTGAAAGCTGTGAAAAAGGAAACTATTTTATGTTCATATTTGTTTAAAGCTGCAATGGGCTTATGTAGCAAAGTCACCTTTGTTGGTTTCAATTTAAAACATTTCTGATTGAATGATATACAGTACCATATTTCCTGGCGTATAAGGCGACTGGGCGTATAAGACGACCCCCTAATTTCCAGCTAAAATGTTGGTTTTGGGATATACTTGCCTTATAAGATGACCCCCATTCCTACTAGTCATGCTTTGCCTCACCCCCCTTTCCTATTACATGCCTCACTGTGGCACCATTACATGCCAGACTTTGCCACCATTAAATGCTATATTGTGCCACCATTACATACCTCACTGTAGCACCATTACATGCCTCACTGTGCCACCATTACATGCCCGACTGTGCCACCATTACATGCCAGACTGTGTCACCATTACATGCCTCACTTTGCCACTGCATACCTCGACGATCCCTTACCTTATCCCTTACCTTATCCCTGACATGCATAATCTAAGTCAGACCGCGGGCGTACATTTTTCAAAAGCCGCACCTCCTCCTCGTGCTGTTCTGTGATAGGTGGAACACTCAGCTTCCCAGCAGACACTGTGTTCAGTGTTCCGCCTATCACGGATGCCCTCTCGTCCGAGACCGAGAATGAAAGGGCATCCGTGATAGGCAGAACACTGAACAGAGGCTCTGCTGAGAAGCTGAGTGTTCCGCCTATCATGGAACAGCACGAGGAGGAGACACGGACACACGGCCGTGGTCTGACTGAGAGTCTGCATGTAAGTGTGTACGCGGCGTATAAGGCCACATACACACGATCAGTCCATCCGATGAAGCTGACTGATGGTCTGATGTGCCTACACACCATCGGTTAAAAAAACGATCGTGTTAGAACGTGGTGACGTTTACGTGTTTTAACACAACGACGTGCTGAAAAAAGTTCAATGCTTCCAAGCATGCGTCGACTTGATTCTGAGCATGCACGGTCTTTTAACAGATGCTTTTGCATACTAACGATCAGTTTTGACCCATCGGTCAGGTGTCCATCGTTTAAATTTTATAGCAAATTCTCTTTTTTTTTACCGAAGGATAACTGACCAATGGGGCCCACACACGATCAGTTTGGACCGATGAAACAGTCCCTCAGTCCGTTTTCATCAGTTTTGACCGATCGCGTGTACGCGGCCTTAGACTTAAAAAGTCGTTTTATACGCCAAAAAAAAAGGGTACATATTTCCACAGTCTCTGGACTTTGGGACAAGACCACTTGATATGATACATTGCACCTTTATCTTTACATCCCTGAAAGCAAGATAGGCTATGAGTGTGGTTGTTTTTAGAAAACCCTCTCAGGATGAGGTACCACTGACACATTAATATATAACAACTCTTGAGTATTACAACATTGACACAGCTTTTAGAAATTTGAATCCATATATCATCACAATCTTCCAGTGATAAAGTTTTGCTCATCTCCTCCTCCCTAACAAATAGGTAAGCCTGTTTGATTGGGTGACATTAAACCGAGACTGATACAACTTTACATTTTACAATATTAAGAACCTGAGACCTCCTTTTTGGGCCAATACAGGAGATTTCTCTTGACATTAGGTCCATATTAGGTTAAAAGTTCTGCTTTGTATTGATCACAAAATATGACTAGGGACAGAAATCGGTAAGGCTCAAAACAAACAATTCAGGAATTTTTATTATAAGGGTAATTTTTATATGTTAAAAGCAAGAAATATGGTATTGTCTTTAAAATGGGTTTAAAATGGGTTGTAAATGTACGTTTTTTCCCCCTAAATAGCTTCCTTTACCTTAGTGCAGTCCTCCTTCACTTACCTCATCCTTCGATTTTGCTTTTAAATGTCCTTATTTCTTCTGAGAAATCCTCACTTCATGGTCTTCTGTCTGTAACTACACACAGTAATGCAAGGCTTTCTCCCTGGTGTGGAGCAAGCCTGTTGAGGGGGCGAGCAGGAGTGTCAGGATGCCCACTAACACATAGCTCCTTTCTCTATCTGCAAAGTAGAGAGTGTCCTGACTTGCCTGCTCACCCCCTCAAGAGGATTTCTTCACACCAGGGAGAAAGCCTCTCATTACTGCGTGTAGTTACAGACAGAAGAACAGGAAGTGAGGATTTCTCAGAAGAAATAAGGACATTTAAAAGCAAAATCAAAGGATGAGGTAAGTGAAGGAGGACTACACTATAGTAAAGGGAAAAAATGTTTTACCTTTACAACCCCTTTAGGCATACCAATTGTAAAGCAAAGGAGGGTAGTTAGCATCATGCAGTATTATGATAGCAAAGACACTGTGAGAGAAACTTCTAGGTAAGACAGTCTGGATATTCATTCAAAAAGATAGTTCCACTAAAGACAATAAATATTTACCTATTCAGTGGGATCCCAACGACATGCATATTAGTGGTGTTACTTCTGCTTTTGCACATGACAACTGTCATTGCTTGTTAAGAACACCAGTCAGTGCAGGCACTGCCGAGACATTAACAACACTGGACGTCATTGGTCCCATTTGCTTACATGGGTGGGAATCCCTGCCCATGCAAGAAAAGGGGTGGAGATAGTTTTAAAAAATGGCATGTGGTCCCTCCTCCCCCAATTCACACAAGGCACTTTAGGTCTTTAAAGGAGGACCCCATGAAAAAAATAAAACTTTTTGTGCGGTCGCCCCAACTTTTATACCAGGGTTTGATTTGGATTTTAAGGGGGACTCAATACTAAAACAAAAACAAAAGAATGTGGAAGGTTTCCCTAAAAATTCCCCACAGACCTTGATCTGAGCATGCAGTCTGGCTAGCAAGAAAAGGGAGGGGAGTGCCAACCTCCCTTCCTGAACCATACCAGGTCACATGGGGGATGCCCTGCCAGAGGGATCACATGTTAAAGAGGGCAAGGGCCTCCCAATCATCCCCACAATCCTGGCCTGGTGGTTGTGGGGGTCTGTAGAGAGCAGATAGTAAAAAAAAAAAAAAAAACTCAAACTGTTTTTGACAAGTCCTTTAATAGAAAAAGCCCAAAAAGTACATCCACCATTAATCATGATGCAAATCCATGTCAATTATGATGCCTGTAGACCTAAAAAAGAAAGATGCATCTATGTTGAGACATGTCAGGTCAAATCCATGTTGAGGGCATGTGGCCCAGTAGGGTTCAGAATGAGGGGGGTACAATGTTTGGCTTTCCTGTCCAGCCAGGTTGCATGCTCAAAATTAGGGTCTGGTGTGGATTTTTTAGGGGGACCTCACACTTTTTTAGTTTCTCTTAAACTCCATATCAGACCCAATGAGTCCTGTATGGATCCTGGGGAGATTAATTGCCACATTGGTTGTGCTCTCAGTCAAACTGTCAAACCATATAATGGCCGGTGTCATAACTGATCACATGTAAATCATCTTGGCAGTTGAATATTAAACAGAGACAAAGATGGCAGCTTCCTTGGCTGGAAACAATTGGAGGGTTTACTTCCGATTTTTTTTTTTTTTAAAGTGTAATTTTTGTGCGTGAACTCGAGAGAGAGGAGCCAGACTGCGGGAGTTGGGAGTAGGCAGACCCTCCCCCCGGAGGCAATCGCCATCCTTCTCCATGCCCCTGGTGGCAATGGTGGGTGTGAAGGGGGGCCTCCCACTCACCCCGCCCTACCTGCTCCTCTTGGGAGCCCAACTGGGGCCCAACGGGACCCCAATGGGGCAGAGGGACTCCCCCTATGAGGGAGTGAGGGGGCCTAGCCCACCCAGCCAGCCCCGTAGGTCCTTCGCCTCTCTTTATTTTAAGAGACCGCATGGCCAAAGTGCATGTGTTTTAAACCAATTTTGTGTGCGTGCAAGTGTGGTGGTTTTTTTGTGGGGGGGGGGTGGGCGTACTAAGCACAGGCGTACCTTGCATAGCACACCCACCGGGAGCCGGGCTGAGACCACCAAACTCAATTCACATGTAGCCGAGACCGGGATCCGAACCCTTGGCTGCAGAGGTGAATGGCTTGTCAGCGCAGTGCCAATCACGTTGAGCCACCACAGCTCCCTTACTTCCGATTTAAGCAATGCATTTTAGTAATAAAGCCTCTTGGTGGGCCAATCGGCTGCTCACAATGGTCTGTGTTCTTGAGCTTCTTGCGGAGGTCTGACAAAAGTTGAGAGAACTCTGCTGCAATTTTTTCCTAAATAACCAAATCTTCTACAGGAGGGGGCTGTCCCGAGAGTCAATGGGAGGATGTTGTAGAGCCAATAGAAACAGCTGCTGACTATTGTTAGAGTGGTTTGAATCCTCTGAATGTGAAAAAAAATGTATTGGTCTTGTTGTGTTGTGGACATCATCTTGGAAATCCCACAGAAAGCAGCTGCCTAGCACGGGTCTTGTACTTGCCTAGAGTGTAGCACTTTCGCTTCAGGTAGAAGCAGGATAGTATAGAAGTCATACTGTATGCCTAAAAAAATCGCCTAATTTAATATGGTACAGTATTAAGAGAGAGTTGACTGTGTAGAGCAGAACAGTCCAAGAACATGCATGCTCAGGATCAATGCATGCATGTACTCATGCTGAAATTTATTTTATTTTGCTACTATCTGAGTTTTTTATGGTATATATGCTTTTTCCTTGATGATTGAATAATGTTGCAAGGCGTTTACAGACTTTTTGCTGTGTTTTATAGAAAAGAAGCCAACCTTATGTGTGTGTAAATTAAGTGAGGAGAATTATTTTCTCTGGTTTTCAATGGATAAAGAAAGAATGAAAGAACAAAGTGCACAAATTTGTGTAAACATTGGCCCCCAAAACCAAATTTCAGAGCTGAATTACTCAAGCCATCAATAGGGAATTTTGTAAGGAGGTGGCTTATCTCAATATGTAACTATTCACCAATAGCTTTATAAACTTTATGCTCGGCAGACAGCGAACAATTTGAGGTGTTTGCGGCAAATTCCAAAAAGCCGCGGAACACCAATTAAGGGCCAGATTCTCAGCGGCGCTACGACGGAGTATCTCAGATACCCTGTCGTATCGCCGTTTTTTTTGGTTCGTATCTATGCGAGTGATGCTTAGCATCACTTTGGCATAGATACGCTTGAACATCCGACAAGTGTAATACCATTACACTTGCGGATCGTAGTTGTAATGACAACTCCGGCCACTAGGTAGCCTTTACATTGTTTTCTCATTTGCCTATGCAAATGAGGCTACTACGCCGATTCCCGATCGCTTTTACGCCGCACCGTCGTCGCGTATGTCGTTTACGAACTCATAAGGTTACCCCTGCTTCTATGAGGAGTAACCTTACGAAGTACCGTCGGATGCCGTCAGGTGCCGTCGGATGCCATGTTAAGTATGGCGTCGGGTCAGCGTCGGCTTTTTCTGTCGCTTACGTCGTTTTACTAACTCGTTCGCGAATAGAGCTTTGCGTAGTGACGATCACGTCGTTTTGACGTCGGTTTCAATGGCGCTTTCCGACGTGAGCTGGAGCATGCGCACTGGGCTTTTTCCCCGACCGGCGCATGCGCAGTTCGTTCGACGCGGGGGCGCGCTTAATTTAAATACAAGCCGCCCCATTTGAATTACGCGGGCTTACGCTGGGCCATTTTCGCTACGCCAACGCAAACTACAGAGCAAATGCTTAGGGAATACGGCACTTGCACAAAATGTCATTTCTAAAGGGAAAAAAGTCATTTAAAACTACTCACACGGCTAATCATGAATTGTCGGTCCCGGCAATACAGATCAAAGTCATTGAAAATGGCTGGAGAACCCCTGACAAAAAAAAAATGCTCCCCCCCCCCCCAAATTCCATATCAGGCCCTTCAGGTCTGATGTGGATACTAAGGGGAAGCCCAAGCCATTTAAAAAAAAAAAATGTCTTGCCCGGTGGTTTTGGGGGTCTTTGGGTGGGGGGGCTTATCGGAATCTGGAAGCCCCCTTTAACAAAGGGAAACCCAAGATCCCAGCCCCCTCTATGTGAATTGGTAAGGGGCACATTGTACCCCTACCATTTAGCAAGGAAAAAGCGTGAACATTTTAAAAATCACAGTAGAAGTTTGGGACAACTTCCAGTGATGTAATCCAGTCTCTTGATGTTTGTTCAATGATGTAATCCTGTCTTTCCATGTCCAATGATGATCCATTCTCCAGCGATGCTCCAGTCTCCAGCGAGGAACGATACCCCCATGATGCTAAAGAGGGGGCGGGGTCACCTATCCACATCATTGGGTAACCCCCAGCTTTCTCCAAAAAATTACCCAATGACGTGGAAGCGTGACCCCGCCCTGTGACCTATTTTCCTGCGGCCTGCCAGGTTGAGTGCTCGGATAAGGGTCTGGTATGGATTTTTGGGGGGGAACCCCACACCATTTTTTTTTTAATGGCGTGAGTTCCCCTTAATATCTTACTTCATATTCCCATCGCACACTTTCCTGGATCCGCTCTTGGGTTTGGGTGCTTGTAGCAACAACCAGCTGGATACCGGTACACAGGTACAGTAGGAATATTTGCCAGCACACCATGGAACGACATAAATAGCGTCCAAACAAATTTTTTATTGCATGATCACAACACAATCACAACACAAAGAGAGTGCAATGTTTCGGAGCAGCGCAGGTCACAGATCACATGCCTGACAAAGGAGCCCTGCGTGGCTCCGAAACGTTGCACTCTCTTTGTGTTGTGATCATGCAATAAAACATCCGTTTGGACACTATTTATGTCTTTCCATGGTGTGCTGGCAAATATTCCTACTTCCCCTTAATATCCACATCAGACCTGAAGGGCCTGATATGGAATTTGGGGGGACCCCCACACTTTTTTTTTTGGTTCGGGGTTCCCTTGCCTTTTTTTTTCAATGACTTTGATCTGTATTGCCGGGACTGACAATTCATGAATAGCCGCGAGTAGTTTTAAATTACTTTTTTTTCTTTAGAAATAAAATTTTGTGCAGGGAGAGTTCTACTTTACAGGCATACTATAGACAGCCCCCAGGTATGAAATTTAACCACTTAAGACCCGGACCTTTAGTCAGCTAAAGGACCCAGCCAGGTTTTGCGATTCGGCACTGCGCCGCTTTAACAGACAATTGCGCGGTCGTGCTACGTGGCTCCCAAACAAAATTGGCGTCCTTTTTTTCCCATAAATAGAGTTTTCTTTTGGTGGTATTTGATTACCTCTGTGTTTTTTATTGTTTGCGCTATAAACAAAAATAGAGCGACAGTTTTGAAAAAAAATCAATATTTTTAATTTTTTGCTATAATAAATATCCCCCAGAAAATATATAAAAAAGCATTTTTTTTCCTCAGTTTAGGCCGATGCGTATTCTTCTACTTATTTTTGGTAAAAAAAAATGCAATAAGCGTTTATCGGTTGGTTGCGCAAAATGTATAGCGTTTACAAACTAGGCGATAGTTTTATTGCATTTTTATTAATTATTTTATATTTTTTTACTACTAATAGCGGCGATCAGCGATTTTTTTCGTGACTGCGACATTATGGCAGACACTTCGGACAATTTTGACACATTTTTGTGACAATTGTTATTTTCACAGCAAAAAATGCATTTAAAATGCATTGTTTATTGTGAAAACGACATTTGCAGTTTGGGAGTTAACCACAAGGGGGCGCATAGGGGGTTATGTTGTGACGTCATTAATTGTGTATCCCTATAAAAGAGATCACACAATCGATGACGTTGCCACAGTGATGAACGGGGAAGCCATGTTTACACACGGTTCTTCCCGTTCTTCAGGTTCGGCGACCGTTCGCCGGACTCCAGTGGCGATCGGGTCCGGGAGTCTCACGGTCCTGGTCCCGGAGCTTCGGACCGGGTCACGGGAGCGCGCCGTGGGTGCGTGCCCACGACCCATGGCTGGGCACTAGCACAGGACATACCTGAACGTGCATGTGCCTAGCCGTGCCATTCTGCCGACATATGTGTAGGAGGCGATCCTTAAGTGGTTAAAGGAATATTTCACTTTTATTGTTTCACTTTAAGCATTATTAAAATCACTGCTCTTGAAAAAACAACCGTTTTTAAAACTTGTTTTTGCATTGATACATGTCCCCTGGGGAAGTACCCGGGCCCCCAAACACTTTTCATAACAATAACTTGCATATTAACCTTTAAAATTAACACTTTTGATTTTTCATGTTCGTGTCATATAGATTTTAATGGTGTTCACGTGTTCTAAAAAAGTTTTACCTGTTTGCATGTTCTGGTGCGAACCAGACCGGGGGTGTTTGGCTCATCCCAATTCACCAACAAGCTACAATGTAAATTGCACATAGAAAGCATTAATAATAGAAGGGCCTTAGGGAATACTTAATGTTCATGTGTGTTTGAAACCATATCTGGTCTCCAGTCTTCATTGTTCTAATGAACCTTGAAATAATGATAAATGATCTATTTTTCTAAATAGAAACTGATCACGTGTAACTGTTAGAGAAATGGCTTAATGTAATGGGTGTAATAGACACTATTTCCATCAATAGATTTAATGGAATAGAGTTGTTTTTGCCTCTTGCCCATTTTGCATTAAGGTGAGTGTTCCCTAGATCAAGCTCAACTTTCACGATTCTAATAATACATTGATAGTCATTTTGTAATGAAATAACCAAAAATAGTTAACTCTTATGTGTTCAGTCAGAAATAATTTAAGATGCATGATAATTGTGAGAAACTTTGAATAATAGCATTTATAAAGTTAACAAAGTATTTTTGTACTATTATTGTATTACATATAATTGTACTTAGCAGCATATTATATAGTATATTGTGTTTTGATGGCCTTGCAGATGATACACTGTAATCGATAATGTTCTGTACTCTAATATAAAACTGCCTTACATAGATTACAAAAGCAATAATAAAAACTTTACGCCCTACAATTTGTTGGCATGCACAGACTGAAAGCTATATCAATCCAATGTTTACTAATATGTCAGAGTCCTCAAAACCTAATAAATGAAGACTTTGTGCCGTTCTACTGTATCGGATATTATACTTTTATTTTAAAGTATAACTAAAGACAAACTTTTTTTTACCTTTTGGATTGTGTGAAAATGGTCTAGAACACCTGTCAGATTTTATTTCTGTCTGTGCCCCTCTTAGGGAGAATTACTCTCCTTATACTGTATGTACTGTTTACTGTTATCATTGAAAATAAAAGTAAGTCACCAAGGGCAAAATCTTCCAATTGGTACACTAGATCTGGTGATCACCAAGGATCCCCTTACTTCCTGTTTGTCTATGTCCATGTTTCTCAACTCCAGTCCTCGAGGCACCCCAACAGGTCATGTTTTCAGGCTTTCCATTATTTTGCACAGGTGATTTAATCAGTTTCACTGCCTTAGTAATTACCACAGCCATTTCATCTGAGGGAAATATTAAAAACTTGACCTGTTGGGGTGCCTTGAGGACTAGAGTTGAGAAACATTGGTCTATGTGACAGATAGTGAAAGAAAATCTCCCCCCAAAAAAAGAAAGAAAAGTTTTGCTTTTAGTTATGCTTTAAGCAGAACATAATATTCATGATATCCTCCTGAACTATATTATTAAAAAAGATAAGGAATTTATAGATGAACCAGTACCATATGCTGGTTAAAAAATAGCACAACGGTATTTGATCACTAAATAAAAAGAATATTCCTGTGCTACCAGGATAATGATAAACTATGAAACACTACTGTTGCAGCAGACACCTGATTGGTCAATCCGTACCAACAATAAATATATATAAAAATCAATATGTGGTGAATGGTGACTTACTACCATAGATAAAGTGCTAAATAAAGTGTATATCACATGTGCAAAATTGCATAGAAAAATTGCATGATAAACAATACATAATCACATAAACTTCAAGGTGCACAGAAAATTGAAAATATAAATAGCATAAAAAATGAAATCAAAGTGCTAATGCTGACACAGTAGAGAAATAGAGTCCAATATTGCACATAGGTATCCAGAAAAAATTGATAGATGAAGTGCAATAAATAAAGTGCTGTGCTCCAAGTGACAATCTGTGCAAATACAGTCTTTCAGTGAATAAGTGATGTAAATCATCTTCAGTGTATAAACACCTCGGTGTGCAGTGGCTCCTTACCTTACCCCTGTAAGGTAACAACATGATGCAAATAGTGATGATGAATGAATCTGGGATCTTGCAGTGGCTATCGCCTATTGTTCTTCATATACAACGGTGGCCAGGGAAACATTAATAGGGTTGGTGTCCTAATGTGTCTTGGTAACCTGATATACGATCCTCATATACAGTGCTATATTGCCTCTGTGTACCTCGGTAGCAGAAGGACAACCTCCCAAATCTGTGAGCATGGAGTAGAAAGCAAAGAGGGACACAAATAGTGAAGTATGTAAACACTGGGCAATTTATTGGGGTTACAGCTAACCACTTAAGGACCTTGCCTGTTTTTCAGATTTGGTGTTTACAAGATTAAAACTGTTTTTTTTGCTAGAAAATTACTTAAAACCCCCAAACATTATATATATTTTTTCAAACACACTAGAGAATAAAATGGCGGTCATTGCAATACTTTTTGTCACACCGTATTTGCGCAGCGGTCTTACAAGCACACGTTTTTTGGAAAAAAAATTACTTTTTTGAATTAAAAAATAAGACAACAGTAAAGTTAGCCCAATTTGTTTTATATTGTGAAAGATAATGTTACGCCGAGTAAAATGATACCCAACATGTCACGCTTCAAAATTGCGCCCGCTCGTGGAATGGAGTCAAACTTTTACCCTTAACCCCCCTGTCGGTATTCCCGAGTCTGACTCGGGGTTAAATTTCTGTGCTGCGATCGGTAACCCCGAGTCAGACTCGGGCTCGTCCGCAACATCCACAGGCAAGGTTTACTTACCTTGTTCCTGGATCCAGCGATGCATCCGCGCTGTGTGAGCGAGCGGGTGCTCGCTCGATTCACACAGTGCCTCTGTGTGCCGTCGAACTTCGTTCCCTGCGACGTTACGACGCACAGGAGCGGAGAACGGCGCCAGATTCATAAACGTAAACAAACACATTACAGTATACTGTAATCTTATAGATTACAGTACTGTATGAAAAAAATAAACAACCCCTTTGTCCCTAGTGGTCTGTCCTGTGCCCTGCATGTTCTTTTATATAATAAAAACTGTTCTTTCTGCCTGCAAAATGTAGATTGTCCATAGCAACCAAAAGTGTCCCTTTATGTCAAAAATGGTTTTAGATCAGCTAGAAAACAGTGATAATAAATTATAATTACTTGCAGAATTGAGCGATATCGATTTGTGGGGAAATTCATCATAAAAAAATAAAAGTAATGACAGTGACAATTCTGTAACTGAGCAAATTTCAGTGATTTTGAGTTGATTACATTATTGAATAATTTTTATTATTATTATATTATTATTTGTTATAATTATTTATAATTATTTATTATATTATAATTTATAAAAAAAAATGTCATACCCTGGATGCCTATTAGTCTCTTTTTTGGTCAGATTTAAGTGAGTTATTCCTAAGAATTACAAGCCTACAGTATAAAATGCCAAATTTCCTTGCAAATAATGGTACCGCTTTCACCACCTAAAATCCGAAAAAATCATACCGCCAGGGAGGTTAAGAAACTCCATAGGCGACATTGCATCTTTTGAGTTACAGAGGAGGTCTAGGGCTAGAATTATTGCTCTCGTTCTAACGATCGCTAAAATACCTCACTTGTGTGGTTTGAACACCGTTTTCATATGCGGGCGCTACTCACGTATGTGTTCGCTTCTGCGCGCGAGCTCGTCGGGACGGGGCAATTTTATTTATTTCTGTTTATTTTATTAATTTTTACACAAAAAAAACGGGTCACTTTTATTCCTATTACAAGGAATGTAAACATCCCTTGTAATAGAAAAAAGCATGACCGATCCTCTTAAATATGAGATCTGGGGTCAAAAAGACCTCAGATCCCATATTTACACTGAAATGCAAAAAAAATAAAAATAATGGTCATTTTAAAAAATGACAACACGAAAATGTCCCTTTAAAAAGCATGGGCGTTGGGGCGTGGCTTGGACATGGCCGAGTGAGGCAGCAGACTCCCGGAGCTCCTCACACATCGACGCTACTTTAGCCTAATCCGGCGGATCCGCGGCTCTGATTTGGCAGCAAAAGGCATGTCCCAGAACCGGAGAGCCTCCTCTAGGACCAGGACAGTCACCATAAACTCCTATTTCGGCGGAGGTACACAGCCGAGCGCTGGGACATCCAAGATGGCGCCCGGGAAAAGCAAAGGCACAGATGCTGTGCTGAAACACGCCCCGAGGCCTACTACACCGCCGCAGCACGGATCTCCCATACCGACGCCGGCTCTGGTAAGAGACTCGACCCCCCCTGTGTCCCCAGTCTCCTCCGCCTCGACGGGTCAGGGCCCTGACATTTCAGACTTGTTGGGGGATAGGGACCTACGGCGGCATCTCCTGTCCCTCCCCACCAGGGAGGACCTGGATCGTTTTGCAACCAGGGTAGAGAGGGCCTTCAAACAGGACATTGACCAGCTAAAGGCAGACACCACTCAGTTGGGCACGTGACTGGAGGCCCTGGAGCAATTAGTGGAGGAGACCTTGCCTACAATTTCCCAGCTAAGGGATAGATGTGTTGCTCAGGACAATCACATTGAGAGCCTCATTTCACAACTGGATGATTATGAAAACCGCAGCAGAAGGTCAAATATACGCATACAGGGCCTGCCTGAGGCTACAGGGGCCAGGGACATTGTCCCTACGCTGCAAGGTATTTTCAAGGAGCTGCTAGGCCTCCCACTCACTGAGACTGTGGAAATTGATAGAGCACACAGGGCCCTGAGGCCCCCCTCACAAGATGCGGACAATCCACGTGATATAATATGCAAGCTACACAGGTATACTGTCAAGGAACAGCTCATGCAGCGGTTGCGTAACCGCCCTTTCTTTGACTTTGATGGTGCGCGCATGTTCTTCTATCAGGACCTGTCACGCCGCACTCTGATGCAGCGCAGAGCTTTGGGCCTGCTCCTTGAATCCCTGCGTGAGGTTAATGCTACCTATAGGTGGGGGTTCCCCTTCGTTTTGCAGGCCAGCAGGGATGGCAAATCGGCCATTTTACGTAACAAAGATGACCTCCCGCGCTTTCTATCACAGCTGCAGCTGGCCCCGGTGGACTTCCCGGACTAGAGGCTCAATTCTGTTCTGGCATTACGACGGTGGCGGTGTCACAACCTTGGCAGCAGGTTCGGCGCTCTCGAGGCCGCAAACGGTCATCCTCGGTGGCAGTGCTGCCTGGATCTTCGATGGGAGATTGAGGCGCCACACAGAAGTTGACCTTTCCCCTCTGGGTCGTCCTCAGGAATGACTTTCAGATGATACACGCGATCCGGGAAGGAAACTATCGCAACGTTATCCCTAGGGATGACCTGGGCTTCGGCAGCATCCTTGACATCTGTACTGTTAAACACCGGATCTCCTGACAGAAGCCCGTTGCCCTGCATTAGGACTTCCTTCCCCCCCCTTTTTTTTTCTTTTTTTTTTCTTTCTTCTCAGGGTCTTATTTTTCATTTCCTTTTTTACTATAGCTTTTTTGACTCATATAATATGTCCTGCTGCCCGGGTTTCTGCTCAGAGACACTTCAAGATTTTGCTGAGCCGTTGTATCCCCGGATGTATGTTACCTCTTTCTTTTTTGTGTGTGGGGAGTGGGAACCACCTGGCTTTCCATGTCCGATCACTTCTCCCACGTAGGACTACCCGTATTGGGTGTCAGCCCAGAGTTGGGCACTCCGCCTCGCTCAGGTAGCCCTCGTATGTTGGGTGGGCTCCCCTGGGTTTGGCGAACAGTTAGGGGCTTCTCCCGTTATTGCTATAGAGGCATTTGAGAGGCCCCCTCTAATGTTTAATGTGTTGTGTGTATTGTATGTTTTACTTATATTTTTTTTTCTCTCCCCGCCATTCCCTCTTCTCTTCTTCCCTTCCCTCTCTTCTGGTCTCTTACCTCTAGCTCTCTCTCAGTATCAGGAGGACGGATCAGCACTCGCCGACTTCAGTGGGATGGGGACAGACGCCTGGACCACCCTCTCCACCGTCTCATGGCTACGATCAAGGTAGTGTCATACAATGTACGTGGGCTGTGCTCTCCTAACAAGCGGAATAGGCTCTGGTTAGAACTTAAGAGGTTAGGGGCCCAGGTAATTTTTCTGCAAGAGACCCATTTCACTGCCTCCTCGCTCCCTAAGCTCCCCAGCCACTTGTTTTTGCAATGGTACCTTAGTAACTCCCCTACACCTAAGTCCAGGGGAACGGCGATAGCCGCCCATAGGAATTGCCCATTCCAACCCTCTGACCACAGGGTAGAGCCCCAGGGGCGCTTTGTGTTTCTGAAGGGTACAATAATGGGCCAGACCTACACCTTTGCGACTCTGTACGCCCCGAACTCACAACAACTTACGTTCTTGGACCGGACCCTGGCCCAGCTGGCTGAGTTCCGAGAGGGGAGACAGATATTAGGAGGGAATTTCAATGTTAGCCCTGACCCCCATTTGGATACCTCGGCGAATAAGTCAACCCATTCTCACGCCTTTTTAAAACACTTTAAGAAGACCCTTCAGGGATATACACTGGTGGACTGCTGGAGGGCCCTTAATGCAGAGGGGAGGGACTACAGCTACTTCTCCAGTGTACATAAAGTTTACAATAGAATTGATCTGATTCTGGTGGATCAGGGTTCCTTAGACCTTTTACTGGAGGCCACTATTGACCAGATCACTATCTCTGACTATGCCCCCGTGACCCTCACTATCTCTCTATCACAGGCGATGGCCAGGGCCAGGACTTGGAAATTAAATGAAAACTTGCTTGACGACACAGGGGTGGTGGCGGGGGTTCGGGAGACTTTGACTAATTACTTTGCAGAAAATGCCAATGGCGAGGTTAGCGATGGTAATGTCCCTATGGGAGGGACATAAAGCGGTGGTTCGCGGAACCTTTATTGCTTTAGGGGCCAGGATCAATAGGGAGAGGCAGGCGGACTTCCAGAGGGTGCTGCAGGCACTGCGGCAGGCTAAACTCAGCCACAAGCGGACGTCGGCCCCTTCCGAACTCATGCGTCTGACCGAACTTAGACAGCTTTTTACTAAGTTATTAGATCGGAAAATCACTCGCAAACTGCGTCATCTGGCTCATGCGTATTACGAGCACGGCAACAAATGCGGACAGATGCTGGCGGGCGCAATTAGAAAAAAGAGGCTTGTGGCCCACGTACATAAGCTGCACTCCCCTAAGGGAGAACCGGTACAGCACACCTCAAAGATTGCCTCGATGTTTCACGACTACTACGAATCCTTGTACAATCTGGGAGCCGCCTCCTCCCAGGCGGAGGCGACCCTCAAACGCACTAAAATTGAGTCGTACCTCGCCTCGATCGGGCTCCCCACCCTGTCCCCAGAACAGGTGACTGGCCTTGAACATCCCATCTACCCAGCGGAACTCCTGGCGACTATTAAGTCTCTTCCCTCAGGCAAGAGCCCCGGCCCTGACGGTTTCACTAAGACGTACTATATGACATTTTTTGACAAACTGCAGGCCCCCTTGTGTAGTCTCCTTAACTCACTGGCGACTGGTGGCCAGATCCCTAAGGAGACCTCATTGGCGCATATCACGGTGCTTCCAAAGGACGGTAAGGACCCTACCCAACCACAGAGTTATCGTCCGATTTCTCTTTTAAATACAGACCTAAAAATTTTCTCTAAAATTCTGGCTAAAAGCCTGAAACCTCTCCTCCCGGACATGGTTCACGCCGACCAGGCTGGTTTTATACCAGGACAGGAGGCCAGGGACAATTCGAACAGGGCTATACAGTTGATACACTGGGCATGTGCACGCGATCGGATGCCTCCATACTTGATACTGTCCACAGACGCGAAGAAGGCATTCGATCGCGTGGACTGGCGGTTCCTCAGTGCGGTCCTTGAAAAGTCAGGACTGGGCCTGCGCATGCTAAGCTGGATCTCTACGCTGTACGTTTCCCCTACGGCGCAGGTTAAAGTGAATGGTGGTCTCTCGGCAGGGTTCCCTATCCGGAATGGCACGAGGCAGGGATGTCCGCTCTCGCCCCTCTTATTTGCCTTGGTCCTGGAACCATTGCTGCAAAGGGTTAGATCGAACCCCAACATCAGAGGAGTGTGTAGGCTCCCTAGAACACAAACTCTCTGCTTATGCAGATGACATTTTTGTTCCATGTGGTAGAGCCCCTTATCTCGTTGCCAGTCTTGATGGATGAACTAAAGGAGTATGGGGAGGTTTCAAACTTCAAGATAAATTACGCGAAGAGGGGCGTGTCCGGATGTGATCGCGGCAGGACGTGCTTACAGAGAGCTCCACATCACTCCTGCTGAATTATCTGTTTTTTGGAGCTTTTCTGCCCTGATTTTGGCTGCTGATGCCCAGATACTGGTGGGGGAACGCCTGGTCATGAGAAGGGGGGCGACGAAACCTGGCCACCAGACCCCGAGAAGCCAGCGCCAGACCCGCTCTACACGTGGCTCAGACGCGGGCCCAGCCGCCGCCATCTTGCCCTCCCCTCCTTCCTCCAAGAGCACCAGAAAACTCGCCAAAAGGATGGCTAACGCTGCAGTGGCTCCGCAGAACCTTGGTGCGGTGGACCCCCAGCATCCTCAGGCTGCCCCACCCGGCTCCGGACGCCACGCAAGACGCAATCACCCGCCCGATCCTGGAGGCGATCGACGCCAGCAAGGCCGCGGTCATGGTAAGCATAGACCATCTGGCCACCGAGTGTACTCTGATCAGGGATGATTTAGACAAGATCAGGGGGAGGATTACGGAGGCAGAGGAGAGGATCTCTGGGGTGGAGGAATACGGCACAAGCGCAAGGGCACCAGCTAAGTCAGGGATCCTCAAACTATGGCCCTCCAGCTGTTATAGAACTACACATCCCATGAGGCATTGTAACACACTGACATTCACAGACATGACTAGGCATGATGGGAATTGTAGTTCCTGAACAACTGGAGGGCCATAGTTTGAAGACCCATGAGCTAAGTGAATTGCAGGAGGTGGTGAAGTTACTACAGGCCCGTGCAGATGATGCTGAAGACAGACAGAGAAGGAATAACGTTCGTGTGGTGGGATTGCCGGAGGGAGTGGAGGGGCCCCAATCTACCACTTTTGCTGAGGACTTTTTTAAGCAGCTGCTCAACTTAGGGGATAGACCGCCGACATATGTGGTGGAAAGGGCACACAGCGTGCCCACGGATAGAAGACCCCCCGGTGAATACCCGCGTCCCTTTTTGGTGAGGTTCCTGAACCGCAGGGATCGGGATATGATCCTAGCTGCGTCCAGGAAGACTCAAGACCTGAAGTATGAAAATGCAAGGGTGATGCTTTTTCCAGATTTCTCAGCAGAAACGCAGAGAAGGCGGCGTTCGTTTACTGATGTCAAGAAGAGATTGCGTGACCTGAATATTCAATACAGCATGCTCTACCCCAGCAAGCTCTGGGTTTAACACCAGGGCGCTGTGAAGTTTTTTGATAACCCGCGTGATGCTTGTGATTGGCTTGATAGGAACCATCGCTGAGGCTGCATATCAAGTTGAAGATAAGAGCTTTAATTCTTTTCCTTCTTTCTATATAACTCTGATGGGGCCTGGCATGGCTAGTTACTTTTGCTGTTTTCCAAGCTGCATATTTCCCTTTTCTGTGATTTTTTTCCCCATTTTTATATGCTGAGTGGCCTGAAAGTTTGATTTTTGTTTTCCTTGGGCACTGACTGCACATGACCCCTGGTGTCACTAGGGGGCAGTGAAGCACTGCTATTCCCATTATCCTTATACTGGGTCTGCCCCTGCTTCTTAATATGCTGATTTTGTTGCTCCCACTGCTAACTGTTCATGTGGAGCTCTCTGGAGCTCAGGAAGACCATCTACTTGCACTGTTGGACAAGTGATCGTTCGGAGGACCTTCCAGTAACACTTAGTTCTTAGGTGTTCCACGTTGTTCTTTTTTTGGGGTCTCAAAGCTGCATACCGGACAATGGGTGTTTTTGGAGTTTTTTTTTCTCCACGCCTTTTTTTTGTTGTTTTTTTTTTGTTTCATGTTTCTTGGTTCTGGTATAACAGCAGGGGGGGCGGGGGGAGGGGCGGGTTTTGTCTTAAAGTTGATTGTTGCTACTCAGTTCCCGGTCCACAAATAGTTGGGGCCTCTCTCCAAATCTTAGAAAATGTTATTGCCTTGATGATTGGGATATGTTTACGATGCACCTGGGATATGTTTTACATGGGGGAATATGGCTAATGTGATTAGGGTGGTGTCCTGGAATATCAGAGGTCTGAGTAGTAAATATAAGAGGGCCTCCATGTTCCAGTATCTGAAACTGGTAAAGCCGCATATTGTCTTCCTACAGGAGACTCACCTGGATGGTAGCAGAATTTTGGCTCTACAGAAACATTGGGTTCAAAAGGCTTTTCATGCCACTTAGGGCCAGATTCAGCAAGACTTGCGCTGGAGTAATTCGATATGCGCCGCGTAACTGTGAAGATGCGCCGTCGTTTCTATGTGGCCGTACCCACAAAACTAGATGCGACAGAAAACGGGCCATTTCCGATCGGCTTAACTTTCCGACGCTAGAGTCTCGTCAGCGCATAATTTCGTTTGGCGCATCAGTCGCGCCTATTGATTTTCCCTGCAAATATGCAAATGAGGGAGATTTCCCGTTTCGCGAACGGATTAGCACAATACGCTGGCTACATGCGCCGCGCGTATCTCGTCCGTCCGGCGCAAAGTTATTTCTACAAATAGCTGCTTTATCTTTACTCCAGACGGCCTCAGGTCAGCAGGAGAGCAGCTACAGCAGCAGCGTTACCGACGAAACTAGCCAGCTGAACAACCACACTTGCAAGGACACCTCTGTGTGCCAACATGCCAGGGGCAGTCGCGGTCCTAGCACTAGTACTGGGTCCCCCGGTACGGAGGAGACGGGCACGTGAGAGGATATACCGCACGCGCATGAGCCTCTTTGGCATGGGGGATGAGGAGGTGTATCGCCTCTTCAGATTCAGCCCAGATGCAATACTTGAACTAACCACAACCCTGCAGGGTGACATCACCAGCAAGACACACCGCTCACAAGCAGTGCAGCCACTGGTGAAGGTACTGGCAACACTTCATTTCCTTGCCAGTGGATCATTCCAGCGTACAAGTGGAGTGGTGGCTGGGATGTCACAGTCCTCCATGAGCAGATGTGTGCACCAGGTTGTCCCTGCAATCCTCAGACGCATGTCCAACCAGTTCATCAGACCAACCACTGAGGAGCTGCGGCTGAAGGCAATGACAGATTTCTACAGCATTGCCAGATTCCCACGCATTGTGGGGGCCATTGATTGCACACATGTGGCCCTTCAGCCCCCCAGTGCCACAGAGCACATATACCGCAATCGGAAGCATTGGCACTCCATCAACGTACAGGTGATAGCTGATGCCCAACGCCTCATATGGCACGTCCGTGCCAAACACCCCGGGTCCAGCCATGACAGCTTCATATACCGTCAGAGCCTCATCCCAGCAGAATTCGAGCAGAACATATGGGGACAGCTGGCTGGTTGGTGAGTGACATGGGTGGCATGCATGACTATCCCCTCCCATGATGCACATCACAAGGGGCACATGCATGACTAACATCCTCCTGTCTTTTCCCTTACAGGTGACTCTGCATATGCACTGGGACCCCATCTCATGACTCCTTTCTGGAACCCCCAAACCAGAGGAGAGAGAAAATACAATGAAGCACACATCAAAACCCGTGCAGTGGTGGAGCAAACATTTGGGCTCCTGAAGTCCCGTTTCCGCTGCCTGGATAAGTCCGGGGGGACCCTATTGTATTCCCCTACCTTTGTGTGTCAGATCATCGGTGCATGTTGCATTCTGCACAACTTTGCTATGAGAAAAGGCCTGCAGATTGACATGCGTGATGACCTGACCCCCCAACCAGACAATCTCCCCCTGCCAGAGGAGAACCAGTCTGCTGATGGAAGAGCAGTCAGGAGGGTCCTCGCCGTAGGCATCTTTGGACACTAAACCCAAACATTAATCACACAGACAATGCATGCATGCACACCACTGATGTCCCTAGATCACACACACCACATGCACATCACATTGGATTAGCCCAAGTCCAGCATGTAGGACTTGGGAGCAGCAACGCCAGCGTCAAGGCCCCAATGATGTCGCTGTCCATTCATACACCTTTCACACGTCATTCATACAGCCGTGGGGTTAACTTCACCACCACGGCCGAGGGTGACACCCCTTACTGGCAGGAGTGCCACCCCCTCACATTCACACACCATTCACACTGCAGCGTGTGCAGTATCAAAAAATAAAAATCTCATATCCTGAGCATAATCACAAATAAAATAACTCATAACCTGAGCATTAATAATAAAATAAAAATCTCATAACCTGAGCATTCCCAAAAAAAAAAATATATAAACTCCTGTCCTGAGCATCAATCAAAACAACAAAAAATAAATTATCTGGGATGCCGGGGGCTTCTTCTGGTGGCCCCTCTCTGGCTCCTAAGGTGCCTGGATGGAGTGGGTGGGGGTGGGGGGCATCTGGAGGTGGCTGATCCCCGGGTGGGCCACTCCTGGCAGGTGTGGCCTGCATGCCCTCCAAGGCCATTGCTATCCGGCCGAGGTAAGAGTTGGTCTGGGCCTGCATCCTGAGCTGCCGGGTGACCTGATAATGCTGGGCCCGCCGACTCAGCCTCCCCTGGTCCTGGATGGCAGCAGTGTTTGCCTGGATGGCTGCAGTGAGGTCCCTTATTTCACCCTGCACCTCCCCCAGGCTGGTCACTACTGCAGCGCAGTTACAGCTCACATCCTGCACTGCTGAAGAAATCTGGGCCACGGAGCAAAGGCTGTCAGCCACTCTGTCCAGGTGCCCAGCAATCTCCCCCATTTGCTGGGTCTGCCTGGCGTGATCCCTCGCCACCTGGTCCTGGACCAGATCAGACACCCCCCTGGTCTTATGGGTGGCCTTCCTGGGGCCAGTAGATGTTTGTCCCCGGGGGGATGGAGTCGCCCTTGAGGGGCTTCCTATGATGGGGGAGGGGATCTGAGAGGGTCCTGCAGAAGAGGAGGATTCCTCCAACAATAAAATAAAGTCCTGCTCTGCCCCAACAGGCTCCTCCTCAACGACCTCTGCAGGTGTGGTGTGGGCACTCTCCTCCTCCACCTTGGTGTCTTCACCACCCAGGGGCACAGGCACTGGGTGCCGATGGGGGGATGGGGTGGACTGGCCGCCGACAGATGATGGCCCAGCTCCGTCATCTGTGGATGACACAAAGCAGACACATGTTGGTGGTCCCACACACTTGGCACATGTACCCTCCCCCCCACATGCAAAACACCAAATAGGGGATAAAAAACACTTACCTGTCCTGGAGCCTTCCTTCACAGAATCATAGCCTGGTACCCCCTCCAATTGCTCCCTCTCCAGGCAGCGGGCGACCACCTCCTCCTCTGTGGTCAGGCTGACCGGACATGGGGTTCCACCACCTGTGCCCCGCTCATGGCTCCAAATGGTGGCCACCTTGCCATGGACCTTGCGCCGCAGGTCATTGATTTTTTTGGATATCCCCAGCAGTCCAGGTGGAGTACCCCAAGACATTAACCCGGTCATCAATGGTGTCCAGGATGGCCTGCTTCCTCTCCCTGCTGGTCTTCCTACTTTTCTTCCCATGCAGGAAATCATTGTAAGTCTCCATAGCAGAGATGACCACAGAGACCTCCTGGGCATTAAAATTGAGGTTCCTCCTCTCTTTGGGGGTAGCCGGAGCAGCCATAATAGAGCAAAAGTAAATTCCCTGGGGTGGGGGGAAACGGAAATACTTTTGCGCCGGAATGCCGCTTCCGCTGGTGCTTTTATACGCGCAACGGAACACATTGCGCTGGCGTTTCCCGTGAAGTGGTGCCGACGGAAGTTGTGAGCATGCGCACAGGGGGCCGAGTGAAGCCTCACTTACTGCGCATGCTCCGTGGATGATGCGCTGAACGTAAGCCTCTGCCCTGGGCTCCGCCCATAATTTACATATGATCACACCCACTTCCACTTGCGTCGGGTTACGCCAGCGCATTATCGTTACTCTGGCACAAGTTTACGCGCAACTGCTATGTGAATAACAGTACTTGCGCCGAAAGTGTCGGCGGAGTAACGTAAATGAGAAACGTTACTCCAAAGTAAAGAAGCGCCCATCTACCAGAATCTGGCCCTTATTCTACATTCGCTAGGGGGGTGTCTATACTTATTAGTAGGGCACTTGCCTGCACGATACACCGGTGATTACTGATCCGGGGGACGGTATGCGGCTGTGGTTATTGATATTAGTAATTGCAAGATGCTGATTGTCAATGTCTATGTGCCACCTCCTTTTAATGTGCAGCTATTATATGATCTTTTTGTGAAGCTGGCGCCTCATACGCATCTTCCGCTTCTAGTGATGGGAGATTTCAATGCCACCCTTGGGGTATTGGATTCCTCTAATCCTGGAGGGGCGGGTCGGTGGACTTACTATCTTGGGCATCTGTGGCTGGGCTGACAGAGTTATGGCGCTCTAGGAATCCTACCACAATATGCTATTCCCACCTCTCCCAGTCGCACCGATCCGCAGCTAGGATTGATCTGGCATTTGGGAATCAGGCAGTACTGCCTTATATAAGGGAGGTAGAATATTTGGCTGGTGGCCTGTCTGATCACAACCCACTCTCTGTCTCCTTGCTTTTCCCAGCTATTGGGGGGGTGCGGAGCTGGAGACTGTCCCCGGGCTGGCTGCAGGAGGATCGGGTCTCTTCACAGTTGTTAGAGGCAGTGAGTGGCTACTGGGATATAAATTCGGATTCGGCTGACCCAACGATTGTCTGGGATGCCTTTAAAGCGGTGGTCCGTGGTGAATCTATCACGGCCATCAAGAGGGTGAGAGTTGACCAGAATGCTGACATTCAGGAACTGCAGAATAAGGAAAGGGAATGTGCGAATGTCTATGCTACAGACCATACGGAGGCCTCATATACTGCCTTACTCGAGGCTAAACGCCAGCTCTCCATGCATTGTAATGACCTGGCGCATACTGAGGTTCGACATAGAGCGAATTCATTGTTTTCTGAAGGGAATAAAAATGGGAAACTGCTGGCTAGGCTGGTGGCGGACCAGAATCGTATAGAACACATATCTGTTATTAGGGGATTGTCTGGGGATTTAATTAGAGACCCGACTGCTATCCTGACTGAATTCCAAACATACTTTTCAACCCTGTACGCCCCCATTCCTCGCTATGACCATACTGCCCTGGGGGAGCTGCTGGGGCGCCTGTCCCTTCCTAGGTTGTCCGAGGCTGATCGGGCGGCCTTGGATGCCAAGATTACCAACAAGGAGGTGGTTTCGGCAATATTTGCCTTCCCGCCTAATAAGGCACCGGGTCCGGATGGCTTCCCGGCTGACTTTTACAAAGTGTATGCTGATCAGCTGGCTCCCCGGCTCACGGCCCTATTAGACTATTGCTCACAAAAAAAGGCGCTTCCGGCCTCGATGCTGGACGCTTACATGATCCTTTTGCTTAAGTCGCGTAAGGACCCGCTGGACTGCTCATCCTATAGGCCCATTGCCCTATTGAACATGGACCTTAAAATCCTAACAAAAGTTTTGGCAAGGAGACTTGCCGGGGTTATCTCCTCATTGGTGGATGTTGACCAGACGGGGTTTATGCCAGGTAAATCCACTGATACTAACCTGCAGCGTCTGTTTACACATCTACAACTTCCTAATCTAGAGTCATCCACTAGAATAATTGTCTCTATAGACATAGAAAAAGCCTTTGACTCAGTGGACTGGCATTTTATGCATACAGTCCTTGAGAGTATGGGTTTTGGCCAGTCTTTTAGGCAATGGATTTCACTATTATACAGTACGCCTAGGACAGCTATTCGTATGGAAGGCCATACCTCTGATTACTTCTCGGTGGGTAGGGGTACCAGGCAGGGGTGCCCACTGTCGCCCTTCCTATTTGCTCTCATGATGGAGCTGATTGCGGTGGCATTGAGGGCGTCAGCGGGTGTCAGGGCAATCAGGGTGGGTAGTATAGAGGAGGGTTTGGCGCTCTACGCAGATGATCTCTTGCTCTTCCTGAGAGATCCGGCGGAGTCATTAGTGGCCGCCTTAGACATTATGAACACGTTCTCCTCCTACTCGGGGCTGAGGGTTAATTGGGGCAAGTCGTCCATATTACTATTAGATGAAGGAGCTAGGGCAAGGGCAAATCCTAACCTTCTACTAAACTGGGTTTCGCAGATAACTTATCTGGGTGTGAAGGTGACAGCACGAGTGGCTGATTATATGTCTCTTAACCTGCTCCCCCTTTTGACATTTTTTAGGCAAAAGGCACAGAGTTGGCAAAGGCTCCCCTTATCTTTGATTGGCAGGGTTAATCTTCTAAAGATGAAGATTCTCCCGGTTATCCTGTATTTTTTGAGGAATCCTCCGGTCTGGATACCAAAGTCCTTTTTTAAGAAGCTGGACAGTATCACTAGCTCGTTCCTATGGGCGCCTTAAATGCCTAGGGTGGGCTTGATGGTCCTCCGGGATCCATGGGGACAGGGGGGACTGGCGGTACCTGACTGGCGTAAGTACTACCTGGCCGGCCAATTGGTCTTTGTACACAGATGGTTAATCTCGGATGAGGGGGACTCGGCTACGGTACTGGAGGCAGCCCACTTGGGATCATATGAGACCCTTCGGTTGGCTATTCATAGGGGCACCGGTCGTGATCTTCCTCTCACAGAGTCTATGAAGGCTACTGTTAAGGCTTGGGAGGAGGTGGTCAAATTAGCTTGTCCAAACTATGGGGGGGTGTCTCCCTTGGCCCCCCTGTGGATGAATCCGAAGTTGCGCCAGTTTTATGTCCTTGATGATGTAGTGGGGTGGGCATCTAAGGGGATTAAACTGCTCAAGGACATTACTCAGGACAGAGTTTTATTGACGTTTGACCAACTGAAGGCCCGACATGATCTTCCCAATGCTCAATTTTTTAGGTACCTCCAGCTGAGACACGCATTCCAGACCCAATTTAGGACAGAGAGAGTTGAGTCTTTCCCTTCTAGTATGGAGGATTTACTTATGACGGAGGACTTGCCCAAGACACTATCAGTGACCTACAAAGAACTATTTAAAACTAGGCCCAAGCCAATAATAAAGTGTAGAGAGCGGTGGGAGGCAGAGTTTCCGGGTATACTAGGGGAGGAGTGGGACGATATGTGGGACTGTCCATTTCAGTATTTAGTGGCTGCTAGGGATCGGCTTATTCAATTCAAGTTCCTGCACAGAGTGTACTACACTCCCGCTAGGCTGGCTGCAATATACCCTTCAGTGCCTTCGGAGTGCTGGAGATGCACATATGCTCCGGCGGACGCCCATCATATATTTTGGGACTGCCCCCAGATCCAGCAGTTCTGGTCTGGGGTCACTTCCTGTATAGCGGAGGTCCTGGGGATACCAATTCCACGGGACGTCAGTGTATGTCTGCTTGGATTGGTTGAGGAGGTGGTCCCGTCAAGAGCACTCAGAACTCTGCTTACTATCTTACTATTCTATGGTAAAAAGGCTATCTTGCTCAAATGGAGAAGTCCGGGGGCTCCTGAAGTTGCTTTTTGGAAGGAGCTGGTGAATGCTATGATCCCGTTTTATAGGGCAACCTACCTGTCTAGGGGTTGTGTTGGGAAATTTGAGAAAGTCTGGAGGGCTTGGTATGAATCTGATCTAACGGTGGGGTAGACTTGTGAGTCCTCCAGTTTAAGGGGGACCTTGTAATACTGATATTACTCCTCTAGGCCGGGTGCATCGAGCTTCGAGGGCTGTTTCCTGTCATGATGGGGATGGAGGAGGCCAGTGTACTGTGTGGTTGATGCTGACTTTGTGGGGACTGGGGAACTGGGTGCATGGGGGGGGGGGGGGTGGGAGGGGGGGTTTTGGGTTCGGTTGTTATGTCTGCTATCTGCGATAGCGAGGTTGTATTTAGTATGTAACCGGTCATGTTGACCGTTAGTTTTGCTTGGTGGTTAGCCAAGAAATGTTTATTTTTGTTATGTAGGAAAAATCTTTAATAAAAATAAATTTATAAAAAAAAATGATAAATTACGCAAAGTCTGAGATACTGCCTATCACTGTCCCTCCTGCTTTGGCGTCCTCGCTGAGGGAATCTTTCCCCTTCAGGTGGTCCGCCTCTTCCATGAGGTACCTGGGGATCCAGCTTACTAATTGCGTGGATTCACTCTACTACCAGAATTATGTCCCTCTTTTGAAAAAGACCTCTCTGGACCTGCAGTCTTGGGACAGGACAATGTTTACTTGGGTGGGACGGACGAACATCCTGAAAATGAGTGTTCTGCCCCGTATCTTATTCCTCCTACAGATGATACCTATACGCCTACCGAAACTTTTTTTGCCGAGTTACAAAGCCTCTTTACTAAATTTGTGTGGGGAGGTAGGAGGTCCAAGCTAGGGGGAGGCTTTGGAATTCCTAATATTCTCAGGTACTATCAGGCAATTGCTTTACAGCGCATCCTGAATTGGAAGTATCATACGTCCCTTAAGTTGTGGGTCCCCCTGGAAAAGACAATGGCGGGACGGGACTTGTCCTATGCACCTTGGGTCCCGACGGACAGTAGGGGGCTCTCTGACTGGGTCTCCCCCCTGACGGCTCACTCCCTGGCCATGTGGGATAAACTGAATAGCTGCCTAGCGCTGGCGCCGAGAACTTCTCCTCTGGCGCCGGTCGGTGGTTACCCGTGGTTCTCCCCTGGAGAGCTGAAATCCTCCCTAGGAACATGGGCTGGGGATGGGGTCATCAGCCTTGTGAGATTTGTGGAGGGTGGTGTCCTGATGTCGCTGACTGCCTTGCGCTCCCGGTACGGTAGCTTTCCCTTTGACTTTTGGAGACATCGCCAACTAGAGACTTTCATCACTAAATTTCATAGGGCAGCGCAGGTTAGAACTAGCTTGACGGAGTTTGAGTGTCTCTGGGCGTCTGCGGATCCAGAGCCCCACTTAATCTCGGTGCTATACAGGTTGTTGGAAGACGCCTCGCCTAGCCCCCGTCCTTACTTTGTTAGAGAATGGGAGAGGGATCTACAGACCGATCTTACGGATGAGCAACTGTGCCACCTTTATCGCCTGACTCACAAGAGTTCAGTGGACGCTAAAACCCAAGAAAATAATTATAAGTTGCTGACACGGTGGTACAAGGTGCCGGCCTCTTTGGCTAGGATTTTCCCTAACGTGTCTGATAGATGTTGGAGGGGATGTGGGCAGAGGGGCACGCTCCTCCACATCTAGTGGGAGTGCCCGGTGCTTCGCCCATTTTGGCATATGGTCACCAAACATGTGTCTGAGTGCCTGGGCGTGGATATTCCTGCCCATCCCAAACACTTCCTGCTTCACGTCCCCCCCATCTCTCTGTCACGATACAAATGCAGTGCTCTCCCCCACCTCCTCAATGCAGCAGAACGGCTCATCCCGATTCATTGGAAGAGTTCGCATGTTCCAAGTGAACAAGACTGGTTGGGGAAGGTGAGAGAGATTATGGAAGCGGAGGATTGGCTGGCTACGTGCAGGGACACTCGCGATAAATTTGAGACCACCTGGGCAGAGTGGAAGGCCCACGAACATGACACAGCTTTATTCTCCTCTAGCTTGGATGAGACACTATTGGTGCTTGCAGATCCCTCCTTTGGGGATCGTGTCTGGGCACATCGTCAGTCGGTCAACTGATACCCCACAGTGCTGTGGGCCCATTGAGTCAGCGAGTCGGGTGAGTGCTGGTCCACTGGTCCTCTCATTTCTACCTCTTCTTACTTTTCTTGTCTCCTTGGCTTTCTCTAACTCTACGCTCTCTTCTCCTCCCCCCCCCTCCCCATGTTTAATGTATAATAATTTTTTGTGTTAGTATTGGGACCACTGGTGCAACAGCCAGTCTGTTTGACTAGCCCCGCCGCATCAGGCTTGTTTTGATAGACATGTAATAGTGGGAGCTGTTATATTGCTTATTTGAGGGCGGGGACGTTGGGATACGCAGCCCCCCATTAATTCTGGGGGGAGCCCTGCCCAAGTGGACCGAATGTCCTGGGTGGGCGGCGTGTCCTAGTCTCCCTGGACTTATGTGGGCTATTACTCCCAGTTTAACGTTTGCCTGAGCCCGGACCTAATGCACCCCCCCCTTGGAATCCCTCCTCCTTCCCTTCCCTCCCCCCCCCCTCCCTGCCTCTTGTCCCGTGTCCACCCCCCCTTCTCTCCCATTGTCCCCTGCTCTGGTTATTGTCTTTATTTGTCTCTATTTCTTTTTTATTTTTGTATTGGCTTTTTGATCTCATAATGATGCTATACTGTGCAACTGTCAATACCATGTGAAAATTGAAAAGAAATATTTTACAAAAAAAAGCATGGGCGGAAATGACGTTTTGACGTCGCTTCCGCGCTGCTTAGCTATGGAGATGGGTGGGGGCCATATTGCCATATCACTCATATCCCAGCCGAGCAGGGGACAGGACCAGATTGCCTCGGCCGCTGCCGACGGCTCCGGTAAGCGACGGAGGGTACGGGAGAGCGGCGGGAGGAAGGGCCCTCTCCCGTTGCTGATAACAGTGATCTTGTGGCAAATCCACTGTGGAGACCACCGTTATCGTTTAGAGGACCGCTCACTGAAGAGATGGATATCTCAGTTGTGGCAGAAGCTGCTGCCATTACCGAGATATCCATCTTTAAAAAAATTATGTATATATTCAAGTGGTTAAAAGTACTCAACTACATAACAAACAAAATAAAAAACAAGATCGTTGCCTGACGTCACTTCCGGTGCCTGCCTAAACCAATCTGACACGTATCGTCATGGTCACGTGACTTCCTGAGGGAATGAGAACTAGCACCATGAAGTACCCTTAAACAGGCTTGTAACTATGTATGATGAGTGGCCATTTTCTTGTAATCTTAGGTATACAAGCATATAGTGGCCATTTTCTAGTAGGTATTCTGAACATTCTTTAGCCGTGGCCATTTTCTTGTAGGCTATCAATAGTAAACAAAGCGACGGCCATTTTTATACCCTTCCTTACCAGACCAATTTTTAGCTTTTAGCGCTCTCACACTTTGAATGATAAATACTCAGTCATGCTATACTGTACCCAAACCACATTTTTATTTTTATTTTCTCACAAACAGAGCTTTCTTTTTGTGGTATTTAATCACAGCTGGGTTTTCTATTTTTTGCAATATAAGCGAAAAAGGAGAGAAATTTTTGAAAATCTTTTTTTTTTGTTTCTATTGTAAAATGTTGCAAATAAGAACATTTTCTTCATAAATTTGGGCCAAAATGTATACTGCTACATATCTTTATTAACCACTTTAGCCCCGGACCATATTGCTGTCCAAAGACCAGAGTACTTTTTGTGATTCGCCACTGCGTCGCTTTAACTGACAATTGCGCGGTCGTGCCAAACAAAATTGGCGTCCTTTTTTTCCCACAAATAGAGCTTTCTTTTGGTGGTATTTGATCATCTCTGCGGTTTTTATTTTTTGCGCTATAAACAAAAATAGAGCGACTATTTTGAAAAAAATGCAATATTTTTTACATTTTGCTATAATAAAAATCCCCAAAAAGATATAAAAAAACATTTTTTTTCCTCAGTTTAGGCCGATACGTATTCTTCTACATATTTTTCGTTAAAAAAATCGCAATTAGCGTTTATTAATTGGTTTGCGCAAAATTTATAGCGTTTATAAAAAAGGGGGTCGTTTTATGACATTTTTATTATTATTTTTTTTACTAGTAATGGCGGCGATCAGCATTTTTTTTCGGTACTGCGATATTATGGCGGACACATCGGACACTTTTGACATATTTTTGGGACCATTGGCATTTTTATAGCGATCAATGCTATAAAAATGCATTGTATGACTATACAAATGCCATTGGCAGTGAAGGGGTTAACACTAGGGGGCAGGGAAGGGGTTAAGTGTGGTCCTGGTGTGTTCTAACTGTATGGGGGGGGTTGGCCTCACTAGGGGAAATCACTGATCTTCTGTCCATACATTGTATGGACAGAAGATCAGCATTTCCGCCGCTGACAGGAACAAGAGTTATGTGTTTACACACATACCTCCCGTTCCCCGCTCTGTAACGAGCAATCGCAATGCCCGGCGGCGATCGGACCCGCCGGGCACGCGCGCGGGACTCGCGGGCGAGCGGGGAGCGTGCGCGGGCCGCTGGCGGCGCGCGTGCGCGACAAGCTGCTAAAGGGGGAACGTAGAGCTACGTGCTACCGCGTAGCAGTGCCACCGTCCCGCAGTAATATGACGGCGGGCGGTCGGCAATCAGTTAAACATAACCAAACAAGTGTATATTATTTGGTCATTGTGAAAGTTATAGATTGTACAAGCTATGGTGCAAATCATTGAAATCTGATCACACCTGATGTACTGAAGGCCTAACTCATTTCTTGAGACCCTAACAATCCAGGAAAGTACAAATACCCCCCAAATTACCCCTTTTGGAAAGCAGACATTCCAAGTTATTTAGTAAATGGCATTGTGAGTTTTTTGAAACAAAACTGTCATAATAACAAGTTGTTTCTCTCACACAGCACATGCATACTTGCAATGACACCTGTAGCATATCATCCCAGAGAGAGCCTGGGAAAGTCCTGTTCGGGGTTTATACATCTCCCAGGCTTCTCTCTAAGGCTCCTTACACACGGAGCGGTCCGTTTTTCGGTCCGCTCCGTGTGTCCGTCAGCTCAGCGGGGGGTCTCCGCTGAGCTGTCGGGCGGACGGGGCGGTCCCCACACACTGTGCAGGGACCGCCCCGTCTCTCCTCCGCTCTCCCCTATGGGGAGTCGGATGGAAACGGACCGTCTGTCCGTTTGCATCCGATCCGTTTGCCCGGACGGAAGAAAAATAGGACATTCTTCCGTCCGCAAAAACGGATGCGGATCGAGCGGACGTTAGCGGATGCATCATCCGCTAACGGATCCGCTCCCATAGGGACCCATTACAAGTCCGTAAACGGACTTGTAATGAGCGGACCGTTCGTCCGCTAGTGTGAAAGGGCCCTTATACATTCAGGGATCTCTGATCCAGTTCAGGTGTTGTTCCTCTCTCCCAGGTCAATTTAAGCTCACCTGAGCAGACAGACTTTGCTCTGCCTGGGAAACACATATAGGGCCAGATTCAGATAGATGAGAGCATCTTTGCTCTGGAGTAACGCTTCTCATTTACGTTACTCTGCCGAAATTTTAGGAGCAAGTGCTGTTATTCATGAAGCACTTGCTCCTAAAGTTGCGGCAGCGCATCGCAAATGAGCCGGCGGAATTCAAATTGGGCGGGTACGGGGCGTGTAATATTTAAACTATGCGCGATCCCGCGGCGAACGCACTGCGCATGCGTCGAGTGTCAATGCATCCCAGTGCGCATGCTCCAAATTCTGTCAGTGAACGTCAATGACGTCACATCCCCATTCATGAACGTTTTACGCAAGCGACGCGATTATTTTTTTTCCCGACGCGATGACGACGCCTATACTTAACATAGGATACTCCACTAGGGGGCTGCTTTATCTTTACGTCGCGTATCGCTTACGGAAACGTCGGAATACAGAAACGCTGGCTTAAAGTGACAGTTAGGCTGGAGTATCACAGATACTCCAGCCTAACTCTACCTGAATCTGGCCCAGTGCTGATCTGTGAGAGCAAGAAGGTTGGTGAAAAACTGTTAACCACTTCATTACCCAGCCATAGTCAAATGATCGGGGATCCGGTGTATCCCTCGGGTCACAGCCATTCCCCGATGGGCATAATAGACAGGCGGTGGCGGAGCGGCGGTGGATTTCTTATGCAGAGCTGCATGGTGCCCAGTGCTGCGATCGGGGTTCAGTGAGTTACACATCTGTAATACACTATATATGTACTACTGTGCCCAGATTGCCCCCCTAAATAAAGAGCACCTGTCACCTAGTACCTGTCATCAGGAGAACCTGCCACTAAAGTACCTGCCACCTCACCAGAGTACCTGCCACCAGAGTACCTGCCACCAGAGTAGCAGAATGTATTATGGGGTGTGTAACTTGGGGATAGGTAGCAGGTACAAAAGCTCCCTGGGATGAGCAGGCACAGATACCAAGTCCATAGGATAAGTAAAACACAATGCAGTGTTTATTGGTGCCAAGTCTATTTACAGGTGCTGTACAGTGTGCAGAAAAAAAACAAACAGAACAAAAATAGTTAAACAAAAACCTAGCCGTGTCTCGGCTCTAACTATACGATATATACAGGCAGTGCTGTATCCTGTCGAGCTCTGATGAAGAGGCCCTAGACAACTCGAAACGCATCAGCCGGCAGCAACATATTCCCCGTATCCCCCCACTGTGGAGCGTGGTCCGAAGGGAATTCACCTTTATTTTGTTGACAAGCCTGTTCAAATCCGCTGTTTGTGAGTAGTTTTTAATACTTTTACTATTGAATAAAGTGTTAAGTGGTAATGCACTAGGCTGGTGCGCCTTTCTTTTTCTTTTCTTTGTTAGTGCTGTATCTTGGCCTAGGCCAACAAGGCCCAGGCCTAGGGCAGCACTTTGCAGGGGGGCAGCACAAAAAGAGTCCCCGCCGGATTGTGCTACACTGTTAGTGTAGCGGCAGTCTTATGGGGCAGGCTGGGCTGAGAGGCAAATTAGTCTAGCGCCCCCATAAAGCGGCCGCACTGCTTCTGGTATGCAGGCGCCCGGCATTCTGCAATTGTGGGGGGGGGGTTCTGCTGCACCATTAGCATGGTTAAATCTTCTTAGTCCTCTCCATAAAATTATCAGAAATTTGTGCTTAAAGTAGAACTATAGGCACTTAACTTTATTTATTTATTTTGGATAGAGTAAGGGGGTGTTATAGCCTCTGTCAGTTTATTTTTTTACCATTCCTGTTCCATTGCAGAGATTTCCATTCACATCCTACCCCATAGCCAAACAGGAAGTAAGAAGAAATCTATACAAATTAAGGGAATCCAGGGTGGGTCTTAAATAGAAAGGGGCGTGGCCTTATCAGGAAGGGGTGTGTTATATTTAAATTAGGGGGTGCGCGAGTTTAGTTAGGCCTAGTGCAGTTCAAAACCTAAATACACCCCTGTATACAGGCCCTAACTACCAGGCTAAACAAGCCTACAGCTTGTCAGCTTCCACACAAACTGCTTAACCACTTAGATACCAGGCACTTAACCCCCTTCCTGCCCAAGCCAATTTTAAGCTTTCTGCGCAGTCGCTGATTAAATGACAATTGCTTGTTCATGCTACACTGTACCCAAACAGTATTTGTATCAGTTTGTTCCCACAAATAGAGCTTTCTTTTGGTGGTATCTGATCACCTCTGTGGTGACAGAAAATGTTGAAAACAAATAAGTTTTCTCCTTCACTGATATGCACTGATAAGGTGGCACTGACAGACAACAATTATGGTGGCACCGATGATGTGGCACCAATAAGGGTGGCACTGATGGGCACTGATGATGGGCACTGATATGTGCACTGATGGGCGCTAGTAGGTGGCACTGATGGATGGCACTGATATGCAGCACTGATGGGGATTGATAGGCGGTGCAGATGGGCACTCATGAATGACACTGGTGAGCACTGATGGGCACTGAAAGGCTGCAATGATGGGTACTTATGGGTGGCAATGATAGGTGGTGCTGCTGGGCACTTATTGACACTGATAGGTGGCATTGCTGGGTACTGATGCGTAGCACTGATAGGCAATGATATGTGGCACTGATAGATGGCATCCCTGGTAGGCATTGTGGATGGACACTGATTGGCAGCTTCCTGGGAATTAATTGGCAGCTGCCTGGGCACAGGTTGGCATTTCCCTGGTGGTCTAGGGGGGTATACCTGGTGGTCCAGTGTAGTGGTTATCCCTGGTGGTCCCAGCTACATCCTGGTGGTCCTGGGTGGGCATCTGAGGGGGGGCATCGCTGATAAACAATTAGCACAGAGCCCCCCTGTTAGGAGAGGAGCTGATCGGCTACCCTCTACTCACATCTTTCTGACGCGAGTAAGAAAAAAGCCGATCAACGGCTCTTCCTGTTAACTTGGTGATCAGCCGTGATTGGACATGGCTGATCACGTGGTAAAGAGCCTCCATCGGAGGTGTAGCGGTGTGTCAGGTGTCCAGTCAGAATAACTGAACCACCACCCGGTCGTCATTTTGCAATAGGCCGGGCGGGAAGTGGTTAATTATGTTTTGGATGCGTTCTTTAACGTTGTTGTACACCCTTACAACACACTTTCACCTACAGATGAGCCTAGATTAAGGCTTACCTGTAGGTGCTGGAAATATCTCCTAAACCTACACGGTTTAGGAGATATTTACAATTCCCTGTACAAGGATTTCTTCTGCGAATGTATTTGCACTTTATAGAGGTCACGCCGTGACGTTTCCAGTAAAGATCATGCCATGACTGCGGAAGGAAGACGGACACTTCCAACCTGCGAGGAAATCGGGGAATCGGGGACATCGCAGGCTTCGGTTTCAGGTAAGTGACACATAATGGGCTACTATGCGATGCATTATGCTTTACCTTTGCAGGGAAACAAATAGGAAGTAAAACCCATCAGGTTTTACTTCCTCTTTAATTTGTACTTTTAATTGCCTTTTCGTACGTCCTATATATTGTAGCCCACAGCTAAATTCCAGCTCATATACTGACCCCTCTGTGTTACATCCTATGAAGTCTTTAACCTCATAGGTGTTGCCTGTGCTGGTGGAAGTAAATGAAAATGTATTTTCTCCCGGAAGTCTTGTTTTGGTACATGCAAAACACCATTTGCACGGGAAGAACCCTTTTCCTGTGAAAAACGTATAGTTGGATCAGGTATGCTTTTGACAATCTTATCTCTTATCGTAGGGGCCCTCTTATATACAAATTTAGTCCCATCTGGTAATAGGTCTTAGAGATGTCCATCCAGTATTGAATCACTAAAATATTTTATTGCTTGCTTTTAGATTTAATAGTGTTAAATAGGATAGGGATAAGTTACAATCTCTGTCAGGTGTATTCTGCTGTCTGTATTCACGTTTGGAAGATTTCCTTTCACTTCCTGGCTTGAAGGCTAAAGCAACTATGACAAGGAGTGGGGAGAATTTTCTCCAACACGAACAAAAACAGCAAAAGAAGTACATTTTATAAGGTCATGGAATAGTTGTGTGTTATTTATTTATTTGTCTGTGTCCCTATTTGTGAAATGTCCTGTTCTATAACATGGATGAAAAAATAATAATATTACCGGTAGTTCTTATTCATAATCTGTATTTATTTGTCCAACTTTATAAACAATATTTCAATGCTTGTATTGCCTGAATTAGGCATTGCCTTGTCCCTTGCCTTTATTTGTTCTCAACTGTCATGAAATTATTTTCTTTTTATCTGGTCTGTTCTTGTCTTGTCCTGCTTGGCTAGTTAATGTTAGTTTGTGGTAATATATTAACACTTCTCTATTTACCTCATGCTCTATATCAGAGAAAGGCTAAACACTCTATGATTTTTGATCAAGATTCCTTCCTAAACCTTAAAACAATGAGACAAATTATGAAATTCAACATTCTGGTAGTTTTTGCTTTCAGGTATTTATCAAACTCTGTTTTGAAACAATCTACAAAACCTGTTAAAATCATTTTTTTATATACTTTCATAATTCTTACAGTAAAGAAACCGTTGCATGTGCACAGGTAAATTTACAGAATAAAAAGCAAGAATTCTGGTGCACAGAGGATGTATGCCCCAATCAAATACATTTTCTAAGCAAGTTAGGAAAAAGAGTGGAGAAAAAATATCAGTCCATAAGTCCATGAATTATAATGTGGGTTTAGGAGCAGTGGCAGCCATCCTAAGAGTGTGTCCAACTCTGGAATCACATGAAGAAATGAGGGGGGGAGGCGCCAAATGAGTGTAGTTTTAACATATAGGTTTTATTTACACATGGTTAAAAACACTTGCAAATATATCAGTAAAGTGCTCATAATATTGTACTCAGCCCGAATATCCTGCCGTCCTGCAGGATCCAACGGCTGGATCCAGAACACTGGCAGTGGATGGATGGAGACACAGTGGCCCTGTTGCAACAGGAAGTCTCAAGTCTTGTACACACAATCAGACTTTCTGCAGACAAAGCCTCAGACTTTTGTCCGAAGGGCATTGGCCGTGAACTTGTATTGCATACAAATGGCATAGAATTTCCGGCCAACAAACACATAACTATGTGTTTTTTCAGCTCTTTAGTGTCACCCTTTGGGCAGCTTCTGCTAATGTTGTGTTATGGTGAGCATTGCTTCTGAGAATGCGTGTTTGGACTTTGGACTTTTGTGCACACGATCAGATAATCTGACATCACACATTTGTTGGCGGACAATTTTAAAGCATGCTATCCCACAATTGTCCGCGGAAAATCCAACAACAATTGTCCGATGGAGCATATAAACGGCAGCCTGTCATCACACAATCCGATCCTGTGTGTGGGCCTTGACGCTAACCAGCATGGACCACATGGATGGAAATGATGTCCCTTGAAAGGAGTTGGAGTTGGGGCTGTACTGTTGTTCACAGGCTACCCGCTCAGAGCTCACAGCTCCTTCTACTGGCTTACTGCTGCACAGTAAAATGCAGCCTAAATAGAGGAGCACAGTGTGGTGGGACTATAACAGCCAGTGGACCAACACATTACAACAAATGACTAAAAAATTACTATTATTATTTCATTAAAGGACATGTATCTATAAAATATATTTATAAAAAAATATATATATCTCAATAAAAAAACACAGTGGATAATTATTTGAGCAACAGATGAAAGAAAGAGACATATTGGGGTGGGAAAACACCAGGAGAGAAGAGGATAAGGACGTTTCAGAATTAAGGATAAGACACAAGAATGGGGGGAAGGGGGGAACAAAAATATTGAAATCAAAGTACCTTCCTGTATTAGGGTTTACACAATAGCATTATCAGTGAGAGAGCTATTGTGTTGTTTTATTTGATTATGTCATTCCATATCCAAAGAAATAGAAGACCGTAAGGGTCTGCTGAAAAATAAAAAATATACACATGTATTCAAACAGATGTTTCAATACTACATATATAGGCTGACTTCTTAAAACAAGGTGTGCACTTCAATTTCCTCATTCAACCCCCTTAACATGATAGTATTGAGCGAGTATATCCAATAAGTCTCCTGTTGACATAGATGTTTACAACGTTCTGCCATGGGTAGACTTCCATGAATGACCTCAATGACTCAAATTTTGAGACCGACTGTTGATTTTTGATGGTGTTCTAAAAAATGTCTCGAAACAGACATTTTTTAGAACACCATCTAAAATTTTAGAAATATTACGGTAATTGTATTGGTAATTTGTTGAAATGTGTTTGTCCGCTGACGTGAAGCCGAGCACGAAGCCTGTGAACAACAGTGCATCCCCGACTCCAACTCCTTCCAGTGAGGTAATTTCTGTCCATCCGTTCCACGCGGGTTAGTGTAAGACTTCCTGTTGCAACAGGGCATCCATGTATCTATCCGTCCACTGCCAGTGGCCTGGATAAAACCTATACTTTAAGGCTAAACTCAGGTGGCGCCCCTCCTTTCTTCATGGCACAGGTAAACTTGCCCTCTTGAAAAAGAAAATAATTGTTTGGGACTTTGTATGAGATCATGACTAGATTAAGTCTTGCATCGCCTTCCTTTTCTATTGAGAAAAGCGGGGGGAGGAAAACAAGAATGGGCATGATGTCAATGTGCAGCGCATGGCACTAGCCCACCCCATGTGAGAGAGGAGGGGGGTTGACCACCAGATATATATTTATTTTGGTAAAATAGGACCATAAATAACTACAATAATAAAATTGACCTCCAAACTCTCTAGATGTGATAGGAAAGAAACCCTAAGCGGTTGTATTTATTTTTTTACCAATACATATATCATGTCTATCAATAGTTATTTATTGTAATCATTTTTCTACATATTAATTGCTAGTATGTACAAGAGGTATGATGGCACGTGGGATGTGTTAGCTCATTTCTTCTTGCAAACCTTGTGGTCAGTTGTTATTGGCTGTGTTTTAAATGTGGTGTGCGGTCTGGACCGATGGCCCTTCTGGGTCATTTATCTGCCATGGGAATTGCGATGTGAACCGCTGGTCACCCCCCTCCTCTCTCACATGGGGTGGGTGGGTGCACATCGACATCATGCCAACATCATGCACATTCCTCCACATGTGCCGCATCCTATCCATACTGTGGGTGGTCTTTTTTCATCTGCGTGCAGTACGAGCGGTTGGTTTGGCGCCAACTGCTGGGTGTCTTAGACACTCAGGTGGTGGCGCCTCCCTCCCTCTCCATATCTACGCAGTTGGGTGTGTTGCCTTGGCCGCACTATAGCCTCTTCCCTGCTGGCCCTGTATCCTGGTCACATTCCCCTACACACATTGCACTCTAGTGGATCTTGGCGCTCATGCTCTACCAGTAGGTAGTATCGCTTATCCTGGGTTTCATTTGTTGATGTTTTAATTTAACATCCCCTTTTTTAGTCCTCTATGACAACATAATTATTTATCCAGATTACTCATCCCAATTTCTGACACATTTATCAGCATACCACCATTTCCCTGTTCCTATTGTTCATATGGGACACCCCGTGCACTATGGAGGTTTATTTGTTATTATTGCTGTTGTTCACAGAAGCCCTCAACAGATGATGTTATTCATATCCCCATCCCCGGAGGGATCCTGTGTCCATGGATGCCTGTCCACCTTGGGGAAGTCTCTGAGGTGGGTTGCAATCATATTACACGCTCCCTCAGTTCCCGTGATTGACATTACCAGTGGGCCTTTGGTTATTAGTGCTGTGGTTCCTTCCCACATGTGCATCTTCTCCTCTGTTATATGCTAACTACTTATGGACTATTATGTATTTTGTTTTAGATCCATATCACGTGCCTGCTCCTGAAGAGTCATAACACCAAACCATGAAACGCATCAAGTTACTTTGAAGCCATGTTTGTACTTGCCATGTTTGTAACTGTATATGTGTTTTACAATGATATGTCAATATTTATACAGACACTTAGTTAGGATTGAGATACCACCACTTAGGGTTTCTTTCCTATCACACCTATGCAGATTAGAGAGTTTGGAGTTTAATTTTATTATTGTAGTTATTGCTGCAATATGCTAACAACCAACATGTAGGTGTGTATATATATATATATATATATATATATATATTTACTGTATGTATATATATATATATATATATATATATATATATATATATATATATATATATATATATATAGAATTTAATGGGTTATTTACTACCACTATCAATTATTGTTTTTATCTTGCTATTTATGGTCCTAATGTACCAAAATAAATATATCATATTTATACTTCTATTGATAGTTGGTTATCCCTGAGACTGTGTGCTTCATATAAAGTCAAACTTGCCCTCTTGTTTTTTGTTGTGACCTACATTTAAAAAAAATTGATCTTACTCATTTATTATTTGCTTTTTATGAAGGTAAAATACATTTCAGTCATTCTTGTCTCAAACCTGAGGTCATTCATGCCCCTATTCATTTAGCTGCACTTCATTGCCCTCTTTCCAATCCTTTTTTGAGTTTGGTATTCAAAACTAAACTGCGTTTTTTGGATGAGACCTTGCAACTGCTTTAGTACATGGCAACATTATGTATGTCTTATTGGGGCCCATATGTTTTTAATACAAAATGTAATCTTGCTTGCTCAAAAAGGTGCAAAATGCCTTTGCATGGTATAGTTATGTCTATGATGTACAAGAATAAGCATCTTTCTCAATCATTGATTCATTTGTTTTTACCATCTTCCCCTGCTGATTTTGTGTTGCGTGCATGCTTTTAGCCCCCAGATGAAAAGATGGGTGTAAGCTATCTTATTCATGTTTTTTTGGGATTTATGAACATAATTGTTATAAGACTATATCAACTTTGAGCCACTGTGGCACGTTTGAAATTAATGTTAATATTATCCTCAGTGTAAATCAACATTAGCACCTTCTTTTCTATATACGAAGCTAAAGAAAAATGTAATAAATTTGTCTTATATTTGTCCCCAGTTGTCTTCAAATCAAAATTAAAAATCCATTTGTTGAAAGAGTACTTGCACATAGTAATGATGTATGAATATCAGCTGTGTGGCAGAAAATGACTGCATAAAAATACAAGGATGGGCTATATATTAGATGTACATACAGTATTTGTGCATATTTGCATAATTTTTCATAACGCTTTTCTTGGGTTGTGTTTTACATGCATGCACATATATTTTGAGTGTATACATGCATATGCATGTAAAATACTTTCCAGCAATGCAGATTTTTGTATATACTTTTTACTAATCTATATACAGCACAAGTTTACGTGTCTGTGAACACAGGCCAATAAAAAAATGGGCTGCATTTAGATCAGTTAAAAAAAAGCCTGAATCCCTAAAAATATGGTGTTTGTAGGTATCTGTGTGAAAAGGGCTAAAGACCTAACACATGTTTCTGTAACGCTAGTTAAGTTACAGTTTTCCTTAAGCACCAAAACCCAAGACAGATAAATAATAGTAGCAAACTGTCAGCATGTAATGTGTTTGTTCTGTGTTACCTACATGGAAGACATGATTTACCCATAAAAAATGAATGTTTTCATGCCTCATTTAGTGTTTCCAGTAATGACATCTTCTTAGTTACCCTGTGCTGAAAAAATGATATCTGTTTATTTGTAACATTTACCTAAAATAAGGCTATTAAGACACATGAGACAAAATATACACCCTAATCAATTTAGCAGAAACCTATATTCAAGGATTTCCTTTTGTTTTGTGACAATGGTTAAATAACTTTTTTATGCTATATGAGTGATGTTACATTTTTGTTACACATTACATATGACCGTACCTGTTTGTATAGCCTAAAACTATGTAGACATTAGAACATGATAAATAATATGATATGAAACTGTTGTTAAATTTCCCTTTAACCCTCCTCTTATGTTAGCTTTCTGTTACTATCCATGATGTTAACAGGTCGGTTTTGACCCGTGTCTTAAATCAGCCATAAAATACCCTCTGAACAATTATTTATCATCCAATTTGTTTCTTACCTCTTGGTTACCTTGTTAGGCTTCTTTATCCTTGAAAAGATTGGTTTTATTATTTTTGGTGTGACCCCTTAGACCTTTCTTTTGATAGCATACCTCTCATTTTCAAATTAAAAAAATGGTAAAATAAAGTCAGCAACTCTGAAATGTATTGGTCCTATGTTTCTTTACTTTATTTAGAGAAGCAGACAAGCAGGCAAAGAGATAGGCCCCTCCCTAACTACAGCTCACAGGGTTGAGAGGTTCGAACCGGGGTTGGTGAAGGGGTCCTTCAGCGGACTAATAGAGCAGGGTCTCCTACAGGTAACTCACTTCTTGAAAGAGGGCTCCTGCCATACGGTGCAGGAGATGTCAACGGGTCAGCTCCCCTACCAACTGGATTTTTGAAGGGCACTACAGTTACGGCATTTCTTAGACTCTCTGAAGCCCCCAATTAGATATGAGCACAATTTAACACGGTCTGAGAGGTACTGTAGTGGTAGTGGAGTGCTTTGGCACTCCCTCTCAAGAATTATTGAAATACTGAACGCACCGGCGGACAAATCTCAAACTCCCTTCTTCAATAAGTGGGAAGTGGAGCTGGGAAGACCCTTCACAGAAGAGCAAAAAAAATAAAATACTCCGGAATATATTTGAATCATCCCCTGTGTAAAGACACAGGGGATGAACTATAAGATATTATCTCAGTGGTATCGTACTCCAGGTAGTATTAAAGAGGTGTTACCCAGATACTTCGGACAGATGTTGGAGGTGTGGCAGGAAGGAAGGAATGTTATTACATATCCTGTGGGCCTGCCCTAAGATCTTACGTTTTTGGATAAAGGTTCGGGCACTAGTGCAAAAATTTAGTAAGGAAAAACTAACAGAGAAATGGCCTTTTTATCTGTTACAGAATATGGAGCTATCGGTAATGCGTTATAGGAAAACAGTGGTCAGCCACCTTTTAAATGCAGCCTGTGCCTGTATCCCAGGGATGTGGAAGCAGCCACAACCCCCAACTGTAAAGATGTGGCTTAATCGAGTGGAGGAGGTGAATAGAAAGGAGGACCTGGTGTGGACCTCAATGCAGAAACGGAAGGTGTATCTTGATACATGGGCCGAATGGAATGTGTTTAGATATTCTGAAGAAGGGAAGGCCTTGATAGATATGCATTAAGGAGGGACTTGACAGTACAGACCTCGGGGAGAGGGAGGGGATGATCCAAGGAGGGGGAGGCAGGGGGGTTTCTCCCTTTTCCCTTGTTTTTCCTTCTTTTTTCCTTTTTTTTTTTTTTTAGGGATGGGGTGGGGTAGGGTGGGTAAACTGCAAGTGACACAACAAGGACAGGCCTTATTGCCCCATCCCCTAGGGCACCTGAATGCCCTGGAGGAGGGGGGTTCATTGGCTCGAAGGAATGTAGGCATGGTACCCCCAGACAAAAGGGGACACTAGAGGAATGGATGCGGGAATAAGTGTGCCCGATATAGGAGAGTTACGATGAGCTACAAATATATCGACTGTTTTCCTTTTTTGAAGATTTTTATCATATATTATTTGGACATATTGATGGATTTTTGTTGTTATAAGATGGCACCTCTTTGCGGCCAGAGGAATGGCCTTTTCCTTGTATGTTACTTTGTGTGTTTGAAAACAAATAAAATAAAATTGAAAGAGAGGTGATTGGCTGTCAGTGTTACTAAGCAGAGAGAGTGTTTATGATTTCAGTTTAGTCCTATAATCCTATATTATTACTGGGTCAGAATTGACCCTAACACCATAAACATCTTAATTTTCCTGACAAAGTAAAAAAATCTTGATGCAATAAAAAAAATTATGTGAAACTTATAGACATTCAAAACCTGAAAACGGGTCGGTTCTGACCCTAACACAAGAGGAGGGTTCACATAGTGTTCACATATAAAGTTCACATAGTGGCATTTTAAGATTTGCGGTCAATGTCACAGTATAACTAGTCTAGCTGGGTTCATTCACTGTTCATTCAGGGCCCATTCCATTGGTTCTGGGCCCTTTCCATCAGTCCCAGGGCCCTTGCCACAGGTCCCAGGGCCCTTTGAGCATGGCGTCATTACTTCTGAGCCTGGGCCCTTTCCACTGATCCCAGGGCCCTTTACTTCAGGTGCAGGGCCCTTTCATAGCAGGGATTTTTCACATGTTCTGCAGCAGGTCCCTTTCCTGCCATTTTCGGGCCACCCCATGGTGGCTGAATGCTAGGGCCCAGTCACAAGTGCGACCTTTGCGACTCTGATCTTTTCACCACTGCCCCCCTAGGTAATGACTGATTCTCCCCACCCACCATCCTAGTAATGATGCATTCGCCACCTTATGCTGGTAATGACAGATTCCCCAGCCCAGCCCTCCCCCATCAGTCCTGCTTAAATTGAGACAGTAAATCTGGAGGGCCTTGAAGTTTACCTCCCTCAGGAGGTGTTATAAGATTATCTAGTATTTTGGGGGATTGTTATGTTAGTGTCAGAAGGTGTTGTTGGGAGAGGTGACACAGATCTGAGCAGTGTCTTGCCTCACCAGTGGCAGCTACTGGGCAGCGCTCTCCTCCTCCTGTCTCTTTACAGCTCTGTGTATGTCCCTGATTGGTTGTCAGCTGGAACTCTCCTCCATGGCTCTCCTCTCTGCTCACCACTCACAAAGGGGTGCCATAAACTTCTCATTCAATTTTGTTAGTGTCCAAGGAGGGGAAGATCTCCTGATTTCTGACATTGCACTTGTCCCCAGATTTTACTTGCTCTGTCACAGTGACAGGGAGGCTGCACAGGTTCCCTGGAGCATGGGTGAGGTCACAAGATGGCAGGAAGGGGGTCTTCTGCAGAACATGATGTTCTGCAGCAGGCTTTTTTCCTGCCTTCCTGCCAACGGCAGGACCAAGTCACAAGTGCATCTCTTGCTACCCTAATAGTTCTGCTACTGATGTAGGAGTCACATTGCGTGATGGAGAAGCAGGTGTGCAACACATCCAGAAATGTTAAGTACCCACAGCAGTATAGAGCAGGGGTAGGCAACTTCGACCATCAAGCTGTGTTGAAACTACATATCCCATCATGCCTCTGCCTCTAGGAGTCATACCTGTCTTTGTCAGGGTCTTGCAATGTCTCATTGGACTTGTCATTTTAAAACAGCTGTAGTGCCAAGGTTAACTACCCCTCGTCTAGCGGTACAATCAATAGGGCAGTCTACTCCATAAAACCCTGTTTTCATTTTTAAATTATCTCAATCCTAATCAAAAAGGGATCACATTTATCTACAATTTTCTTTCTAAGTGGACTTGCTTTTCCATTTTAAGGACACTGTCTTCTATCTGACATATTCTGTTACTCATACCTTCTGCATCCCAGATCTACAAATTACACATACCCTAATATTGGTGAAACTAGCACTATGAAAACATGAACTTTTTGTATGACTTTTTGTATTTTAACTTTTTATTGAAGTTTTATAACAAAAAAAGTACAAACTTTCACATAATCTTACACGTTGTGAATTTCTATTTTTTTTTTTTTTTTCAATTTACAAGACATAATTCATTCAGCAGTTGTAATCCTGAGAAAAAACACCTTCTGCCTAAATCTTAAGTTATAAGATTCCTTAAATCACTTATCCTACCAAAAAAGAAAAACCCCATAAAAGAAAAAGCAAAAAAGAATATATTTGTAATAGAAGCAAATTTAAGTAAGTGATGTATAGAACATTTAGCAGCTTAGCACACAAAATTGATTATACAACCTCCAATGATCAATAAACCAGAAAATGGTGTGCAGTGCTCAGCTTTGACACAACAAGTCTTAATAAGTGATGTACAAATACTGCAAAGTTCTAAAATAGATAAATCTGTGACTTGAAAAAACGTGTCCAAAGTAATTACAATTCCAGAAATAAAATAATAACAAGTGTGCTGTCTATTATAGGATTGCCTATAGCAGGGGTGGGCAACTTCGGCCCTCCAGCTGTGGTGAAACTACAAGTCCCATGAGACATTGCAGGACCCTGACAATCACAGACATGACTCCTAAAAGCAGAGGCATGATGGGATTTGTAGTTTCATCACAGCTGGATGGCCGAAGGTTGCCCACCCCTGGCCTATAGTATAGTCGTTTTTGAGGACACCTTGTGGTTGCCTGTTACAATTGCAGTTTAGTTCCTCACAGAAAATAAAAGTTTTTTTTTTTCTATTTTGCCATTTACAATAGTACTGTCAGGGACCGGTGTGACCAGAAAGTTGTGGACTGCAATAGAGTGTACCAAACACAGGTAAAGTGTAAATAATACGCTCTATTAAAAGAAAATACATCTCCAATACAGTAAATAGTGTAACACAACCAGTGAACACAAAACAAACAACAGTCTAAATCGTAATTCTACCAGAGCCAGGGTCAAACATGGAAAATAAAGCTGAGGGGAGCTGGGAACAAGACAGGACAGGTAAAGGGAACCAGGAGACGGGCTTAGCGGGTAGGAAAAAATCTGACTGCAGGATCAGGGTCAGAGTCCAGGAACAGGAGACAGGGTGCAGGCTTCAGGAACACAGGAACACAGATCAGGAGCATAAGGAGAAAATACCAAGGCAAAGAGTAATATAATTCACCGGGTTTAAATACATCTCCTGCAATCAGCATTAGGTGATGCCTGATTCCAGGGGATGATGTCAGCTCCTAACTGCCGCCTCAAGATCTGGGAGCAAAGTGCCACCAGCAGGTGAATCCTCTCCCAACCGTCACCCTCCGACTGCTGAGAGACACCCTCTGATGGACACCAGAACTGCAGCCCATAGATATGGGCACCAGAGAAACAAAAAACTGCGCTAATAACTAAAAACTAAACAAGGTTATACTAATAGGCAGCAGCTGGCGTGTGATACACAAAACAACATAAACATAAAAGCAAAGCCGCGCCACACAATAAACAATAAATTAATTAGACCAGATATTTAATAAAAGTCCATGGATTTAGATATGGGCACCACAGTGCCACCAGCAGGTGAAACCTTTCCTGACAGTAACGCCCCTCGAAGGAACAACCTCCGGAAGTTCCAACCAGCCATAGCAGAAAGAGCCCAGAAAGAAAATGTCTTAGTCGGGTCCCAGGCAGGTTTGGCAGCAGGTACTGAATAGCAGAGACCGGAGACAGGAATCGATCCGTAGGAAGCCAAAGTTCAGGGCAGGAAGCAGGCAGTGGTAGTTGGGAGCAAGCTGGGTTGGTATCAGAAGTCACATACACATACATTTCAGGGTTCAGGTAAACGCTGTAGACCAAGCAGCAATCAGTCAGTGTCACAGCTATGTTTAAATAGGCTGACTGGCACCAGTTCTGGTAACAGGCGCGCGCATATGCTCACAGGCGTGCATACAGGCACACCCGCCCACACGCAAGCGCTCACATGCATGTGTATTTGCAGAAGCGCCTGTGGCCGTTCTGAGGTCTTTGGTTGGTGCCTTCACCCAGACGTGCACCGGCGAACAGCAGCTGGACCTTGCAGACGTCTTCCCTGACAGTTCCACTGCACTGCACTGTTCCATTGCAGTTTACAGTAATTCACTGCAATTTGCGGGAATACACATCAATTTGTGGTAATTCACCAGAAATCTACTGGCAATCCACTGGCTTTTTTTGGGCATCCCCAGGTTCCATGGGACGGAGGAGAAGTGCATCCAAGATATAGAGCCATTTGCCTGAAACTACGGTCATATCTATCTGTGTGCCTAGCTTGGTGTTTGGACAGCAAGGCATATTGGAGTTCTGTTATGTGGGTGGACGTACTCGCTACCACACATCAAAACTAGAGTCAGGAAGCTGTAGAGAAGCTGCTCGTGTCCCCTGCATTCTCCCCTGTATTCTCCATCTCCATCTATCGCTATGAGTGTGCTGTCACCGTCTATGGGTCTCCCTGATCCTCCAGAATTGTAGAATTCAGCCAGGTCATGTGTGGTAAGTACAACAAATGTAATTGCAGTGATGTAATCTCCCTCTCCTCTTTCCCCCTCTGCATCCACCTCCACCTACACCACCTCCTCCCTCTTTCCTCAGTTGGGGTTAAACATGATGTAAATTTGGTTGGTGGTTCAGAGGCAGAGACAAGAACTGTTCTGGGATTAGAAGAAGGAGATCTTAGGGAATACCTCTGTGCACTGCCTACACGTAACAATATGAAGGCATTTGTGCAATGTTTAGAGCAGGGCTATCACAAAGAGCTTCAGTCTGACAAAATGGAGTTGCAGGTAACAGGGGCAAAGACAGTGGATCTGGAGCAGTCCATAGATGTTCTAACGGTCTCTTTAAAATCTCAGAAGCAACATATAGATACTCATGAGGTTCATACACATACATTGTTTCAACTTTTGGAGGAACAGGACAACCGCAAAATAAGAAACAATATTCTGATCAGGGGGGTACCAGAGGTATCGGGCATTGAGGATCTTATAACATTAGTCAAAAAAAAATTAAATTCTCTGTTGGAAAAGCCTGAGGCTTCAAATATCGAACTTGACAGAGTCCATCGGGCTCTAGGTCTAGGCCCTCGGAACAAAGATCCAACTAAGAGAGGGGGAGGAGATTATGAGGAAGGCTAGAGAAAAAGGTAAAGTTAACATCAATGGAACATTTGTTTATTTATTACATGACCTGTGTCGATTTACACTGGAGAAAAAAAAGGCCCTAAGGCCATTGTTTAAAATGTTGCAAGATCTCAAACTTTTATATCGCTGGAATTTCACATTTCAACTCCAAATCAAGAAAGACGGCAGGTGGTTCAATATACGTGATCCATCTGATATTCCTGCTATACAATTTTTTTAGGGTTGCCAGAGCTCCCAACTATAACATGGCCCCAGACTTACACACCGTTCAGGAGAGTTAAATGTCAGGGGGCCAATGCTATGGCCTCATCATTGAGCTCTGAGGGTTTCAAGATATGCCTGCCATCTGTAATAGCAGCAATAACAACAACAGATTAGGAGGAGAAGGGAGAGAGGGAGAAAAGAAATGAAAGACAATGGGGAAGAAGAAAACAAGGAAGAATGCTCCTTTTGCAAACAATAAACTAATGAATGAACTACAATTTTTTCTCTAGTTCCCCCCCCCCCCCCCATTTTTTTGGGGAGATACATTAGAGATACATTAGACACATACTATAGTGATGGTGGTCGGGGGGTTTGTGTGGGGAGTTTTCTTTCAAAATATTTTATTTTCAGAAAATAATAATTACAATTCAGTACATTATGGTACATCTCTTTATGACTACAATCTGGTAGATGACCTCTTAGAATAAATACTACTATTTTGTATATAAATAAAGACATATCATTAAAACGATAGATGTGGTTTTAGAATGTTAAATAATTAATATGAAGAATTTAAATAAGAAAAGTTTCTCCTATATAGGCCAACTGATAAACAAAGACATTTCTGTCCACCTAGTGCCCCCTTTCGGGAACTAACTGCACCAGGGGAGGAAACCTCTTACCATACTTGCAGTTTTACTTAAAGATCCCCGGAATAGCCAGGCTAAAAGAGATCGGCCTTATTATCTATGAAAGAAGATATTTTATCTATCATTTCTATGTATAATCAGAAAGTGTCAAGTGTCAAGTGTAAAAAAAAGACAAGAGCCGATTTTTGACAAGTCCTTTATTAATATCTTCTTTCTTCTTCCATCTTCTTCTTTTCTTCTTTCCTTCAGGTTTCTTCCTCCATCTTCTTCTTCTTCCTCTGCTTCTTTCTTGGGTCTTCTAGTGCCGCATCTTGACAGGCGTCTTCTTCCATCTTCTTCTCCTTCCGCTTCCAATTGAAATCCCTGCTGTGTGCCGGACCACGCCCCCTCTGACGCCACGGGCAAACTCTTAGGAAAGTCCCAGTGTGGTGCATGTGTGTCAGAGGGCGGGCAATTCAATTGGAAGCTTGTGCGCGGCTTCTTCTTCTTTGTTTTAATCAAATGTAACAATTTTTACAACTAATCTCGAAGGAAAATCCACTCCCCCCAATTCACGAAATATGAGCTATAAATTGGGCTAACTTTAGTGTTTTCTTAATTTTTAACCACTTGAGCCCCAGACCATATTACTGGTCACTGACCGGGCCAGTTTTTGCGTTTCGGCACTGCGTCATTTTAACGGACAATTGCGCGGTTGTGCGACGTAGGTCCCCAACAAAATTGGCGTCCTCTTTTTTCCCCCACAAAATTTTATTTTTTGTTTTGGTGGTATTTGATCACCTTTGCATTTTTTCTTATTTTTGCTCGAACCAAAAATATAGCGACAATTTTGTAATTAAAAAGACAACTTTTTTTTTTTTTTTCCGTAAACAATTTTATTAAATGAGAATGAAACATCATAAAATACAGACATGGATCTTACATAGGCATATAGTCATACGAGTGTACATGGACTATAAATTCAGCATAGAGTGATGTAGAGTCATTATATCTAATAGGATCCTAGTCCCAACAGCTGGGACTGTTGAGTTTTAGTAATATGGCAGAAAGTCAAATCCTAACCAAGAATATGATCTAGGAAGAGAGTGGGGAGACGAAGAAGAGAAGAGAGAAAGAAAGAAGAAAGAAAGGAAAAAGGAGTGAAGAGAGGGAAGAGGAGGAGGGAGAAGAATAGGAAGAAGAGGGGAAGAGGGAAAGAGAAAAAAAAAAAAAAAAAGGGGGGGGGGGGTGGGACGGAGGGGGTGCAGGAAAGGATATTCTCTACGGGGAATCGTCAGCATCGGCGATCCTCCGCCAGGCCTACTAAACCACACGGGCAAAGGGATGTTAATTCAGTAGGGATGAGCCCATCTACTTTACTGTCTAAGGACCGTGGGCCAGGAAGCTTTGAGTAGTTTTGAAGTGGGTCCAGCATGCCCAAGTGTTTGTAAATGCCGTAACGCGCTCTTGGGAGATATGAATTAACTCTTCCATTTCTTCAATCTTAGAAATCCTGTTAAACCATTCCCCAATCGTCGGAGTGTGTGTAGAGCGCCAATGTACTGGGATGCAGAGTCTCGCCGCATTTACCATATGCATGGCCAGGGACTTAAAATACTCATGTCTGGTCAAATGCGTGTGATGCAGGAGGTATTGCGCCGGGGAGTAATCTAGAGCATATGTAGTGACATGTGCAATAAGCTTGTGTACTTCCTTCCAGAATGGTTGAAGAGAGCCACAGTCCCACCATATGTGGAGCATGGTCCCCCTCTCCCTTCCACATCTCCAACACGTATCTGGGACTGTTGGGGAGAATTTGTGCAGGAGAGCCGGGGTTCTATACCAGCGTGTTGCAATTTTATAGCAGGTTTCCTGAGTAGCAACATTAAGAGACCCCTTATGTATACAGTCATCGATACGGGTCCAATCTTCCTCAGTCAAGGGAACCCGAAGGTCAGATTCCCAGGCAACACGGGCTGGGTCTGGAGAACTGGGATTGCTATCCGAAAGGATCTGATATATATTGGAGATCAGGTGTCTCTGTGGAGAGGACTGTACGCAAAGGTTTTCAAAGGGTGTTAGCTGTCTCGACCATATTTCGGATGATGGCTGCGCGGAGAGGAAATGTCTCAGCTGTCTGTAAGACCAGAAGGGGAAAGAGTTGGACGGGGATTCAGATAACAAATCCTCGTAGGAGCGAGGGGATCCGCGGGAGTAAAAATGACGTGCGTGAACTCGGTCATGAGGCCAATCGCGTAGCAGGAATGAGGAGGATAGACCTGGCAAAAAGTCCGGGTTACCCCTGAGTGGGGTTAAAGGCCCCGGAGCTGAGGAAAATGATGGAATTTTCAATGCACGCCCGGAAGCCCTGAGAGAGGGGTGGATGAGCGGATGGAGTTTAACTTCCGGGGGCCAGAGTCGAGCAGGTATCCAGGGGAGCGATTCAAGAGGGAGCTGCGTGAGCGACTTCTCCAGTATCACCCACCCCTTCCTGGTCTCATGGACGTTCCAGTCCACTATACGCATAAGGTGGCCCGCCAGATAATATTGGAAGAGATCCGGGAGGCCGATGCCTCCTCTGGTCTTCGGGCGGGTCAGCCTTGTGTACCTAATGCGAGGAGGTGAATTTTTCCAGATAAACGCTGACGCAGCTTTCTTATATGTTGCAAAGAAGAAGGGAGGCAAGCCAATTGGGATGCATTGCAAGAGGTACAGTAGGCGCGGTAGAGTTATCATTTTCAAGAGGGCCGAGCGGCCGAACCAAGAGACATTAAGGGCCCCCCAGTCCTTTAAATCCTGTTGGGCCTTCCTGAGGGCCACTAGAAAGTTATCATCATAGAGGTGGGCTAAATCAGCCGTAATTCGAATACCCAGGTACGTAATAGCCCTTTCATTCCACTGGAAGGGGAAGGAGGTTCGGCAGTCCTCCACGTCACGCCTCGGGAGTGATACATTCAATGCGTGGGATTTCGAATAATTGATCTTAAAATGGGATAATTTCCCAAAGAGTTCTATATCTAACAACAAATTCGGTAGGGAAATTCTCGGCAGGGTCAAGGAGAGGAGTATGTCGTCCGCGAAAGCGGCTACCTTATACTCCCTACCTCCCACCATCATGCCTTTGATATCGGGATTAGAACGGAGTTTGTTAAGGAAGGGTTCTAAGGTTAAAACAAAAATTAGGGGAGACAGGGGACAGCCCTGGCGGGTACCATTGCTTATGGGGAAGGCGTCCGACAGGTGACCGTTAACCCGCACACTCGCACTGGGGGTAGAATACAAAGCAGAAATATGTGCTAACATGCGCGGGTGAAGACCAATTGTTTTTAAGACTTCGCGCATGTAATCCCAGGCCACCCTGTCGAACGCCTTCTCCGCGTCAAGGGACAGGAAGAAGCCCCGCGTCTCGGAGACAGTGAGCCAATGGTGCAAGTTCAGTGCCCTGATAGTATTGTCCCTGGCCTCTCTTCCAGGGACAAAACCCACCTGATCCTGGGAGATCAGACCGGGTAAGAGTGGGGACAGCCTGTTAGCCAGGATCTTGGCGTATAGCTTGATATCCACATTGAGAAGTGATATCGGTCTGTAATTCTGGACTTGCGTAGCGTCTTTACCGTCTTTCGGTATAACCGTTACATGTGCCTCCAATAGACGACCCATTGGGGCAGACGGGGATGCTAGAGCGTTGAAGGCGGCAATCATTTTGGGTGATAAGGTAGTCAGGAAGGACTTGTAGTATTGGAGCGTGAACCCGTCGGGTCCTGGGCTCTTTCCTGGTTTCATTTGCTTCACCGCAGCTTGGAGTTCCTCTGCAGAGAGGGGCATGTCTAATTCTACTGCACGTGCCTCCGGAACTCGCCTAGGGCAGTACTGGGTCAGGAAGTTCCTAATTGCCTCCATCCTCCGTTCTTCCTGGACAGGATTCTGGTTAGAGGGTTTCAGATTGTAAAGTTTTGTGTAGTATCGTTCAAAACATTTTGCTATGTCTTCGTTTTTAGACAAGGCAGAACCGTGTTGATCACGGATTTGGTGGACCAAGTTGGAGGGTCTGGAGGTTCATACCGCCTTCGCTAAAAGTCTCCCGCATTTATTACCCTGCTCATAAAACACTCTCTGACGAAGAACATAACATCGCCTGGCCCGCTTACCTAGTTCATCTAGGAGTAACGAGCGGGTGCGGGTAAGTTCCTGCAGAGAGCCTTGAGACAGAGAGGCTTTGTGTAAGGCTTCCAGTCTCCTGATCTTAGATGTTAGTTCCGCTATAGTCTCCTGGCGTATCTTCTTTAGTTTCGCCATCTGGGCCAGCAGTTCTCCTCGGACTACACATTTGTGGGCTTCCCATAAAGTAAGTGGGGACAAGTCTGGAGAAGCATTCTCCACAAATTAATTGCGTATCGTGGCTTCCAGTTGTGCAGAGAAGGCCGTATCCTTAAGTAAGGATGAGTTCAGTCGCCATATCTTGGTCCTGGGGAGTGACTCAGGAAAGGCCAGGGTGACCGAGATGGGGTGGTGATCGGATAAGAACATTGGGTCTATGGTAGCTTGGGTAAGGTAAGTAAGATCAGATTGGGAGAGAAAGAAGTAATCTATGCGGGAGTACTTCTGAAAGGGAGCAGAGAAAAAAGTATAGTCTTTGGTCGATGGGAACAAGGTGCGCCATGTATCGTGTAGCGTGAGACCCTGCAATTGCAACTTAATTTGACGCAGGGCCCGATAGGGCAAGACAGAGGCACCTGTGGAGGTGTCGACTTTAGGGTTCAAAGGGACATTAAAGTCCCCTCCCAAGAGAACTATGCCTTCCTTAAAGGAGAATAGAAGGTTGTTAATCTTTTTAAAGAAGGAGACCTGGTGCTCATTTGGGGCATAAACATTCGCTAAGGTCAGGGGTCTGGATGCATATAGGCCCTTGATGAACACAAATCTGCCTTCTGGGTCCACCAAGGAGTCTGATATCTGAAAAGGAGCATGCTTAGAGATTAACACAGAGACGCCTTTGGTCTTTGCCGAGGGATTCGTAGCGTGCAAGACAGTAGGATAGAGGGTGCTACAAAGCTTTGGAACCGAGTCAGATCGGAAGTGAGTTTCCTGCAAAAAAATGAACTGGGCTTTCTGCTTAGATAATGTGGATAGGACCTGGGATCGTTTTTCGGGAACATTCAGGCCTTTAACATTGAGCGACACACACTTCAGCGACAGGGAGCCACAGGGTTTCGAAGCCCTCTGCATATTTAGGTATCGATTAAGAAATCAGCAAGAGGGTAAACGGTGCGAGGACTAGGGCGGAAATGAATGCCACTTGGTAGAGACCGGCCCGGGCGGAGGATACGTCGAGAGCAACAATGGGATATATGTAGGTGGACAAACGAGGGGATGGGATCGGGGAGAAACACCAAGGGGAGGGAGGGGAAGAGGCAGAAGAGAAAGAGGGGAAGAGAGAGAAGGAAGAAGAAGAGGAAAAGAAGAAGAAAAGAAAAAAAAAAAGAAGGGGGGGGAGTGTTAGATAGCTAAATAAAGTAAGAGAGGGATAGAAAACCAAGGATCGGCACAGGGCACCGAGAGGGGAAAGTACCAGAGGTGGGAGTAGTCAGTCTAAACCACCTAGTAATTACAAGGCTGGAATGTCAGCAGGCTATTCAAAGCACTGCTGCTGGGGGGACAGTAAGTATGACTGAGCGCGTGTCACCACAGTACGGAGGGGCTAGCAAATGTTGTGGTGTGATGGGGAACCCAGAAGAGAGGTAGGGAGTGCATTGACAGGGCAGCATAGGTGGAGTAGGTGTAAATAAGGAGAGCCAAAGCGGAAGCTTCCCTACAGCCAAGAGTATTAGGAGCGCTGGCGGCCAGTGGAATCAGAGGGACAGCAGAAGCAGGCAGAGGTAAACAGTATCAGAACCTGCCTATAAGTGTCAAACACAATTGGGATAAACGTAAACTGCTCCATCGGGATGAAGAAAAAAAAAAAAAAACAGAAAAATAAAAAGTTAACAAAACAAGACCCTTCAAAAGGAGCATATGAGCAGTGAGTAGCATAAACCAAGAACAGTTAAGACATATCAGGTATGGGTGCGCCCTGTCCCTGAGTGGCACAGCCGGTGATCTGAGCACGAGAAGTGTCACAGCAGGCCCAAGGTGTGTGTATGTGGGCAGCTAACCACAGTGGAGCCACAGCTGACAGGGTGGATGCGCAAGCTGTCCCTCCCCCGTGTATATGGAGGATTCCCCGCGAATCGCCAGCAACCAACCCACAGCCGTCCCATAAGGGGAGGTCCTGATTACAGAGAAGAAATGGAGTGTGAGAGTGGAGAGCCATAGGCTCAAAGGGGTGAATACTGGCCATCCGCGGGGAGCTCCTGATGCTCATAACCTGCTGGTAAACATTTCAACAGTTTCCCCGTCTATAATCATTTAGGTATAGCGAACAACACCCCACTAGAGTAGGCCCATGGCGCATATCTAGAGTGCATCCGACAGAAATGGGAGGGAGGTATGTCAATACATAAGGTCCCAGATGGCTAGAGAGGGACTACAGTCCACCTCGCGCCAGCTGGGAGGCCACATGACTGAATAGAGAAAAAATAAAATAAAAGAAGGGGGTATTAAGAAATACAATACAGCCATGTGAGAACGGGTAACTAAAATTAAATAAATCAAAGCAAACAAAATCAGGAACAGAGAGGTTGTCCATGAGTCGCCAGCATCCACCCCGCAGTACACCCTGCACCTATAAAGGGTGTAAACACAGAGCCAGGGGCTGGGGGATATGGACCCTAGCGACCCGCAGAGAACCATGCGTACTACATTCAACTGTTATACATGTCGGTGGAATCAGAACGAGACAGATAGTAGACAGCGCCTCAATGGCCTGGTCATCTGGTCTCTCAGGTGGCAGTCTGTCGAAGACCCAAAAGATGTCACCACATAGACAACAGGAGGCTATGTGCCTTGACATATATGTTAAAAAAAAAAAAAAGGACTCTAAGAGCAAAAAAGAAAGAAAAAAAAAACCCAAAGTATGTAGACGTTTCAGGAAGCTATGCAGTACCTGGAAAGTCCACGTGTAAGGTCCCAGGTGGTGAGGGGGGAGTCAGTTTTTCCCCTACACCAAGGGGGAGGTTCCCGGTCGTCATCTTACCCTTGCTGCTAAGACAAAAAAGGGTTAGCCATACAAAATAAGAACAAATAAAAATAAAATAAGGATGAACAATAATAATGGGAAGGAAGTAAAAAAAAAAAAAAAAAAAAAAGGGGGGGGGGGTTAGGACATCTCGAGTCCATAGCAATCTCGACCAGTCTCACATCATAGATTCACAGCAGTCCAAGAGTAGCAGACAGGGTGTTGGTCAATGTGCCCATGGCAGTATGTAGTTCCCTGCTGAAGAACCCTGGTTAAGGTGGGGTCGACGCCACTTCAAAGCAGCAGTCTCTGTGGCAAATCTGAGGCAGTCAAACTGGCGGGGTCGGGATAACAGTGGGCAGGGCAAGATAGTCGTGCAGGGGAGAGACACATTGGGATCAATAGTCAGCAAGAGGATTGCGGCAAGATCGGAGAGAGTCCTGTAGCAGCATCGAGTCAGTATAAGGCAGTGTGCAGTTCTCCCTAAGAGGTCCCATAGAAACCATCCGGAGTGATGTGGCGTGGTGCCTGCGTAAGAGACTATGGGGGCACAGATCAGTGGTAACGGAGCAAGGATAGGGGGCGCCACCCAGGAACAGGATGCGAAGACAGGACCTTCAACTTGAGATAACTTGTAGAACCAAATCAGCAACTGGCGTAAGCTAGTCTAGTCAAACCGAGAGGAACAGATATAAAAATAAAATAAAAAAATAAAAGGTAAAGACACTCACAGGCAGGGAAATTCAGCCGACACGTGCGTCTCAGGCATCCAAGCGCTCTCTACGTGGGGTGGTCGGGGGACCAGGCAGGGAAGAGTCCGATTTCCGCCGCCTAGAACGGTGCCTCTGCACTTTCGGAGAGGGGTGATGCGACACTGGACGCCACGGCTCCGTCGGGAAGTGAAAGGTGCACCAGTCTGGCAGCTCTACCGTAGGTATGTCGAGTTGTTCGCAGAATTGTTGGAGGTCATCCGGGGAGCGTAGGAAGGCGGATCGACCCCTAGCAGAGGCAGTCAGGCAAAAAGGAAACTTCCATCGGTAAATTATATTGCGATTCCGCAAGACATCCAGCAGGGGTCGCAAAGCTCGTCTATTTTGCAGAGTGATTTGGGAAAGATCCTGAAAGAGTTTAATTTCAGCGCCATTATGCACAATGCGACCTCTTTCCCTAGCCTTCCTTAATATCTCCTCTTTGAGTGGAAAATTCACAATGCAGCATATGACATCCCTCGGAGGTTCACCATCACGAGGGGGTGGTCTGAGTGCTCGGTGTAACCTTTCCATCTCCACTGGAGAGTCCGCCGGGCGGCTTAGGAGATCGTTGAAGATGGCGCAGATCGTCTGCGGCAGGGCCCCCGCATCGACCCCCTCCGGGACCCCCCTGACTCTCACGTTGTGTCTGCGACCCCTATTGTCGAGGTCCTCGACATGGCGGTGCAATTCAAACAAGTAGGAAAGTTGGGCATCATGAGCCTGTTGCACTTGCCTGATGGCCGCCGAGTGCAGCTGCGATGTCTGCTCCACGTCCGTGAGGCGGGTTGCAACCGCCCGAAACTCCGTCTTCAGGTCCATGATGGCTGCCGACAGGGTGTTAGTGATGCCTGATGCCACCCTATTGAGGTCCGATAGGCTCACCGAGGGACCCGCGGTGCCGATGAGCGTCTCCCTATCCTCTGATTGCGAGTCCGAGGCGGCACTCGGGGAGGTAGGCCCCGCGGCCTGCGAGGTCTCGTGGGATTCAGAGCGGAGCGAGCGAAAGAGCTCAGGTATGTTCCGGCCGGGCTGTGTTCCGGAGTCCTTCGGTGCCCTGGAGGCTGAGGCACTCCTATTAGACTTGCCCATGGTTAATAAGCTTAGTGGTTCCCCAAAGAAAGCAGATTTCTACCCTCTGTCTGCCGGAGCTCTCCGTTCAAGCGGCCATCTCCTTGCTCAGCCAGGCCACGCCCCCAAAGACAACTTTTTTACTGTTTGCTATAATAAATCTCCCCAAAAATATATATAAATAAACTTTTTTGCCCTCAGTTTAGGCCGATACGTATTCTTCGACATATTTTTGGTTCCAAAAAATCGCAATAAGCGTTTGATTGGTTTGGGCAAAAGTTATAAATAGGGGTTCGTTTTATGTTTTTTTTAGGAACATATTTTTTTTTTACTAGTAATTGTGGTGATCAGTGATTTTTATGGCTACTGCGACATTAAGGAGGACACATTTTTGGGACCTTTGGCATTTTTCTAGCGACCAATGGTATAAAAATGCATTGCTTACTATAAAAATGTCACTGGCAGGGAAGGGGTTGATTATGTTACCTGGGTGTGTTCTAACTGTAAAGGGGGTGGGACTGACTAGGGTAAATGACAGATCGCTGTTCATACATTGTATGAACAGACGAGCAGGCATTCCCCCCCCTGGCAGGGCCGGGATAAAGGGGAACTCCACACCAAAAAAAAAAAAAAAAAGGCGTAGGGTCCCCCTCCAGGAGCACAACAGGCTCTTAGATTTGGTCTGGAACGTAAGGGGTTAAACCTACGCCAAAAAAACGGCGTGGGGTTCCCCCCCAGATCCAGACCAAACCCTTATCCCAGGCATGCAGTCTGGCCAGACAGGAATGGGGGTGGGGACGAGCGAGCCGTACGAGACCGCATGCCCTCGACATGGGGGAGTGTGTGCTTTGGGGAGGGGGGCACTGCCCCCCCACCCCAAAGCACTCTTGTCCCCATGTCGATAGGGACAAGAGCCTCTTCCCGACAACCCTGGCCATTGGTTGTCGGGGTATGCGGGCGGGGGGCTTATCAGAATCTGAGAGCCACCTTTAATAAGGGGGCCCCCAGATACAGGCCCCCCACCCTATGTGAATGAGTATGGGGTACATCGTGCCCCTACCCATTCACCTGGGGGAAAAGTGTAAAAATAAGACACCACACAGCCCCCCACCACCACCCCATTGGGCCCCGGGCTTCGCCGTTTTCTGCCGGGGGTGTGCTTGCCCCCCCAGGCTTCCAGCTGTCTTCCGCCGGGGGGCGACACCCCAGGTTTTTTCCGCCGTCGCCCCCACCCCCTGGGCTTCTGGCTGTCTTACGCCGGGGGCCCCACCCCATAGATCTCTTTTACATCTGGAGGGGGGCCCGGCGGAAAAAACCGGGGTGTCGCCCCCCTGGGCTTCTGGCTGTCTTCCGCCGGGGGGGTTTGTGCACCTACCCCCTCGGGCTTCCGCCGGAGGGGTGCTCCAGCCCCCCCGGGCTTCTGGCCATCTTCCACCGAGGGGGGGGCGACACCCGCCGATGCTCTCCGCCATGTTCGGCCGGGCCCCACCCCAAAGTAAGCTCTTTTTCATTAAGGGGGGGGCGGAAAATGGCAGAGAACACCGGGGCTTCTAGCCGTCTTCTGCCTGGGGGCTCCAGCCTCTTCGGTGGTCTCCGCTTCTGCCTGGCTCCTCCGCTGGGGCCAGGGCTTCTCATCGCTGTGTCGCTGTGTCGCTGTGAAGCCCGGGGGTGTTGCCCCGCGGCGGAAGACAGCGGAGAGAAGCCCTGGCCCCAATGGAGGAGCCAGGCAGAAGAGGCCATCGAGAGCCCCCCCGGCGCTCGCTCGTCTCCACCCCCATTCTTGTCCAGTCAGACTGCGTGCCTGGGATGAGGGCTTGGTCTGGATCTGGAGGGGAACCCCACGCCATTTTTGGCGTGGGTTTAACCCCTCATGTTCCAGACCAAGCCGAAGAGCCTACTGTACCCCTGGAGGGGGACCCGCACCGGTTTCCAGTTTGAAATTTGACGCGGAGTTCCCCTTCATGGTCAGCAGGCTGAAAACCGTTCGGAGATTCCCGTGCGCCGCGTCACGCACAGGAATTTCAGCTTCGCCACAAGGAATTTACTAAGAATTTCTCGGCGTACTGACGAGGCACACGGGAAGCCCCGAAGTTTCCCTCTGCGCATGCACAGTATGCAAGCGCACGGGGATCGGTTCTCAAAAGTCACTTTCACTTTCGATTCGGCCCGCCACACACATTCAAACACATGTCACTATACTTCCCCTGCATCACCCCCTCCCTCCTCTAATAAACTCCCGCCCAAATCCCCGATATTTACATTACTAAGTGCCGTACGCCAGCTCTATACTGGCGTGCCATGCGCCCTCTCCTGGGCGCATTAGGCATTTTAGTAAATGAGGAAATACCCTGCACTGGCAGCGTATCTCTTTTGTAAATGTCAAAAACACTTTTACTCCTGCTTGTGCACCATGAGTCATGGCGCACAGGCTTGGTAAATGACCCCCTTTGTGTGTAGATATATGCATATGTATATGGTAGACTGGGGGGTATTTATTTTTATTTGTTGGGGTTACCCACATGGCCCGCGTTATTCAGACCACCTGGACGGGATTTCTTTGGAGCCCAGTGTATACAGCATTTATCTATGTGGAGGATAGGGCATTTATACTTTGTTAGTCCTGGGTCTCTTCTGTGAGACATCTCCTGTATTCACCCACTTTACCCACCTGTAGATACACTAGTCCTCTGACAGGGTTTAGTGATATTTTTTTTTTGGACATAGTCCATACCCTTTTGTGTTTTTTCCCCTTTGCTTAGTCTTACCTGTGGTCCCTGATTAGTCCAGGGCCCTGAGAGAGGGATCCTCTCTTTTAATTTTTTTAACCACTTAAGCCCGGGATCATTTGGCTGGCCAAAGACCATGCCACAAACTAAACACAAATACAAAGAAAAGAATATAATTGTTTTAATCAAAATTTGCACCTGTACCAAGCTTATATAAATGGAGAGGCAAGGATTAGAGCGGATAGGAAAAGCATGGACCCAGCCTATCAATAGGTTACAACAAGGCTCAAAATGTCCAGTCCTGAGCTATTAGCCAGGCCTCAAGGTTTACTCACCACCAGTTGCCCAACCCAACCCTTACCCTGACCCACCCCTAATCAGTCCCACAGAAATTATCTTATGAAATGACACTTAAATGTTTAATGCAGAATTAAGTTACAAAAATAAATTAACAACTTCAGTTCCCCTCAGCACAGCCTCACCAGTGCCCATCAATGCAGCGTGACCTGTGCCCATCATTGCAGCGTGAACTGTGCCCATTATTGCAGCATGACCCGTGCCCATCAATTCAGCCTCACCATGCCCACCATTGCAGCCTCACCGTGCATTGCAGCCTCACCATGCTCACTATTGCAGCCTCATCGTGCATTGCAGCCTCACCATGCCCACCATTGCAGCCTCACTGTCCTCCCCATTACAGCCTTACCGTGCCCACCATTGCAGCCTCACCGTGCCAACCATTGCAGCCTTACCATACCCCTATTACAGCCTCACTGTGTCCCAAATTTCAGCCTTACTGTGCCCAAATTGCAGCCTCACTGTGCTCCAAATTGCAGCCTCACTGTGCCCCCCATTGCAGCCTTTACTGTGCCCCCATTTCAGCCTCACTGTGCTCCACATTGCAGCCTTGCCAGGGTGGAGGAAGTGAGAGGGCAGCCGGATCATGACTGGATGAAGAGGAGAGCCACGGGATCACTGAGCAGAAAAGTACGCTGTTACAGCTTACATTGAAATTGTCTCCACTCCACTCGCCGTCACACACAGACCCACCTCCTCATGACTTCACCCCTGTGATAGACAGAATGTATTCCAGAATTGGACCTGCATTTTGTTTATCACAGGCTCGGGGGTTAGGAGGAGGCGGGGCTGTGTGAGAGTGAGCAGAGCACAGACAGTTTCAATGTAAGCTGTTACATCGTGCTATACAGCTCGGTGATCCTGTGGCTCTCCTCTACCTCCATGCTCTCTTCCACTGGGAAAACGGCTCCCAATCAACCCCGCCCACCGGCAGTGCTTGCCCCCCCCACTTCCAGGCAGCCCGGCACTTTGCAGCCATTCATTTTCCACTCGCAAAATGTGAGTAGGCGAGTGGAAAATTTGAGGGTTGTGTTACAATATCTATAGGAAATTAAAGACTATCTTTTTCCCTATTTGTTTAAATCTTTTATTTACTGCACATGAATCACTCCAGCTTGTTTGTCCTTTGAACAGAACAAACTCAAAGGGCCAGATTCAGGTAGATGGGAGCATCTTTGCTCCAGAGTAACGCTTCTCATTTAAGTTACGCTGCAGAAATTTTAGGAGCAAGTGCTGTCATTCACGAAGCACTTGCTCCTAAAGTTGCGGCAGCGCATCGCAAATGAGCCGGCGGAATTCAAATTGGGCGGGTACGGGGCGTGTAGTATTAAAACGAAGCGCGTTCCCGCCGCGAACGTACTGCGCATGCGTCGAGTGTCAAAACATCCCCGTGCGCATGCTCCAAATTCTGTGAATGAACATCAATGACGTCACATTCCCATTCACGTTTTACGCAAGCGACGTTTTGTATTTTTTTTCCGACGCGATGACGACGCCTATACCTAACATAGGATATTCCAACCCCATGTAGGTATAACTATGCGCCGCGTATCCCGTCCGGAAACGTCGTAACGTCACTGCGTCGCGCCGGAATGCGATCGTGAATTGCCGATTTCCGCTCATTAACATATTTTTTGAGCGGAAATCGGCGGGAACGCCCCCGGCGCCATTTTTAAGTTGAAGTAACGATGCGATGGCGAAACTCAGTTACGCTGCTCGCATCGGAGCTTCAACCCGGCGTTTCTTGTTTTCTGGTTACAGAAAACAGAAACGCCGGCTTAAAGTCACAGTTAGGCTGGCGGATCACTGGATCCGCCAGCCTAACTGTTCCTGAATCTGGCCCAAAAACTTTTCAATTAATGAATATGGGATCAACCTATAAGTTTCACTTGTGATTTATTAAGTGTAGTTGGTAATACTTTACCATCAGATTGCATTGCTATTTGTTTTTCTTCCCTGTTGAGGAACATATGGGTTGGATAATTAAGTGACACAAAAGTCACCACATAATGTGACTCACTAAGGGAAGTAGGAGCTTATGTATAAATAGCTACTGTGACCCTTGCGAGTTTCCATGATTGTAAGTTTTTGTGTGCTCTCAATTCCCATCTCATATTATTTAGAGGATTAAATTTAATCCATGATTATGTGCGACATCAAATTAATATTCAGGCAGCAATGCGTTATCATATTAGCTTTTCTCTGGTCTTTTTCCCCAAGCAATAGCTTTTGGAATGTCACAGACCTCATTTCTACAGGTATGGCAGAAAGTTTTAGGAGCTTTATAGCTCCTGTGGATAAATATTTTTACTATACACACTGTGTACAAAGATTTATATTATTTTTATTCAGTTCCAAAAGTCATCTTTTTGTTCACATAGATTGAAGAATTTTTCTTTTCAAAACTGGCTTGAGGAAATTTGCAACTTTTATTATGCCAAAAATGTTGCAAGTATGTATGCACACTTTGATAGAAAGCCTAGGTTGCTGCAAGCTTTGCCTTTTAGATTTCATATCTTAAAATGTTTGTAACCCTTAAAAAATACTGTTTCCTGTTCCTTTATAGCAGGTTAAACAGCACATGATTGTGAGACGTCTAACCATTTGAGCAGGCTGGTGCAAACCACTGCTCGGTTTTTTATGATGTTTGGCTGCCTTGATGTAAGCTTTTGGTGTGCTGTTTTAATAAACCTTTTGTTAAAACATATTGCACTAAAAGGCTATCCTCTTCTTCCCTTATGCTCTAGGATTTATCCTTGAGCTGCCAGATTTTTATATCAGTTTTTCCAAGGATACCAGGATTTGAATTTTCATGGGCGCGTCCCCACTATCCTTCTCTCTACAGAGTCCCAGCTTTGATTGGATAGATTGATAGCAGTGCAGCTATTGGCTCCTGCTTCTGTCAATCAAATCCAATGACGTGGCCGCCGGGGGGCGGGGCCGAATCATACACTCTGTGTCTATGGATGCCAAGTGTATAACTCAGGAGTGCGCCTGCAAGGTAAACCCCCTAAGGGAGAGAGATTCACAGAGGGGGCTATCTAATGTGGGGAGGAGCCGTGAGAGCTGTCATGGGACCACAGAACAAGTGGATCGGGGCCACTCTGTGCAAAATAAACTGCACAGTGGAGGTAAGTATGACATGTTTGTTATTTAAAAAAAGAAAAATGCAAACCTTTAGCATCACGTTAAAGGGTCACTAAAGGAAAAAAAATTATTAGATAGATACCTTCCCTTACCTTAGAGCAGTGCTGTTTTCATTTCCTGCTTGTTTGTTTTTGCTCTGCAGTTGATTTATGGCTTGTCCTTTCTCCCCACTTCCGGGTTGTCTCTGTGAAAAAAAGCTGGCAGAGCGAGGATTCATGCGGGGGTGATAAACGTGTACTGGTGATTACAGATCTGCGTCAGGACGTTCTCTACGTCTTGCAGACTGGAAGGAGCTGTGACATAGTGGGTGTGTCTAACACTCCAGCACCTCCTCTCTTTCTCATGTGCTGTATATTGTTGTCTCTGGCTGGCTGTGTGGGTGGGTTGAATCGCTTTATTATTCATCGCTGGGCAGTATAGTGGGAGGTATAGTGGGCGGGTTATGCAAATTTTAAACAAGCGTGCTCATCCCGCTTTTTCTTTACTGCGCGATGCGCAAAGGATTCTGGGAAATGTAGTTCCCAGCATGACGGCGACGTCGCTGCGATTGAGGAAGTGAAAACCAGAAATGAAAGCAGGCAGACGAAGGTAACAGTGATGAAGCCATTAATCCACTGTCACTATATTTTAACCACTAGCCGACCAGCCGCCGTCGTTCTACGGCGGCAGGTCGGCTCTTCTGGGTGAGAGCCCATCATACTACGTTGGCTCTTCTGCGGCCACTAGGGGGCGCGTAAGCGCCGCCGGCGGCCCGCGAGCGACTCCCGCTCGCCCCCGAGTCCCGCGCGTGCCCGGCGGGTACGATCGCCGCCGGGCACCCGCGATTGCTCGTTACAGAGCGGGGAACGACACATAGCTCTCGTTCCTGTCAGCGGGGGAAACGCTGATTTTCTGTTCATACAATGTATGAACAGAAGATCAGTGATTTCCCCTAGTGAGGTCACCCCCCCATACAGTTAGAACACACCCAGGAACACACTTAACCCCTTCCCTGCCCCCTAGTGTTAACCCCTTCACTGCCAATGGCATTTTTATAGTAATACAATGCATTTTTATAGCATTGATCGCTAAAAAAATGCCAATGGTCCCAAAAATGTGTCTAAAGTGTCCGAAGTGTCGGCCATAAGGTCGACATTACTAGTAAAAAAATAAAAAATAAAAAAAATGCCATAAAACTACCCCCTATTTTGTAAACGCTATAACTTTTGCGCAAACCAATCAATAAATGCTAATTGCGATTTTTTTTTACGAAAAATATGTAAAAAAATACGTATCGGCCTAAACTGAGAAAAAAATTTTTTTTTTATATATTTTTGGGGGATATTTATGTTTATAGCGCAAAAAATAAAAACCGCAGAGATGATCAAATACCACCAAAAGAAAGCTCTATTTGTGGGAAAAAAAGGACGTCAATTTTATAGTGCTTTGAAAATATATTCCTACCCCTTGAAATTTTCCACATTTTGTCATGTATTTTTGTGGGGTTTTATAGTGGCACATAATTGTGAAGTGGAAGGAAAACTATTTATTTTACAAATACATATCTGAAAAGTGTGGCGTGCATTTGTATTCAGCCCCCTTTTATATATATATATATATATTTTTAAATTGTCGCTCTTTTTTTCATTATAACGCAAAAAATAAAAACCGCACGGGCGATCAAATACCACCAAAAGAAAGCTCTATTTGTGGGGAAAAAAAGGACGCCAATTTTGTTTGGGTGCCACGTCGCACGATCGCGCAATTGTCAGTTAAAGCGACGCAGTGCCGGAAGCTGAAATTTCGCCTGGGCACGAAGGGGGTTTATGTGCCCAGTAAGCAAGTGGTTAATTAATAAATATACCGTATTTATCTGCCTATAGCACGCACCGGCGTATAGCGTGCATCCCTAATCTAGAAGGGAAATTCCTGGGGAAAAAAATGAATTACTTACAGTTTTGGTGTCTTGCCCAGGGTCCATCAGCGGCCTTGTTCGTTCCGGCGTCCGTTTGCGGCTGTGCGCGGGGTCCATCCAGCCTTCCTCACAGCGTCTGTCCAGGTGTCCGTCTGCAGCTTCCTTGGGGCGTCCGTCCAGGTGTCTGTCTGCGGCTTCCTCACGGGGTTCGTCCATCTGCGGGGTTCGTCCAGTCCATCCACACGTTGCCCGGGGTTGCGGCGGTGTTTGTTTTTGAATTAGGCGTCGAGCCGAAAGAAGCCGGATTTCCTGTTTGTTCAGCTCCTCTCGGCTTCTCTCGTCTCCTCTCGCGCAGCTGTGGGTGGAGCCGAGCATAGCCGAGCCTAGCCGAGTGCGCAGTACATTCGGCTCCGCTTGGCTTGGCTTGCCTCTAGGCTGCAGTGATCGGCGCCTAATTCAAAAAAATAAAACACTGCTGCAACTGTATCAGCGTATATCACGCACCAATGATTTTCCCCTGAAAAAAGTGCGCGGTATACACCGATAAATACGGTACTTAGTAGGGTCAAGGATATATATAACAGACAGGTCAGGTATAAAGTTGTGGTGAAGTTTAAAGCAGGGTTAGGTTCTAAAATATTTCCCAAGCTTTGAACGGAACACTGTTGAATCCAACAAAATCATAACATGAATGAAAAGGGATAGTAAAAAAAAAAAATAGGTACAAAATGGAGAAATAACAAAGTTTGCACCCGCCGCTATGTCAAATGGAACCTGTATAATAACCCAAGTGGAAACTCCAAGGGAGTAGCCATAGGATTCCACTCCTCACTCCCAAACCTGATGTGTGGCCCTTCAATGCAAAATCTATGTCAAACTATTCATATGGTTCATGCATACTGTATGATGCTAACCAGGGTCAGATCCCTATGCAATGAGCTCTCCTGAGACAGCTAGGCCCCCTCTGTGGGGGTAGGGTAGTTCTAGTGGGATATTTGAATGTTTCACTTAACTCATCCATGGACACTATGAGGGTTATTTACTAAAGGCAAATCCCCTATGCACTACAAGTGCAAAGTTCACTTGAAATTGCACTTGGAAGGGCAGTCACTATAGTTCCGAGGGGGACATGTAAGGAAAATAAAAAACAGGATTGATTGGAGCAGAGTTTCCCCTCATTTCAGATGTACCCCTCAGATCTACAGTGACTGCACTTCCAAGTGCACTTTGCACTTGTAGTTTGCACTTGTGATACAAAGTGGATTTGTCTTTCGTAAATAACCTCCTATGTCTCTTGCCCCTAATTTTTCCCTTTCTCATTTAACTGGTTTAAACACCAACTTCATCAATATAAGTTAGCAGACATATAGCTGGTATTACATCCCATTGAAATGGGACTACTGTATATCTGTCACTTCCTACTCTTTCAACATATAGTCAGATAGACCTATTCTAAGTTTCCCATTGCCTGCTTAGTTTGCAACCTTGTGTGTCCATTGTTTCTCAATTCTGGTCAGACCAATTTGACAAGGGTGGCAGTCCTGTGAACTGTTTTTGACCTAATGGATCATGCCCTTAATTCGACTGAGGCACCAATCAAGTGAGAGGCTCTGAAGTGCATTATTAGACAATTTCTTATAGCCAATGGTGCTCAGTTGAAGAAGGAATGCTTCTCTGACATTACAAAATGTTTGCAGGAACGTTGCGAAAAACAATACAAGGTAAGCTTATTTGTAGATGACCTCTTACTTCATGTTTCCAATGCACAAATCACTGTTCGTCTATTATGTTGAAACTGGAACCCTTTGGGACTTTCAGAAACTTTAAAGTTAATATTTCAAATCCCACTGTCTTGACATCAGGATGGCTGCCCCATGATGCTTTCATAATGGCTGACTCTTTCGGCTTGTGCTTTACCCTCACTTTCCTCCTCCTGCTCTATCTTGCACCCAAGTCATGTCATTGACCTCATCATCATAATCATCCCCTCCATCCTCATTATCACTGGAGACAACTCGGCAATACACTGAGGCTTGGGGAACATGACTGCAAATGTGTTGTTAACCAGTGTTCTCCCCTCTCTGTAGGCTCATGTTTCTACCTTCCTCAACCTCAGAACCAAGATCTGAATCCAGTAATTGCTATGCATTGTAGACATGTGCATTCATTTTTGTCCGAATGCATTTTTGTCTGAATTTCAAACGAAACGCGCAGAATCCAAAATCCGAAAGATCAGACACAAAAAAATGCTTTATCTTTATTTTTTTTGCTACAACAGTTCGATATAGATAGGAGATTCAACATGACACTGACAATAGCAATCTGTGTCTATCGAACCTGTGGTCGAATGTGCCTAACCTTAACTCTATTAGTCCAAGATTATTCTAGATAGAGAGGAAATATTCGACATAGCGAGAAAAGGTTTGACATTATAAAGACAGTGTTTGGGTAGATCATTCGACATAAATGATGAAGATTCGATGAAGCAGCGAAAAACATACAAACGTCGAATCTGTCACTGAAGACTTATGGTGTCTGTCAAAAGTTCTATGAAGATTCGACAAGCAGCTAAACTGTACGACACCACAATTGTACATTTCCGGTCAAATGCTCGGCCCATAGGCTATATAAGAATTCTAATGTTGGTTGACTAGTAATAATAATTATAAATATAATTATTACTAGTTATACAACATTAGAATTCATCTATAGCTTGTAGGCGGAACATTCGACCGGAAATATACGATTGCGGCGTCATACAGTTTAGCTGCTCTGTCGAATCTTATTAGAACATTCGACAGACAACATGAGCCTTCAATGACGGATTCAACCTTAATTAATTTGGATTTTTAGACTAATGCATTTTTTTAATGAAACAAAATAAATAAAAACAAATTTTGTGAGTAACTAAATAAATTCATTTTTCGTACGAAAATGAAATTCCGAAACAAAATTGGACGCATTCGACGTTCCCATGTTAAATGTGCAAATGAGCAAGATACGCCAATTCACGAACGTACGTACGCCCGTCGCAGTAAGCTACGCCGTTTACATAAGGCGTTCTTCAGGCGTAAAAATAAACCACCAAAAAGATGGCGCAGCCAATGTTAAGTATGGACGTCGGAACAGCCGTCGAATTTCACGTTGTTTACGTCGTTTGCATAAGCCGATTCAGAATGGGGCTGGGCGTAGGTTTACGTTCACGTTGAAAGCATTGACTATTTGCGATGTGATTTTGGAGCATGCGCACTGGGATACGTCAATGGCCGGCGCAATCAGCCGTTCGCTCAGCGCGTCATTTACGGGGTCACGATTCATTAACATACAACACGCCCACTACCAGCCTACCTTGAATTATGCGCGGTTATGCCTGCACATTTACACTATGCAGCTGTAACTTAGGGCGCAAGTTCTTTCTGAATACCGCACCTGCCGCTCTAAGTTACGGTGGCGTAGTGTAAATGTATCTGAATCTGGCCCTATAACTTTTGCGCAAACCAATCAATAAACGCCTATTGTGATTTGTTTTACCAAAAATATGTAGAAGAATAGGTATCGGCCTAAACTGAGGGAAAAAAAAGTTTTTTATATATTTTAGGGGGATATTTATTATAGCAAAAAGTAAAAAATAGTTCGATTTTTTTTTAAATTGTCGCTCTATTTTTGTTTATAGCGCAAAAAATAAAAACCACAGAGGTGATCAAATACCACCAAAAGAAAGCTCTATTTGTGGGAAAAAAAAGGACATTAATTTTGTATGGGAGCCAATTTGCACGACCGCGCAATTGTCAGTTAAAATGATGCAGTGCCGAATCGCAAAAAGGGGCCTGGTTCTTTAGCTGCAGAATGGTCCGGGGGTTAAGTGGTTAAAGCGGAGTTGTGCTGATTTTTTTTTTAAAGTCAGCAGCTACAAATACTGCAGCTGCTGACTTTTAAAGTAAGGACACTTACCTGTCCAGGGTGCCCGCAGTGTCCTCCCCCGAAGCTGACCTGTGCCTTGGCTCCCGGGTGGAGGCGCCAGCATCTTCAGTAATACTTCAGTAATACTTCAGCATATTCTTTCACCGGAAGTAGAAGCAAATACCTGTATTAAACAGCTATGTGCTCATCCCTCCCCCTGAAAGGTGCCAAATGTGACACCTGGAGGGGGGGGGGGTCTTGAGAGCGGAAGTTCCATTTTTGGGTGGAACTCCGCTTTAACATAAGCCCCGTCTTCTATATTTTAGCTAACTATTGGGTATTATGTTGTGTTGGGCGTGATACGTTTAAATGAAGCGTGACCCCATGCAAATGATGACCTGAGCTTCAGACAATTACTTTAAATGAACTGCGCATGTGTCGTACCTTGGACGTATCCCAGTGCGCATGCTCACAATCACGTCAAAACAACTGGCTAAGATACATCGAATCACTGTCTACGACGTGAACGTAACCTACGCACAGCCCTATTCGCGTACTATGTAAACCACGTAAACAATGTAAAATTTAACGTTGTTTGTTCCCTGGTCCATACCTTTGCATGAGTTGCGCCTCCAATATGGGGAATAACTTTACGCAGGACGTAACCCTTACGCAGATCGCCTAAAACATGCACCGGACGCAAGTACATTCGTGTATCGGCATATCTCCCTCATTTGCATATTGCATCGGAAATCAATTGGAGTGTCAAAAGCATCCAGCGTACCTATGTGCCCACTATACGCCGGCGTAGGCAAGTTACGTTGGTCGGATGAAGCCTATTTTTCTACGTATCTAGCTTTGTGGGTCGGCGCATAGATACGACGGCACACATTTGTACTTACGTTGGCGTATCTGGAGATATGTCGCTGTAAGTGCTTTGTGAATATGGGCCATAGTGTTTAGGATTATATACAGTATTCTATTTTTGTGTTTGTAGGTGAAAAAACATTGAAGATTACAGTCCTTACAAAGTGTCTGCAACTCAGAAGATGATAAACACTAGCTGATTAGGCAGCTACCTGACAAATGAGCTTTAATGTAAATATATGCAAAGGTATGCATTTAGGGCATGTGAACATGCCTGCAACATACAATATGGGAAGGGGGATTCGAACTGTGTGAATGAATGATGGAGAAGAACCTGAGTATCCTGGTATATTAGGTGAACAATGGCCTCCCATTAAATTAAACTATATTTCTCATCAGTTAATTGTAAGTACATCTGTACATACAGTTTTCATTTATTTATCATACATGAACAAATACCTTTTGATCCTTATAGTAAAATCTGCCTCACACAGCTCTATGTGTTGCACTACTTCTGAATTTAGAGCTGCCTTGTCAACCTCATGTGGTTCATGCCAGCTTGCACTACAGGCATGGATAAAAAGATGTTGCAGAGGGTGTATCAGTACAAGAATGATAAACCAATTTAAGAAAAGTAGGATGGGTACATCAAAATCACAAAAGAACACTGAAAGAGCTCAGATGATAAATAAGCATAAAAGTCCATAAGTCTATTTACAGTATATCCTCAAACACTTGTTGAAGCACCTCAAGCCCATTGAAGCAATTTCTTAAAAAGTAAAAGGACAGCAGAGGGCGCAACGCTAAGCACAGCGTATATATTGCTTTATTGAATAAAAGACAAGTGGCAATTGGTGCAAAAAATAAAAAATAAATAAAGGATGTCTTACCTAACTAATGTGTACTGAAGCTACTTCCCTCAAGGTGGGAAGTCTATGACATTTATTTTTGAGCCACTGGCAGACGGCTTGGTAGTCCAACAGGGAAGACTGGACACACAGATGCCAGAAACATGATGGAACACAGAGGCTGAAGGACCAAAAGTGACTTCACACATGGGAGGACCGCATCTTACTACAGCTAGTCCTAGCCACTGCTTTTTGGACTGACAACAATTCTTATGATGTTGAAAACCTCACAGTGTGTGATGCAGTATCTGGAGGGACAACTGTAACTGTAATAAATGAGGTATAAACTCAGATGAGTGAGACATTTATATTTAATCAGTTCAGTCTTAGGCAGTGGGGGAACTACCAGGGTCGCACAGGTAGGACTTGTGAAAAAGCCCTGCCTGTCCACCACCATGGGGGGCCTCAAAGACAGTCACGTGCCTAGGGCAGTGTTAACAGGCATTTTTCTCCTTCTCAGTGGCTTTGAACTGCGCATGTGCAGTTCCGGAAGCTGTCAATTAGAGAACTTCTGGGCTCAGCCTCGGATATGGCAGCGGGGCATGGCTTATAGTATGAGTATAGACCAAGTTGGCAGTACACTAATTGCCTGAAATTACAACATGCACAGTTCAGAGTCGTTTACAAGGACATATTTTAAAAGTGTTTTACCTCCAGCATGGCCACTTGGACAGCCCATTGTACACAATATTTTTTTTGCCTGGGATTTTACATTACTCATACTGACAGCATACAGTAAATTCCAGATTGTCTTTTTCAGCCCTAGAGGAGGATGTAAGGTGGCACCCAGGAGGATGTAAGGGGGCACTCTAAAGGTACTATCTTAGTACCTCCAGAGTGTCCCCTTACATCCTTTAGTTTGCCCCTTACATCCTCCTCCAAAGTCCCCCCTTATTATTACAGTACTAAGGAGGCACTCTGGAGGCACTATGGGGGCACTAGGGGGGCACTCTGGAAGATGTAAGGGGGCTCTCTAGAGGCACTAAATAGGCACTCTGAAGGATGTAAGGAGCACAATGTAGGCATGAATGGGGCACTAGGTGGGCACTCTGGAGAATGTAAGGGGGCATGCTGGAGGCACCAATGGGGCACAGTGGAGGCATGAAAGGGGCACAGTGGAGGCATTAAGGGGCACTCTGGAGGAAGATTGTAGGGGGCACTCTGTAGGTACTATTTTAGTATCTTCAGAATGCCACCGTATATCCTCCAGAGTGATCTTTACATCCTTTAGAGTGCCCTCTTGCATGCCCCCTTAGTAATAGTTAGGTTAGTAATATAACTACCAGGGTTGCAAAGGTCAAACTTTCAACAAGGCCCTGGGGTTCCACCACCATGCCAGGACCCTAAGATGGCAGGAAGGGGGCCCACTGCAGAACATGAGAAAGGGCCCTGGGACAGAGTCAGGGGGGCCTTCATGGTTTCTTGCACTGAGGCCTTGAATGTTTTAGTTATGTCTCTTGTCTTAGGCATCAGTTCAGAAAAAAGCTTTAATAAATGTTTTATTTGTAAAGAGGTTACTGTAAATGTGTTTCCAAAAGCACAATGTTATAATATTAATTACTTTGTATAAGAAGTTTAGAATACAATGTAGATTTAGAGCCGGTTCACACTGGGGCGACTTGGGATCCGACTTGAAGTCGTCTCAAGTCGTCCCAAGTCGTGCTGTCCAGAAAAGCAATGTAAGTGAATGGGAGCGGTGTTAATACACACTACTCATGTCGCTCCAACTTCAGAAGAGGTTCCTGTACTACTTCAATCAGACTTCTAGGCGATTTGTACCCATTGATTTCAATGGAAGTCGCTTCCAAGTCTGATCACTGTTTTAATTGAAGCTACTTTCCAGCAAGATAACATACATTTCTCAGGCAAACCCCTCCCTCCCCTTCCCTCTCCCAGAGCTGATTGTTGTTTTATTGGCCACTGGAATGTCTCCTGACCTGAAAAGGACTTCAAGTCGTGTTGTAAATCGCCCCAGATCGCCCTGTGGTTCATGCTCAAGTCGTGTTGAAGTTGCTTCTGAAAGTCGTGCTGGAAGTCGTGTCGCCCCAGTGTGAACCGACAGTCATGAAGATATCAGATTGTCTTTGAGGATCAGAAAGACATGTTTACCATGCTATAGATAATTGGACATTATTTTAGAAGAGTTAATTTGTCTTTCTTAGAAATTAACTAGGGTAACAATACTTTTAAAAAGGAATTCCAAAATTGTATTTTCCTCACTAATATGTGCAATCACAGACCTCAGATCAGATAATTTTCCATACCACAAGCTACAGTGGACAGAAATGTGCAACAAAGCACAAACTGAGTCCCAGGAAAAAAGATGAGGTGATCATTTGATCTGAGGTCTTTGATAGTCCATATAGTATAACAAAGTGATTCAAGTAATAGTTTATCAAGTAATAGTGTATTGCATTAATTAGCTTTGCCGTATAGGGTGGGGTTTTAGCTTTATGAGTACACAATACTTGTGAAACGTTTACAGATGCTTCAAAATACCAATGTATATAAAAATGTAAGTTTAATAAAAGTTTCCATAACCTGGAAGCCTGTGTGTAAACCAGGGGTGCCCAACCAGTGGCCCGGGGGCCACATGTGGCCCGCGGAGCCCTCGGATGTGGCCCACGACCTCCTGCTCTGGAATGGAATAGAATACTGTTATTAAAGGTCAGTTTTTTTACTAAAATCACAGTGTATATATGGGCATATCTGTTCTGCACTGGTTACTGGGCTGCTTTCAAATTAAACCGCAGGTCGGAGAGCAGTGCACCTGTGAGTTGCCTGCACTGAGCCATAGATTTCTGTTATTACCTGTGAGTTTGGTGAGGTTTCTGAAAGTGCACCAAACCTGCAGAATATAAGAGAAGTCTATTTATTGCAAAGTGCAGGAAAGCCAAAGGTACACTGCGTTGGACCAGTGGTACCGCAGCACATCTGTGTGAAAGCAGCCTTGGGCCCATTTCACAAGGTCAGTCTAACCCAATTGGACCCTTTATTCACCTCTAAAAAGTGGCAGATGTAAACTGACTTGTGCCCTACCTCAAATCCAATCCGAGTATAGTGGGCTGTGTCCGTGTCCGCTCTGCATATACAGAGCAGACACGGACCTGCCATCCGCCCACTCCAATCATTGTGGCCCGCGATTGGTTACTAAGACGCTTAAGTGGCCCTCACTCTTTAAATGGTTGGGTGTAAACCTAGGATGTGTTTTTTTTTTGTTTTGTTTTGTAACTTGAAACGTGTTTTCACTCAGACTGGAGTGAAAAGAATTGCTGAAGTGGATCAACTAAACAAATGACAATTTAAAGAACGTTGCTTACCTTTGCTTATGGTCTCACTCAGATAATGAATTTCACATTCTTATTGGAAACATTTATGTCCCAAAAATCCTTATCTGTATTTGTAAATGTAGAAGCAGTTTATAATAAGTACAAGACCCAATGAAGTTGGTCAATTTTCTTTGACTGGTTTCTGAAGTAAATGATAAAAAAACAGGATGCGCTACAAACGTGAAAGAAACAAAATAAATTGTCTAAAAGTGATGTAAACAATTGTCCCTCTGGGTCCAGACGGAACCAAATTGATTAAATATTGATAGTCATATGATAGACGATATGGATAAAAAACACCAGTGGAGTAAGTGTAGACATATAAATCGTGGTGACACTCTGTTGAGAAGTGCTGATAGAAGATCCTCCACCATAAGAATATGCAAACTGCTTACCAGATGTCTGGTGGTCCCTTACTTAAAAGAGAACCCCAGAGAGCATGTTGTTATCCACTTGGAGGAAGTGATTGCGTCAGATCTGTTGTCAATCCCCATCTGCAGCAGTCGGGTTAAACACTCGAAAGCAGTATCCGTGGAGAGACACAAGAAGACCACAATAGTATAATACCGTAGGGAAGGGCTTATTTTAAAAGATAAGACAAAAACTCACTTACATGATACAAAATAGAAAACAGGCATGTCAGTTTAAGATGGAACTCCGGCCGGAAGTGGTCCAAATAAAACAAACCCGTCCAATTGGTGAGGAAGAATTTATTCAGCGGGGGGTGATCCAATGTAATACAATATCCCGCCCGATGTTTCTGAAGTATATTAAACCCATTTTTAAGTTCCAAAATCATCTTTGATGCCACAGAGGACTGACAGCTGTGCCCAAATAAAACATAGGTGACATAAAAAAAAACTTGTTGTTACTAATTTGTTTTATTATAAATTCCAGCTTACTTGTATAATACATTTATTCTGAAGTTTCTTCAAACTGAGCCATATTTAAATGAGGTTTGCACTGGTTTGTACAAATTGTGACCCATGACTATGTACAGTAGTCAGTTAGCTGGCCTTCTACATTAGCAGGAAGATTAGAAAACTACACAACTCTTGTGGTGAGATAGCCTGCCTGTTTTGAAAGTAATGATTGGAATTCTAAGCTACTGTATACATGCTAGGTAAGAATATTGATTCAGTGTTACATTTTCAAAACAGAAATATATACAAATAAAGTGAACCAAAATTCCACTTTAAACTAGACCATTTCTGGTTATTCAAATCTGTTATCTACATTATATTATCTAATTCTGAAGGCCTACTTTATGTTATTCCCCAAAGTTCGTACGTGTTTTTACTGTTCCTTTTACAACTAGGTCTACTGGAAGTACATTTGAGAGTTTATTCCAGTTAAAAAAAAAATCTCTAGGCTGTGGCACTCGGTGACCTAGAGAATTGTTAATTTTGTCTGTATTGAGATATTTGATGGGAGTACACTGAGAACTGCAACTTTCTACTTATTACTGCCTATTACAGACAGAAGTTGGAGTCTGGGAGGAGCGTGGAAGCTGCTGCAGTCTAAAGGATAAGATGTTACTGCAAAACAAATTAATCTCATGAACTGAGATTTTATTGAATTTTTAGCACAGTTTTATAGGCTTTGAAAATGGCCAGACAAAAGCTCTGTTATCCATCATCACATGTTTTTCCCCCCGTAAAAAATCCATAAAAATGTAATATCTACACATCAATACTTCAGCGTTCAACTTGCAACTTTACTGATATTACATTTATGGTAGGTATTGTTTTGTCAGATGATATACTAAGCCTGCCAGTTAGATCGGATTCGCTGTGCACTTCTTAGACTAGCACTTTCTGAAAGCAGAAATTGACTCAATATCTTAGCAGTAGTTGAATTGCATAAAGCCTGAAGAAGGGATCTTAGTCATCCCAAAAGCTTTAATAACTTAAGTTAGCCAATAAAGAGTATAATTTTAATTCCAAAAGTTCTGCACTCAACATCTTACAAAATGAGAATTATAATTCACAGTCAAACTAAAATATAAGAAGTAGTTAAAGCTGTATGTAAATGAGAAACTGGTCCTATTTTGTTGTAGTAGTTGGCCACTAACTTATTAAGGGGCATAAGCCAACATAAACATAGATGATGCCACACACTTTTACATGAATATTAGCAGTTTTCCTAAGCAGAGCTGTTGTCTCATTTATTTCACTTCTTTATTAGCCTGCCTACATGTATCATATTTACCACTAGCAATAACAATGTAATTGATAACTGGAAGACAATGAGCTAAAAGCAAGATTGTCAATAAATTATTTATTTAATGGTGTTTATGTAAAAAAATATATATATATATATATATATATATATATATATATTTTAAATATATATATATGTCTATGGATGTTTAATTTCCTTGGTGTTGCTTTGTATGTTATTATTTTAGAATTGTGTGTACTGTGCTTAAAGTAATATTAAAACATAATTTGACATTTAAAACTAGTTAGTATGTTAATATAATATTACCTTGGTTCTACATGAGACCTGGCCCCTCAGGGGGGGGGGGGGGGGGGTTGCAGAAACCCAATTATTCCCATCTGCTATGAATACCCTAATAGTATTGTGTGGATAAGCTGTGACCTGTTTCACTGATATGTTTCCTTTTTATTTTTGTTTGTGTCATTCATGTTTAAAACTGCTAAAACTAATAAAAACTATTGGAACTAAAACTAGTTAGTAAGAGCTATATTACTGAAGTTGAAAAACATGTTTTCCAAAATAGGGCTGAAGGGAAACAGATCAAACTGTTAGCACATATTGTCAGTTCCAAATAGGACTGGGCTTATGTGGTTGCCATCAGGAATGAGTGAAGACATCTTTAGACTAAGGTGTCAAAAAGGGGGGGGGGAGATTGGGACTTTTAATGAAGCAAGTAGGTATATAAAATTCAGTTTAATATTTAAAATGAACATACAATCTCTGTGATAATTTTCCAACTTCTTTAGCATATTGACTTTCTTGAACTGATGCACATACTTACATCACCATCGCTCGATCCCTATTTTCTGCTTAGAGTGCTGGTACATAGATGAGACTCCAGTACACCACCCTCAGTATCAGATTGATATTGAGAATTTAAAAGATAATTTAGATGATCTAGGTGGTTAGATGTGATGGGAAGGGGAAGACAACAGATTCTCATGAACCTGTTAGGCAGAGGCTGCTTGACAGACTACAGTGTCAACTTTGACAATCTTAAGGGTTTCTTAATGTGACTCTATATTCCTGCTACAATGAATTTTCATTTTTCTAATGCGTTTAGGTTTCCCTGCATTTATTATTTAAATGTATTGTGACAGGAAGTCAGGTAAATCTGTGGGTGTTGTCACAGACGGGAGATACATTTCTGCCTTGTTTAGACAATTCACCAATTACTATCAGGTGTCGGCTACAGAGGTAGCCAGAAAGGTTTAGGGCGTTGGAAAACTTCAGCTGTTCAGTATGAGGCAATTAAGGCCTCTATAAGTCATTCAGAGGATGACTACTGATTGCTGCATCCTGAGGCTTTTTGAGTTAAGGAAAGCAGTATACTGGGAAAGACTTCTGAAGATGAGGTGGTTGTTGATTTTTCTGTGTGATAAAAATAAAAAAGACTATTATTTTTCTGCTGTATGACCAGCAGTGTCTGCCCAGCAGTAGGCTGTGTTTTGTTTATGCTGTTTGGATGCTTGCATTTGTTTCCAGCAATATGGAAGAATAAACCATAACCTTTGTTTTCAACCATCCTCGGCTGCCTCTCTGTACACTTCATTGTGTAGTGAACCCGCAGTTAAAGTAAATCCAAAATGGAGGAGATAATGAACCAGCTGGCTATAGTAAATGCAAATCAACAGCAGGCAAATGCAAATCAACAGCAGACAAATGCAGGTTTGCAGCGGAGCCTTGCAGCTTTCCAAGAGAGCCTTGCAGCTCAACAACAGGTTCACCAAGAGAGCCTTGCAGCTCACCGAGATAGCATTGCAGGCTTGGAACAGAGACACCAGCAGAAAATGGAGGCCATCGTGAAACAGCTTCAGAGACAGCAGACTGAGGTTGGGAGTCAGGCCAGTAACATACCGACTTTTTGGGTAATCCACTTATTGCCAAAGATGACTGCAGATGATGACCTAAAGAACAGTGGGCTGGCTAGTGGCCCCCTGTTATCTGGAGTAGCCCAAAAGGCATATTTTGATTTGGAGCTTGCAGATGCAAAAAAACTATGATGGGTTGAGAGAGGAAATATTGGCATGTCTTGGTGTAACCCTGGATGTCCATGCTCAGGGGGTCCACAATTGGAGTTATCAGCTGTCCGTACCAAAAATTTTGGAGCGAGTAGTCATGGACAGATTTCTTAGGTCTCTTCCTAACACCCTGCAGAAATATGTGAGCCATGGTGGTCTGGAAACTGCAGACAAACTTGTAGACCTGGTCGAAAGGTACCTAACAACAGAGAATTTGTCCTCTTCCACCAGAGACGCACAGACTTTCCACCCCAAGACCAGACCCTCCCTACCTATAGGTAAGACTGCATCAAGGGATGGGGTGGAGAGAGGGACCGAAGATCAACTAGAGGTATTATCGGGACTACTGATAATGTTTGGCGAGAGCGGCCTGGAAGACCCATCCCACAGAAGAGGACCAAAAGGTTGATTTGTTACCGTTGCCGGGAAGAGGGACATGTAGCAGCAGTTTGCCCAGCGAGTGATGAACCCATGCAGTGTGACTTTCTGACAGAGACACGACAGTCCCTCTTTGCAACCACATGCACTGCAGTAAAGGGGAATGAGAAACCTTTATGTAGAATGTGCTTAGATGGTAAAGATGTTGTGGTATTGTTTAATTCAGGTAGCCTGGTCACCTTAGTGAAAAGTGATCTAGTGGTGGGAAAAACCTTACATCCTAGGAAAGTGGCTGTAGTTTGTGTACATGGGGACAGTCGAGAATATCCGGTGACTACGGTTTCCTTTGAAATCTCCCTCGGTAACTTGTGTCCCGAGTGCATGAGTGCCTGGCAACCTGTGTCCCAACCCTAGGGTTGAAACAAGAGGGGGGGTATGTGACAGGAAGTCAGGTAAATCTGTGGGTGTTGTCACAGACGGGAGATACATTTCTTCCTTGTTTAGACAATTCACCAATTACTATCAGGTGTCGGCTACAGAGGTAGCCAGAAAGGTTTAGGGCGTTGGAAAACTTCAGCTGTTCAGTATGAGACAATTAAGGCCTCTATAAGTCATTCAGAGGATGACTACTGATTGCTGCATCCTGAGGCTTTTTGAGTTAAGGAGAGCAGTGAGTCAACGCTGACTCTGACATCGGCTGTTACCCCGATCGTGTCACCGGAGGTAAGCGATGCTGAGGACAAGGACTGTGTGCCTGTTGTGGAAGCTGATGCCATAACGGAGACAGCGCTTAACAATGTGGTCTCTGTTTCGTACGCTATTGGAAAGATGGGCCCATCCAGGTCTACCACAAATGTGGTAGAGGCTTGCCCTTTTGCAAACATGACAAGGTCAGTACCTATGCTGGAGAGTGTGTGTGTTTGCCTGCTGAGGAGTATGACACTTCTGACCTGGACTCATTATCTGATGCTGGAAATGACAAGTGGTTCGAGCTGGAGTTTCCCGAGTCACAGCAGGGTAAAAACTCCCGGGCTGCTAAGCCCCGTAAACACAAGACACTCCAGTGGCTGGGTTTATCCTGATAGTTTCTCAACTTTTGCAAATGCTACTAGAATGTAGCTACTAATTATACACAAAACTTAATGGGGAAGATAAGACTGGAGAGGTCAAAAGCTGGTGCAGCTCTGCACAGAAACCATTCAGCTTCCAGGTTTATTGTCAAAGCTTAATTGAAAAGCTAAAGTTACAAGCTGACTGGCTACCATGCACAGCTGTACCAGATTCTGACTGCTCCAATTTTTAGTAAATATCCCCTAATGTGTAGCATTGGATAGTACAATGTGTAATCTGAAACCTATACTTTGTAATTTTCTTTTTCTGTAATTGCAATGGTGTGAACTAGTCTCATCGAAAAACATTGTTTTTTTTGTTGGAAATATGTTGAAAATTTGCCCATGGTGTGAACAGTTTTTAATCTGATTATATGGCAGTGAAAAACTCATTAGTGCTGACATTTCTATTTTGCATCAGGAGTCATGTGTGTAAGAAGCAGCAAGTAGGTAGAAATGTATGCTCCAATTAACAAATAGGCAAATTCTAGAATCACCAGAATACCAGAAAAATGGATTGCAATGGAATGCCTGGATTGCATCGAGTGCATGTCTATAGACATTGGCCCAGATTCATAAAGCAATTACGCCTGTCTAACTGGTGTTAGACAGGAGTAATTTCAAATTTCGCGCGCCGTATCACTAGTTTGAATCCTCAAACCATGATACGGCGGCTTCGGGCTTCGATCCGAGAAGCTTACGTCTTCGTAAGCCTTCGGATCTACGCTGCGATATTTTTGCGGCCGCTGGGAGGAGTTCGCGTCGTTTTGATGCGTCGGGATATGCAAATGTGTTTTTACGGCGATCCACGAAGATACGAGCGGTCTTCGCAATCGCTTACGTCTGTTTTTTTTTACGTACTGTTAGACCAGCTTTTTGCTGGTCTAACGGTGCGTAGCCCATGTTAAGTATGGCCGTCGTTCCCGCGTCAAATTTAATTAATTAATTTATTTTTTTACGTAACTCGTTCGGGAATAGAAATGTCCGTAAACGACGCTACTCAAACAACGAATGACGTAAAGACGTGATTTCGCGCAATGCACGGCGGGAAATTTGCGAACGGAGCATGCGCAGTTCGATTGCCACGGGAATGCGCCTATTTTAAATCCTTCACGCCCCCTACTCGCGTAGATGGATTGCGACGGGAGAAATACACTACGCCGCCATCGTTTACTGGACAAAATCTACCTGGATTCCACGTAGAGCCAGGTAAAATATGGCGGCGTAGTGTATTTCGGAAACGCTACGATAATCTAATTCTCTGTGAATCTGCCCCATTGTTTTCATGCATTTGTAAGGCATGTAAAAAACGGGTCAGCAAAAGCCCATTAAAGCGGAGTTCCGCCATTTTTTTTTTTTTTAAGTTAGCAGCTACAAATACTTCAGCTGCTGACTTTTAAAATATGGAAAAGTGTGTAAATGTAGTACTAAAAGTCATAAACATTGACATGTTGAAACTGTAAAAAAAGATCAAACTTGAATAAATAACAATCTGAAACCCTACTGGGTAAAGATATAAATAACAAAAACAAGTCCAAAGAGGTGAATAAGTCCTAATATGTGAAAAAGTCTGACACAGACAAGTGGTTGATCTCATGTAGAAACATATAATATAGGTGGGTGTATGGAACATCCAGAGCCATATGCCATCCAATGACTGATAAGACTGAATACTCTTACCAGAACCGGTGGACCCAAAAGTCAGCGACAACAAGTCGATAAGGCATGGGTGTCAGCAGGTCAGCCGAATGATCCAAAGGGTCCAGGAAAACTCCAGAAGCCGTTCGATGGAATCTCAATGGTGACAACAGGAAACAGGACAGCTGATGACCAGGTAGGATAGCCAAAAACTCACATCAGGGAAGGTATGTAAAGAAAACATGCTTAATATACCACAAAAATCCTCCTGCGCTCTGGTGTATCGTCAAACTGGGTGTATCAGTATGGTCTAAAGGCAAAGTCTTAAGTCTTGCAGCCCTCCACAGAACAAAGGGTGTTCATATGGCTAAAATGAAAAAGAAAAGAAAGGAGGGCGCATTACCACTTAAAAGTTTTAATAAACACGAAATAAAAAGCAATGATCCTACTTACAAACATTCAGAAGTAAGCGCTTTTAAAAACAGCTGAAACTGGACCTCACGGCACCTGCCAGTCAGACCCTTGACATCAATATGGCTGACGTGTTTCTGGGGCGTACCCCCTTCCTCAAAGCCTAGGTGGTCTGTGATAGCTCTCTCTTCCTGCAGATCATCCTTTATATGTGCAGGTGTGCATACAGGCGCAGCTATTGGTCACTAACTAGCGAGTCCCGCCTTTTCTTGTGGGGCTCCGCCCACCCCACTAATCACCCAGAGGGGCTCCATCTGTGTAGAGGGGCAAGCTATACCAGGGTGATCCAAGTGCCCATCTTATGTAGTGGGGTATACAGCAATACACTGCAATACCACAACACTGGCAGTATAGTGGCAGTGCAGCAGTGCAATGAGATCACTAAAATTCCAGTCACCATATGTCTACTGGCAGCATTACTATAGCCTAGCCAATGCGCCAGAACCTAGGTCAGAGCCATTTGGGCCACAACCAGGCATGGGGGTACAAATGTAAAGGTACCCACCTGGTGACGTCATGTGCCCAAGGAGACGCCCACATCCACCGCGTACTACCGCCGCTCCACCGTTTTCCACCGGTCTGTGTCGGCGCCCAGGCACGCACGCCATCCACAACCAGGAAGTGCGGGTGTTTGTGTTCCAGCCGCCACTTCCGGTTTGGTGCCAGCTACTAAACGAGCGTCTGGAGCTCTAAGTGTCAGTGCAAGGGGCAAATCTAACCCCTCTACACTAGGCTAAAAGGATGTGACTAAAAGACCCCTGCACCATGCATGCACACCCACCCCCACAACAGGATAGCAGCAGCCGTGCCAGAGCAGGCACATCTAATAGGAGACGGGCACAAGTCCATCTCCTAATGCTATTATACCTCTCTCTTATAGGAGTATAAAAGCTAGATAGAAGCAATATATATACATAATAAAAAATATATATATAAAAAATATAAAAGCACATATATTAAAAGCATTGTAACATGATAAAAGCAAGCTGTATAGGAAGCACATCTTTAGGGCACATATAAAAAAAAAAAAAAAAAACATTCGTGGTCCAATCTGTATGATAAAGCCATCCTAGAGAGTGTCCTAAGATGTAATAAACTAGCAGTAATGTTAGCAGTAATGACTACATACAAGTTTAAATAGATATATATAACATGCAAAAGGCCCAAACATAGAACTATAGCACATAATATGATATATATCCCTACGTAGAGGCCGATATCTGTGCACCAATGACTACTTAGTGCCAGATTGAGACAAATCCCATGGGAATAAAGAGAGAGAGAAATTTATATCACTTTTAGACCACACCATTTGATTATATCATAGAGTTACAGCACTGTCTACTTGTACAGTGTATATATATTGCCACAAAAAACCCTATACTACAAGTGGCGACGATATCGTCCACTAAACTAATAAATATTCACTCTAATAAAAACTGCTTATCATCCCTGTGTATCCCTGTGTATAACAAGAAAAAAAGGGAACTAGACAGGATTGCAATTGTTCTCCTATCTCTCCGGGGCACCAACTCGAACCCTACTACAGATGGGTGGACCACCACTGATTGTACCAATGTCTACCGGGCTCATTTGAACTCTATTATGTTATATTATGTAGCTCAATCTCTTCATTGAGACCTTGCGGAGCCAAGGTTTTTAAAGTAAAGATCCAATAGGCCTCCCTTCTACATAGGATCTGGTACTTTTTGCCATTGTCAAGGTCGCTTGGCATAGCTTCTATGCCAAACACTTTGAGCCCGTCTGTACTGCTATCGTGGAACTCCTTGAAGTGTCTCGGCACCGAACACTTATCTTTCTCTGTTGTAATGTTACTTCTATGTTTGGTCATCCTGATTCTCATCTGTCGAGAAGTACGACCGATGTACAACAGCCCACATGGGCAAATCAGGCCATACACAACATAAGAGGTGCTACAATTAATAAATTGTTTGATCCTGTGCTTTGTTCCATCAGCTCCTACTACCTCTTTTTTTCTATGGCACATGTGCGCACAGTTGCCACAGTTCCCCCATTCTACACTTATAGCTGCCCCTTTGATTAAATATGCTTGTCCAAATCTTATTTAACCCTTTATCTTTACCCTACTCGGAGCAATAATGCTCCTCAGGTCTTTGGGTCTCCTGAAGATTAGATTGGGGTGGGGCGGTAAACATTTATTTAGCACAGGATCCGACTCTAGGATTTTCCAGTTTCTTTTGAAGATTTTTTGGATTGTTGGCACTTTGTTATTGTACCTAGTGCAAAATCTTATTTGTGGAAATTCATCTTTCTCACACTTAGATGTTCCTTCTTCCCCTTCTCCTATATCAGACTCTCTGTTCAGTTTTAAATACTTCTGGTAGGCTTCCTCTATATGCTCATTACCGTATCCTTTCTCCTTGAACTTATTCCTTAGAATAAGGCTTTGATCTTTGTAGTCTTTTTCCAGGGTACAAGTCCGTCTAAGCCTACAGAATTGACCGAAGGGCACATTTTTGATCCACCTCGGGTGGTTGTGGCTGCGAGCGTGTAGGTAGGAGTTGCTCGCACTTGCTTTAAAATGTGTCTTTGAATAGATTTTTCCATTCTCATCCACCTCTAGTTCAAGATCCAGAAAAAACAGGTTGCTCTCATCCACTACATGCGTAAATGTAATGCCATAGTGGTTCCTAGCGCAATGTGACAGAAAGCCATCCAAATCCTCGTCAGTACCATCCCAAATTATGAGTATGTCGTCAATATAAAGTGAATATAGCACAAGGTTTTTTCCAAAAGGGTTATTGGCCCAAATATAATTCAATTCCCAATACCCCATGAACAGGTTTGCATAGCTTGGAGCAAACCTGGCCCCCATGGCTGTGCCTCGCACCTGCCTATAAAAGCAGTCCATAAAGGGTGAGAGTAGTGAGGGTCCATGAGAGTATTGAATTTACCCTAACTCACAACTACTTTTCCTTTAAAAAAAAAAAGCGCTGCTTCTCGAAACATGTACAGCTTATGCCATCGCTGACGCCATACCAGTGCACCCAGGTCTCCATTGGCTGGTTCACTACTCTCCACTTATTTGGCCATTGCTGATGTCATCCAAGTGCACCCGGCTCCCCATTTGTTCATTCATCGCTCTCCGTGTTCCCCGCTGACCCGTCCATCCATCTGCTGTGCCATCATCACGGAGCTCTCTGCATGGAGGGGTAACACCTATTGGCTCCCGCACAGGTCGGTACACTCGAGCGGTCTGTCCTTCTGTCTCCCACAGTGCTACCTGTTGTACCCATCCTCGGGATCCCTAAACCACGTCCACACTCTGTTGATCAGCAGAAAAGTTTTTACAGCGGCTTATCAGAGCCATTACACCGCACTTCCCTCATTCCATCTGGATTTCGGTGGTCACCTTGTTGGAGTTGTGACAGTCCCACTCTGGGGACCCATACTCCCCTATGGATTGATGTTAACCCCTTCCAACCTGACTCTGCATTGGTATTGTTGTTGCTTATTATTTCCATTAAAGGATTTGTAAATGAAAAAACATTTCCCCTAAATAGCTTCCTTTACCTTAGTGCAGTCCTCCTTCACTTACCTCATCCTTCGATTTTGCTTTCAAATGTCCTTATTTCTTCTGAGAAATCCTCACGTCACATTCTTCTGTCTGTAACTACACACAGTAATGCAAGGCTTTCTTCCTGGTGTGGAGAAAGCCTCTTGAGGGGGAAGGGGGTGAGCAGGAGTGTCGCCCACTAACACACAGCTCCTTTCTCTATCTGCAGAGTAGAGAGTGTCCTGACCCTCTTGCTTACCCCCTTCTCCCTCAAAAGGCTTTCTCCACACCAGGGAGAAAGCCTTGCATTACTGGGTGTGGTTACAGTACATGTCTGTGAGAATGTGTTTCTAGCACAACGTCATCACGCTAATTCTCGGCGTCAGGGTGCCGACATCTCGCACTCGCTGGAATAGGAAAAGTATATTGATCCCTCTCATTTTATCCTCGACATTGGTGAGAAAAAAATGGGGTCATTTTTGGTGAATAAATGAAGGATTGTTATGGTCAGGAAAGTGTGTCTCCTGCAGCATCAGAACACCTATTTTGTGTGAGTGGTAATGTAGAAACAACCTACGTCTTTTGATTGGGGAGTTCAGGCCTTGAATGTTATGGGAAGCTATCTGGAGAGAAGAGGTGTCTGGATCAGTTGTGGACATGAATCTATAGGGAAGGACAGCACTTCAGGTAATATCTATCTGAACCAAGCTAGCTGTGAGGCTTCTGTTGGTCAAAGGAAGAGCTGTGTAGAAGGGGGCCACTTCAGTGATGCATTTAAAAAAAAATTATCCTCTGCGCCCAGGGCTGTCAGCTTTAAGATACCATCAACAGCGCCTGCTTAATATGGTGGAAGATTATCTAGGGGCAAAAACAAACATGGCAAGCTTTCCAGAAGAGGATCCACTGGGTTTCTGGGTCATGAGAATAGACCACTGTCCAGAACTTGCCCAGTATGCAATTGAGCTGATAGGCTGGCCTTCATCCAGCGTGCTTTTGCTTTTTGTTACAGATAAAAGAGTGCGCCTGTCCACAGACTCTGTTGAGCAACTGACATTTGTCAAAATTAATCATTCCAGGATTAGCAGAAGCTATCTGATGTGGCTGATTAAGTGTTAATGGGATCTCAAAACTCTGCAAGACTGCCTAGGCTGCCTACATTTGTGGGTGTTGATTTTATCTGGTATAGGTTTCATGGGCACAATTGACACCCAATGACGTATTTGTCCACCCCATTTGACAGGTGCATCAAATTACATTTTTTTACAGCAAGGCTAATTCTTGCTTTCATCAAGAGTACCTCTAGAAGATTATGGGGTGGGGCACCACCAACACCGAAAGACAAATTGTTCTGCAACTGTGTGACAGGGGCTTTAACTTTTTTTATTTTTAAAGCAAGGCCAATTCTTGTTTTCATCTAGAATACCTCTAAAAGGTTATGGGGTGAAGGCACCACCAACACCCAAAGACCATTTTTTCAGCAACTGTTTGACTGAAGCATCATTTTTTTTTTTTTTACAGCAAGACCAATTCTTGCTTCCATCAAGAGTACTTCTATAAGGTTACGGTGTGAAGGCACCACCAACACCCAAAGCCCCATTTTCTGCACCTGTTACTTTTATCCAAAGCCTGCAAAGGAGACACAGACTTTATCTAAAATAAAATTGTTAATTTTGGCATGAGTGTACTATAATATGGCTTCTTCACATAAGGCTTGCTCACTGTGGTGCAAAACTTTGCTATATTCATCCAAAGTCTGCCAAAGAGACACCGGAATTCATCCAAAAATCTCTAATCTTGTTTTGACATCATACAGACTCCCCCAGCCATTGTTTGCTCTCTCCAAGACTAAGTTTTATCTTTACATACAGTTTACCTTGGCAAAGTGAACATTCACTACCTCTGTGAGTTAACAAAACCCACCAAGCTAAGAAAAGCATTTTATCACTCTAATGCCACGTACACACGACCATTTTTCACGATGTAAAAAATTAAAAAAAAATTATGTCAACGTGTGTGGGCTCCAGAGCATTTTTTTGCGACGTTAAAAATGGGCATTAAAAATTTAGAACATTTTTTTTTCACGTTGTTAACGTTGTAAAAATGGTCTTGTGTAGGCTTTAACGATGTGAAAAAAACGTGCATGCTCAGAAGCAAGTTATGAGACGGGAGCACTCTGGTAAAACTAGCGTTCGCAATGGAGATAGCACGTTCATCACGCTGCAACAGACTGAAAAGCACAAATCGTCTCTCACCAAACTTTTACTAACAGAAAATCAGCAAAAGCAGCCCCAAGGGTGGCGCCATCCAAATGGAACTTCCCCTTTATAGTGCCATCGTACGTGTTGTACGTCACCGCGCTTTCCTCGAGCATTTTTTTTCACGATCGTGTGTAGGCAAGGCAGGCTTAGTAATAATCGGGTTTAAAAAAAAAAGATGTTTTTTTTAGACCAATAAAAATGGTCGTGTGTATGCGGCATGATTTCCAAAAATTGATAATTTGTTCTAGTGTGTCTGATTTAATTACTTTTATTATGGTTATATGATTACTTTTGCAGTAAAACAATACATATTCCCATTGCTAGTAATTCTTTTTTTACAACAACAAGTAGTAAAATTGGTTCACTAATTCACATTGACAAAAGTAGCACTTCTGATCAAACCTGTGTTCTAAAATGTGATTGCTAGTGCTTAGAGACAGTTTCCATAATTTCCTGACTTTATTTCAGTAGCTGCTAATGAGCAATTACTTTATTAATTAAATCTAAGCTTGGTACAGACCTATGAGATGAATGAGAGGGCTGTCAGATACATGGCAGCTATAGTAATAAAACTCACACCAAAAATATGTTCATTTGTTCCATGTAGGAAGATTCACCCTCTTTTTTGCCCAGGCCACCATTGTCACCAGCACAGGAAGTGAGTAAAAATTCAAAATTATTTTTTGTTAGCGGAACAGGAATAGAAGGAAAATGTTCTCTTGGGAAAACCTATTGTGGTTAAAACTGTCCACTGTCTAAGTACACCTGAGAGTTGCGTGTTTCAATGAAACAATGAAAATGAAACAAAGGAAACGTATATAATTGCTTTTAACTGCTTTTAACTACTTCCAGCACTGTCGCACTTTGAATGAGAATCGTGCGGTCGTGCGGCGTCGTGCGACGAGCTTTCTTTTGGTGGTATTTGATCACCTCTACGGTTTTTATTTTTTGCGCACATCAGTCTCCTCACCGCTGAAAGGACATGGATCTGTGTGTTTACACGCACAGATCCATGCTTCTGCTGTGATTGCGGGCAATCGCAGGTGCCCGGCGGTCATCGTGACCGCCAAGCATGCGCACCGGGTCCCGAGGAATGCGGCGGGGTCGCACGCGCCGTCGGTGGTGCACGCGCGCCCCCTAGTGGCCGGAAAATGCAAGGACATCATATGACGTCCAGTCTGAAGGACGAAGGGTCCCCACCGACGTCATTTTACTATGGCTCGGTGGGGAAGTGGTTAAAAATAGATAGACACATGAAAAGAAAGAAAGATAGATAGATAGATAGATAGATAGATAGATAGATAGATAGATAGATAGATAGATAGATAGATAGATAGATAGACATACTTATTGGATTTATTTGAATGAATTTTAGCATGAAATGTATCTGTAAAATAAGCAGACTGGCTAAGAATTAGACATTTCACTATGAACAAACTGCAATTAAATCTGTGTTGGGAGGTGTATAAAGTATTTAAGAAATTCAGTTCTCTCATTAACATACTAATTACTCTAATTTTAAGCAGCCAAACTCAGAATGTATTATTCGGCAATATACATTTCAGACAAAGACTCCGAGTGAGGTCAAGGGATTACGGCATCTAACACGATGGTCACATTGCCACACTAAAAAGAAGCATGCAATCAAACTTAAATTCTTTCTTCTTTCTATTTGCTGAAGGGGAGGGCGCAAGTTCATACAGTTTAGCAAGACTCCCACAGCTATTGCATTTGCTAGCATTCTGCAGTGACTCCCTGAGAGAAATCTATTATCCCACTAATAATTATTGGCATTTTGTTCACCACTCTACAATTCCTTTCAGTGCCGAAAAGTGTTCAAAACATTTTAAATCATTTCAATTCTTTGTTGGAACTTTGCAAAAGACATACACAATGAAATCTTTTTTGATTCAGTTTACTGCTTTTAATGGAACACCTGTATACCTTTGCGCTTAATAAATGTAGCATCAAATTATTAAGAAATATCTATTTGTTGAGTTACAGACAGAAGAGAGTTTTAGCATTGGATTAAATTGTATTTTTCTAATTATATTTAGATCTCATAGCTTTAAGAGAAAGATAATAATAACCCATAGTATCAGAACATCCAATAACACTGAGACATATCAATAGCCAAGGTTTTATAAGGCCATGATTACTCTACTGGCAGGCTCTTAGGTTAAACACTATCCTTACTTTTTTCATTGAACGGAACGCATTAAGAAGAAAGGATTTGAGATATGATCCCCACAGCTTCAGAGCCTTCTCTTTGTGTTCTAAATTAACAATTTAATTGACAAGACAGCTTTTCTCCCACCTCCAATGGAGACAAAATCTCCCTATCTTTGAAGCTTATGATATCGATCTCCAAAAACAACCTAGAGCCAAATAAATAAAAGCTGCTTATTGACATATAATCATTACCACCTACTAAGTAGCATCTCAGCTGAATGTTAATATAATTCTGAAAAGTCTGAACCATATGCTTCATAATTTTTTTTCACATATTTGGTCTCCAAATTAATTGTTCACTGATTTCTATTTTAAAATAAGCAGGGAACACACATTTAAGCGTTTGTATTTCTTGATTTTCTTCAACTGTTCTTTAATATTTAATTATTTGAATTTGTATGTTTTTTCTCAATATACGGATTCAATTATTTATTATTTATTTTCTTACATTTCACTTTTTTAAATATGTAAATGATCTTTTATGTATTGCACAAATGTTTGAAAGCATTCCATATTGAGCTGTGTAATGTAAAGTGACGAAGGTAGAGCTTCAGGGACTCCAAAAAAAAATGTTTGCGAAATTTCGCTAATGCGAATGCAAAATTGATTGCGAAATTCTCGTCCCCGCATGTGCATGCGCGCGAACAACACGCGAAAACGGAGATCATTTCCTGGATTACTAAACTAATATGCACTAAACACTAACTCTACTTACACAAACTTATATGACTAAACTAAAGCTAATTTTTTTTGTTTTTGTTTTTTTATACACAAAACACAGAGACTAAACACACACTAAACTAAGCTACCTTAAAGAAATGTACACTTACACTAACTACACAGAAATCTATCTAACACTAAGCTACACTAACCTGGACAAAACAACACAAATCTGAGCTTTTAGAAAAGCTGTTGGGTCTTTTGCTTTGAAAAAAGCATTTGGTTTTAGAAGCAGAAAACTCAGAACTGAAAGCACTTGTCAGAGTCTAAGGAACTTACCAAGGCCGAGATGCTGCGGACGGCTCACCCTTGCGAACCAGTGCTGACCGCCCTCTGGTGGTGAAGACAGAGGGGTGACAGCACCAGGAGGCACCGGTACCGGAAACAGGAAACTGAGTCAAGGTGTAGATCAAGGAAGGCACCAGAAGACCCTGGAGATGCTTGGTGGATGAGTATGGTATCCGAGGCACAGGATCTGCAGACAGGCTGAGAAGACAGTCCGTGACTGTAACGCCATCTGCGTTATCTCCCATAGAACGAGCGCAGCTGTACCTTCCCTAGACAGCTGCGCTCCATCCAGCACCCCGTCCGCGTCACTTCCGGCGCGCCGTTTAGGTTTGCATTCCACGCTGGAACGCGGAAGCGTGTCCAGCGTGTATCCCGCGACAGGCGGGCTATTTAAACCCCTCTTGATGGCGGCTGGGTGTCCGGTTATTGAGGTTGACGTCCGCCGCCATCTGAGACCAGAGACCCCCACCAGCGATCCTCACATCCCTAGGGATCAACCCAGCCGACAGATTCCACTGTCAGAGATTCAGCATCATCTCCTCGGTACCTCCCATCGCCGGAGCCTCTCTTCTTGACCACAGAGCTAGCAATCTACAAGCTCTCCACAACATCCCGGACCACCCTTCTAATCTGCTGCAGGAAGAATCTTCTTACCATTCCATACCAAACCGCAAGTACCCATAGGTTCTTTACTGGTTAATGGTTGTATTGAGGTTCATCATTCAAGGTCCATTTATTATTGCTTCAAGTCCTAAGACTGCCACATGTTTTGCTTGTAGAGACTGTGCACCATACCTTGTATACTTATCACCTATGGTAACACACACCACACCAAGAATAGGTGATAGACCACTGGAGGCTGTGATGAATTTAACCCCATACTCTCTGTATACATCATAGAGTGACTTGGTGGTTCAGTACTGAGTATCCTCCATAACAAGTGTCTAAGTCCTATCCCTGGTTTGTAGTGTCGGCGTAGTAGTGACAGAATAACCGGACCCTTTAAAAAAAAAAAAAAAAAAAAAAAAACATCGATCCTGATAATCTCGCCAATCATTTACTGGGACTCTCACAAAGGGTTGATACCCTAACCAATTCATTAAATGAGATACGCTTAGAGAACGAAGCTCTCCGACATCAGAACCTTGCTCATGTCAGAGAGAGACCAGAACCGAAGGTCTGTCCTCCAGAACCCTTTTCTGGTGATAGAAAACTTTTCCGTCAATTTATTAGTTCATGCCGCCTAATGTTTGAGTTACGTCCACGCACTTATTACTCCGACAGGGTTAGAATTCTTACCCTGATCTCCTATCTCAGGTGTAGAACCTAGAGTTTGGGCTGACGCCTACCTGGAAGAGCACGGAGATCTCCTGGGGGCATTCGACACTTTTCTGGCAGAAATGTCCCTCCTTTACGAGGATCCCAACAGCCGAGAACGCCATCAGAAATCTCAAACAGGGAAAAAGACCAGTGGAGGATTTCATTTCAGAATTTAAATGTTGGAGCAGAGAGACCCAGTGGTCAGATATTGCACTCAGGAACCAATTTCGCCTAGGATTGACAGAAGCTTTGAAGGACGAGATTGCACGTGTAGAACTTCCAACATCTTTAGAAGACCTAATGCAACTCTCCATTACCATTGATCGGTGTCTCCGTGAGAGAAGAGTTGAACGTGCCAATGCGTACCCTCCCACACCTTTCAGGAGAGCCAGATCTCCTCCCAAAGATCTACCGATGGAGCTTGGTGCGATTAAAGGACCTTTAAGCACAGCTGAGAAACAACGCCGCAGAGACCAAAACCTCTGCTTGTACTGTTCTGCACCAGACCACATTGTATCCTCTTGTCCCCTCCTTAAGAGGAATTCGGAAGGTAAAGATCACCACATTGGTAAGGTTAAATTCAATGGAACGATTTCTAACCGCTACATTATTATTGTTCTTACATTACAGTGGGATCAAGAAAGGATTTCCATTAATGCAATGGTCGACAGCGGTGCCTGCGGCAACTTTATAGATTCAAGCATTATAGAATCTAATAAAATTCCTTGTGTGTTCAAGCAAACCCCTGTATCACTCACTTTTATTGATGGTTCCAATTCCTCCACAGGTCCAATATCATCTCAAACTTCCCCCCTTCTGGTGACCTGTGGATCAGGTCATACTGAGAGCTTAGTCTTCGACATTATCTCGTCACCCCTATTCCCAATAGTTCTCGGTTTACCTTGTCTACGACTACATCAGTCAACATTCCTATGGTCTACCAGTTCCTTGACTTTACAGTCCACTTACTGTAAGGAGAACTGTTACCCTAATTGCTCTATCTCTTTCACAGACATCTACTCTCCTGATCTCCCACCTTACTTACATGATTTTGCAGATGTTTTCAGCAAAACCAAGGCAAACTTGCTCCCCCCACATAGGATCGATGACTGCCCAATAGATCTCATAGCTAACAGTCAGATTCCGACTGCACGAATTTATCCATTATCACAACCTGAACTCGTACACCTCAAGGATTACATCGACGGAAATCTCAAAAAAGGTTTCATCAGACCTTCTACCTCTCCAGCAAGTGCAGCAATGTTCTTTGTTAAGAAAAAGGATGGCTCACTTCGTCCAATTATTGACTATCGTGCACTCAATAATATTACAATAAAGAATGGATACCCACTACCACTTATTCCAGAACTCATTGAACGTCTCCAGTCCTCAAAGATTTTCACCAAACTAGATCTCAGGGGTGCTTACAACCTCATAAGAATCCGTTCAGGTGATGAGTGGAAAACAGCTTTCAAGACTCGATATGGCCTCTACGAGTACACTGTCATGCCATTCGGCTTATGTAATGCACCTGTAACATTCCAGTGGTTCATCAACGACATTTTCCGCGATTTACTTCACGTTTGCGTTGTGATCTACTTAGATGACATCTTAATCTACTCTGACACTCCTGACGAACACATCAAACATGTGCGCTGGGTTTTAGCCAGACTCAGAACACACTCTCTTTATGCTAAACTTGAAAAGTGTGTTTTCAGTCAGCGCAGCATTTCTTTCCTCGGATATTTAATCACTCCAGACGGAATACAGATGGAATCATCAAAAGTACAGTGTATACTATCGTGGCCTGTTCCCCATTCCAGGAAGGCACTACAACGCTTCCTCGGATTCTCAAATTATTACAGAAAATTCATTAAGGACTTCTCAGCGATTGTAAAACCATTAAATAACCTAACTAGTACTAAGACGCCTTTCTCTTGGTCTGAAGAGGCACAGAGATCCTTTGATCTACTGAAGCTCAGTTTCACATCCGCTCCAGTCTTACAGATTCCTAACCCTCTTCTCTACTTCACATTAGAAGTAGATGCCTCCCACTTTGCTCTGGGAGCCGTACTTTCCCAACGAGCTACTTTATCTGACCCTTTGCATCCGGTAGCCTTCTACTCCAGAACATTACTACCTGCTGAGAAAAATTATCCCATTGGGGAAAAAGAACTTCTTGCTATTAGGGATGCTCTGGCAAACTGGAGACATCTATTAGAAGGTTCTAAACATCCCATCACCATCCTTACGGATCATCGCAATTTGCAACATTTGAAAGCCTGCAAGACCCTGTCCGCCCGCCAAGTTAGGTGGAGTTTATTCTTCGACAGATTCGACTTCAACATTTCTTATCGTCCTGGTACAGAAAATATTTAGGCTGATTCGTTGTCACGTATGCATGACAACCAGGCAAGTGAGACACCTCCCCTTTCGATAATTCCACCCAATCGTTTCATTGGAGTATCTATTCCTTTCTTGCACCTACTTACCCAATCTCTCCCTAGAGAGGTTCCCCAGATGCCCCAGGGTCTCACGAAACAACCTAACGGGCTTTATACCTTCAACAATAAGATTTATGTTCCACCTAGGTTACAACCTTTACTTCTCAAACAACTGCATGATGCTCCACTGGCTGGTCATTTAGGAATCAGTAAAACCATTCACTTAGTTAAACGAGATTACTGGTGGCCTCGGTTATCGCAGACAGTCACTGATTATGTTAATTCCTGCGTGACATGTGCTACCAGCAAACATTCAAGGAAGCCGCCCTATGGTCTTCTAGCTTCTATTCCAATACCTGAAAGACCCTGGGATGTTGTCTCAATGGACTTCATAGTCGATCTCCCCAGATCTCAGGGTGCAAACACAATTATGGTCACAGTGGACTTATTAACAAAGATGACACATTTCATTCCGTTAAAGAAGTTACCAACATCTCTAGAAACTGTACAAGCCTTCTTACAGAATGTTACATGGCTTGCCTTCCCAGATTATTTCAGACCGGGGCACTCAATTTGTTTCCAGATTCTGGAGAGCCCTCTGTCAAGCCTTGCAAATTGATCATCGAATGTCCACTGCCTATCACCCTCAAACAAACGGACAGACAGAACGGGTTAACCAAACACTCGAGCAGTATCTACGCTGTTATTGCACCCATCTACAGGATGACTGGTTTAATTTTCTTCCTCACGCTGAATTTGTGTATAATAACGCCCCAAGTTCTTCTTCCAAATTCTCTCCTTTCTACGCAAACTTTGGTTTCCATCCCAAATCTGCACCAACTTCTGTTCTCCCTAATAGTGTTCCCGCTGTAGAACATTATCTTTCGACCTTAAACAAGACTTTAGGAATACTACGTTTTAATCTTGATGCGGCCCAACAAAGACAGAAGAGATACTATGATTCTCATAGAACTGCACCTCCTAAGTACAAGGTTGGGGATCTAGTTTGGCTCTCCACACGAAACTTACGCCTTAGGATTCCCTCTAGAAAACTTGGTCGTCAATTTACTGGTCCTTTCTCCATTTCACATATCATCAATAATAACACTGTTAAATTACTGTTACCCTCAGATTGGAAGATACATCCCTCCTTCCACGTTTCACTAATTAAGCCTTTCACACCTAATCCATTCCCTAACAGACTTCCTCAACCCCCTTCTCCTGTTGAGGTTCTCGGTGAGACTGAATACGAGATTGAAAAGATTCTGGATTCCAAGAGACAGGGTTCCTCTTTGCAATACTTGATTCGTTGGAAAGGCTACAGTCAACTCGATGACTCCTGGGAAGATTCCTCTCACATTCATGCTCCCCGACTCATCAAACAATTTCACCGCAGATACCCTGATCGACCTTCTCCAACTGGCGGTATTTTGGGGACCCCCTTGAGGAGGGGAGTATGTAACGCCATCTGCGTTATCTCCCATAGAACGAGCGCAGCTGTACCTTCCCTAGACAGCTGCGCTCCATCCAGCACCCCGTCTGCGTCACTTCCGGCGCGCCGTTTAGGTTTGCGTTCCACGCTGGAACGCGGAAGCGCGTCCAGCGTGTATCCCGCGACAGGCGGGCTATTTAAACCCCTCTCGATGGCGGCTGGGTGTCCGGTTATTAACGTTGACGCCCGCCGCCATCTGAGACCAGAGACCCCCACCAGCGATCCTCACATCCCTAGGGATCAACCCAGCCGACAGATTCCACTGTCAGAGATTCAGGATCATCTCCTCGGTACCTCCCATCGCCGGAGCCTCTCTTCTTGACCACAGAGCTAGCAATCTACAAGCTCTCCACAACATCCCGGACCACCCTTCTAATCTGCTGCAGGAAGAATCTTCTTACCATTACATACCAAACCGCAAGTACCCATAGGTTCTTTACTGGTTAATGGTTGTATTGAGGTTCATCATTCAAGGTCCATTTATTATTGCTTCAAGTCCTAAGACTGCCACATGTTTTGCTTGTAGAGACTGTGCACCATACCTTGTATACTTATCACCTATGGTAACACACACCACACCAAGAATAGGTGATAGACCACTGGAGGCTGTGATGAATTTAACCCCATACTCTCTGTATACATCATAGAGTGACTTGGTGGTTCAGTACTGAGTATCCTCCATAACAAGTGTCTAAGTCCTATCCCTGGTTTGTAGTGTCGGCGTTGTCGTGACAGTGACACAACCAGGAACAGGGGACCAAACAGGCAAAACAAGTTCAAAGTGCTGGCTGTGGGCCAAGGGTCAAAGAGATCAACGGAAGTCCAGTAATGCAAGCCAAGGTCAAAGGATCGGAGAAATCAGCGGAGTCCAGGGGTGCAAGCCGGGGTCAGGGATTGGAGAGGTCAGCAGAGTCCAAAGCAGGCCGAGATCAGGGAGTCAAACAGGTAAGCCAGGAGGTTCAGGATAAACAGGTTTACAGCAATGAGACACATACAGGAGCTGATGACAAACCAGCAACCTGCCAAGTGTCAGAGGCAGGTTTAAATAGGGCGGTGAGCCCTGTGATTGGCTCCGACGGGATCGCGCGTGTTCGCGCCCCGCGATCGCGCTCCCGCACGCGCCGCACCGGACCTCGTCGTTCTACTGCGCATGTGCGCGTGATCAAAGTCCGCAGAATTGGTGCCCTGACAGTGCCCCCCCCAAGGGGCGGACTCCGGACGCCCAAACTGGCCATTAGTTCTGGATGTTCTCGATGAAAGGTCCGGATCAATCGAGGGGCATGAATGTTCCTGGAAGGTTCCCATGAATTGTCCTCCGGAGGATAGCCCTTCCATTTAATGAGGTATTGGAGTTGTCTCCCTCTCTTCCTGCAGTTCAGAATAGTCCCCACTTCAAATTCTCTTTCGCCTTCAACCTCTACTGGCGGGGGCGGAGGTTCCTCCCTGCCCGGAAAAGGGTCCGGAACTAGAGGTTTAAGCAGGGAAGCATGGAATACCGGATGGATCCTGTAAGACTCGGGTAGCACCAATTCAAAGGCCACAGAGTTGATCCTGCGTTTAATTTTGAATGGGCCAATAAATCTTGGGCCCAATTTTTGTGAGGAAATAGGTAATTTAAGGTTTGAAGCGGATAGCCAAACTTCCTCGCCAACCTGAAATGCAGGGCAGTCCTTCCTTCCTCTGTCGAAGAATTTTTTATAGTCCTCCTGGACTTGTCGCATTACTTTTTGTAATAACTGGAAATTCTGTTTAATGGCAGTTACACGTTCCTGGACTGCCGGAACGGGTGTTTCAGGAATGAGGTCTGGCAGGAAGGAGGGATGGAAGCCACAGTTGGCCCAGAATGGGGTTTGGTTGGTAGTTGCATGAACTGAATTATTGTATGCGAACTCAGCAGAGGCTATTAGGGATCGCCAATCATCCTGGGAGGCCGAACAAAAACAACGGAGGTACTGCTCCAAAGTCTGATTGGTTCTCTCAGTTTGGCCGTTGCTCCGAGGATGGTAGGCCGAGGACAGGCAGGCTTTCACTTCCAGGGACTTACAGAGTTCCTTCCAAAACTTAGACGTAAATTGTGTACCCCTATCGGATACGACGCTCTTAGGGACCCCGTGGAGTCTGATGATTTCGTTAAAGAACATTTTAGCTGTGTCAGAGGCTGAGGGTGTGCCGATCATGGGCAGGAAATGCGCCATCTTAGACAAGCGGTCGACCACGACTAGGATCGTGGTGAACCCCTCAGAAGGTGGCAGGTCCACGATAAAATCCATTGAGATGTCTGCCCAAGGACGCTCCGGGATGGGTAGTGGTTTGAGTAGGCCCCAGGTCTTAGTATTGGATCCCTTGTTGCGTTGGCAACAAGTGCAGGAGGCCACATAGGTCTTACAGTCACGTTTCCAATTAGGCCACCAAAAGGACCGAGAGATCAATTCAGAGGTCTTGCGTGTCCCAAAATGTCCTGCAAGTTTAAGGTCGTGGAAGGTGCTAAGAAGTAACTGCCTTACCTCCCTTGGCACGAAGATCTTGTCTCGCGACCACCATAAATCCTCTTGTTTAACCAAGGACGAGACTTCTGGGTCGGAGCATTGGTGTGATGCCTCCTTAAGAGAACTAAGAAGGTCCGAGTGAGAGATCAAATTTTTTTTTGGAGGTTTCAGAATAGTACTGGGTTCTGATGAGTTGGGAGTTTCGGGAAACATCCTTGAAAGGGCATCTGCTTTACCGTTCTTTGATCCGGGTCTATACGTAATGTGGAAGTTGAAGCGTGTGAAGAAGAGTGCCCAGCGGGCCTGTCTGGGTCGAAGACGCTTTGCGGAACGTAAATACTCCAAATTCCTGTAGTCTGTAAAAATTAGGATGGGATGGCTTGCCCCCTCCAGCAGGTACCTCCATTCTTCTAACGCCAATTTGCTGACGAGCAACTCCCTATCGCCCATGTGATAGTTCTTTTCAGACAAAGTGAGTTTCCGGGAGGCATAGGCAACAGGGTGCAGAAGAGATTTGGGTCCCTGCCTCTGGGACAGGACAGCGCCCGTCGTGGACTCAGAGGCATCAACTTCTAAGATGAACGGTAGTGCAGGATCAGGATGGTGTAGGACCGAGGCAGAGGAAAATGTTGTCTTTAACTTGGAAAAAGCCTCCTGGGCCTCCTGGGACCATTGAAAACGGCTTCCCTGCCTTGTGAGCTTGGTGATGGGAGAGACGATTGCGGAGAACCCGACAATGAATCTTCTGTAGAAGTTGGCGAAGCCAATGAAGCGTTGAACGCCTTTTTTGTCTGTCGGGGCCGGCCACTCTTGAATGGCCTTAACCTTTTGGAGGTCCATGGCAACCCCATTTGTAGATATTATGAACCCCAGGAATTGTACTGAGGATCTCTCAAACTCACACTTCTCTGCTTTAAGATATAACCGGTGTTTTCTGAGGATCATGAGGACCTGTTTGACGTGATCTCGGTGAAGTTCCAACGTAGCCGAGAAGATGAGGATGTCATCTAAGTATATGACGAGAAAGTCGTCCAGATATTGGCGAAATATATCATTGACCAGATGTTGAAAAGTGGTCGGGGCGTTGCAGAACCCGAAGGGCATGACTAAGTATTCGAAATGTCCGAATCTAGACCTAAACGATGTCTTCCACTCGTCCCCTTCCCTGATCCTGACTAGATTGTAGGCACCCCGGAGGTCGAGCTTGGAAAAGACCTGTGCTGAGCGAAATCGTTGGAATAACTCCGGGATGAGTGGTAATGGGTACCTATTCTTAATGGTGATCTTGTTTAGCTCTCTGTAGTCGATGCAAGGTCTAAGGGAACCATCCTTTTTTTCGACAAAAAAGATCCCGACCCCCGCGGGAGAGGAGGAAGGTCGAATGAAATTTTTCTCTAAATTCTAGTCGATGTAGGCTTTGAGAGCCGTTAACTCGGTCTCGGAGAGAGGGAAGACACGGCCAAAAGGGATCTCGGCGCCCGGCAGGAGGTCGATGGGGCAGTCGTAAGGTCGATGTGGGGGCAAACAGTCGGCCTGTTGTTTATCAAAAACATCTTTGAATTCCAGGTAGACCGGAGGAACGTGCAAAAGACTTTCTGGTGGATTGAGAATGGTAGAGCAGGAAACCGCAGGAGGCGGAAGGCAGTGCTGGGAGCAGTATGAGGAGGTAAGGTTTATTTCCTTTGTGAGCCAGTTGATACAGGGTTGGTGAAACTGCAACCACGGAAGACCCAGGATGATGGGGTACATAGGAGATGAGATGAGGTCCAGACGCAGGTGCTCTTGGTGTCCTGAATCCGTGGTGGCAAGCAGAGGGAGAGTTTCCTGGGTGACCAGACCAGAACAAGGACAGGAACCGTCAGCCAAGAGGACCTGAAGATGACTGTCTTTAGTGCGGCAAGGGACGTGCAACTTCCGGGCCGTAGTAGAGTCCAGGAAGCTGCTACAGGCTCCAGAATCAACGATTGCCGGCAGGCGGGTCTCCCCGTCCAGAAGCTGAAGAGAAAGAAAAAGCACGATGAAAGTCTGTGGTAATTGGGAGGAATGGTAATTAAACACTTACTAGGCCGGACAGGGCAGTTGAGGAGGAAGTGATTACCCGCGCCACAGTAGAGGCAGAGATTCTCCCGTCGCCTGCGCAGTCGCTCCTCTGGGGTGAGTGGTGCTCGGACTACGCCGAGCTGCATAGGCTCCGGATCCGGCAATGAGGAACTGGATGGAGCAGGTGGAGGGATGGGTACTGAAGGCTGTCTTGGTGGGGCCCAGCTGAGACGGGTGGTCTGGAAACGCTCAGAACGCCGCTCCCGCAGGCGTCGGTCCAGTTTGGTGGCAGACTGGATCAGGCCTTCCAGTGAAGCGGAGGTTTCAGAGCGTGCAAGTTCATCTTTGAGGGCCTCAGAGAGACCCTGGCGGTACTGGTACTTTAAAGCCACTTCGTTCCAACCTGTGTCAGCTGACCATTTCCTGAATTCAGCAGTATAGTCCTCTATGGGCCGCCGGCCCTGATTCAGATTGTGGAGGGTGGCTTCTGCGGTGGCAGAGCGCAGCGGATCGTCGTAGAGCTTGGCCATGTGGGTGAAGAAGGCGTCAATGGTGTCCAGAACAGGGCTTCTTTGTTCCATTAAGCCATGGGCCCAGGCCTGGGGCTCATCCGAGAGAAGGGAGATGACAAACCCTACTTTTACAGCTTCCGAGCAAAAGGTCCTTGGTTGTAGGGCAAAATACAAGGTGCAGGCATTCTTAAAGGCCCGATACTTCCTTCAGTCACCTACAAACCGTTCGGGTGTAGGTACTCGGGGTTCAGGGTGTGAGATCATTACTGCTGGACCCAGGGAGGTTGTCGGAGCTGTGTGCCCTGAAGTTTGGACGGCGGGAGCCGCAGAAGGTCCGGGTGGAGTGGCTATTTGCTGTAGACGGCCGTCCATCTGGAGGTAACCCTCCTGTCGTTTTTGCACCGCTTCGGTCAGGGCGGAGACTTGTTGGCAGAGGGTTTCGAATGGTGAGCGCGCCCGGTCGGCCTCAGACATCTGGCTGGTTTGTACTGTCAGAGTCTAAGGAACTTACCAAGGCCGAGATGCTGCGGACGGCTCACCCTTGCGAACCAGTGCTGACCGCCCTCTGGTGGTGAAGACAGAGGGGTGACAGCACCAGGAGGCACTGGTACCGGAAACAGGAAACTGAGTCAAGGTGTAGATCAAGGAAGGCACCAGAAGACCCTGGAGATGCTTGGTGGATGAGTATGGTATCCGAGGCACAGGATCTGCAGACAGGCTGAGAAGACAGTCCGTGACACAACCAGGAACAGGGGACCAAACAGGCAAAACAAGTTCAAAGTGCTGGCTGTGGGCCAAGGGTCAAAGAGATCAACGGAAGTCCAGTAATGCAAGCCAAGGTCAAAGGATCAGAGAATCAGCGGAGTCCAGGGGTGCAAGCCGGGGTCAGGGATTGGAGAGGTCAGCAGAGTCCAAAGCAGGCCGAGATCAGGGAGTCAAACAGGTAAGCCAGGAGGTTCAGGATAAACAGGTTCACAGCAATGAGACACATACAGGAGCTGATGACAAACCAGCAACCTGCCAAGTGTCAGAGGCAGGTTTAAATAGGGCGGTGAGCCCTGTGATTGGCTCAGACGGGATCGCGCGTGTTCGCGCCGCGCGCGCGCTCCCGCACGCGCCGCGCCGGACCGTGCCCGCGCACGTGCACGCGCATGTGCTGTAAAGAGACGCGCGACCTCGTCGTTCTACTGCGCATGTGCGCGCGATCAAAGTCCGCAGAATTGGTGCCCTGACAGCACTATAGGAAACACAATGTTAAGCTCTAAGATCGCAATACACAGGAAAAACGCACAGAAACACTCCAATCTCTCTAGCCACCTTGTGAATCTGCACTGAAATACTGCTGGGAGTGATCTTATATAATGGTCATGCAGGCAGGTTCCTATTGGTTGCTATGGAGGTTGCTAACCTCTGACAACTGTGGTAGGAGAACTCTGATTGGCTCTGATGCAAAAGAAGGGCAGAGAAAGTATTCGCAAATTTCCGTAATACGAATATTTGCATTGCGAACATTCGGCAACATAAAAGGATCGCCTCAGCTACTCGGCCCAGGGTCTCTAATCATACCAGCAATGCTTTTAGACGTCGATGGAGATCACTAGGATGTGATCTGTTTTAAAAATACATTTGAAAAAATACGAATATTCGCAATAGCGAATATTCACCACGATATTCAAGTTATTCGCGAATACTCGAATATGCAATATTCGTAACGAATATTCGCAATGTAAATATTCTTGAGCAACACTATCCAGGAGCCAGCCAGAATGTACTAATCTCTGCAAAAAAAGGCTGGTTTTCTCTATAGAAGACACAAAAAAAACCTAAAGCCCCCTCACCCTATGTAGTTGATAAACCTACTGTAGCATAGCTGTCATTATAACTCATGTGACCCCATACAGCATACCTTACAGGCCCCCCACCTCCATTCATGCTACCTAATATGACACCCTCTCCACTTCTTCCCTGCTTAATAAATAAGTTCTGGAAACCCTCCATTCTTCCTCTCACAATACCCATCTATCCTTCCATGACAGAAGCTGTGGACACACAACATCTGACACCAAAGGTATCACTCCTCTGTTAGAATTACTTCCTTTATACACAATTTTATTTTATGTTTTTACTGATAAAAAACAGGTTTATAAAATCATGACACTAGAATGCGCTATCACTCTAGAAGAATTTAGAAGAGATATCTGGACAGCTGCACTCCAAATAGCTATTGTTAAGCACTTAGTATTAGTGTGAAACGTGTCAGGGTGTTCTGTCTGCTGTGACATGCTTTTCTGATCCTGTTTTACAGTGCGGCTGTCCAAATATCTCTTTTAATCTTCATTGCTACGTGCATTGCCAGCACCTGTGGCTTCCGATCTGGTAAAGAGGTTCATCCTTAACGTTATCTGCCTTGAGCGGTGACTCCCTTTCTCTATCTAGAAGAATTTACTTGCTAGAGCTAAAATTAATGGCAGGTGGCCTTCCGGTACAGTATTACAAAAGTTACATTTCCTTAATTTAAGGTAACTTGGGAAGTAATCTCTAGATGGACCTTTTTTTGGTGTAGGGGTTCTCCTTAAAACCCATACCAGACCGAAGGGCCTGATTTGCTCTTGGAGGGGGAACCCATTCCGGTTTCTTATTTAAAATTTGTCATGGAGTTCCCCCTCAAGATCAGCAGAGCACAAGTTGCATGCCAAAGTTGGATCATGCAAGACAGCGTTCTGACTTTGATCTGACTTCAGTGATATTCAATGTGCTGAAGTAGGATCAAAGTCAGACCAAAGTAGTGCAGGGAGCATTTTCAAAATTGGACTGACATGTGTCGGACCAGTTAAGGCGGCTCCCATAGGAAAACATTGATTTTCTTGTGACATGAGCTCCGAATGTCGGAGTCTTTGTCTCACCAGTGTGAACCCGGCCTAAAAGATCAAATCAACTATGGGCCAGATTCAGGTAGATGGGAGCATCTTTAATTTGGAGTAACGTTTCTCATTTACGTTACTCTGGCGAAATTTTACCAGCAAGTGCTGTTTTTCATGAAGCACTTGCTCCTAAAGTTGCGGCAGCGTATCGAAAATGAGCCGGCGGAATTCAAATTGGGCGGGTACGGGGCGTGTATTATTTAAACTAAGCGCGATCCCGCGGCGAACGTACTGCGCATGCGTCGACTGTCAATGCATCCCAGTGCGCATGCTCCAAATTCTGTCAGTGAACGTCAATGACGTCAAATCCCCATTCATGGACGTTTTACGCAAGCGACGCAAAAAATTTTTTTCGACGCGATGACGACGCCTATGCTTAACATAGGATACTCCACTAGGGGGCTGCTTTATCTTTACGCCGCGTATCGCTTACGGAAACGTCGGTAAGTCACTGCGTCGCGCCCCAATACGATCGTGAATTGCCGATTCCCGCTGATTAACATATTTTTTCGGCGTAAATCAGCGGGAACGCCCCCGGAGCCATTTTTAAATTAAAGTTGCAATGCGATGGCGAAATTCAATTATGCCGATCGCATCGGAACTCCAACCCGGCGTTTCTTGTTTTCTGGTTACAGAAAACAGAAATGCCGGCTTAAAGTGACAGTTAGACTGGAGTATCACTGATACTCCAGCCTAACTCTACCTGAATCTGGCCCTATATTGGTAGTTTAGCTGCAGCAGATACCCATCATCCATCAATTAGCCTAGTCTAAGTCAGATTTCAAACCCAACAGGTGAGTATAGTAATCTTTTACGACTAACATAATACAAATGGATTGACATAAATAGGAAATTAAAGTAATTTGCCTTGATAATTATAGACCTTCAGATGAAGATAATTAATTAGTTTATAAATGTGTGGTGAACAAAGATGTTTCAAGACATTACCTTAAATGTTAAGTCTCTTAGTTATGGATAGCAGAATAATAAGAGTTACTTTCTTTTTCTAAAGAACACAGTCAGACAGAAATCAAATTTAATGTAGAATATATAAGCTAGGCTATTTGCCTGAGAATATACATTGATTAACTGGTGTATTATGGGCAAAGTTGCACAGAGGGCATATTCATTAAACACAGAATACTTTAGTTAAATCCAGTCATAATAATGTAAGACATTTGGAATCACTGGAATTGGCTCAGGAACGTCAGTTAAGAATTATGATTATGAATAAGCCAGTATGCATTTGTTTTATATACTGTGCATAAACAAAATGAATATTATAACTTAGAGGTAACCTCTAGTCCACAGTGAGAATTAATCTTTAAAATGCATGTACAACTTATTGCCTAAGGCTGCAGTGTTTATCCAGAAATCCAGCACTGGGCTACACTACTACCTAAGACCTAAAGTAACCTCATTGCTGATCTTCTATAGAGTTATGGAGACATTCCAACTCTGCCCAGGAGAATTAAGCTGCACAATACCAAAACTTTGTCAGTAGGTTGCCATTTGACCCACAAGCACATTTGGGAATGTGATAAGGACCTGGTGCACTAGATATATAAAAATGAGGTAATGCTTAATTGAATGTATTTTAAGATCTTAGCACAATTGCAATAGTCCCTTGATAACATTATTAGTTCACCTACTCATAAACCACAACACAATTTTTATGAAAACACTATTAATAATTTTAAATAGATTAATTTTAAGATTTAGGCTTCTTGCACACTGGAAAACTAAAAACAACTTATGTACATAGTTATGACTAAGTGCTAAGGAAGCATGAAATGCTGGTGATGCTGTTCTCCTCTATTTGTGTTTTTGGACATTTTTTTATGGACTTGCTGAAATAAAGGTGATCTTCAAATTTTGGTCTCATTACTCCAAATTACTTTGTCCCAAAAGCTTTGAGGCTTGCCTCTGTGCTGTTTGTATTGTAAGTGGGATACTTTGTGGCATTTGTGCAGTAATGGCTTTCTTCTGGCAACCATGCAGCCCATCTTTCTTCAAGTGCCTCCTTATTGTGCATCTTTAAATAGCCACACCACATGTTTTCAGAGAGTCCTGTATTTCACCTGAAGTTATTTGTAGGTTTTTCTTTTCATCCCAAACTGTTTTCCTGGCAGTTGTGGCTGAAATTTTAGTTGGACTACCTGACCGTGGTTTGCTTTCAACAGAACCTCTCATTTTCCACTTCTTGATTAGAGTTTGAACACTGCTGATTGGCATTCTCAATTCATTGGATATCTTTTTATATCCCTTTCCTGTTTTATACAGTTCAATTACCTTTTCCCGACCCTGACATTTCTTTTGCTTCCCCCCCCCCCCAAGACTCAGAATCCAGAAATGTCAGTGCAGCACTGGATGAAAGATGCAAGGGTCTGTCAGAGTTCAGAAACTCATTAAACTTTTATACACACACACACACTAATTACAAGCAAACATATAACAGGTGAGGATGGTTACCTTTAATAGCCATTCAAACCAATTTGTGTCATCTTGTGTGTATGTTATCAGGCAAAAATCATGAGGGTATGTAAACTTTTGATCAGGGTCATTTGGGTAGTTTCTGTTGTGATTATGATTTAAAAAGAGTAAACACAGTTGATTGATAATAAATGGTTTAAGCCAAACACTAACCACAAGTGAAAGAAAAAAATTTGTGTTATCATTTATATTCTCTGAAAAATGACCAAGAAATCATAAATTATACCAGGGTATGTAAACTTATAAGCACAACTGTATATCTCTTTCATGCCTAAGCCTATTTCTGACATTTGTTGCTTGTAAGTTAAAACATTTTTTTTTGCAGGAAAATTACTTAGAACCCCCAAACATTCTATATATTTTTTTAAGCAGAGACCATAGAGAATAAAATGGCAATCGTTGAAATATTTTATGTAACACAGTATTTGCACAGTGGTCTTTCAAATGCAAATTTTGGGAAAAAAATACACTTTCATGAATTGAAAAAGATGAAGTGATGCAGAGTAAATGGATACCTAACATGTCATAATTTTAAATTAAAATACGCATACTCGTGGAATGGCGACAAACTACGGTACCTAAAAGTCTCCATTGGCAACACTTTACATTTTTTTTTACGGTTACCAGTTTAGAGTTACAGATGAGGTCTTTTACTAGAATTATTTCTCTCACTGATGATCACAGTGATACCTTACATGTGTAATTTAAACACCGTTTACATATGCGGGCGCAACATATGCATGCATTTTCTTTGCTGTGTGAGCTCGCAAGGACAGGGGGAGTTTTATTTTTTTATTATTTTTATTTTTATTTTTTACATTGTCTCTTAAAAAAAATCATTTTGATCACTTTTTTTTTGCTGTTTACTTGTCCCTGAAAGCGATACCAGTTTTTTAAAGGGGGGCAGGGGCGGGGGGCTGAAAACATATGACCCAATAACATTATGGTTGGGGCCTTCATATTTGCAATTATCCAGCCATGAGGATATCAGTCTGTTAGTTATAAGAAACATGGTAAGAGGAAGGGGTGGGTTGTGGTGCACTATGATGATAGCACATTGGCTACTAAATTTACAATATTTGCAGGTACCTCCTAACAGTAAGCCAGTTGTAGATCTGGAGTAATTAGCCAAGTAATAGTTATGTAGCCCTTACATTCTGTGTCAGAGCTATATAAAAAAAAAAAAAAAAAAAAAGCTTATGATCAGCTAGAAAATAATTATGGAGGGATTGTTTCCTGACAAATAGCTGCCATTTTATATAGGCAATAAAGAAATAAAATAGAGGTGCCAAAGTGGCATCTTATTCATCTTTGGCATTTGACATTTGTTTTGATAGCAAATAATACAAAAAATAACACATTTTGAAGTTCTCCAACAAACATTTAAATTGCTATGCACAGGGAACAAAGGTTAGTTGAGAGGTTTCCAAAAATGCTAACAGTATTACATTTCATGGCCTCATCTTTCATAACATGTCCAGGAAACACAATTAGATTTTTAACTTCAGCTTCACTAAGTGGTTGCCTCCCAGGTGACCTGAAGGAAAACCTTTCTAAATAATTTAGATTCTATGTCACCTTGAATTTGCTTTTGTAAGTTACACTGCTATCATATATTCTTTTATCTATTTGGTCCTTTGAGAAAATAACTGGTTATTAAAATATTTATTCAGTTATAGAAATCCTTCAGCAGTATGGTAGCTAAGCAGTTGGTGGTGTTGCTTTCTAGCTCCTGTGTCCTGTCTTCAGCCACTAGTGGTGCTTGCTATTTGTAATTCTCATTGTGTTTGTGTAGATTTGATTATTTGTGTAGCACCTATGTACTTTATAGTATAGATCTAGATCAGAGTATAGTTAGACTTTGATCCTGATTGTTAGGTGTGGGAGTAGGGCCTCTGTGTCAGCTTGTCTGTGCTGTGGGTCATTCTGCTGTATCGGATGTTCTTCCAACCATGGTACTGCAGGTGGCAGCAGTGGAGTCGAGGTTTGGGTGCTCTTCCCAGCAGCCAATCATGAGGGTTTGTCCTCGCTGTGCATGTTGGGGGTGGGGTATTTATGGGACAGACGTCATTGGTTCTGGGGTTCTTCTTCGTCGAGTGTGGCACCCACCTTTAGGGTAGTCACATCACGGAGCCCCAGCGCTATGGCCTACCTGGCCGGGGGGCGTGCATGCCATGTGGTGTTCCTGGTTCCGAGACCATGTTGGCCTGGAGCATCTGAACCAGCGATGGGAATCCAGTGAGCGACTGGGTTCCCTCTTTTGAAGATCCCAAGCTGGGTGCTGTTCGGTGGGGGAGTTGGTCTGAGGAGCACCATTGAGAGGCTGGCGATCCAAGGGCTTGTACAAAACCACATGGCATCACAGGTAGCCGGACACTGAGGGACTGATCACCTGTCAGTCGGTACTTGGGTGACAAGTTGAAGGAGATCCAGACGTAACTCAATTAAGGAGGCATATGTCCAAGAATTCTACCCAGAGGGGACCTGTGGCAGAGGTTACTTTTGAGGCTCTTTGAGAGGGGTCTGTGGCAGAGACTTTCTCCCAAGTTCAAGTTCACCAAGGAGGGTCTGTGGCAGAGACTTATTGCTATAATTGTCCGAGTGATACTCCGGCTGCCAGGTCAATGAGAGAGGCGTGTCCGGGTACACTGCACCCAATCCGGCGGGAGTGGTGAAGAGAAGTGTTACGTTTGGGAGCCGGACTGTTTCCTATCATTACGCCTGAATCTGCTATTCTTCCTCCTTTCAACTTTACTTTCCTCACCACAAGTTTATTGTTTTTACCCGGCTGGGTAATAAAGAGCACAGCAAAAGAGCACCTGTCATGGACATTCCTTTACTTCTGTTTATGCACATACACATCATTCACCCCTAGTGAATTCGGAGGAGCCGCAAGGTAACACCCTGCCCAAAAATCCAGCAGCTCCAATGGGGGTAATGCTACATTTATTTTCTAAAAACACACTGTGAAGCTGTCATGAAATACTGAAGTGTTTCTACGTGAAATCCTAATTCATGTATTGCAGAAGATGAGACATTGTGGATAGTACATATTACAAGTGGCTTAATTTGTCCTGACTAGGTCACTAGGACAATGACCTTTCAATGCTTAGAACAGACTATTGGGATGCTAAGTGGCTTGTGAAATACATTTCCATTGTGTTTTGCAGATGAATAGCCGTTGTCAGAGACAAGACGCCTAGCAACCTCGTCCGGCTACCTGATTAGATAATTGACTCATGTTAATTGTTGTTCTGATTGCTTCATTGTAGTAATTACCCCCTGGGGGCTTCTGTCCCAACACACATAGTCATGCTATTCAAGCTTTGGGACCAATCTCTGCTGAGACATTTTGAAGTCCTCATTTGCATGGGAGAGGACCTGATGGGAGACTGCCTGGACTTTAAAAAGGACCAATAAGAAAGCGGTTGTTGGGGGCGGGATGTTCCAAATTCTGTATAAAAGTGTGCTGTGTACTTTCAATAAATGAGTCCTGTGTGGACATACATACAACTCGCTTGGTGTGTGTTCTTAATAGGGTTCGATCGGCACATAGCTGTAGGTCGGACCCCGGAATCTTGGATGACTGGACTGCAATCTGCAATCTGATCCGATAGAAGCAGAGGAGTGTCGGTAGAGCAGGACCTGGGCGAGCAAGGGTCTCGTCACATTGGTTGGCAGCGGTGGGATTTGCTCTCCAGTTACTGGGACAACTCCAAACCACCACCATGAATGACCAGCTATGCAGCCTGCAGGAGAACCATGCTAAAAGACTTGCTTGAGAGCCGTGGAGGGACCGGTGGGAAGAACAAGGCCACCCTGATCATTACGCTAGCCGAGATGGATCAGAGGGATGGTGATGCAGGACCCCGGGCGGTTATAGACTTGTTCCAACAGCGAGTTCAACAGCGGTTGGCATTATATGGTGCTAACCCATCAGAGACCGCCAGACAGAATACCATTAGAGACCTCCAGTGGCAGGATGAGAGAGAACGAGAACGACAACAGAGAGAACGAGAACGAGAGCGACAACATGAGCAGAGAATGGCAGAAATACGGCGATCTGTGACAAAGCCTAAAGAAGCAGCACCAAATGAAAGAAGAGGAGAGGTACAGATACCCGCGGTAACCATGGTAGAGGAATTCAGAAGGAGGTTACGAGAGAAGCAGATACAGTACAGAGGACCAGTATCAAAGTAGGTCCTGCTTGGATGGTCTGATTCGATCCGCTGCATACTCTGGAAAGAAGCGCTAGCCCGTGAGCAGCGACACCAGGGAAAAGCTCTCCCCTCCATCCATAGAAGATACTGGTCACAGTATGAAGTAAGAATGCTGTTATTGGGGGAACAACCGAAACAGGAGTGGACAACAGAGTTAAGCAGGCTGATCCAGGCAGAGATGCGGTTGGACGAAAGATACAGAGCCCTCCGGTGGTATGTAGCCCAAAAGTACCCGTGGTCAGCGGATGTCAGCCCCACGGAAGGCTTTGACTATGATGGCCTGGGATTGTTGTATTGGAGGATGTACGAGGACCCCGACTTTGGGAGCGATCGGGAGTGGCGTTTGGAGGACATAATGGAGCATAGAGAGCGAAGACTAAATCTCTCGGGAGGGCAGTGGCTACAGGAAGATTTGGAATTTCTGGCCGTTCAGGAATGGGAACTGGAAATCGCCTACAAACAGCTGCTAGACTCCGCTCAGCAGCAGGGTGAGGTTCCCTTTGCCTGGGACTATGAGGAAACATCAGTTGACAGCACTGAAATCCTAGATGATGAATCGGCAGTGGAAAATCTGGAGATTGCCATTGCCAAAGCTGAAGTGCTGACCGCAGGGCCGAGCTCTGCTAACCTCTGCTCAGTACCTATAGCATCTTCTGGGTTACATGGACAGGAGATGGTGAACCTCTATCCCCAGATAACAGTTGCAGAGACAGGGGATTTAATAGATTTTTCTGCTGAGGAAGAACAACCTGATGAGCCTCCAGGAGAAGAGCGGGTATCAGGGCCAAACTCCACTGTGCTCTGCCCAGCAACAAGGGCAGTATTTGTGGAGTTACAAGGAACTTCCCCAGCTGAAGCGCTGGTCACCGGACAGAGGGATCAAGACCTCTGCCCCACCCCTGTGGCAGTTCCGGAGGCTCAGGGTGAGAAGATGGCAATCACTCCCCAGCCACAGATTACAGAATGTATGGACTGTTCAGAGGATTTTACGGATTATGCACCCCCAGCAGAAGTGCTGGCAACAGGGCAGAGTGCTAGCCATCTCTGCCCAGCACTGGGACCAACTGTGGAGTCCCAGGGAGCCGGGGCCGTTGGCCCCCATCCCCAGCAACCAGCTGAGGTGGTAAAGCTCCTTCTCCCAGCGGAATCACTGGCAGCAGGACAGGATGCTACTGGCGGCTGCACCCCACTACAGCTTGAGTGGATATCGGTAGATGGGACTGTGGTCTCCACTCACAGCAACCCAGCGGAGGAGCTGGCAACAGAGCAGAGTGCCCCGGGCCTCTGCTTTCACCTAACAGAAGAGGGGGTTCCTGTGGTAGTGGATGGGACTTCGATCTTCACTGACTCAACCCCAGAAAATGATACGGCCCTGAGACAGGAGGATGTCAGCTTTGTTTTGCAAGCACCGGGGGATTGTCACCTAGCACCAGTGGATGGGACTTCAGTCTCCACTGGTATACCCCAGGAATGGTGGCCAGTTGGCCCAGATCCCCAACAGCATGATGAACTGAGCCCAGCCCCCCTGTCTTCTCTCCAGCGGCTAAAAGGACTCCAGGAAAAAGGGCCAGTCCAGGCCTCTCCCCAGGGGCAGGCGTATTCTCTGAGAGAGGCAGAGGGTGGCGGGGTGAGTAATGCTCTGTTTGGAACAAGTTATTTGGGGTACTGTGTGGGTACCAGAATTGGGGTCTTTCCCAGTGTTAGTCTCCTGCCAAAGGGGGAGAGGGGTGCCAGACCTAGCTGGGACTGGGGCTTTTGGAGAGGACTGAATGCGAGCCTCTTGCCATCCGATTATGGGCCAGGGCCTCAAAGCAGGAAGGCGGATGGTTTATCCCAGCAGACAGTCCTGGAACCTTAAGACTACTTGTCCAACATCCTCGAGTTGACCCGTTTGGGTCCCACTGTGGATGTTGAACTATTTCCCAGGGGGAGTAATGTCATGGACCGTGAAATACTAAAGTGTTTCTACGTGAAATCCTAATTCATGTATTGCAGAAGACGAGACATTGTGGATAGTACATATTACAAATGGCTTAATTTGTCCTGACTAGGTCACTAGGACAATGACCTTTCAATGCTTAGAACAGACTATTGGAATGCTAAGTGGCTTGTGAAATACCTTTCCATTGTGTTCTGCAGATGAATAGCCGTTGTCAGAGACGAGACGCCTAGCCACCTCGTCCGGCTACCTGATTAGATAATTGACTCATGTTAATTGTTGTTCTGATTGCTTCATTGTAGTAATTACCCCCTGGGGGCTTCTGTCCCAACACACATAGTCATGCTATTCAAGCTTTGGGACCAATCTCTGCTGAGATATTTTAAAGTCGTCATTTGCATGGGAGAGGACCTGATGGGAGACTGCTTAGACTTTAATAAGGACCAATAAGTAAGCGCTTGTTGGGGGCGGGATGTTCCAAATTCTGTATAAAAGTGTGCTGTGTACTTTCAATAAATGAGTCCTGTGTGGACATACATACCATTCGCTTGGTGTGTGTTCTTAATAGAGTTCGATCGGCACATAGCTGTGGGTCGGACCCCGGAATCTTGGATGACTGGACCATCAGATATTGCAATCTGCAATCTGATCTGATAGAAGCAGAGGAGTGTCGGGAGAGCAGGACCTGGGTGAGCAAGGGTCTCGTCACAGAAGCCCTGTACACATGATCGGCTTGTCTGATGAAAACCGATGGACCGTTTTCATTTGACAAACCGATCGTGTTGGGGCCCCATCGGTTTATTTTCCATCGGCGAAAAAAATAGAACATGTTTTAAAATGTTCCTATGGATAAAAAACCTATAGAAGTCCATCGGTCAAAAATCCATGCATGCTCAGAATTCAACCCGACGCATTGAACTTCATTTTTCTCAGCACATCGTAGTGTTTTACGTCATCGCATTTGGACACATCGGATTAGATTCCATCAGATATCCGATCGTGTGTACAGGGCTTTAAAATAAATCACATTTGAATTTCCTGAAAGGATCTTGTATCCTTTATCTTGACAAGAAAACCTAGTTTCTAGTCATAACAAGACAATCATCCAGGGGGTCCCATTATTTAAATATGACTTGACAACTTTAGTAAATTTAAAGATTTTAAAGGGTTTGTAAAGGATTTTTTTTTATCTTAATAGCTTCCTTTACCTTAATGCAGTGCTGTTTTCATGTCCTCATTGTTTGTTTTTGCTCTCAAGTTGCTGTAATTCTTCTCTCCAGACTTCCTGGTTGTCTGTTTCCTGATAACCACAGTCCTGGGAGCTTTCTCTCTGTGGTCACTAATCAAGGAGGTGTGAATACTGTTTGTCTAAAACCCCACAGCACCAATCAGTTTCGTTTTCCAAACCATCACTGCCCTGTACTGGCTCTGTGGCTCTGTACAGCAGAGACAGGAAACAACATGCAAAAACGAAACTAGAAACTGCAGGTGCATTATATGATTGATATTTATCTATTTTTAATCATAAAAGGACTCAGTTAACTAGTATGTCTTTATACCCTGTAAACAGTCATTTCAGCAAAAAAAAAATGTTTTATTTACAACTCCTTTAATTATTATACCTTCTTATACTATCTATTACTTTAAACCAACAAAAATAATATTGCAGCACCTCCAAATATAAAATGAATAGATCTTTTAATGGTAAAACTCAGGCTTTTATACAGTTAGCAGCCAAAAAGCATGCTGCGGTATTCAAAGGGACAATGACACACTCCACCTACAACATCATACAATGGCTACTAACGCGCCTCCAATACACATTATCTTGGGTAGACTTTCTGGCACTGAATCTACATGAGTTATTTACTATAGCTGACAAGGCAGACGTTATGACTTCAGCTTATCTCACCTGCTATTTAATACACATTCCTTTAGTAAACATAAGTCAGACGTCTGACCTTTAGAGGGTGCTAATTCCCATTCCACATCTATCATCAATAGAAATTCACACAAAGCAGTGTTAATTAGCATCACACAATGAACAGGTCTTTAGAAGCCAAACTAAGGTTAATTTACATGACAGTAGCAGACTTAATTACCTATGTTTCACATTGAATGAATCACTGTCCTATTCACCTGTTGGGTTCAGAATTAACCACCTGTAATATTTCAAGATATCCTGCAATACATTGTGAATTATCATTACTGTCCCATCTCATGTAATCTGAGATATCATTTCTCAGTCATGCTATGCCCCTAGTGGACATAGGATGACCCTAGACACAAGAGACATTGGTGAAGCTGAAACAGGAGTACCCCGCATCCTTCAAGAGCCTCTGGGTCCCATGGGCCATACCATTACAGTGTGTACTGGTCGTGTCCTCTGTAGTTTGCACCTAAAGCTACTCGGTGTGTACTGGCCATGTCCTCTGTAGTTTCCACCTAAAGCTACTTGGTGTGTACTGGCCATGTCCTCTGTAGTTTGCACCTTAACTACTTCATGTGTACTGCACGTGTCCTCTGTAGGTTGCACCTAAAGCTACTTGGCGTGTACTGCAAGTGTCCTCTGTAGTTTGCACCTAAAGTTACTTGGTGTGTACTGCCCGTGTCCTCAGTAGTCTGCACGTAAAGATACTTGGCGTGTACTGCACGTGTCCTCTGTAGTTTGCACCTAAAGCTACTTGGTGTGTACTGCCCGTGTCCTCTGTAGTTTGCACCTAAAGCTACTTGGTGTGTACTGCCCGTGTCCTCTGTGGTTTGCACCTAAAGCTACTTGGTGTGTACTGCCCGTGTCCTCTGCAGTTTGCACCTAAAGCTACGAGGTGTGTGTACTGCCTTTGTCCTCTGCAGGCCATTAGTATGTCTGGAAGGACAACAAGGAGAGGCAGAGTCACGAGGGCAAGCAGGCGTCCTCTTCCCTCTGCTCAATGGCATCACTCACTCCTTCCCTAGCCCCACCATTTCCTCCTGAGGAGTCTCCCGAACTGTTTGACCACAGTGTTGGTACATGCTGCATGAGGATGCGCAGCGTTTTGAAGACTCTGATGATGGTACACAGATAGAGGAAGGCAGTAACATGAGCCCAGAGAGAGGGGGTGCCCAAGAAGGACAGCAATCTGGCAGTCATGTTCCCCCAGCTGCAGCATACTGCCAAGTTTTCGACAGTGATGAGGAGGAAGGGGATGATGAGGTCACTGACTCTACGTGGGTGCCTGATAGGAGAGAGGAGGAGGAGGAGGAGGAGACACAGGCACATCTCCAACGAGGTAGGATGCCCTCCAGGGGCCAGCTTAAGGGAAGCACACCAACTGCATCACAACGCAGAGCTACGCATGTGCAGTGCGCTGCTGTGTCTCAGCATTATTCCAAAAGTTCTTTGGTGTGGGCCTTTTTTGAGACGAGTGCATCAGATCGCACCGCTGCTATTTGCAACACATGTCTCAAGGGTATCTCACGTGGCCAAAACATCACCCACTTGGGCACCACATGATTGACCAGACATATGTCGACCTGCCATGCAGTTCATTGGCAAGAGTACCTCAAAGACCCACACCAAAGAACAAAGTGGACCTCCCCTTGCCCCTCATCAGCTGGGATCTCCAATCCCACTATACCCTAAGTCCTCTCAGAAGCCTGCACTGATAGGACTGAAGGTGTAGAATTAGGTGTGTCACAGCCCAGTACATGTGGGCAATCTACTATTGGTACACCAATGGCAGATTGTACCAGGCAAATTTCCCTGCCCCAGCTGCTGCAGCGCCGAAAGAAGTTCTCTTCCAGCCATCCACATGCCCAGCGGTTGAATGCTAGCTTAGCGAAATTGCTAGCACTTCAACTGCTGCCTTTTCATTTGTTAGATTCTGCCCCCTTCCGTGAGTTTGTGGAATGTGCGGTACCTCAGTGGCAAGTTCCCAAATGCCACTTTTTCTCACAGAAGGCGATTCCGGCTCTCTACCGCCATGTGGAAGGCAATGTCCATGCCTCGCTGGACAGGGCAGTCAGTGGTAAGGTGCATACTACCGCTGACTCATGGTCCAGCAGGCATGAACAATGACGTTACCTATCTTTCACGGCACATTGGGTAACTCTGCTGGCAGCTGGGAAGGATGCAGGACAAGGTACAGTAGTGTTGGAGGTTGTTCCGCCACCACACCTTCAAAATGCTTCTACTGGTTGTGACACAGCTCTCTCCTCCACCCCCTCCTCTTCTTCTTCCTCTGTGGCCTCTTCCTGTGCTGATGTGTCCTCGGAACCAGCGGTGCTCCGTAGGCATTCTAGGGGCTACGCAGGTAAGCAGGCAAAGAGATGCCATGCGGTGCTTGAGCTGGTGTGCTTGAGAGACAGGAGCCACACTGTGGCAGAGGTTCTGTCAGCTCTGCAGGGGCAGGCTCAGAGGTGGTTGATGCCACGCCAGCTTAAGCCAGGAATGGTGGTTTGCGACAATGGCACCAACCTCCTCTCAGCCCTGTGACAGGGACAACTGACCTATGTGCCCTGTTTTGCTCATGTCCTTAATTTGGTGGTGTATAGCTAGATTCAGAAAAACTTACGACGGTGTATCAGTAGATACGCCGTCGTAAGTCCGAATCCGCGTCGTCGTATCTTTAAGCATATTCTCAAACTGAGATACGCTTAACTCTTGCTAAGATACGACCGGCGTAAGTCTCCTACGTCGTCGTATCTTAGCTGCATATTTACGCTGGCCGCTAGGGGATTTACGCCTAGAATATGTAAATTAGCTAGATGATGCCTATTCACGAACGTATGTACGCCGCAGTAAGCTACGCAGTTTACGTAAGGCGTTTTTAAGGCATAAAGATAAACCACCAAAAAGATGGCACAGCCAATGTTAAGTATGGACGTTGGAACAGCCGCTGAATTTCACATTGTTTACGTTGTTTGCATAAGCCGATTCAGAATGGGGCTGGGCGTAGTTTACGTTCACGTCTAAAGCATTGACTATTTGCGACATGATTTTGAGCATGCGCACTGGGATACGTCCTCGGCCGGCGCATGCGCCGTTCATTCGGCGCATCATTTACGCAGGGTCACGATTCATTTACATGTATCATGCCCACCTTCCACCTACTTTGAATTACGCGGACTTACGCCGGCCCATCTATGCTACGCCGCCATAACTTAGGGAGCAAGTGCTTTGTGAATAGAGCACTTGCCTCTCTAACTTGCGGCCCTACCTGAATCTAGCTAATATATTTCTACCAATATAATTAATATGCCATGGAAATGAAAAACATTTCAGGTTCTCAAATGCATGAGCTCATTTAATACAGGACAGTAACCCATAGAAACCGGTGAGATTACCATACCTGTTTTAGGTTGTCCCCAAATAGAAATATACTAATTACCAGTTAATTGCTTTGTAATGCTGCATTGTACACCTTGCACCTTGCTTTAGTAACCACATCTGATATGTTGTGTATATTACAAATTTGGTTATATACATGTCATGAATGCCAGTATCTTGAAAGTAACAGATGTTTTATGATACACTTCAATCCACTTTTGTTAATATAATATATTTTTCTCTGACAGATTTCAAAAATCAAAAAGGAACATATTATTCAGTTTGTTGGCCCTTGCCAAATATAACAAACATTTGACATTTTGTGATTTCATGTGGCAGAAAGTCCAAAGGTTTAGCTAGTGCTTGACAGACTGAACCTTTGTCTCCAGGGAAGCAGAACAAGCACAGAATGTAGCAAATTTAAAGAGCCAAGTGGTAGAAAATAAACAATACACAATGGGACCTTTAAAACCAATCCATTTTACCAGTGAATTATTCCCAAAAGACCAATAGTGTGGAACAGTCCAGAATAATACCTGGCTTTAGAAAGCAGTTGACATTAGTTTGGTTGACACTTCATAAAGTTCAAAGGGGAAAGACTAGGGCAAGATACAGTATGTAAGTGATTAATACCTAAATGCATTTTTTTTGTATTGAAACTTAGATAACAGATTGCTTAATACAGATGTTAAATGTCCCGTGATTCACAATGTGATCATCTTCTGTTATTGCCATTATAGCGCTATGGAAACTCTGGAAAATACCAAGCAACCCAATAAAATGTGAGTAAATGCTTCTAGCAGATGTATAGTTTTTTTAGAGAAAAAAAGAATATATTTGATTCTAGTCGTTAGGAGAATGGAATGTGCAAATGTAAAAGCAGAGCTAAAACTGATCTAAAATAAAGGAAGTGTTTAGCTAGCATTAAAACTGATATACGGTATGTGTTGTGGGAATTGGAAAAGTTTGTGATAACAAACAGTAGAGAAGTAAATTCTCACTCCAAAGCTCATTTGCAGGAAGCTGTGATGAGTTACATGTATCTACCTTTCAAAGCACTGGCAACAATTCTAAACTGGCATTACTCTCCACATGATGCGCACACATATTTATTCAAGCTGTGTGTGGAATGGACATTTTGGCAACCAAGCCCCTTCAGTGAGCTGGAGTGAGGCTGTCCATGATATGATAGTCAAGACAGTGGGATTCAAGGAGAGACTGTGAAAACCATCTGGCTTGTGTTCAAACAAAAATAATCCCCCAGGCATTATTTTTAACAAAACAAGAAAAAAAATGTGTGTGCTCAATTTATGTTTCGAACTTTCAAGTTCAAAGTCACAGTAGGGTCAGAGGAAAGACACTTCCATGTTAATAACTGTTTTACTAATCTATGTGTGAATAATCCTATAGTCTTCTCCACAATGACATTTCATTCTTGAATACAAAATAAAATAATCTGTCAGAATTTTGAAGAAAGGTGTAAAACAATGTAATGTGATTTGTCTAATTTTCAAATGCCAAACTAGCAGACAGGTAAAACAATAAATATAACACAGTGGGAAACGTTAGACAGTTTTATCTTTTCACTTTTCTGTTTGAAAAAATGATTACCTAAAAAATAATGGATGAACCTTAAAAAAAAAAAAAAATCGAAATCTAGACTAGTATTTAGTATAAACAACAATAATCCTAAAAAATATGAAAATGGTTGCTCCCCAATCAATAATTTAACTGAAATTTAGAGCAATATTAAACCTAAAAACAGAAATGTAACATTTTGCTGTTTGCTAATCCTTAGATGTGGTGGCTGCATTCATTTATTTTACTATTTTTTCCTTTATTTTAACTGGTGATCCTGCCAATAAAACACTTCCTATCTTGGACCCTTTTCACACTGGGTCGGTTTGCAGGCGTTATAATGCTAAAAATAGCGCCTGCAAAGCGACCTGAAACAGCTGCTGCTGTCTCTCCAGTGTGAAAGCCCTAAGGGGTGCGCTAACAGGGCGGTAATAAAGTCCTGCTAGCAGCATATTTGGAGCGGTGAAGGAGCGTTGTGTATAACGCTACTTCACCGCTCCTGCCCATTGAAATCAATGGGGCACTGCGGCTATACTGTTGGCTGAAGTTTGCAGTGGTTTTTAAGCCTTTCTCGGCCACTGGCGGCCGAATAGAGCCACAAATCCGACAGTAAAGCGCTGCTATTTTTACCACTGATGCCGCCCCCAACCCAGTGTGAAAGGGGTCTTGGGGGGTCTGCATTCTGCATGAATGTAGTGAAGCAGACCCTTTTAGATAACAGCTTTGGCAGCCTATGAAGAGGGTAGTGTCAGACTAGCAAATTTAGATGAAGTTGATAACAAAGTCAATCTGGATTTTAGCAACACTTTTTAAGCAGTTACCACAAACTGTATTTTTCCTTTTGGGATAATGGCTATTTTTTTTGGACAGTTTGGTCTGTTAAAGTAAGTTGGAAATGAACAGACTGTCATCAAAGTAAGGGAGATACCAGAAAAAGAAAATTAATGCAGCTATCACATCTAAGAATTAATGATCTGTTATTTTATATATAAATTACGAGTGGGTTGATACCAGTTTAATCCCCCTGACCAATTCTTATATCTCTAAAGGACCTTAACTCTGAGATGAGCTACATTTCCTGCATTTCCACACACGTGTTGCCATTTTAAGGGGGTTTCATTTCTCCTGCTGAACAATTTTATATAGTGGAGAATGTAATGTCCAGGACCGATCATTTTCGGGTAATCACTCCATGAAAGTGTAGTGCAAATTAGATGTTGGAGCTGCCAGCCTGTTTCCCACCCACAGCTAAATATTGTGATTATTATACAGGAGTGGGGGTGATACAAAAGGTAATAGTTGAAGGGGATGATCTGATGGAGGTGACTCAAGTACAGTTCTTGGGTGAAGGTGGGGAAGGCTTCCCTGAATAAGTGAGTTTTCTAGGATCGCCTAAAGGTGGACAAGGTAGGAGCTGGAGAGGTCCTGGAAGCAAGCAAGGGAGGAGGTAACAAAGGAGCTAGAAAGCAGGAGGTCCTGGGAGGAGCGGAGCGGACAATTTGGGTCATATCTGAATATGAGGTTAGTGAGGTTTACGATGGCTTAGGGGAAGCCAGTTAAGAGATTGGAAGTAAGGGGCAGCAGTCATGGATCGATTAGTAAGTTTTATTAGTCAAGCAACAGCATTCATAATAGACTGAAGGGGAGAATAGCCTATGTAAGGATAGGCCAGTGAGGAGGGAGTTGCAATAGTCAAGGCAGGAAATAATCAAAGAGTAAATAGGTTGTTTTGTGGTATCATTAGTTAGGAAGGGGCACATTCTGGAAATGTTGTGGAAGTTAAGGTGGCAAGATTTAGCCAGTGATTGAATGTGGGGGCTGAAGGAGAGTTCAGTGTCTAGGATTACACCTAGCCCCTCTGGCATGTGTAGAGGGACCAATGGTTGTGCCATTGATCTCAAAGGTAAAGTCATGGGGAGGGGATTGGGAAGGAGAAAATATTACAAGCTCAGTTTTAGAAAGATTAAAGGAACACCAAATGTTTGTTTTTTTATTAGATCAATTGATTGCTGTAAGCTAGAGCATTTAAATATCACTTACCTCGTTTTTACTTTTGACCTCCAAAATACAGTAATCCAGGTTTGAAAATGCCATTTCCTGTCTCTCTTCTTATTGCTTTCCACCAGCATCTGAACCCTTTTGCATGGTGGAAACCAGAATGTGCTCACCCCCTCCCTATGACTACAGCCCTGCGTGAAGATGCTCTCTTATCCCTCACAGGCATGGAGGCTAAGCTTAATGGGAACTGTAGTTCCCATTAGGCCGTGATGTAGCAAGAATGAATGCGCACTGCAAACCAGGAAGTCAATGAGAATAACGATTCAGGAGTGACGGATGTGAATAAAACAGCTCGATTTCAACAGGTATCAAACTAGTATGAATTGCGGCACACCCAGTAATTCACACCTCCTTGAAGTCTCTAACACATAGAGAGTGTCCTGCCGCACAGATGTATCTCCCAGGAGGGGGCGGGCACGTCACTGACCACCGCAGTAAAGCCTCCCTTCATGGTGGTGAGTAACAATCAGACAAGCAGGAAGTGAACAGAACAGAGAAGAAACAAAGCAACTTCTGAGCAAAAACGAACAATGAGGAAGTGAAAAGAGGAATGTCTGCAGATAAAGGATGCTTATTATGAAAAAAATGTTTTTCCTTTACAACCCCTTTAGCATCATTGCCAAGAAATACATACCAGAGTGACTATTGGAAACCAAGGACAGCAGTCAGCCAGCGACCGGCTACTAATGAGCAACTCTTGAGGGTCTCGCCAGTTGAGAGGATGAAAAAAAGGGAAGACCATATTGTGGGGCGGACAAGAGATCACCCCCGGGCCTATAAGAGGCCGCAAACTGTGACCCCACATCAGCGAAGCCTGAGAACGGGAGCAGGGGAAGGGCACAGAAAAGGGCCCAAAGGGTGGGGAGGGAGGGGAAAGGGATGAAGGGCCAACCAAAGGCCGGTAGGAGGGGAGAGACCGAGGGGTGTACAGCCAACCAGGAGCATGGAGATTAGTCACCGACTGGATAAAGCCAAAAATCCTGTAAAGAAATTATGAATAATAAGCAAAACAAAAAAAAGGTTGCTTATTTATATTGATACAATTGTGATTAGAGACAATAGCCCAGAAAAAAAAGAGAATTTTTGGAAGGGAGAAAAGGGTTCGATGATGCATGAAAACTGTGCAAAATAGAAATGTGTGGGTGTTATGAAAAAAAATTCACCCTTTTCTCCCTTCCAAAAATTCTCTTTTTTTTCTGGGCTATTGTCTCTAATCACAATTGTATAAATATACATAGGCAAACATTTTTTTGTTTTGCTTATTATTCATAATTTTTTTACAGGTGCAGATGCAATTAAAGATCCATTTATAAAAACGGCAATGTCGTATTTGCCGGCTCCCGCGTGAATGCGCGGGAGTGACGTCATCGCCGCTCTGGCCAATCACATCGCCGAGCGGCGATACCCGGAAGTAACCTTCCGGGTATCTGTGTCTGCGGCCAGAGGGGGAGACGAGGACGGCTTTGGGGGCTTCAATTCTAAGGTAAGTAATGCATAATGAGCTAGTATGCTAGTCAGAAGCTGATTCAAGGATGAGGTTTTTTTTTTATGTTTTGGGTTACCCTCTCACCTCTCCTTCCTCTCCTACATTACTGATCTCCATTCTGTTCTGTATTAGACATTAACCACCTCATCTCCATGGTTTCACTGTGTGTGACCTACACATTAACCCCTTCACTTCCTCCTCCCTCTGTGAATGACCTATACATCAATGGTGTGCTGTATCTAGTGTACCTAGTTCAGTGTTTTAATCATTTCAATGCTACAGTTGTGAATTTCCAAAAATGTGGCAAAAGTTAGATCACATTGGAGTGTTTAATTTCCAAAAAGGGGTCATTATGGACATATTTTTTTTATTTTTAACTCTATTTAGTGACAAGATGTACAAAAAGAAAGACATGTTGATACAATGACCAATGTGCACAACATGAGCACAAGATATATGCAGTTCAGTACACAAATACTTATCATGTTTACAGTTATATATACAGAGAACAGTGATATGGTTTATACATATACAGATGACATCCAGTCACTCAGCAACCAAGTAATGATTGGTCGGGCATCAGGCAGCTCTCTATGAGGTATGGATATATGGGTATGTCCAAATCTATAAACCAAGTATAGGCCCTAATCTTTTCAGGTAGTTGTGATAGTAAGAGTGGATGAACACCAAGAGTCCTATAGCTTATTGTATTTAGTGGGGCAACCCCTATGTTCAAAGACATTTTTTTTTAAGTGGAGGATCTGGATTCACTGTCAGGTAGATGGGACATATTTTAACTATATAGTAAAAAAACAAAAAAGCAAAAACAGAACAGCAGTAATTTATTACCACAAAAAAAAAAACTCTATATGCCTCAAATCAATGATATAAAATTAATTTGGGTACAGTATTGCAGGACTTAGTAATTGTCATTCAAACAGTCACCACACTGGAAAATGGCCTGGTAATGAATGAAGTTGTATAGGCAGGCTGGTAGTCAAGTGCTTATGCTTTTCAAATGTTATTTTTCACTCTTCTCTGCATTGGATATTGAGAAATTATTTTATAAACTAGAGTGGATGGGAAAGTAGAAACGTTCCCTTTCTTTGCAGTTTAAATTATTTGACTTATTAAAAACATTATTCATCTTGGATTGTGGATTGATTCTCCACAAACATGGATTTATAAGAAAATGGACTGATTCACAGCAGCTGCTGCATATTCTCACATCAAGTGAACTGATTCACTCAGTAATTTGGATTTTTACAAGATCACTTTAGCACTGTGGAGCATGCAAGCATATTTTTATTTGTGTTACCTTCTGGTTTATAAGTTCCCTACCATTTTTTTGGGAATTCGACCAATAGGCAATTTGTGTATTATAATGGCAGTACAGTAAGCCGCCTTTTGAGTGTGTCAAGTTAGCATAGCATGTACACCTTTACTTGGACATTACTAACATCTGTGGTGTAATGGGGTGGACATTGAGCCCAAACCCCATAAGGAAGTATGTAGGAAAGGCAGAGTACAGAATACAGACATGGATTAGAGGAAGGTCCATAGGAGCCTTTCACGAATGCATTTTTTTTATTGGCTATCTACAATAAATAATCCATATTGCCAGTGGATCAAATCTATGAGGGTTTACTCTTTATCATACCACATGGTGATCTGACTATAATTATTTCATACATCTCTGAATAAGACATTGCGGAGCAGATAAAGGGAAAGCAGCTAACACATGGTCTGGTCTATATGATTATTACGTTAATGTCACATGCAAATATCAAAAATAAGTTATAATAGCATGTACATAGAAAATGTTGCATTTTTACTCATTTTGTTGGTAGTGTTCCTGAAAACCACTTTACTGTGCATCTGCTTAATAGTAAGAAAGATGGATGAATGGAACTTTTGATGTCAGTATGTGGGGGATTGCATGCTCAATGGCTCTTCTATCACGGGAACAATAGCTAATGTTGAGTATTTATGGGAATAGGGGGCAGCAACACTTTTGTACCTTAACACAGGTGTTTTTGGTACAGGTAAAACGGCAGCTATTTTTAAGCTTAAGATGTACGGAAGCCATAACAATGAATGATATTTGCCCACTCTTGGTATGTTAGATTTACCAATGAAGGCATTTTGTCATATCTGTTTAATAATTGCAAAAAATACCTGTTGATCTTGCCAGAAATCTAGTGAGCCAATAACGGAATATTCCCTCTGCCTATATTGAATTGTTATCATTTAGCATTGTTCCCAGTTTTCTCTTTGCTATACAGTATGTGAAGAAAAACAGGAGTTATTCCTGCTATTCCTCTACGGATACATTATTGTCGTCATTGTTACCTTAGGGCAAAACATTTTTTGGTGACTTGAAAAAATAAATAAAGAAAAGTCAGTTTTGTTTTTTAAATATTGCAGAAGCATTTAAAGTCCAACTCTGGTAGATCTAAAAATTCTCCCTTCTAGCACAGTTAACTGCTCATTTATTCTAGGGGAGAGCAAAAACATTAATACTTACCTGATTCTCCTTATCCCTAGCAGAAGACACTCCCCTGTGTTTTTTTGTGGATTGTTTTGTGGCATCATCCATCGGTCTCAATGACATCAGGACCTTAGACCACTGGAGTATAAGGGGAAAGATGCTGTAGGCATTGTTCCAGCAGTGTGGAGGAGTAAGGGGATCAGGTAAATACATTTTCTTTTCTAATCCCCCTAGACCTAAAAGAGAGGGATAATTTTTAAGTTTTCCCCAGTTGGGCTTTAAATGAACATTTCAAATCAGTAAACACTACACGAGAAATATTACTGTAGTTTTAACAGCAACATTTCCTTTTTAGGATGAATAATGTGTTATAATATGCTTCAATTCGCTCAGTATATATTGTGTGCCTATATATGTTATCAGCTTGATGAATAAGCCCTAGATGTGCTGTCAGCTTTCAGTATTAAGCATTTCATATCTTGATTTATGCTATGAAACCCAAGCCAACCACACTGGTATATAACTCCAATGCACAGGCTCAAATACACAGTGTTGTAACACTGCATTTGTAATGAGTGTATTAGCTGGAAGCATACAAAATATATAAAAAAAAATGACAGAGGAATATATCTGAATCTTCTACTGCAAAGAATGACAGAGCTAAATCTAATCAAATGTAACATCATATCCTTTTTCCAGATACCTTAATTCTGCACCTGTTTTATTGATTTGCATGGTAATTTGGAATTCACAGCAAGAAACATGCCAGCTTTCATCCTTGTTGCTTTTATGGCAGATAACATATGGAATAAAGTGTTTAATTTTCCTCCACATTTATTGTCAGCTAGTGATATTTAAATGTAAAATATTTCAAGAATAATGACTTTTCAAGTTATGGAAAAGTGGCTATGCAAGTCTGTATTTTTTCTTTGCTTATAATAGTGGAAAAAGCATCATGAATGCAAAAATGCAAACATTTCACAGATGTGATACACTAGATGACTGGCAGGCCAGTAGCCACTTACAGAAATACATGACAAACTTTTATATAGTAGGCAGCTTTTACATTTCCATTCCACAATTTGCAACTCTGAAGAAGAATGTTAGCTTTTTTTTTTTTTTTTTTTTCAATATAATGAGTAGTTAAGTTATCTGTTATAACCTAAGAGAAATATTTATCAAATAAAATGTAAAAACCATATAAAAATAACATTTAATAACATTATACAATTTAAGCATTGTCCTCACTGGTGGGTAAATTAAGCATTAATGATTGTTTCACAGTTATGACAAATACAACAGAGAGCTAATTGATTTATTTATCACAAAGATAAAGTGGACGGGAGAAAATCAGCATATCTAATTCTTCACAGGGGCATCAAAATGTGCCTCCTATATATGGGAGTACTGATTGTACTACTGAAGATGGTACTCTGTAGCAGATCATGCAAATTAAGTAATCAGCACATGCCCTGGTTCACATGGCTGTGATTTAACATGTCAAATCGCATGCCAAATTGGCAGCAATAGCACCATCATAATCGGTGCGATGCTGCACCGATTTCCAAAGGTAGTTTCTGTACTACTTTTGGCAATTTGGGGCTGCGATTTTCATTGATATCTGTGCAGCAACCCACATAGATGTCTCTGAAATCGCCCTCGTAGCCTGGACTGACTTGCGGAAATTAAATTGTGCAAGTTCAGCTGAACTTGTGTGATTTATTTCCCGCAGTCAGTGTGAACCAGGGCTCAAGGAGAGCTGTGACTCTACACAAAAAAGCCCCACCCTCTCCCAATGTATGTAGTTCTACCCCCTAAGCAGCGTCTTTATTATTGAATCATTTGCCCATTGCTCCAGTGGTGACTCACCCTGAACTTACTGACACACTTTTAATGTAAAGTGGGTGGTGAAAACTGGATCAGATCAGTGGTGTTACCACTGATGGAATAGCAAACGGATCAATCAATAGTTTCAAGACCAAACACAGTTACTGTATACGCCTATTTAAAATACCCTTACTATTCCACTGACCAGTAGGGTCTTAGTACAGTCTTCTGGTGTTGGGACCCATGGACTCCTGTTTAAACACTCTCTCTAGGCTGCAATAAAGTCTGAGCAGAAAGCAATAGGTCCATTGGCTTGCTCAGAATTTGCATTGATTAATGCACTTTAGAAGCAGACCAGTATACTACTCCATGAATAAACATACTATCCTCTTTTTAAATTTAACACACTGAACCAATTTGCCCCAGACAGGCATTGAATAGTAAGTTTATTCAAGGTGTGGTATACTGGTCTGCTTCTAAAGTGCATTAATCAATGCAAATTCTGAGAAGGCCAAGGGACCTAATGCTTTCTGCTTAGACTTTATTGTAGTGCTTAAACAGGAGTTTAACAGCAAGCCATTCTTCTTCCAGACCACTGTGATGGGGGAGGCATATGGACTTCTGGACTCCTTTATGATTCCAGTCCTTTTTAATTCTTCCAACTCCCACTCCCTCTGGGACTGGGCCTTTTGTTCTGAGAGCTCTCAATGAAACTTTGGGACCAGGAACACACAATAGCTAGCATCCTTTGATTGTGAAAAACATATTCTAAAACCCTAAAATTAGTGTAATATAATACAAGCAGCGCTGTAAACAATGTAAGATGAAATATCAGTTTTCACAGGTATTCAAAAATAATGCTAATGTCCATAAACGTCACCATGTGACAAAAGTGAATATGTGCACAAATTTTAAAAAAAATATATATATATATATAAATGTCTCTAAATATTAATTAAATAATAGTCCATATAACACATCAATAATGATAATAGCTTCCAATATTCCACTACACCCGGTGTCAGTGAATCCTCTCCCCTCAGATGCAAAACTCACCAACTCAAATTGACTTACACTCTTGTGTTCGGTGTGTAAACGTGTACAAAAAGACCTCACTGGTAGGTATAGCAGATAATCCCAGTTCCAACCAATTCAAGTGCTCAAAATAGTGTGATACCGTAAAATCAGTTTATTACCACACTTAAATCTTCAAATATAGCACTCACATGAATCTCAAAAAATAGAGCAGTACACTGCACAGCAAACATTCATTCAGAGATGAACCGAAAACCGAGTATATTGGTCACAGCAGGCCCAAGGTGTCAACTGATCGCTCACCACCTCCCCTATGTTCCTTCCTGGATCTCTGCTTCTTTGATTGGCCTTGATACGTCACACATTCACTTCAGATGGTTGCCGCACAGCCACGCCCCCACATGTTTCGTCATAAAAGACTTAGTCATGGGAATCCCATGACTAAGTCTTTTATGACGAAACATTTGCCACATCCTGAAAAGAATTGCACATTTCCTGTGTACATTAAAACTGCAAGATGAACCAACAAATCCTTGAAATCTAAGGACTTGCCCATTTTGGACATCTGTGCATTAATCAATGGTTGTATACCTTCATTAATTGCACATGGTACTTAAAAGGTGTGCATTTGTTGTACATATACAGTATATATGTCTATACAATTGCGCAACTTCTTCTTCTTAAAAAAAGTTAAGCATGCATTATTTTACAGTGGGACATAAAAGTAAGTGACCCAAATAGGACAACATTTTAACAATATGGGCCATAATATAAGGTACTCGGCACTTGCTATATTAAAACTTTTAAAAGAGAATAGAAAGTGGAATATAAATTCAAACTGAAAGCCTAAGTACAGCCAACAAAAAAAAAAACTTAGTCAATAGGATGTGTCTCTTAAGTGAACTCCTCCTCTGTCAATGCACCTGACCCCCACAGCCATAATCTTTAGGTGCTATGGGGGTTAATAGCACTGTGGGCTCTCCAAGAGTGTCCATCTATGTCTAACCTTTCTTCCCAGCTTTTCCATCCATACTATAGCTTCTATGAATGAGGAAAATAATTTGTGAAGGGAGTGGGCAGACCTTTCAATCATCTGCCCATCCTCTATCCTGGAAATCCTTAACTCACAGTTGAATGTGCTGGTTGGGGATATGTCACTTGTTGTTAGTATGCCAGCAGTCACCGGCTACCTAACAACCAGCCTGAGTGGGATGCTGTCAATTTATCAGAGATGATAATACTGATGCTAAGTGCTTAACATCCCACTTTGGCCAAAGGTTTGGCTCAGCCAAACACGCTTTTTGTTTAACTGTTCCCTCCAACCTCCAATCAAGCAGAATTCAGTTTGAACGTGAGTCAAACCTAACTGGGAGCTACTTCCTACCTAGAAATAGGGATTAAAATTAAACTGTGTTCACTTTAAATCCAGTTAAGTGATTACTGAAATACAGGCACTATTACTCAAATTTTTGCTCATAATGTTAAATTTATTTAAAAATCTGCTTCTGTCTCCAGTGACTCAATGTAGGTTCATAACTATGGTGATCGGCAGCTTTTTCGATGGAGAGGAGCAGACTTGTGCCAAAGTAGGGAACACATTGGGGGTTACCCTTGATCACCACTAGTGTTAACCCCTTCCCTGTCAGTGTAATTTATACAGTAATCAGTGCATTTTTATAGCAGTATAAATCTTTATTTTTATCGCTGTATAAATGTCACTGGTCCCAAAAAAGTGTCAAAAGCATCCGATCTGTGAGCCGCAATGTTGCAGTCCTGCTAAAAATCACCGCCATTACTAGTAAAAAAATAATAATAAAAATGCCATAAATCTATCCCTTGATTTGTAGATGTTAGAACTTTTGTGTAAACCAATCCATATACTCTTATTGTGAAGAATACATATTGGACAAACACTGAGGAAGAATTGGGGGGATATTTATTATAGTAAAAAGTATTGTTTTTTTTTTCAAAATTGTTGGTGATTTTTTGTTTATAGAGCAAAAAAAAAACAGAGGTGATCAAATACCACCAAAAGAAAGCTCTATTTGTGGGAAAAAAATGACATACATTTTGTTTGGGTAAAACGTCGCAGTTAAAGCGACTTAGTGCTGTACCACAAAAAACGGCCTGGTCATTAAGGGGGTAAATCCTTCCAGTCCTTAAGTGGCAAAGAGGACAGTTGTTCAGTGTAATATCACCTCTGAATCATTAGAGTACTGTTGTTCATGAATAGTAATCAGAAAACTTCAGTACAGGTCTGTACAGGTATGCCCTATCTGTGTAAATTCTGAAATATGTCACTTATGTTGCATACAGTAACTTGGTACATGTCATGTAATCTAAATCCTTCTACGTATGTTTTTTTTTTGATCACCAGAGTTGCTTAGTTTGCATGTTTTTTTTTTTCAATTACTTTGAAATTTGTTTGTACTTTAAAAAAAAAAATAATAATCTTCTTCATCTCATGTCTATTCTGCCTTATTTGGGTTGCTGTTTGTGATCAGAAGCACTAAATAGACCTTAAATATTCCAGGTTTTGTTCTGAAAAGCTAAAATCCAACATCTGTGATTTTGGAGTACATCAAATTCATAACAGAAAACAGCACTCAATGCAGAAAGCACAGTAGTGGGAGTTAAGCATATGACCTAGTTTGGTATTCTAAGGGGGAACCACATGTCCTCCCTTTTCAGACCACATGGGCTGCATATCTGGATATTGGTCTAGGTTCTGTCTATCCCCCCCCCCCCCGCCCCAGGAAAACTGCATAAAACTACACCATTGATACACATTCCTACAGGAGGCAGAAATTATATTTTATACACATGCATGATTGTGATATTCAGCACACAATTAATAACCATTAAGTCACTTAATATAAGCAGTAAATAGGGTGTGCTGCGCTGCTAAAATTAATACATCAATAGTGAAAGTGATAACAAAATGTGCATTGAGTGCAAAAAAATTGTATATAAAAAACCAACACCAAGTGTTCCAATGTATAACAAAATCATATAGGAAAACAAACTGAATTGACAAAGTTCGTAAAATGTTGGTAATCAGCTCCAGGGAAAAATCAAAGTTCAGTGAGTTCAGAGAAATATCCCAAGTAGGAGATTGAGATACTGCAGGACAGAAGAGAACCTCCACCTCCACCTCTTATAGTAAATCTGCTTACCAGATAGATAATAATCGTGAGCATCAACAGCACAGCAGGCTGGATTGCCTTAACGGGTATTAAAGTGGAATCCTGTGTGTGTCTCCAAGCTTGGTCTCAATGCGGCTGGATCCCAGAAAAACAATCACTCCCAGAGTGTAGCCAAGGGAAGAGAAAGGAAGCCAACATAGAGTAGTAACGTTTTAAAAGTTTAATAAAAGAAATTCGATTGCACTTACAAAAAACGAATCCTTTGGAAGCATATAAATAGTAAGCCGGCCGGCTCTCACAATCCGCCCGTCCTTCCGGATGGTCGTGAGGATAAAAACAATGGTGTCGTCAGCACGCCGTTCCTCCCTACGCCGTTTCGTCCAATAGCAGACTTCATCCAGGGGCACTGGATGAAGTCTGCTATTGGACGAAACGGCGTAGGGAGGAACGGCGTGCTGACGACACCATTGTTTTTATCCTCACGACCATCCGGAAGGACGGGCGGATTGTGAGAGCCGGCCGGCTTACTATTTATATGCTTCCAAAGGATTCGTTTTTTGTAAGTGCAATCGAATTTCTTTTATTAAACTTTTAAAACGTTACTACTCTATGTTGGCTTCCTTTCTCTTCCCTTGGCTACACTCTGGGAGTGATTGTTTTTCTGGGATCCAGCCGCATTGAGACCAAGCTTGGAGACACACACAGGATTCCACTTTAATACCCGTTAAGGCAATCCAGCCTGCTGTGCTGTTGATGCTCACGATTATTATCTATCTGGTAAGCAGATTTACTATAAGAGGTGGAGGTGGAGGTTCTCTTCTGTCCTGCAGTATCTCAATCTCCTACTTGGGATATTTCTCTGAACTCACTGAACTTTGATTTTTCCCTGGAGCTGATTACCAACATTTTACGAACTTTGTCAATTCAGTTTGTTTTCCTATATGATTTTGTTATACATTGGAACACTTGGTGTTGGTTTTTTATATACAATTTTTTTGCACTCAATGCACATTTTGTTATCACTTTCACTATTGATGTATTAATTTTAGCAGCGCAGCACACCCTATTTACTGCTTATATTTTGTTCATCTGACATTTGTGCTGCAGCAGCATTCACGTTTATTCTTATGTAAAATCGTTTGGTTTTGCCACCAATCCAATTTTTATTTTCATTAGACCTGCGCAGTATTTTCCACTGTTAAGTCACTTAATATACCCAGAAAAGTCAAGTTATATAATCAATAATATATTTATTTATGAGTATAATTATTTTGATTGATTCTTTTGTTTACCTCTTGCTATCAGTGATTTCTTCAACCAACTGTATCAATGAATATACATCCTGGCTTTTGTGGCAAATATCTAACATATTTCCAGATAGAGCTTTATAATTTCAGAGTGCGATAAACTACAAATTACAATCTATAAGTTTCAAGATTTTGAATTCCTTCTTCTAAAAATTTAATTTGCTTTAAACAAATACAGAACCAAAATAATATAGCTAGGGCATGCATGGGAATAAAATGTAATCAACTGAATAGCAGACATGGGATATTTAAACATCTGAAATATTGCCAGCAAATCTGTCAAAATATTTTTCAATGTCTTTTCCTTGTGGACTTCTGTAATATATGTGTGATAGGCAAAAAACAGATTAAGATTCATGGGTAAGATTCCCACCTACTTAACGATCAAAACAGATTAATAAAAATAATTTCAGTAATGTTTCCAGACAGTATGGGGTATGGCAGAGACCCAGAAAATTCTGGTTTGTGGATACTCACCCACCCTTCTTTCATAATTAGAACCAGACTTATACTTGTTATATATTCAAATGTTCCCCTTTGTGATGGAGCATGTTGATAAAACAGAAATGGAATTCTTTTACATAACAAATAGATATCAAAGCTGAGTGAATTCCAGGGGAAAACTGTAGGAGAAAAAAGTTATCACAATGAATAAACAATACATTGCTGCCTCATACAAAGTTAGCATGGTGCTTTGTGTCTTCTCTATGATGACAAGAAGACCTAACATTTTTAGATTCCTGGTAAAAGGGTTTTCCAGTTAAATTTACAAAGACGTAAAGAGAGCCACCAGGTAATAACCACTGTTGAGAGTTGTTTTGGTGCTCAGCAGATTCTATTAAACATAATCAAAAGATGGGCAAACCTGCCAGGGCTCAATTCACAGATCAAATCCTACATGAAATCTGTGCAATGTGAATTTAGCATAAATCTGCATTGAGGTCTATGAGGGGCAAATCCTGATATTAAATTCTGACCATTTAAAGATTAATAAGCAAGGTATTGTCAATATTGGGTACAGGGAGCTGGGCACTGCAATGAGGGACATTAAAATAAAAATAAAAATCCAGCAGAGAGAAGGTCCCTATTTTAATTTGAACTAGAGGATTACATAGAAAAGTATGAATGCTTTAAATTACATGCTTAAGAGATCATTTTAAGCTGTAAGATATATTATGGAACAGTATGGTTGACAATGGTAAAGGTGTTGGCGCAACAAAACGACACATAAATGTTGATTCCTCCCCTTTAATGGTGCATGATATAGCATGTGCATAATCAATAGCAAACTGATTAAAGTTCATTGTGACAATCCCAACACCATAAAAACATAGAATAAATTCTTCTGATTTGATGTGTCTTCAAATAAAAGCTTCACCACAAGTACTCATGAGGTAGATGGTAACTTACCAAAGATGTTTGACCCTTATCCAAGCAAGCAGCTTAGAAGGCCAGGAAAGGGGGGGACGAGTAAGCTGCCACCCCCCTCCTGAACCATACCAGGCCACTTGCCTTCAAGATGGGGAGAGTGCTTTGGGGTTCCCCTCAAAGCACCTTGTCCCCATGTTGATGGGGACAAGAACTTCTTCCCGGCAACCCAGGCCATTATTTGTCGGCATCTGCAGGTGGCCCCCAGATTCCGCCCCCCCATGTGAATGGGTATCGGTACCCAAAAAAAAGTGTCAAAATTTAAAAACCACAATAGACAGTTTTTTTTAATTCCTTTATTTAAAAAGAAAAAGTGTCCCATGATGTCCAATCCATCTTCCATCACGCTGCCCAATTGACCCGAAGAAAAAAAAGCTCTGCCTCGATGGGCATGATGTAACCAAGTGACCACGCCCCTTCTGACATTATGAGACATCATGTGACATCAGAGGGGGATGAGGGCAAGGTTGCTGGGTTAAATCAGCGGGGGGCCCCGCCCCTGCATAACAACTGTTAAAACCAAAATGCAGCAGTCGCCGGGAAGCCTCCCACGGAGGCTGAGTTTTTTTTCCAGGTCCATCAGGCAGGATGATTAAATATGGATGGACATTGTGGGACATTTTTTTAAAAATAAATTAATTGTCAAAAACTGTCTGTCACGCACACCCACATGCGCCAAACATCCATGTGAATTCCTGAGCAGATTAGCATGCCCAAATTGGAGATTGGCACACATGCCTGGTCTTTGATTATTCCCCTTCAGGTTGTCTGCATCAGCTCTGGACCTGATGTAATCCTGAGGTTCAGGTGCTACCTGTGGCTTAAAAAATGTCCTAAAAGTGTAGAAGGGAAAGGGTCCACCATCACTACCCCCCTATTAGGGATCAGAGGCACAATGATCACAAGAGGGTATCCTGCCATTAGTGTCAAGACAAACATACCTGGGTTCAATTTTGGGGCAGGTTTGGTGATCATGACTAAAGTTTGTGCACCAAATCTGAATCTTTTTGAAGTCAATAGGAGCACTGTTCACGTGCACGTGACTTCATCAGGTTCCCCCATTTTTTGTTATAAATATGAGAGGTGTTTTGTAGGGTATGGAAGATTTTTTTCATTGAGCTTATATCATTGATTCTGGATTTGAGTCGGGCTAAGGGAATCGTAGGCGATTTCTAAAGTGCTAATTTTAAAGGCTAATATGCAAGTTATTGTCCTAAAAAGTGTTTGGGGACCTGGGTCCTGCCCCAGGGGAGTGTTTTGGGACCTGGGTCCTGCTCCAGGGGACATGTATCAATGCAAAAAAAGTTTTACTTTTTTTTTTTTTTGAGAGCAGTGATTTTAATAATGTTTAAAGTGAAACAATAACGTGAAATATTCCTTTACATTTCTTACCTAGAGGGGGTGTATAGTATGCCTGTGAAGCAGCACATGTTTCCCATGCTTAGAACTGTCTTTGCACAAAGTGAAATTTCTGAAGGAAAAAAAGTCATTTAAAATCACTTGCAGCTATAATGAATTGTCGGCTCCCGGCAATTCAGAGAAAAGTCATTCATAAAAAAAAAGAAAAAAGCGTGGGGGTCCCCACAAATTCAATTACCAGGCCCTTCAGGTCTGGTATGGATATAAAGGGGAACTCTGCTATCAATTTAAAAAAAATTACGTGGGGTTCCCCCCAAATATCCATTCCAGACCCTTCAGGTCTGTTGTGGCTTTTAAGGGGAACTCCACCCCAAATAAAAAAAATGGTGTGGAGTTCCCTCAAAAATCCACACCAGACCCTTACCTGAGCACGCAACCTGGTCGGCCGCAGGAAAAGAGGGGGGGAAGAGAGAGCGCCCCCCTCCTGAGCTGTACCAGGCCACATGCCCTCAACATTGGGAGGATGCTTTGGGGGTCTGTGACCCCTCAAAGCACCATGTCCCCATGTTTATGGGGACAAGGGCCTCATCCCTACAACCCTTGCCCGGTGGTTGTGGGAGTCTGTGGTTGGGGGCTTATTGGAAACTGGAAGACTCCTTTAACAAAGGGGACCCCTAGATCCCGGCCCCCCTATGTGAATTGGTAATGGGGTACATTGAACCTCTACCATTTCACTAAGAACGTGTAAAGAATTGTAAAAATAAAACACACACCGTGGAAAAAGTCCTTTATTAAAGGGCTTTTTCGACGGTGTGTGTGTTTTATTTTCACAATTCTTTACACGTTCTTAGTGAAATGGTAGAGGTACAATGTACCCCATTACCAATTCACATGGGGGGCGGGATCTGGGGTTCCCCTTTGTTAAAGGGGTCTTTTAGATTCCGGTAAGCCCCCTGCCCGCAGACCACCACAACCACCAGGCAAGGGTTGTGGGGATGAGGCCCGTATTAAAAAGTAAAAAAAAAACAGCGGTGGTAATCCACTCTCGGTCTCCGCTCCAACGTTGAAAGTATCCTGCGGCGGGTGATCTCCTCTCCGCCGGGGGCCAGCGACGAGAAGATCTCTTCATCCAGGTCCGGGATCCAGAGCGCATGCATCACCAGCCACCTGTCTCCACCGGAGACAGCCCGATGAATGACACGGCTTGAGCCAGTGACAGCTCTTATATAGGTTAGGCCACCCGTCACATGGCCCCGTCCCCCTCTGATGACGTCACTGGGGAAGCCCAGGCTCTCCCTTGCGTCAGAGGTAGGTGAGGTCACGTGACGGGTGGCCCCGCCTCACCTATATAAGGGTACATTCTTCACATTCGGAAAGGATTTTTCACAGTAAGAGCTATGAACATGTGGAATTGACTCCCTCAAGAACTAGTTTTGGCCAGCTCAGTAGATTGTTTTACAAAAGAGCAGAACGCATTTCTAAATGCACAAAATATAACTGGATACAAATTTTTAGACATAATAGCACCAGCACTAATTGATCCAGGGAATATCTGATTGCCACCCGGGGGATTTTTTTTTCTCCCACTGGAGTGAATTGGATCATAATTTATTGTAAAAGAGTGTTTAAATTGCCATGAAAATGACAACATATATATTTTTTAGTATTTTCAATTTGAGCCAGCAGGTAGGACTTTATTCGTCAATTTCAGATTTTTAGCAATTTCATCTTGCAGTTTTCATAATTAGGGTTATAATTAGGGTTATTTAAACTTGGATGCTCAGGTCAGGCTTAGCTGTTTTAGTATACATTGGTTAACCTCACAATACAATTTTCTAAGCAGAACTATACTCTCTCAATCAACATGAACTATTTTTAATCCGTATCCTGTTAGCATTAGTAAATAGATAGGAGAATGTATTATATTTACTAGTTTTAAACTTTTTACATTACATTGCTTTCTAGTTTATTGCCTAGGTCAAAATGTTATACATGTCAGGAGTTTTCATGGGCATTTTTATCTTTTACCTGAATAAATGGAGGAGGGACTTTCGCAGCTAAGCACATCCTCCTGTCTGCATGAGGATGAGGACAATTGGATCCCAGGAAGTAACTGCTTCACTTTCATGTGCGATTCATATGTGTTTCAGTGTTGTGCAATTTGACAACAGAAGCAAGCCCGCAGGGGGCTGACGCTGCGCTAATCTAAATTAATTACCAGTGATTAGGTTGATGGTGAGCAGCTGGCACAAAAATCGTGTACAACAATCAAATATAGCATAAAAAATAAAAGGGGTGCAGCGCTAAAGACACTTGATTTTGAAAATTGTTATGATACAACATTCGTGAATAAAATGGAGACTCTAGTATCCAATAGAAATAATAAAAATAAATATAAAACACACCTTGCTGGGAACCTGCAATTCTCTAGCATAAACAGTGAAACAAACCAATAATGAAGGCCAGTTGTAATCTTAATAGTGAAAAAAAGGAACAACAGAACTAAACAATAACACCAATCATATGTGAGATATAGCTGGAGGTATATATTAGTGAAAAGAGAAAAGAAAAAGAAAAAAAGAGAAAAAAGTCTCTAATAATAAATTATTGAGAGATCTAGTAATAAAGTCCGGTGTTAATCTTTGTGATGAAAAAGATGTGAGAAGAAGAACCAGGTGAATTCCAATGCTCATCAATGGGAGAAGGAGAAGGGACACCCTATATCCGTGAAGTAAGAATGCCTGCTTACCACAAGGGAAGACTGTTTTGCACCAGTCTTATGAAGCACAGGGACGTCCGGTCTCCCCAGAACCAAGCAGCATGAATCTTTACTGACACTCAGCGAAGGCTCCAAGGCGGGTGCATGGATAATAAACAATAGAAAGGGAGACTCTCATAGCGTATTACGTATAAAACAGATGGGCTTTAATAAGTCTTGCACTTACATGTATTCGATGCAAAAACGGCATGTAACAATTTCGATATTCGATACAAAAACGACATGTAACAATTGCGATCTTTCCGATCCAAAATCCGATGCCTCTCGCTATTCGACTGGAAAACTCTGCCTGTGTATAGAACGGAACGCGATGACGTCACGGCACCCTACAATCGTTTCGTCTCGATAGGACTTCAACGGGGGTTTGGCCGGATGTTGACGGCAGCGCGTGTGAGAGTTTAAATAGCCATAAACTCCATTTTGAAAGAGGGAAATGCCAGGGCAGATTCCTATAGTAACTAAGGGCAAATCGAACGGGTAGCGAAAGAGGTAAAAAAGCATAAGTAACGGCGAATCATTCAATTGAAACTGAATTCAAATCACAATATATATGTGAAACGCAGCAAAGTTTAACAGTGACAGGGGAGGCATCGGATTGTACAAACGATTGGATCGATGAACAGCCACATAAATCAGCACTTGAATACCTCAATTAAATTGACAAAAGACTACATAACTTAACACCTAAATGAATCATCATGCAGTTACATGAGTCAATAAACAAGTGCATCATTATATGAATAAAACAAAATTAGAAAAAGTATTCTTAAAATTAATAAACAAATGAATAAAAATCTTGTTCAAAAACAAGATATAGATAATTATTAAGATTAAATTAAAAAATGAATGAAGAAAATATAAACAGAACCAGCTTAAAGGGCTGATTGAACTATATTAAGAATTATTTAAAAAACAATTGATATCCCAATCAACGTTAAGACCGAACGGAATAAAAGATTTTAAACAAAAAATCCAACGAGTTTCGAGTCTAGATATGGCACGGACCATGTTGGTACATCTCCAATGTGGACGAATGTTGTATATAGCAAAAAAACTCGTCCCTTTAAATTGTCTACTACTCTTGATCCTGCCAACATGCTCACTAAGCCGAATATGTAATTCTCTTTTGGTGCGGCCAATATATTGTTTCGAACATGGGCACTGAATCATATACACCACATATTTGGTTGAGCAAGTAATAAATGATTCTATCTCAAAGGTTTTGGTGGTGACCGAGGATTGAAACAAGGTACATTTACGATCCTTAAATGAATTAATTTTGCAAATACTGCACTCACAGCAGGGAAAGAAACCTTTAAGGGATTGGAAAAATATTAAGGATTTGGGCGGATCGATAACATTCGGAGCCACATTATGTCGCAAGGACGGTGCGCCTTTGAAAATCAAAACTGGAATGTGTGCTCCTAGGATTTTGTCGCTTCTTAAAACCTGCCAATGTTTTTTAAGGATTTTTTTAATGGAGAAATGTTGGTTAGAGTATCTGGTAGTCATAGACCAACTGAATTTCTCAGAAGATGCAACATTAGTTTTACTCCTTCTAACGAGCAAGGACTCTCTGTCTATCTGTTCCACCTTGTTTATCGTTTCATTAATAGTCTCCTCTCGGTAGCCCTTGTTAAGAAACCTTTGTTTTAAGGTGTTAGATTGTTCATGGAAGTCTGTTAATTCCGAGCAATTACGCCTTATCCGTTGAAATTGGCCCTTAGGTACTGCTGTTAACCAAGAACTGTGGTGACAGCTTGTAATAGGGATAAAGGCATTACTGTCCGTTTCTTTAAAGAACGTGTTGGTAATCAATCTTCCATTTTTGACAAATATATTAAGGTCCAAGAAATGTATCTGAGAGGTACTGGTCTCGTATTGTAACGAAATGCCTCTTGTATTGTCATTCAGTTTGGAAAAAAATGTCTCCAAAGATGTGATATCTCCCTCCCATATCAATAACACGTCATCAATATAACGTTTCCATAGTCGCAATTCAGCTGGTGGCTGGGTATCAATTACTTCACGTTCCCAATATGCCATGAACAAATTGGCTAGACTGGGGGCAAATTTAGCCCCCATAGCCACTCCGCAGACTTGCAAGAAAAAAGTGCCTCCAAACCAAAAGTAATTATGCGTTGTGGCAAATTTTAAAAGCTCCAAAATAAATTCTCTTTGCAAGAGAGATAAATCAGGATTTTGTTGAAGATAAAAATCAACTGCCTGTAAACCATGTTGATGGGAAATTACAGTGTATAACGAGGCCACATCTGCAGTCGCGAGAATGAACCCTTCCTTCCACTGAAAATCTCCCAATAAATTTAAAACCTCCGTAGTGTCACGCAAGAAAGCTGGGGTAGAGGAAACTAAAGGTTGCAAAAAATTGTCTACGTACTTTCCAATCTTAGCAGTAACGGAGTCGATCCCGCTAATAATAGGGCGGTCTGGTGGTTTAGTCAAACTCTTGTGTAATTTGGGTAGATAATAAATCACCGGTACCCGTGGTGTAATAGGTATAAGGTGGGCATGTTCTTTTTTATTTAAGATACCTTTTTGTAAACCTTGATCAACCAGGATGGAAAGTAGCTTCCTATATTTAACTGTGGGGTTGGAAGGTAAAGCTGTATAGGTGGTTAGATCTGATAACTGGCGATTCATTTCCTTCACATAATGGGCTTTATCTAAAATGACTATACCCCCCCCCTTTATCCGCTGGCCGAATTATTATTTCCTTCCGTTGGCAGATCATCTTAACATTGGTTTGGATTGGGAAGGCACTTCTAGGCTTAGTAGTTTTTAAGGATAAAAGGTCTTTGATGACCAGTTCCTTAAATACCTGGATAGCAGGAGCTACGGACCCTGGAGGGTTAAATAGCGAGGCATTCCTTAAACTAGTATGTTGAATGGGAGCAACATTAGTTAGAGAATTAATCTCTGTAGTAGCTCCAGATTGACGTATGGAGGATGGAGGAATCCTATAGGGTTCAAAATAAAATGTCGTTTGATGTTCATCTTCCGAACAAATTTGTTGATATCAATGAAGGTTTCAAATTAATTAAGTTGACGCGGAGGGGCAAACTTAAGACCTTGGCTTAAGACATTCTGTTCTCCTACAGTTAAAGAGACTGAGCTGAGATTAAAAATGCCTGTTAGGTCCGAGTTTTTCTTGATTTTGGTCCTAGCTCGCCTCCCCCCCTCTGGTGCCTCTCTGTCGTTGTGATCCTTCTTGCTTTTGCTGCGTGTTAAGGGAAAAAAATGCGGAGGGCTAATGTCACCAGGAGAGTCTGTATAATAGTCACTTTGAGGTGGTAGAGTATTTGGATAATTGGGATGTTGTGTAATAACATAACTATCCTCGTAAGTATCAGCTTGACAGCCAGATAATGGAGCAAAGCGATTCTCCAGATGAATACGGCTGGGAGTCCTACTCCGCGACTCGTCCCCCTGACTCCAATGTCCTTGTGTTGTCGATTTAACGTTCCAACGGTCATGTGGATCACTGTAAAAGTCACGAGAATCGTTGGTATTCTGATTCCAACGATCTCGAGGGTCACTACGTAAATCCCTGGAATCAGTGGCATAATTCATAGGTTTTTGAACAAGATTTTTATTCATTTGTTTATTAATTTTAAGAATACTTTTTCTAATGTTGTTTTATTCATATAATGATGCACTTGTTTATTGACTCATGTAACTGCATGATGATTCAATTAGGTGTTAAGTTATGTAGTCTTTTGTCAATTTAATTGAGGTATTCATGTGCTGATTTATGTGGCTGTTCATCGATCCAATCGTTTGTACAATCCGATGCCTCCCCTGTCACTGTTAAACTTTGCTGCGTTTCACATATATATTGTGATTTGAATTCAGTTTCAATTGAATGATTCGCCGTTACTTATGCTTTTTTACCTCTTTCGCTACCCGTTCGATTTGCCCTTAGTTACTATAGGAATCTGCCCTGGCCTTTCCCTCTTTCAAAATGGAGTTTATGGCTATTTAAACTCTCACACGCGCTGCCTGTTGTAGTATATGTAGTAATATGTTGGGTGTTACTTATATAATATATATAAATATTATATATATATATTATATTATGTGAGTCCAAGATTGACCAGGCGAAACCTTAGTAACCACATTAGTTTCACATCAAAAGAGAAAGAACAAAGAGAAGGATATAGGAATGCCTTTTTGCACATCAGACCTGTAATTCACGTTAAGAGACGCTTGTCTGTTGTCAAGTAGCCAACTGGACAGGATGAGCTCTTGCTTACACATCAAACAGATACTTGTCCATTATCAAATGGACAAAGAGAAGGATATAGGAAGTCCTCTTTCACATCAGATCTGTAATTCACATTAAGAGACGCTTGTCTATTGTCAAATAACCAACTGGACAGGACGAGCTCTTGCTTACATATCAAACCATTTCTTAGGCCACAGGTAATCTAATTACTTATTAAAGAGAGCTAATTGGTATGCAAGGATGTATGCTAGTTGGCTCCCTAATACTAATTGTTGACTCCTGCTGGGAGTGACATCTACCTGACGATCTGCAAGACAAGACGCTGGGTCATGTCTTTCAGATCAAAGACGGCCAATCAAATTGTCAGCTATTCAGTAAAAAATATATTTTTTACTGAATAGCTGACAATTTGCAGATTGTCAGGTAGATGTCACTCCCAGCAGGAGTCAACAATTAGTATTAGGGAGCCAACTAGCATACATCCTTGCATACCAATTAGCTCGCATACCAATTAGATCGCAATTGTTACATGCCGTTTTTGCATCGAATACATGTAAGTGCAAGACTTATTAAAGCCAATCTGTTTTATACATAATACGCTATGAGAGTCTCCCTTTCTATTGTTTATTATCCATGCACCCGCCTTGGAGCCTTCGCTGAGTGTCAGTAAAGATTCATGCTGCTTGGCTCTGGGGAGACCGGACGTCCCTGTGCTTCATAAGACTGGTGCAAAACAGTCTTCCCTTGTGGTAAGCAGGCATTCTTACTTCACGGATATAGGGTGTCCCTTCTCCTTCTCCCATTGATGAGCATTGGAATTCACCTGGTTCTTCTTCTCACATATTTTTCATCACAAAGATTAACACCGGACTTTATTACTAGATCTCTCAATAATTTATTATTAGAGACTTTTTTCTCTTTTTTTCTTTTTCTTTTCTTTTTTCACTAATATATACCTCCAGCTATATCTCACATATGATTGGTGTTATTGTTTAGTTCTGTTGTTCCTTTTTTTCACTATTAAGATTACAACTGGCCTTCATTATTGGTTTGTTTCACTGTTTATGCTAGAGAATTGCAGGTTCCCAGCAAGGTGTGTTTTATATTTATTTTTATTATTTCTATTGGATACTAGAGTCTCCATTTTATTCACAAATGTTGTATCATAACAATTTTCAAAATCAAGTGTCTTTAGCGCTGCACCCCTTTTATTATTTATTTTTTGTGCAATTTGAGGCCATTAAGTTTGAGGGCCATTGCAAACAAGTTAAATGAAAATAAATAAATAAACCGTGTTGACTTAAAAAATAACAAATATTTCTAGGCTAAAATTGTATGCGCTTGTATGTGAAAAAATTAAGATACCACAGATTGTAAGTATGCATTCCACACATAGCTTTATTAGTTCGGACCAATGTAACTATGTATATACCATAACTGACTCTGGAAACTGGAGATCACTGAAGTAGACACTGCTACTTCAGTGATCTCAACTTGCTTCCTGGTCCCGTGCTGAGTGGCTGCATTCTTTCTTATTGAACACATGAGGTCAGCTGCTTAGTATGGGAGCCATTCAGAGAATGCTTTGCTTAGCCATGCCTGTAATTATTATTTGAAATTATGTTTGTTTGCTGCCTTGGTTTATACAAGTGCAGCACAATGCTGCTGTTTATGGGTTGTTCCTGTTCTGTGCATTACAGAAAAATAAAAAACTTGTCAATTTAATAAAAAACAAAATTGACTTTGATTTGGAAGAGACAGCTCAAATCTACTTTTGTCAAGTACTCAAGTTGGTGGCAATAATACATTTGTCAATGTAGGAAAAGTTAACTTGTGTTTATTTAGAGGAGTATCATTAACATTTTTAGGACACATGACTGTTGATGACAGATTTTAAGACCCTTTCCATTCTTTATTACTCTTCGTTGTCCAAATACAACAAATTGACAGTTGAGAGACTTTGAATGATTGCATTACCACTGCAATAGCATTTGTTTATTCTGTAAAACAAGCTTAAAAACTTCAGTTGAGAAATCTTTAGGACTGACACTCTAAGCTGAAAAAAAAGTTTATTGACGTGAATGAAGAAATTTAACCTAAAGTAATTTTTGGAGCAGCTTTTGGGTGCTGAAAAAAACGCTCCAAAAACGCCCATATTCATTGAAATTAATTGAAAGCGCTGTAAAAACTCCTTACCCTTTCACACTGAGGGGTTTCACTGGCGGGGCGTTGAGAAAAGTCCTGCAAGCAGCAGCTTTGGAGCAACTTTTGGGCGCTAAAAAAAATGCTCCAAAAACGCCTCTCTCCATTGAAATGAATTGAAAGCGCTGTAAAACACCTTACCCTTTCACACTGAGGCACTGCAAAAACGCCCTAAAACGTTAGGGTCTTAGCACTGCTTTACCAGCACATTGGGATTGCAGATGGGGCTTTGCTCGAATAATGCTCGAATAACGCTCGAAAAACGCTCGAATAATGATCGAATAATGCTCAAATAACTCTCAAATAACGCTAGAAGAAAACACCCCAGTGTGAAAGGGGCCTTACTGTTGAAAGTAGTTAACTTGTTATATTGCATATTTATTTTAAATGCCCCTTTTGAGTAGATTCTTGCACTGCATTATGCTAGCCTTACATGTTCTTTTCATATGTCAGGTGTTTAAGCATGCATAAGGCCCCACTGGGGCGAGAGACGCGGTGGCGGTATAGCACCGCTAAAAATAGTGGCGCTATACCGTCGTAATTGCCGTGGGATTCTGCCGCTAGCGGTACGGTATTAACCCCCGATATCGGCCGATAAAGGGTTAATAATGTGCCTCTGCAGAGGCGCATTGCAGGTGGTATTGCTACGGTTTCCCATTGTTTTAAATGGGAAGGAGCGGTATACATACTGCTCCTCTCACTGCTCCAAAGATGCTGCTTGCAGGAGATTTTTTTCTCTCCTGCCAGAGCATCACCTCGGGCTTTCACATTGAGGTTGCTGGGCAGGAGTTTTTCAGGCGGTATAGCAGTGCTATTTTTAGCGCTGTACCACCTGAAAAACTCCTCAGTGTAAAAGGGGTCTAAGTATGAAGGGTATATTATTAATATCAGATGCGATTTTGGGATTTTGTTATTTTCTTTGTTATTGATTTATTGTATTCTGAATTACATTTATGATTTCCCACATAAATTATGTTACATAAATGCTTATATTAAACACATTTAAATGTTGGGCATAATTTTACATTTGCTCATGTTGATTCAAGCCACCAGCCATGTCTTGGTAAGGCTCGGGGACCTGAAAGAGTACTGCCCATATCTGTAATTATTTGAAAACTATATGGACAAGACAATCACTTAAAGGTCTACCTTTAAAAAAAATGGAAGTCTTTTTTTTCTTTTGAAGAGATTTATTTGGCGTTGGCTGAATTATTCATTTTTTGCATTAAAAGAAAAGTTTGGACTAAGAAAAAACAAATGTTCATACTCAGCTAGGTGGATTCAGCATTAGGTAGATGCTGAATCTGCCCCTGTCACCTCTAGACCAAGAACTGTGTGATTAAAAACCACTCAGTTCTCAGTCTTCAGTGAGCAGAGAGCCAATGACTGTCTTGGTCATAGCTCTGTCCTCTGCCCCTCCAGCACCCACGGAAGTGCCAGGAAAGGGCGGGAGCGGACGACTCAGCCCCTCAGCGGCTCTCTTAAAAAGCTGAGACATTGAAGTCAGGATTTCTCCAGAGTCTGGACTGGGTTTTTATTTTATTTATTTTTATTATAAAGTTTTGTTCTACTTGTTTATGTACTAATTAATTTTTCATGTAGAGTGGAGTGCCAGATATCTGCTGGCCTCTCAAAATACGTAGATACAAGATACCAGACCCATAGACCCATGGCCGCTTAATATGGTGACTAAATCTCTCTGGGAAGAGGCTGCATTTTTAAGTGTTGGTGATGGTGGAGGATCCCCCCCCCCGCTATTAGTGTTGAGCGGAATACGCCATATTCGATTTCGCAATATTTCAAGAATATATAGAAGAATATTCGTGAAATATTCGTTAATATCGAATATTCGTGATATTTTATCAACAAAAAAAAAATTTGCGAAATTTTGCTAATGCGAATGCGAAATTTCGCTAATGCGAATGTGAAATTGATTGCGAAATTCTCGTCTGCGCATGCGCATGCGCGCGAACAACGCGCGAAAACGGAGATCATTTCCTATAGGAAGCACAATGCTAAGCTCTAAGATCGCAATACACAGGAAAAACGCACAGAAACACTCCACTCTCTCTAGCCACCTTGTGAATCTGCACTGAAATACTGCTGGGAGTGATCTTATATAATGGTCGTGCAGGCAGGTTCCTATTGGTTGCTATGGAGGTTGCTAACCTCTGACAACTGTGGTAGGAGAACTCTGATTGGCTCTGATGCAAAAGAAGGGCAGAGAAAGTATTCGAATATTCATTGCGAATATTCGGCAACATAAAAGGATCGCCTCAGCTACTCGGCCCAGGGTCTCTAATCATACCAGCAATGCTTTTAGGCCTCGTACACACGATCGGACATATCCGATGAAAACGGTCCGCGGACCATTTCCATTGGATATGTCCGATCGGGAGTTTGATCCGATGGCGTGTACACACCATCGGATCAAATTCCCCGCCGCCGGACGGCGCAGTGACGCGGCGGTGACGTTGACGCCGCCACGTGACCGCCACATCACCGCACCAGGAAGTTAAACACTTCCGCGCATGCGCCGAATCCATTCGGCGGCGGCGCGGCGGCGGTGGGGGACGACATGTCTGCTGGTAAGTGTACTAACCAGCAGACATGTCGGGCGGACAGATTCCAACGGATGGATTTCAAAGCATGCTTTGAAATCTGTCGGGTGGAGAAATCTGTCCGCTAGCCCATACACACGAGCGGAGATGTCTGCTGAAACGGTCCATCGGACCGTTTTCAGCGGACATATCCCCTCGTGTGTACGAGGCCTTAGGCCTCGTACACACGATCGGACATATCCGATGAAAACGGTCCGCGGACCATTTCCATCGGATATGTCCGATCGGGAGTTTGATCCGATGGCGTGTACACACCATCGGATCAAATTCCCCACCGCCGGACGGCGCGGTGACGCGGCGGTGACGCGGCGGTGACGTTGACGCCGCCACGTCACCGCCACGTCACCGCACCAGGAAGTTAAACACTTCCGCGCATGCGCCGAATCCATTCGGCGGCGGCGCGGCGGTGGTGGGGGACGACATGTCTGCTGGTAGATGCGGATAGATTTCAAAGCATGCTTTGAAATCTGTCGGGTGGAGAAATCTGTCCGCTAGCCCATACACACGAGCGGAGATGTCTGCTGAAACGGTCCATCGGACCGTTTTCAGCGGACATATCCCCTCGTGTGTACGAGGCCTTAGACATCGATGGAGATCACTAGGATGTGATCTGTTTTAAAAATAAATTTGAATACAATATTCGTAACGAATATTCGCAATGCGAATATTCGTGAGCAACACTACCCGCTATTCCATTTCATCTAACAGTGGCACTTTTGTGGATTTAAGTATATGAACTGATCACATATGTTGTCTTTTGATTTATATAGACACTCTGTCCACACATTGAGGTGGTAGTGTGCATGTTATTTTACTTTCTCTGTTTTAAACCGTTTAAAGAGATAGTGTTGCTTTTCTACTATTAGTTTAATATTGTGTATTGCCTCCATATACTAGCTGCTGTGTGTTGCTAATTTTGACATTTAAACCACAATAAAAGACCCTTTACCTGCTAAATCGTATTTAGAAAAAAAAAGTTTTTGCATTTGTACATGTCCCCCATGACAGTTCCCACTAAATATGTTGTTTTTTAACAAAAGCTTGCAAATTGACCTTAAAATTGACTGGAAAAAAATAAATAAGATGATGTGGCTGATATAGATTTCAATGTGGCTCACTGCTATGTTTGGGTTTAGTGGTGGATTTTTTCAAGTGTTCAGCGAACATCCAGGAAACCAAACTTTGCTCAGTTCACTCATCACTACAGACCAGTGCCTACTTGTTGAATGATAAAAAGTTAGTAGAGAAACAAATTTGTGCTTGTGTGTAAATGGAAAAAAAATCTCCTATACAATCACCTTTTGTTGCACATATTTTGTCTGTTTATCTACTACAAGATGTAAGAGCAAGTGAAAGGCATCACTGCGTGCAGCTAGGGAAACAAGTATTCTTCAAAATGAATACCTACAGTGACTGTGGAATAGTGAAGATGTGGCATTTCCAAACACAATCCACCAAAAAAGTCAATAAATACAAGCTTCGTTACCAGGTCTGCCATTTTTTTAAATATAAATGACCCTAAAGGTCACTTTAAGTACTCTATTAGATCTTTATGCTATAGTATCCTAATCCTCATAAATAGTATACCAATGAAAAATAAATATGATGTGTGTGTGTTTATATATTTGTAAACGTTGTGAATTTAAGTAATTAATTCAATGCAGTAATATTTTTTTTATATTTTATAATTAAATGAGAATTAAGTGCAGTATCATCTACTTACTATACTCTCTCTGTATTTTCCACAGTGTAGCTTTTAAAAGTATGTTTACTTTAAAATTTAAAGGACATAAACACATTCTTTGCATTAGCATGCATTGATTGCAATATCATTACTCAGTTCAGGATGTTATGTAGCTTGGCAGTTGAATCATATAGATTAAGCTGATGTCAATGTCAGCTGCATCAATCACATTTTGAAGTAACTAAAGTTGTACTGATAAGAAAAACAGTGTTTTCATGTAGATAGATAGATAGATAGATAGATAGATAGATAGATAGATAGATAGATAGATAGATAGATAGATAGATAGATAGATAGATAGTGTACAGGACACCGGGGTTGGGTCCTGGACGGGTGCTATACGGCACCACTATTTGGACTATGGTCCATTTAAATAGAGGTAGAAGGTTCAGGGGCTCACCCAAAAGTGGGTGAAAAGTTCCAGGCAGGCGCTTATTCAGAGAGGACTGGCTTGCAGTCTTCTCTATCTTAATAAAGTAGTTTGGGGCCTGGAATTTTGGAGGCTCCAAAGTGTTATTTGGGTGGGACGGAGCCTCCACTCCTAAACTTTGGGAGCCAGCACACAAGGTGTTAACTCTCACAGAGAACCACCCATTAAAGCAGGAAGTGGTGCTGGAGGTGGTGAGTGAGTTTGGAGAGTGCACCTGTGAGGACAAGATGGGAGTCTGCTAGCTGCACAGTGAGGACTTTTGGAGTGCAGGGGATGAAGACTTGTCTTGCAACAAACCGTATGTCATTTGCTTTCACTGTTTTGTGCTGGAAATAAGCAGACTTTTTGATGACGCTGGAGCCAAGCGGACTTTTATGTTATAGTTTTCTGGCATGCTGAGAAAGCCTTGTTTTGCTTTTCTGTGAATAAAAGCCTTTTTCTTTAAAACAACGGTTTAAGCACTGAATCCCTGCTGAGCTATAGCCCCCAAACGTTACAATTGGTGGAGAATGCGGGCACAGTGCATTTGCAGGCGCAAAACCGTTTAAAACTAAAAACTTACATTTAAAGGGACAGTGTGCTTATGACATGTCTTGGGTGAAATCAGCCCAGACATTGCAAGCAACAAGCAAAAGCCTGGAGGAGGTTATCAAGGCTCTGGCACAAGCCACTGTGACCCAGCAGCAAGCCACTGTGACCCAGCAGCAAGCCACCGTGACCCAGCAGCAAGCGTTGGCAGAGGCAAACCGTCGCCATGGGGAAGCGATGGCTCAGCAGCAAGAAAACACACGACTGTTAGTCGCCCAGTTTACAGCTCAGCAGGAGTCCTCTCAAGCACAGGTGGCTGCATTGCAGTAGGCAGTACAGCGGCTAGCTCAGGGACGAGAGCAAGCAACCGTTGCCACTGGCAACCAAGTGTCCGTGAGAGCCAGCCATTTTTTACAAAAGTTGACACCCAGCGATGATGTAGAGGCCTTTCTTACTACCTTTGAAAGGGTAGCAGAGAGAGAGGGGTGGCCCCGTGACCAATGGGCTGGCATTATCTCCCCTTTTCTCACTGGTGACCCACAAAAGGCCTATTTTGATCTCCCATCTGAGCACATCAGTGACTATGAGCGACTGAAGGCAGAGATCCTGGCCCACCTGGGTGTAACCACAGCCGTCTGGGGGTCAGAGGGTGCATCACTGGCGGTACAAACCTGACAGACCACCCAGGTCCCAAATGCACGAACTGATACAGTTGGTCAAAAAGTGGCTGCAGCCCGAAAAGTTGTCCGGTCCACAAATGGTGGAACGGGTAGTGATGGACTGGTACCTGCGGTCCCTGCCAGAGGACCTACAGCGCTGGGTAAGCCATGGAGACCCTGCAACTGCTGACCAGCTGGTTGAGTTGGTTGAAAGATATACCGTTGTAGAGGATTTGCTTGGGCCTGCCAAGTGTCGGGAACCCACACTAAGGATGTCCAGACCAGCCCCAACACCTAGGAGAGAGGCACCTGTCCCAAGGATGGAGAACCTACAGTGTTGGCGATGTCGGGTCCTGGGGGCATACCCGGGCACAATGCCCACTGCAGGAGGAGCCTATGGAGTGTGGAACTGGTCAGAGAAGCTCCTTCTAGGTGCAAAGTGTGTGTACTACTCACCTTGATCTGGCTGCAGGACGGTTTGAGTGTGAAGTGTGGGTGAACCACCTTCCTGCCAGGGCCCTACTGGACTCCAGTAGCATGGTAACATTAGTACATGCCAGGGTACTTGGGAGACTTGGACCAGTGACTATAACTCTTCGGGTAGTATGTATCCATGGGGACACCAAGGAGTACCCCTTGGTCCCGGTGACTGTCTCTTATGGCCATGCCTCAGTTACACAGGAGGTCGGGGTGGTAAACAGTTTAATTCATGACATCATAGTGGGGCGGGACTGTCCACTATTTCTGGAACTATGGAACGGGGTACAGATGGTACTACCAGGGGAACTGGGGACACTGGGCCTGGAAGGGACAGGGTCTGAGGGGTCCGGACCTGAAATACACCCCTTTGATATGGAAATACCTGTCATTGATAATGAAGTCGCAGGGAATGCTAATGTGGAGGATAATGCCCCTGACCCAGGTATTAAACCCGAGTTGATCTCTGAGGGGGGGAAGTCTTCTTATTACAAGTTATGCTGGGGGAGGATGATGAGGAGCTCTCCCCGGTTGAGGAGGATGAAGGAGAAACATCCTCAAGGCCAGTACATCCAGATCTAGATATGTCCAGGGGTGCATTTGGTACCGCCCAATTACAGGACCCTACCTTGGTCAATGCTCGAGAGCAGGTTTCACTTTGCATTGAAGGGGGACTTATTGTATCGAGTGGCTGAGAGCCGAGGGGAAACTATAGAGCAGTTGCTGGTTCCCCAACTGTATAGGCGGATGCTTCTCGATCTAGCCCACAATGATGCACTGGGAGGACACCTGGAGGCGGAGAAAACAGAGGCCAGGATAACCGACCGGTTTTACTGGCCAGGGTTGAAGGCTGAGGTTAAAAGATACTGTGCGTCTTGTCCCATTTGCCAGTTAACTGCCCCAGTGCCACACTATAGAAACCCTCTGGTGCCCTTGCCAATTATCAAAGTCCCGTTTGAGCGGATCGCTATGGATCTGGTGGGACCCCTGGTAAAGTTGGCACCAATACATATTGGTCATCCTAGATTACGCAACTAGGTATCCAGAAGCCGTCCCTTTGAGGAAGACCTCCTCTAAGGCCATTGCAAAGGAATTGTTTCAAATGTTCTCACGAACTGGGTTCCACAAAGAGATCCTGACAGACCAGGGTACCCCTTTTATGTCAAAGGTGATGGCGGACTTGTGCAAACTGTTTCAAATTAAGCAGTCCGTCTACCACCCGCAGACCGATGGCCTAGTCGAAAGATTCGATAAAACCCTGAAGTCCATGTTGAAAAGAGTGGTCCAGAAAGATGGGAAGGATTGGGATATGCTACTCCCTGCCCTGTTGTTTGCTATCCGGGAGGTCCCACAAGCATTCACGGGTTTCTCGCCATTTGAGTTAGTGTATGGACGAAGGCCCCAGGGGTTACTCGACCTGGTAAAAGAAACGTGGGAAAGTGAGTCCTCACCGCACAAAACGGTGGTAGAGCATATCTCTCAAATGCGAGAGAGGGTGGCTAAGGTGATGCCGCTGGTGAGGGAGCACATGCAGAAGGCTCAGGATGCCCAAAGAAGAGTGTATAACAGTTCCAAGTAGGAGACCGGGTGGCTGTTCTAATACCCACAGTGGAGAGCAAGTTCTTGGCCAAGTGGCAGGGCCCATTTGAGGTGATAGAGAAGGTCGGTGAGGTGGACTACATGGTGCATCAGCCGGGGAAAAGAAAACCATAGCAGATCTACCACATTAAACCCTGGAGAGACAGAGAACAGGTGTCCGCGGTAGTAGGGGTACAGTCAGGGGACTATGCAGGGATCAACTTGATGCAGGTTGCTGCTACCCTGACTAGGCCCCAAAGCCAGCAAACAAAAGAGTTTCTACAAAGAAATAGAGACATGTTTTCAGAGTTGCCCGGTCGCACCAACATCATCGAGCATGACATTGTGACCGAGCCCAATGTAAAAGTCAGGTTAAAGCCTTACCGTATCCCAGAAGCCCATAGGGTGGCAGTATCGGAAGAGATTAAAAGAATGTTCGAGCTTGGAGTCATTGAAGAGTCGCAGAGCGAATGGTCAAGTCCAATTGTGTTGGTACCCAAGCCCAACGGCACCCTCCGCTTCTGCAACGACTTCAGAAAGCTTAATGAAGTCTCCAAGTTTGACGCATATCCCATGCCACGGGTAGATGAGCTAATTAAGAGGTTGGGTCCTGCCAGGTACATTACCACGCTGGACCTCACAAAAGGGTACTGGCGGATTCCCCTGACTAAGGAAGCCAGGGAGAAGACAGCCTTCTCTACCCCGGAAGGCCACTTCCAATATAAGAGGATGCCATTTGGTCTACACTCAGCCCCTGCCACGTTCCAAAGGGCCATGGACAAAACTCTGCGTCCACACCAACGGTACGCCTCCGTCTACCTAGATGACCTAGTCATCTTCAGCACTGATTGGGAGTCCCACCTTCCCCGGGTTCAGGCAGTCGTAGACGCCTTGAGAAGAGCAGGGTTCACCATCAACCCCGAGAAGTGTGCCATTGGGATGGAGGAAGCAAAATACCTAGGGTATATTGTGGGTAGAGGGCTGGTGAAGCCCCAAATAAGTAAGGTGGAAGCCATACAGGACTGGCCCCGTCCCCTAACCAAGAAGCAGGTCAGAGCGTTTTTGGGCATAGTTGGCTATTATAGGAGATTTGTCCCCAACTTTGCCACTATTGCTGCACCGCTGACCGACCTGACCAAAGGCAGAAAGTCAGTGATGATAAAGTGGAATGCTGAGGCCGAGACAGCTTTTCAAAAGCTTAAGACAGCTTTGTGCCAAGATCCGGTGCTGGTAGCTACAGATTTTACAAAAGATTTTGTAGTGCAGACAGATGCTTCAAGTGAAGGGTTGGGAGCGGTCCTGTCTCAGGAAATCAATGGAGAAGAGCACCCTGTGGTTTTTCTTAGTAGGAAGCTGACGGCAGCTGAGAGAAACTACGCGGTGGTGGAGCGGGAGTGTCTGGCCATCAAGTGGGCTTTGGACTCCCTACGATATTTCCTCCTGGGCAGGAAGTTTCGCTTGGTGTCAGACCACGCTCCCCTTACCTGGATGAGACAGAATAAGCACACCAATGCCAGGGTAACAAGGTGGTTCCTTTCTCTCCAGGAGTTTAATTTCGTGGTAGAGCACAGACCCGGGAGACAGCATCAGAATGCCGATGCCCTCTCCCGAGTCCATTGTATGGTGTCTACTGGTGCCTCCAACACCTCCGCGTTGAGGCAAAGGGGGGGGATATGTACAGGACGCCGGGGTTGGGTCCTGGACGGGTGCTATACGGCACCACTATTTGGACTATGGTCCATTTAAATAGAGGTAGAAGGTTCAGGGGGTCACCCAAAAGTGGGTGAAAAGTTCCAGGCAGGCGCTAATTCAGAGAGGACTGGCTCACAGTCTTCTCTATATTACAGTTTTTGTCCATTGTTTTGGCTCATTTCTTGAAACAGAAATGACATTCTCAAAACAACATGGACAAATCTCCAAACCACTTGGCAATTGTTCACAACTGAATTGCATTTCTCATTCATTTCATCAAATTGCAAATGTCTCAGTACATGTTGGAATGTCTTAGTACATTTTTCAAATTATTTAGTACAAGTAGCCTACATTTAGCACAATTTTCAATTGAATAGACCTTGTTGATCTAAACTGATTTGTCAATTCTCAGTCGAATGGTCGTTCTCTCCAAAACGTGTCAGCGTCATTTCATTGTTTAAGTCATCACATGCACAATAGTCTGTTCAATTGTCAAAATTATTCAGGAACATAATACCATAATTACCATATATCAATCTCTTGCAAAATTTGATAAAACAGTCAGGTACAACTAGAACTTGACTAACGAAGGAGGAGTTCGTCTCAGGTGACCAATCAAACAGTAAGTTTAGGTTAGTCACCTGAGAGGTGCTGTCCATGATTGTGAATGCTGCCAAACATGTATATATATATATATATATATATATATATAGAGAGAGAGAGAGAGAGAGAGAGAGAGAGAGAAAGAGAGAGAGGGAGAGAGCTCGACCATGCAGGACCAGTAGAATTTCTGAACATGGAGGCACCAGGCCAAGTAAATGAACAAGGGCAACTGCCTGCTGGAGGAAGAGGAAGAAGAGGAGGAGGAGTAAGGGTGCGTGGTGGTGGAATATGGGGAAGAGGCCGAGGAGCACGAAAACACCATGCTGTCCCTGATGAAATTCGGGCCACAATTATAGACCATGTCATCAACCATGGCTCACAATCAATGATGGAATTATATAATGTATAGGACAGGACACTGTGCATAGAGCAACAAATATGTTGATTTACTCAATTACGTATTTATTTAGTGTATGTGTGTGTGTGATAGGCCTACAGTATTACAGTATCTTACTTCAGTGGGATGTTACGTATGATACTAACCATGACAAGAAAAATATTGTAGAAAATAAACTATGGAATAGTATGGAATAGTTTATTTTCTACAATATTGATGATACAGTTTACAGTAGTATTACAGGATTACAGTAAAAACTGCAGCTTACTGTATGATGCAATTATTATAATCCTTATTTTGAAGAATATAACATACAATACAGTAAGTAAAAGGGTCAAAGAGCTGCAATTACAGTAGTGCCTCCCATGTAAATCTATCTAATAATGTTACTGTAACATTTCAGTAAGTCTAGTCGTTGATAATTTTTCCCCTCCCCTTTCTCTCAAATACCCCCTGTAGTACCTCTGCATAGGGTACATGTACCCCAGATTTGGATCCACTGGAATACTGGCCAGTAGTATATTGAACTTGTGCAGAACATAGAACATTCCTATGTAGCTGTCTGTAACTGTAGTGTATGACTCTTCTGTATGACTGATTTTATGTGTTTTTTTTACTCTATTGTATAGAATATAGGCATTGGAAGGAAACGAGACCTCTCACATACTCGTGTATGGGGATGAGGCTGGCTTCAACCTGGCCAAGGGCCGAAGACGTGGCCGTAATTTTATTGACCACTGGGCCACGGTGGATGTCCCAGGCCAGCGAGGGGGCAATATAACTATGTGTGCTGCCATTTCTGAGAATGGTGTGGTCAGTCACATGCCCAGTCTTGGCCCATAAAATACACAGAAGCTCCTTACCTTCTTGGACCGCTTTCATTTGGATTCGATCCCTGAAAATGAGAGAGGTCTCATAGGGCCTCACCTACCACAATATATAATTGTATGGGACAATGTGAATTTCCACTGTGGCCCGCTTATCAGGGCCTGGTTCACTGCTCATCCAAGGATGGATATTGTGTTCCTACCACCTTACTCTCCTTTCCTCAATCCTATTGAGTAGTTTTCTGTGCTTGGAGGTGGAGAGTGTATGAGCATCAGGCTCAAGATCAGAGGTCCCTGCTCCATGCAATAGACGCTGCCTGTGAGAATATTACAGGAGATCAGTGTAGGCGATGGTTGCGACATCTGCCTCGTTTCTTCCCTCGTTGCATCGCAAGGAAGAATATACGCTGCAATGTTGATGGGAATCTGTGGCCAGACAGACAGCAGCATGTGGATGGGCAGGAGGGTGAGGACAGTACCCAGGAGAGGGAGGGTGAGGACAGCGACCAGTGAAGAGATGTTAGGGCTCTTTCACACAGGTGGCCTGTTCAGGTCCGCCTGCCAGTTTTTTAGGCAGACCTGAATGGGCGCTCTGTGCTCCTCTATGGAGCCACGGATGTCAGCGGTGACATGCCCGCTGACATCCGACCCGCTCCGATCCACCAAAGTGTGACGGAGGAAAAGTCTACCTTTCCATCCGCCTGGCGGATCGAATCGGGTGAACACGGACAGATAGTCCATGTTCATCCGATCCCCCCATAGGGGAGAGCTGACAGGGCAGTCCCTGCACAGTGTGCGAGGACCTCCCTGTCATCTGCCGGTTCAGCGGGGATCAACGGAGCGATCCCCGCTGAGCAAGTGGAGGTTCGCGGGGCGGATCATTACTGATCCGCCCGGTGTTAAAGGGGCCTTTCAGTAGTTGTGCAACTCAAGCTTTATTTACAGCATTGTAGGCTAAATTTAATTGTCCTTGTTTTTTGTTTGTGTGTTTATATTTCCGTATATTATGCTGTATACATTTTCTTTTTAGTCTCATGTATGCAAGTTACTTTGTGTGTGAATGATAATGGTTACAATACTGTAAAGTAATTTTTCCTTGGCAGTATGAGTGCAATGTGTGATGTCAAACCTTGGAGGCTACTCATACCCTAAAATATTTTCTTTTTTTTTTCAGTTTTATACACAATTGTATTCAGTTAGCTAGACACAAACTGTACAGTAACCATTGTCAATGAAGGACTGGGCTAAGACTGAAAGGCGGACATGAGGGATATTTCAATGGTCCTCTGCCATAGAGATAAAACATCTATACATTTTGACTTGCAGTGCTTACACAATGCCAAAGGGATGATGCATTTTGGGGGCACTGACTATTTGAATGAAAAAGAAACTTAGTTTTGACACATGAGTGAACTGTTTTGGGAAAGATATGAACTTTTGAAGGTGAACCACGGTGTTGTGCCGAACCATCCAGGTTATTTTGTCAAAAAGCACCAAGAGAGCTGAGAATGTCTGGTCTGTTTCAAGAAATGAGCCAAAGCAATTGAGAAGAATCTTTGTCATTTTGGAGGCACTGACTCTTTATATGGGAAAGGAATATGGTTTTGAAGCACGAGTGAACAGTTTTGGGAAAGATATGAGCTTTTGCAAGTGAGTTATAGTGATGAGCTGAATACGCCATATTCGATTTCGCGATATTTCACGAATATATAGAAGAATATTCGCGAAATATTCGTTAATATCGAATATTCGTGATATTTTATCAAATTTTTTTTTCGCTAATGCGAATGCGAAATTGATTGCGAAATTCTCGTCAACACGCGAAAACGGAGATCATTTCCTGGATTACTAAACTAATATGCACTAAACACTAAGGCCTCGTACACACGATCAAATCTGTCCGCTGGAAACGGTCTGCTGGACCGTTTCAGCAGACAGATTCGATCATGTGTACGGCCGAGCCGACGGATTTGGCCTCCCGACAGATTTCAAAGCATGCTTTGAAATCTATCGGGTGGGAATCCGTCCGCCCGACATGTCTGCTGGTTAGTACACTTACCAGCAGACATGTCGTCCCGCACCGCCGCCGAATGGATTCGGCGCATGCGCGGAAGTTTTTTACTTCCTAGTGCAGTGACGTGGCGGCGTCAACGTCACCGCCACGTCACCGTCACGTCAGCGCGCCGTCTGCTGGCGGGGATTTTGGTTTGCTCCCAGCAGACAGATTTGTTCAAATCTGTCGGACAGACAGATTTGAACAAATCTGTCTGCTCGTGTGTACGAGGCCTTACTCTACTTACACAAACTTATATGACTAAACTAAAGCTATTTTTTTTTTTTTATACACAAAACACAGAAGGGCAGAGAAAGTATTCGCGAATATTGCGAATATTCGGCAACATAAAAGGATCGCCTCAGCTACTCGGCCCAGGGTCTCTAATCATACCAGCAATGCTTTTAGACGTTGATGGAGATCACTAGGATGTGATCTGTTTTAAAAATAAATTTGAAAAAATACGAATATTTGCAATATCGAATATTCACCGCAATATTCGATTTATTCGCGAATACTCGAATATGCAATATTCGTGACGAATATTCGCAATGCGAATATTCGTGAGCAACACTAGTGAGTTAAAGTGTTATGCTCAACTGTAAGACTGTTTTGCCAAATTATCTTAGAGTTTTGAGAATGTAATTTCGGTTTCAAGAAATGAGCCAAAACAATAGAGAAACACTGTAATAAAGTAGTTTGGGGCCTGGAATTTTGGAGGCTCCAAAGTGTTATTTGGGTGGGATGGAGCCTCCACTCCTAAACCTTGGGAGCCAGCACACAAGGTGTTAACTCTCACAGAGAACCACCCATTAAAGCAGGAAGTGGTGCTGGAGGTGGTGAGTGAGTTTGGAGAGTGCACCTGTGAGGACAAGATGGGAGTCTGCTAGCTGCACAGTGAGGACTTTTGGAGTGCAGGGGATGAAGACTTGTCTTGCAACAAACCGTATGTCATTTGCTTTCACTGTTTTGTGCTGGAAATAGGCAGACTTTTTGTTGACGCTGGAGCCAAGCGGACTTTTATGTTATAGTTTTCTGGCATGCTGAGAAAGCCTTGTTTTGCTTTTCTGTGAATAAAAGCATTTTTCTTTAAAACAACGGTTTAAGCACTGAATCCCTGCTGAGCTATAGCCCCCAAACGTTACAATAGATAGATAGATGGATCCTATGACTGCTGCCGATAAGTGAAATTTCAAAATGTAAAAAAACATATATTATTTGATCAGATATTAGCTCTATTTTAGAAAACTGCAGCAATGCAGTTTAATAAGGACTACGAGGTAGTAGCATAATTATTCCATAACAGCCCAAGGATGTAGAGGGGGCATGTTGGGAGTTTATAAAAAAAAAAGATAACATTTTTTTTTGCATGAAGATATTATATGTTAGATGTATCATTAGGGGTTGCAGCTGATGCTTGCTGACCCCTGTAAAATCTCAAGTCAGGAAGAGCTAATGTCAGATGTACTGGGGGATTCAAAATTGTTGCTAATTGTTGCTAATGAGAGCTCTTAACTGGGAGTATCTCTGGTTTAGAAGCTGTAGAGGCTGTTGAGTATCCCTGGTTTAGCAGCTGTAAAGGCCATTAGAACCCAGTCCTCCTCCTCATTTGGAAGTGGATCTAATTCCCTCATAGTTTCGGAGGTATCCTGCCCACTACCTTGAAACACAATCATCTGGATATTTTTTTTTTTTTTTTTTTAGAGTGTCCCCTCAGCTATAAACTGAAAAGGCAGCTGAGGTTTGTAATTCTGAAAAAAACACACAATTTTAGAAGTTTATATTAAGGGTGTATCTTGTATTACAATTGTAGTTCTGGCTACTACAAATATTGTTTTTCTTTCTGACTTCTAGACCTCCTCTTTCAGCACTTAATTGCTGTGGTGGTGGAGGAGGAGGAGGGTTTGTATCTTTGTTGATGCACAAAAATACTGGTGAGCTAATAAGCAAAGAGAATTTAGCTTGACTCGATTCTTTGCATGACATAATTATGGGATGCTTCAACTTTGCTAATATTGATTGGACAAATTGAACTTCACACTCAACTAAGGGTAATCTCAGGGTTGCCAACTGTCAGTAAATGTACGAACAGTTTGTGAAATACATAATTTTTGTATCTGTCCATGATTAACATGCAGACTGCAAAACAATATGGATTTTACAAACTGTTCGTAAATATACTGACAGTTGGCAACCCTGCATCATTTCTTAAAATGAAAAGCAGGTCAATTCCGTTAATCAAATGGTAGAAGCCCCAACTAGAGATAACTCTCTGCCAGACCGACTAGTTAGACACAACACAGTAAAACAAAAAAAAGTAATTTGGTATGTATAAGAAATTTACATCTTTAGATGTCTGTGACTTCTAATTGTTGATGTCTTTGACAAGTTGGGGAATTACTCATTACTAAAGCAAAACAGTGAGTTTACTCCACGACAGAAGTACAGTTTAGAGCTTTTCCTTCCCACTTCTATTTAAAAGAACATCTAATGTTCTTCCAGGTATGTCTTCCCATTTACCTCCTGGCTCTCTTGCAGCTTTGCCTTTTGGTCTTCCTGACCATTAGCACCTTTTGGTTCTCCTGACTGTAAAGTGTGTAGCAGCACCTCTCACTGCTATTTTCAGACACTGAACCCCGCAGGAAGGAGTCAATCTGAGCTCTAACTCTGGCTCCCATATGAAGCCAGGACACACCTGTGCCACTAGTGTGCTTGCTTCCTACAAAATCTGGCCTAAACCACCATTTTAACCACTTCAATGCCAGCACTTACACCCCCTTCCTGCCCAGGCCAATTTCCAGTTTTCTATGGCACTTTGAATGACAATTGCGCGGTCATGCTAAACTGTACCCAAACACATTTTTCTCATTTTGTTCCCATAAATAGAGATTTATTTTGGTGGCATTTGATCACTGCTGGGGTTTTTATTTTTTGCTTAACAAATAAAAAAAGACTGAAAATTTTGAAAAAAAAAAATTCATTGTTTCTGTATTTTTTTTTGTGAATAAGTACATTTTCTCCTTCACTGATGGGCACAGATGCAGCTGCACTGATGGGCACTGATAAGGCGGCACTGATGGGCACTGAAAGGCTGCACTGATGGGTACTCATGGGGGCACTGATAGGTGGCACGGATGACCACTGATAGGTGGGCACTGATAGGTGTCAATGATGGGTGGCACTAATTGACACTGATAGATGGTACTGCTGGGCATCACTGATGAGGAGACATCTGGCAGGCATTAGTAGTGGGCACCGACTGGCACCATTTGTGGACACGGATTGGCATATTGTGGGCACTGTGTGGCATACTTTGCCATCCATGTGTGGTGAGCAACCCTGGTGGTCCTTGTGGCATCCCTGGTGGTTTATTGTGTGCATCTGGGGGGGGGGGCTGCACTGATAAACAATCAGCTCTCCTCTACTTGCATCGTTCAGATACAAGTGAGAAAAAGCCAATAAACAGCTCTTCCTGTTTACACTGTGATCAGCCGTGATCAGCTGATTTAAGCTGACCACTTCCCCTTCCTCTTTGTCCGTTCCAGTGCAAGATACTACACGTCACTGGGCTGACTCTTCCCAGCTCACCTTGTGTTCATGAGTCTGTTCGTTCAATTACACATTTCTTGCAGCTTTTCCATTTGTGGTCTTTGTCTGTGGTTCTCATTTGCTGTTGCAGGTAGGGTTTAAACCTTTTGTTCATACGCAATGTTGTGATTTATGTTTCCTGTCCGGCATCCCTTTCATTCTTAGTTGCCTCTGAGTTGTTGTCGGTTGTGTCCCGACATCATTCCATACAGATGTAGTAGATTCACATGTTCCCTCAGCCTTGCTTGTCATCCCACCCACAAACATTTGTTTCATTTATAGATCCAAGCCTCCAAGCCACTGTTAGTCGTTGTCCGATTTCATTTGTTGCAGGCTTCGTTGCTCATAGGATTCACAGTCTATGGGGTTGCCATGGTCATGTATTGTTTTCACAGGTTCTGTGGCTGATTGAGGTGGTAATTAGACCCACCTGGTGCCTTTTCTGCACTTAATTAGCCTGGGGGGCTGGGTGGTTGGTATGGGTTCGGTTTTAGAGGAAAGCCTCGTACACATGCTCAGTTTTCTTGGCAAGAACCAGCAAGAAAACTGCTGGTAGAGCTTTTTTGCAGAGTAAACCGAGCATGTGTACAAGGCTTTCAGGTTTCTCATCTGGAAATCTGCCCAGAATCTCGACGAGAAAAATAGAGCTCCTGCTCTCTATTTTCTCATTGAGATTCTTGTTGGCCTGTTTCCCGACGAGAAACCCGAGCATCTGTATACTTACCTGTCGCCATGGAAACCCGCGCATGCTCGAAATGACTTTGACGCATGCGTGGTAGCTTACACGGCATAGGTAGGGTGAAGCAAGATGGCGGCAATGGCATCAAATGTGACAAGCGCATGCTCGTTGTACGCGATGACGTCACCGCGTTCTTGCCTTTCAAAATAACCACAGTTCTTTTGAAAGGAGTGTGTGTACACTCGGGCGGCAAGAGATTCTTGCCAAGAATCTCATCAGGAAAAACAATGTTTTTTCCTGACGAGATTCTTTCCCGTGTGTACGAGAATTCAGGGCTCGCATACACTCTGAAAACGATTCATATCAGATTCACTTCATACTTTTCAACCAATTTCTTTTATCCTACTACCGATTCATATGAGATACATTACCACAGTCCGATTCGGAACTAGTTGAATCTGTGGCACAACGATTTGCACCGGATACATCCCGCACCGATCCATATCACTAATTTTTGTACCCTACAAACGATTAATTGTTATGTTATGTTACTGATTCATATCACTTTCATGTCATACGCATCACTTCAATTCGAGCCTAGTCGTCTCGGCGGCGCAACGGTTCGCATCGGTCGTATCCCAAACATTGAACAGTTCTTACCATACCCTACAATGTGTTATTCCTATTATTTATACTGACCAATTTGGATCCCAGCAGCAACTACATGCATCACAGTCCATTCAAAACCTAGTCGTCCGGCAGCAGAACGGTTCACATCACGGGTATCCCGAACAGCAATTCATAGTGGTTCCTATCATAAACCTACAATTCGTTACTTATGTCATTTCTACTAACCGATTTGTGTCACATTTAAATTTTTACACATCACAATCTGATTCAAACCTAGTCGCACTGGTGACACAACGGTTCGTATTACCAGTATCCTACACACCAATTCAGGCCAGTCCCTATCACAAATCTATGAGGCCGCGTACACACGCTCAAACTTATCCAATGAAAACGGTCCGACGGACCGTTTTCATCGGATATGTCTGCTGGGCTGTTTTGGTCTGATGGTTGTACACACCATCAAACCAAAATCCCCGCGGGCAGACAGAGCGGTGACATGGCGGTGACGTTGACGTTGCCACGTCACCACTCCAGGAAGTAAAGTACTTCCACGCATGCTTTGAATCCATTCGGCGCATGCGGGAGATTTTTGTCCGCTGGTTAGGCGTACTAACCAGCGGACATGTCGCACGACGGGTTTCCAGCAGACAAGTTTTAAAGCATGCTTTAAAACTTGTCTGCTGGAAAAACCTGTCTGCTCGCCCGTACACACGATCAGATTTGTCTGCTGATCGGTCCGTCGGTCAGTTTTCAGCAGATAAATCCGATCGTGTGTACGCGGCCTGATTCGTTACGTATGCTACTTCGCAGTTCGTTCCTACATATACAATTTCTACTATCCTTTTTCTATTCGCCTATCATTAGGTGACCTTTTCTTGCAGCGGCAAGATATGCATCTCATCATAACTCCTCGCAATTGCTGCAAGATACGCATTTCATCATAACTCCTTGCAATCACTGCAAGATACACATCTCATCATAACCTCTCGAATTTGCTGCCAAAAACATGCATCTCAGCATATACCCATTTTGTAATCTCTGCAAAACATGTATCTCAGTACAAACTCCTTGCAATTGCTACAAATACATGTATCTTACCATTTACTCGTTTGCAAGCGCTGCAAAACATGCATCCTAGTATTAACTCCTTGCAACCTCTGCAAAACACGCATCTCAGCATATACCCATTTTTTGCAAACACTGCAAAACATGCATCTCAGTATATACTCCTTGCAATCACTGCAAAAACCTGCATCTCAGCATATACCCATTTGCAATCGCTGCAAACATGCATCTCAACATATACTCCTTGCAATCGCTGCAAGTACACATCTCAGCATAACTCCTTGCAATCACTGCAAGCACAATCAGTGGTGCTCATACATCCTACTTTATTTTTTAGTGGCACTTAATATGCCACTCGTCTCCAGTAGCATTCATACAAGCCACTTGTTTTCGTCCGTCTTTTCTCCCTCAGGTCAGTCGAGTTCAGGTTCCATCCTGTACAGTACCTGGTTGGATGTTATTTTACAGGTTAAAAAAAAAAATGCTATGTTTGCATCTTCAACAGGGCCAGTCACATACAAGGGGAAAAAAAAAAAAGAAAAAAGAGTAAAGAAATCTTGTTGCACTTATGTCACCCCTACTGCAGGTGTTCCCGGTTGACCGAGCATCGATCCTAACCAGGACCTCGCTACTAGAGCATCAGTCACGCCGTAGTTCATAGGCTTTTCTATCTCATCATTCTGCAGCACCCTTTCACTATACCGTTACTTCACATACATCATTGGGTGTGATCTCCAGGCTGAGATATGTCACATATGTCTATACATGACACTCTTTTAGAAGGGTGACCCTTTACCTCGCAGACAAGGTCGCTTAACAGTAGGCTTGCTGGCAGTGCAAGTGTTAGCAGGCTGGGCACACGTCACCTGCAATATTCCTACATAGGCCTACCAGACTTCTACCTCTCGCCCCAGTATGCCCTGGTGTTCTGGTCTTCAGGTTTGTGCTCGCCATAGACAGGCACCCGAGCTATCAGTTATCTTGCCAGTCACCTTCTGGCCCACCTCGATCGCCCCACACTCTTCTGAGTTTTCTAAATTTCTAAAAGCTCCTGTCTACACCTATCATTCCTTTTCTGTACTTCTCGCTTTTTCCTCCTCTCTGAGTCTTCTCTATCCTATGGCTATGACTCCTCTTAAATATGAGCACCCAGCCCCTTTTGTCTTCTGGCTGGAGCCATGTTACAGACCGGCAGTGAGGACTTCACACCCACCCCTCTGTTACCCACCAAGCGGGCTCAGAGCACGGCAGTGTGCAGTCCCTCAGGGGACGGACCATACCATTCCCGCTATGGCCAGAAAGGCAGAGCTTTTTATGCTCCTCTTCCTGCCTCCAGCTGTAGCTGGGCCTAGCAGGCATCCCTGCAATCCATCCACGGGACCACTTCCCAGCTGCACTCTTTGGTCTCCTCCTTAGCCGCAACAGTTCGGACATCCATATCAGAGTCACACTTTTAAAAGTTCGCCCACCCATGGTCATCCCTGACCTGGTCATGGTTGCGATGACAGGTTCTCTTTCTGCAGGTACACCAGGCCCTACACCTATCACCTACTATCTTGTCCCGACCAGTGTCGGAGAGGATATATTGGAGGGCAAAGAGGTAAATTGGCATCCCTGCTCATCTCAACCCATGACTTAGCTGACAACAACAAGTCGAGAGACCCCAGCCTCAGTCGTAAGCTATCAGCCACTGAGTTTGCCCACTGCCTGGATGCTCAGAGACATACTTTGTTCATCCACCTTCAGCAGGAGGGAGGAGCTGGACTTATACCTTCATGCAGTGACAGATCTTGCTTATAAATATGGATTTTTGCCTTCTACGACTACCAGCGTTCGTTTTCAGCCAAAGTAGCAGCGAGACCCAGTTCCAGACCAGCTACGGCTGGAGCCTCTCAGACATGAAACTTCTTTGTCGCCACTTTTCCCACCAAGGTGATGTTTTCGCTCAGTCCCTTAATTTAACCTGTCACACCAGGCCCAGTGTCACAGGGTTATCCATTATCCGGATGATTTTCTGTTCATCGAACAGCCAGACATACCCCCGGTAGATCTAGACAAGAGATGTCTTCAGCAATCTCAATTAACACATAGTGGAAGGCCCGACACATTTCATAAGTTTCTTAGCCATTGTCCTGGATGCACATACCATGCAGCCTAGCCTTCCTTCTGACAAATTAGCTTGTGTTAGGTCGGTCATTCACGAGTTTACCCAGTCACAGGAGTGTACTAAAAAACAGCTGCAGTCCTTGATAGGGATGCTCAATTTCACTATGAGAATTATTCCCCAGGGTGGTCGTTCATGTCACGGCTCTTAGTCTTTCTTGCCCGAGTGCAGGACCCACGACCAAATCCTCAGACTAGACCCAGCAGCAATAGCCGACTTGGATATGTGGGACGAGTTCCTCATCAACTGGAATGGCATATCAATGTTTTTCCCTCAGTGATGAACCACTGGGGAGAATATCAAATTCTCACTAAAGTGTTGCCAACATCCCAAATAATTGTTAGGTAAAACAAAAAAAAAAAAGAGTAGCCCCCGGGAAAGTGGGACTTAAGGGGCGAACTAAAAATACATACTATATATATAAAAAATGTATAATTTATTAAGAGATAGATTTTAAAATACATATATGTGATAACAAACACATCAGTAGTTTGTACAATACATCATATGAAGAGAATGTTATGCTTGTGATGAGCTATACAAGTTCCAGTAGAAGTAATTTTCCTTTAGCCGGACGCTTTTCAGGAAAATTATCCCTTCTTCAGGGTCATTATTGGGGAGAATATAAATACATACAGAATATAAGTATCGCATAGCCAATCAGAACCCTCTGATGAAGTCACGTGCCGTGACGTAACGTGTAAGGTAACAAACGTGACCGGAAGTGACGCGAACCCCTGCTCGCCCGACCGGAAGTGTTTGCAATTGGCGTCTTTTTTGATTCACATGCTTGTAAGCATAATTTTAGCCTTATTAAACCCATTGTATTGATTTACTTCACGATGGGAGTCTGTTTTCTTCTACTTTTTCTTTGGTAATCCATCGGCACCTCTTGGCGAGTGCCCTTTATTTTGAAGACCAGGAACTTTCATACAGCTGACAAGACCCACAGTCTCCATACATGTGATCTGAGGATTGGTTCAGTGGTGAGGTGGTGAGGTAAGCGCTCTGTTAACTCAACATTTTTGTGAAGATTCATCCTATCAATCATCGATACCATTTTGCAGTTGTTTTCTTGGATGGGACTTTCAGTGAATTTATTCACAATTTCTGTCTTTTGTTTCATTTATTTATTTATTCCCCTTTGTTAGTTTGGTCACTTGAGATTTTCATTTCAGGTCCGCATTGCACATTTTTGATTCTTATCACATGGTTTGTTTATACATATAGTCAGTGTTTACTGTCTTGCATTGTTTAGTGTAGGGGTCCTCAAACTTTTTAAACAGGGGGCCGGTTCACTGTCGCTCAGACCGTTAGAGGGCCGGACTATACAAAAAAAAAACTATGAACAATTTCCTATGCACACTGCACATATGTTATTTTGAAGTATATACACACACACACACACGCACACACACACAGTGCTACAAAACAAATATACCAGCAAGAACGCTCTTTGACCATCAATGCTCGCCAGTCCAGCCCAATCAGTGCCTGCCTCACCATCATTGCAAGTCCCCCTCACCATCATTGAAAGCCCCCCTCACCGTCATTTCAAGCCATCATTGCAATCCCACCCTCACTGTCATTCAGACCATCATTGCAAGCCCCCCACCACCATCATTTCAAATTCAAGCCATCATTTCAAGCCTCCCCTCACCATTGCAAGCCCCTCACGAACATTGCAAGCCCCCCTTCATCATTATAAGCCCCTCATTGCAAGCCCCCCTCGCAATCATTAATTGCAAACTGATCATTGCAAGCCCCCCCCACCTCACCATCATTACATCACCATCATCATCATCCCCTCATTGCAAGCCCCCCCTCGCCATTATAATTGTAAGCCCCTCATTACAAGCCCCCCCTCACAATCATAATTGCAAGCCGATCAAGATCATTGAAAGCCCCCCAAATCATCATTACATCATCATCATCATCATCATCATCATCATTATCATCAGTCCCTCGTTGCAACTCCCCTCACCTTTGCAAGCCCCCCTCACCATAATCAGCCCCTCATTGCAACCCCCCCTCACCATTGCAAGCCCCTGATTGCAAGCCCCCCCACCTTCATCATAACATCATCAGCCCTTCATTGCAAGCCCCCCCCCCATCATCATCATAATTTTATCATCAGCCCTCCACCATCATTATTACATCAATATCAGCCACCCTCACCATCGCAAGCCCCCTCCCTCCCTCACCATTGTAAGCCCTGCACAGCACTTTCTCCTTACCGTGCCACACTGCTCACTCAACTGCCGTGACGATCCCGCTGTGTCACGAAGGTAACAGTTCTGGCGCGCTGTGATAGATGTCCCGCCCTCCTCCTCCTAGACCAGCTTGTGTGATAGACATAACACCGGCTCTATCACACGAGCTAGTCTAGGAGGAGGAGGGCGGGACATTTATCACAGCGCGCCGTTAACACTGTCATCTCCGTGACACAGCGGGATTGCTGTGTTACAATCTGCAGTGTAACCGGCGTTGCCTGTCAGAGTCAGGTGGGCCGGTTACAAGTCCTCCGCTGGCCGCATGTGGCCCGCGGGCCGTAGTTTGAGGACCCCTGGTTTAGTGCATCAATTTGCGCTCATCACTTTATTTATTCATACCTTTTGTCTTGTTGTTAGCACATTTAGATTTAAGCAGCATTTTGTTTCTGATTGCATTATTTCTTTACTGTTTATTTATACATCTATTTTTCACTATTGGCTAGCGCTTAAGATTACACTTCCTTTTTCTTTAAATGAACTGCGCATGCGTCGTACCTTGGACGCATCCCAGTGCGCATGCTCACAATCACGTCGAAACAACTGCCTAAGATACGTCCAATCACTGCCTACGACGTGAACGTAACCTATGCCCAGCCCTATTCACGTACAACATAAACTACGTTCGTGAATCGGTGTATCTCCCTCATTTGCATCGAAAATCAATGGGAGTGTCAAATGCGTCCAGCGTAAATATACGCCCACTATACGCCAGCGTAGGCAAGTTACGTCGGATGAAGTCAGTTTTTAGGAGTATCTTAGTTCTGTGGGCACGGAGCACAAATACGATGGCGCATATTTACACTTACGCAGCGTATCTTGAGATACGTCGGCGTAAGTGCTTTGTGAATCCAGGCCTATGTATATAAATAAATATAAATTATAAAACGTCTCTGGAAAATGTGCCAAAAGTGAGCTTCCTGACGCCGCTAGGTTGATTGCTCAGCGTGTAGAGGCTTCTGGGTAGCACGTTGAGCGGAAGTACGTCACACGCCATCCCCTGCCGCTGAACCAGGAAACGGAGATGTGGAGTGCACGCCGACTGAGAAGGATTTACATACTGGCGAGCGGCTTCTGCTCTCGGTACTGCTAGAAGGATTGGGTGCCAGTCTGGAGGCACTACAATAGTGAGTGAGCCTTTGTCTTTTTAAAATTGTATTAATAAATTGGTTTCGGCTTTACTGCACTATGATGAGTCCCTTGTTTTTGAGATACTAAGGCACTATCAGGAACCTTGTGAATACAAGGGAGGAGGAGGATTGCGCTAGTGGCTGTAAGGAAAGGAGTAATTTGAGGCGTTTAAAAATCTGGGTCTGGTGAGTGTCCATTCTAGCAGTTGGTGACGGTGGCACAATTTGGTTGGTGGAAGATTAGTCGCATGTTTTTTCATGTATTTACTACATGGAGCACCAAGATTACCAAGAGTATTGGACTTTTTCATCTTTATTTAACCACTTAAGGATCGCCTAACGCCGATATACGTCGGCAGAATGGCACGGCTGGGCACAGTCATGTAAAGGTACGTCCCGTTTAAGTGCCCAGCTGTGGCACTTAAGCTCCATGACCGCGGCCACGGGACCCGCGGATCCGATCACCGATGGTGTCCCGTAATCTGTCACAGGAGCTGAAGAACGGGGAGAGGTGTGTGTAAACACACCTTCCCCGTTCTTCACAGTGTCAGTGTCATTGATCGTCTGTTCCCTGATAGAGGGAAAGACGATCAATGACATCACAAGTTCAGCCCCGCTCCCCTACAGTTAGAAACACATAACCCCTACAGCGCCCCCTAGTGGTTAACTCCTAAACTGCAATTGTCATTTTTACAGTAATCAATGCATTTTTATAGCACTTTTTGCTGTGAAAATGACAATGGTCCCAGAAATGTGTCAAAATTGTCCGATGTGTCCGCCATAATGTTGCAGTAACAAAAAAAAAAAAACGCTGATCACCGCCATTACTAGTAAAAAAAAATGCCATAAAACTAGCCCCTATTTTGTAAACGCTATAAATTTTGCGCAAGCCAGTCGTTAAATGCTTATTGCGATTTTTTTACCAAAAATAGGTAGAAGAATACGTATCGGCCTAAATTGAGGGAAAAAAAACAAACATTTTTTTATATATTTTTTGGGGATATTTATTATAGCAAAAAGTAAAAAATATTGAATTTTTCTCAAAAATGTCGCTCTATTTTTGTTTATAGCACAAAAAAAATGCAGAGGTGATCAAATACCACCAAAAGAAAGCTCTATTTGTACGGAAAAAAAATTGTTTGGGAGCCACGTCGTACGGCCACGCAATCGTCAGTTAAAATGACGCAGTGCCGAATCGCAAAAAGGGGCAAGGTCCTTTAGCTGCATAATGGTCCGGGTCTTAAGTGGTTAAATTGGAAACCATTTAGTTTCCCTTATTTATTTCAATTTAGAATTTTTGGCACATTTTCCAGAGACGTTTTATACTTTATATATATTTATTTTGTATATACATATTGTATACATTGTATATTTACTGTTTTTTTGTTTACAGGTTTGAGTTTACAGCATTTTTCACTGGTTTGAGTTCATAGCACTTTATTGTAATTTACTTTTATTACTATCGTAATAAAAGTAAATTACAATAAAGTGCTATGAACTCAAACCAGATTGGCACAGTAACACATTTTTGCTTATATATTCTTTTACACTTCTTATGCCGCGTACACACGATCATTTTTCGGCATGAAAAAAACATTGTTTTAAAAAAATGTCACATCATTTTTCGAGTTCTGAAAAACAATTTTTTTTTTCCGAAAATGCTGCATTTTTTAACAACGTTTTAAACAATATTGTTTTTCGGGTTGTAAAAAATTATCGTGTGTGGGCTAAAATGACGTTAAAAACCCGCGCATGCTCAGAAGCAAGTTATGAGATGGGAGCGCTCGTTCTGGTAAAACTACCGTTCATAATGGAGTAAGCACATTCATCACGCTGTAACAGACAGAAAAGCGCGAAACGTCTTTTACTATCATGGCTCCAAGTTTGGCGTCATCCGCATGGAACTTCCCCTTTATAGTGCCGTCGTACGTGTTGTACGTCAGCGTGCTTTGCTAGATCATTTTTTTTTAAACGATGGTGTGTGGGCAACGTCGTTTTAATGATGAAGTTGGAAAAACTTTTCTAAATGCCGAAAAATGATCGTGTGTACGCGGCATTACAGGTGCACACAGTATTGCAGCAGATCCTTAGTATTTAATTTAAAAATATTTTTTTTTTTGCGCCGGTGACACTTTATATATTTGCACATTTTGTTTTCTGTAGTATTGTTGTTTAAACATTGTACTTTTAATATATAAAAATAATTAAACATGTTAAGCTTATTTTTATAGAATTATAAATGTTAAAAAAAATGAATTATATTAAATACAAACTTTACAGAGTTAGTTGCAAATTGTTGAAAAGAGTGTATGTCGAATTCATTAAAAGCATAAATGCTGAAAAAAAAAATCATTGTATTTTCCCATTACTTCCGCTTCCTAGTAAGACAAAAAGAGTATGTGAAGGAAGGGATTAGAAATGTCTTTGCTTCTTTAATGAGGATTACGTTTGTTGACAATATGTGGTGATATATTCCCCCATTTACCACTGATATTTCTTTGAACCTTTCATGCATGTAAGATATTTATAAACAGCCTGCAGAAAAGCAATACAATCGAACCCCTTTAATAGCCTCTGAGCAATTAAATTTTCATGAAGGTGGATTATTCTGCTTTGAGTAAATGGTTTTATTTAGCAGACTTTTTGTAGATTATACATTATTTCAATTTGTATTATCAAGAGATGTAACATATTGTCATCGCTCCTATACCACCTACAGATAACACAAAACGGCTTGGGAATGAGCTAGATATTTAAAATCTCTTTGAAGGATTTTAAGAAGTATTTGTTTTCAGAGGTTCATACAACAGCTATAGAAAGTAGGCTTTTGTTATCTGAGACTAATGACTGTTTGTTAAATCTATACAAAAAGTGCATCCCTTTTTCTGCTTAAAGGACATATTTAAACCTTAGATAGAGATAATAATACCATTAATATTTTAAGTTCAAAAGATGTTTTTTATTAACTTGTTTTAGGTTGGTAAGAGAGAGTAGTAATACTGTGTAGATCATCACCAAGTGATGACATGATGATGGAATATTTAAAGAACAGCTTTCTATTAACGTGTTCTAAAGCTGGCTTGTTATTCTCAGATAAAATGAACTGGGCTGCATTATGTCTGCATTATGTCTGCTGTGAGCTACATACCATCTACTGAGGGCCACACCTACTTACAGCCGCCTCCCCACCTTAACAAACGGACTACTGAATTGTTAAAAACTATCAAGTTAAAAAAAGTTTTGTAATTTTTGCATAGATTCTTTAATCTGTCACCCCTCGGGTTAGTAACCAGTCCTGCCAACAAAAAAAAAAAACACTTCAGTTCCATGTTCCTTTTTCTTAATTATTAATTCTTTGCCAGCACCCTGCTGACATATTTACCTTATTTTCAATCCACTGGCCAAAAAATACCTTTCTTTGAAAATCTTGCAAGAGTTGACCAAATTTAACTGGATCTTGGGGGAAATTTCTTCTTTTTCTTTACATACAGTACAGTCTTTTCCTGTAAGGCAGGTAATGCAACCTTCCCAGGGGGCAACTGTGAGGCCCTAGCTAGATCACCATTGCCTCTGAATACCTAAAATATGATTAAAAGTAAATGTAATAAATGAATACTTATACATAGATTATGCCTTTTAGATGTTTATAGCTAAGCATGCAGAAGTGCATGCACCAAAGATTTGTAGGTTTGAGGTTAAGGATACACTTTTATTGAAAAAAAAAAAAAAAAAGATAATGGCATTTTAGAACATAACATTATAGAAAAAAAATCAACTTATAGGGCCAGATTCAGGTAGGACAGCGGTTCTTTATTAACATAGCACTTGCTCCTAAAGTTGCGGCGGCGTAGCGAAAATGAGCCGGCGGAATTCAAATTAGGCGGGTAGGGGGCGTGTATTATTTAAACTAAGCGCTATCCTGCGGCGAACGTACTGCGCATGCGTCGACTGTCAGTGCTCATGCTCCAAATTCTGTCAGTGAACGTCAATGACGTCAATCCCCATTCACGGACGTTTTACGCAAAACGACGCTAACATTTTTAAATTTGACGCGATGACGACGGCCATACTTAACATAGGATACTCCACCTAGGGGGCATGTTTTTCTTTACGCCGCGTATCGCTTACGGAAACGTCGGGCCCGCGTACGATCGTGAATTTCCGTCTCTCGCTGATTAACATATTCTCGGCGTTAATCAGCGGGAACGCCCCGAGCGCCATTTTTCAAATTGCAGTTCCGATACGACGGCGAAATACAATTACGCCGCTCGTATAGGAACTCCAACCCGGCGTTTCTTGTTTTCTGCTTACAGAAAACAGAAACGCCAGCTCAAAGTGAGAGTTATGCTGGCGTATCACTGATACTCCAGCCTAACTCTACCTGAATCTGGCCCATAATATTTAATGCCAAAGAAAAAGGCCACAACATATTTTATAAAGTTTTTCGCTGAAAGTGATATAAGGAAGTATAGCTCCCCAAGTTTGACATTCCTGTTCTAAAGAAGGCACCTTTAGGTGCAAAGTATCATGGCGGTTAACACTCTCCCACCTTCCACACCTGGGTTGATTGATGGGCAAAATGGATGAGATAAATTACCATCAACTATTTGCCAGAAGTAAAAGTGAGTGGACCATTGACTTTGGGAAGACATGTTTGGTACTATATTTGTATATTTAAATGCCTCAGATTTTATAGCTCCCAGGGCACTCGAAAAATATGTTCAGGTATATGCATATAGCCAAGGGGTGCCTGTTTTTTTTAATTGCTGCTCTCTGCCTTGTACTGTATAAGTCATCACTGTTTAAGGCTCAGTTCACAACTAAACTCTGTCCATCCCTGTTCTCCATTTCAGGTATGAATCAGGGCAGAATCTTTGCCTGAATTCCGCCTTGAAACGGAGGCAAAAATGCACAGCGTTTCTGTGCAGTGCGCTCCTCACCTGCCCCAGAGACATGTGAACTAGCTCCATAGAGAGACAGTCACATTCTCCTGCTATGCAAATTGGATGCAAGGAAACCTGCATCCAATTTTTTTTTTTTTTTTTTTTTTTTTTTTTTTTTTTTACTTTCAAAGAGTTTTTATTATCATAAAGAAATAACAAAAAATAAGAAACCGTACATAAAACATTCATTCCTGCAAATATCAGAGATAGAAAAGTCAGGATATAGGAGGTATAGATTCTTGGTTGACTACTGGGTGAAACCCGTGATACAAGCAGGTGCAGTTCTAATTCAAAAATGGAAGGTAAACTTAAAGAATGCAAAACCAATTAAAATACAAATACAAAAACCAAAAGAAAATACAAAAGCCCCAGAGATCAACCATTAAGATTCAATGAAGGGCGATCCTCGACCACCCCCCAGATTAGCAATGCCTCAAAGGATATCTCAACACTGTCAATAAAGGCCTAAGAAAGTAGTATCACCGGGGAGTCCCCAGCCGCCAGCACCCCAATGGGAACACACTGTGCAAGCGGGTGGGGACACCCCGGACAACCCCACACTGGGGAGGAAACAGAAATATATAGAACGTATCTAAACGGAATAGTGCAGGAATGAGAACCATATTAAGCAAAAGAACTAGAGGAAAGAGAAAAGAAAAGAGAAAAGAAGAAAAAAGAAAAAAAAATAAGGGAAAGGGATATAGGAAAGGGACAGCTCAAAAAAAAAGGGGGAAAGGAATAAGGAGAAAAGAGTGGGAAGATAGAAAGAGAGAGTGGTAGTAGGGGAACAAGGGGGGGATGCACCACGGGAAAAGATTATCGGAGCAGGCTAAAGGTGAATTTATCAAAAAATTGACCTAGGTTCCCGGGATGAGCGAGATGCCCATGAACTGAGCCCAAGGATTCCAGATCAATTCAAAACCCGGTAAAGAGTCATTCAGCATGGCGGCCACCTTTTCCTGGCACATGATCCAGGAAATCTTCCTGATCACTGCCTTAACAGATACTCTCGGTAGTTTCCAAGCTTTGGCCAAAGTAATCTTTGCACCCAACAGAATAAAATGAATCAATCTGCGTGTCTGTTTGGAAGTTCCAGGAAGGTGGGCGTTCAACAAGAAGGACTCAGGATGCCCTACCATCTCGTAACCGGTAACCTTCTTAATAGTTAAATGAATCTTTCTCCAGAACGACCTGATTCTAGGGCACTCCCACCAGATGTGCGCAAATGAGCCCAGCAACTGACAGCCCCTAAAACATAAAGGGTCGGCCGAGGGGAAAATTCTAGCCAACTTAGAAGGAGTTAGGTACCATCTAGTTATGACCTTCAGACTGGCTTCTATAAGAGAGACATTAATGATACCTTTAAAAGCTGAAGAAACAGCTGCTTGCCAGATTTCCAGGTTCCACTTAAACTTAAAATCTTCCTCCCAAGCAAGCATGAAGGAAGACTTAGCGGTTGGAGAGGAAAGTGACGCATAGATAATCGAAATGCCTCCCCTCCCCTCAATGGACTGGCTGCAAAATAATTCGAAGTCTGTGAATTTATAAGGGTGGGGCTTGGAGGAACATATGCTATGTAAATAATGATTAATTTGAAGAAAGCGGAATCTCTCAGAAGTTGGGAGTTCTAGTTTACTTATACAATAAGATAGGGAAACAGGGCCAGTAGGGGTGAAAAACTGACCCAGGCGATACAGTCCCTTATCAATCCACCAACGAAACGCTAATATATCTAGTCCAGGGGGAAAATTTGGGTTACGAAAGAGGTGAGACAGGGGTTTAACATCAGATGTGAGGTTGGGATTCAACTTCAACTTATCCCATAACGCAAACGAGTGAGAAAGGGTAGGAGCTAGAATAGGCGGTCTCGACTTGGGGGCCATCCATGCGAGGAAATCCAGGGTGTGTAGAGGAACTGCCTGTCGTTCAATCTGTACCCAGTCAGGTTTATTCCAATTTGTAAAAGTTATGGAGAATTGGGCCAATCTCGAAGCCAGGTAATAATTATATAAGTGGGGCAGTCCTAAACCACCCTGTTTCCTGGAATGGAAGAGAGATTGTTGTTTAATCCTATAACCTGAACTTCCCCAGATAAATTTCAAAACTTTGCTCTGGAAGGAGTTCAAGTGATCCTTCCTCAAAGGGATCAGGAGGGCTCGGAAAAGGTAGAGAAGCCTAGGAAGCAGGGTCATTTTTACGGCATTTATTCTTCCCAGCCATGACAAATTAAGTCTAGACCAAGATTTCAGGTCCTGTTCCAATTTACGGTACATTGGGGGATAATTTCGGGAGTAAAGAGTTTCAAATTTGGGCGTGAGGAAAATGCCGAGGTATTTGATAGCAGAATCATTCCATTCGAACCGGAAGTCTCGTTTTAACAGGGAAACCGTTTCGGGGTCAAGTGAAACATTAAGCGCAAGGGATTTAGAGAAATTGACTAGCAGACCAGAGGCATCCCCAAAGATGTCAAGGATCTTATTTATGTTGGGAATGGAGATCAAGGGGGACGTAACAAATAAAATCAAGTCGTCGGCAAAAAGGCCACATTTGTGCATCTTGGGACCACATGAGACCCCCATCACATCTGGGTTTTCTCTAATTGCAATCGCAAGCGTTTCCATGGCTATAGCGAAGATAATAGGGGAGAGAGGGCAACCCTGCCTCGTGCCTCTAGCTATTTGAACTGGAGAGGAGTAATATCCCTGTATACGAATACGCGCTGTGGGGGAGGAATAAAGAGCCTTTAAAATACCCAAGAAACGACGACCAAAACCCCATCTATCTAGAAGTGTAAAGATATAAGGCCAGGAAACTGTGTCGAAAGCTTTTTGGATATCTAGCGCCAAGAGCATACCCTGCTGCTTCAGTCCTCCTGGCCAGTTAGATTGGAGAATCGACATAATGTCGATGACTCTTCTAGTCTGGTCAGGGCCCTGCCGACCTGGGATAAAGCCCACCTGATCTTTATGGACGTATAGACTGATGAAGGAATTCAATCTATTAGCAAGGATCTTGGTGAGGATTTTAACGTCGTTGTTTATCAGTGAAATTGGTCTATAGTTCCCAACATCTTCCGGATTCTTATCAGGTTTGGGTATGACAGTTATAAATGCAGAGTTCAATTCCGCACCAAGGGGACTTCCAGAAACCTTTTCATTAAAAAACTTTGTCATAAAGGGGGCTAGAATCTCTGTGAATGATTTATAATACGACACTGAAAAGCCGTCCGGACCAGGTGCCGAACCTCTTTTCAGATTTTTAATAACTTCCAACGTTTCTGCCTCAGAGATCGGAACCTCCATAGCGGCTATGTGATCCGCTGAGAGTTTAGGGATAGGGAGGGTGTCAAGGAACTGAGAGATAGAACTCTCAGAAGCTTGTCGACTAGATCCATATAATTTACCATAGAAATCCCTGAACACAGCAAGGATTTTAGAGGGATCAGAGGTTGTAAACTGTTGGTGGGTCCTAATCCTGGGAAGAGTATAAAGTTTCGCTCTGGGTGACAATTTGGTAGCAAGCATTCTTCCCAATTTGTCCTTTTGAGAATAAAATTTAGCACCACTCCATCTAAGCGCTTTTTCAGCCCGTGTAGTAAGGGCTAGATTAAGCTCCAGCCTTACAGTTTCTATTTGAGTCAATAGAGCGTTAGAGGGGCATGCCTTGTGTTGGGTTTTAAGGGAAGTGTATAACTTTTCGAGTCTATTAATATCAACTTTCCGTTCCCTATTCATTTTAGAGGCTAATTGGATAAATTTTCCTCTAACGGTAGCTTTATGAGCTGCCCAAAGAACCTCAGCGGAGATATCCCCAGTGTTATTTAAAGTAAAGTATTCAGAGAGAGCTTTATTAACTTCAGCAAGGACTACGGGGTCGGACAAAAGGGATTCATTGAGTCTCCATTGAGAAGGTTTAGGATTACGAGAGGGATTATAAATAACAGTTACAACCATGGAGTGATCAGAGAGGGATGAGTCCAGGATCTTGGAACCTGAGACAGTAGGTAGATGTGAAGTGAACATCAGGATATGATCAATCCTGGCATAAGATTGATGTGGGAAAGAAAAATGAGTAAAGTCCCTAGATGTTGGATTTTGTTCCCGCCAGACATCAGCTAAGCCGTGTATATGAAGAAGACGGGCAAATTTCAAACTAGCTCTAGTGGGACGTTTTAAATTAGTCTTAGACTTGTCAAGCTCCTGGTCTAACGCCAAGTTGGAGTCGCCCCCAAAGATGGGGGTCCCTTCAATCAGGGGGCTTAAAGTAGAAAGCATAGAACGAAAGAACGGTAATTGGCCTTTATTCGGAGCGTAATATGAAATAAAAGAGAACATATGGTTATCAATCAGGCCTTTAACTAGTAGGAACCTACCATCCGGGTCTCTAAATTCAGCACGCCAGGAAAAATTAGAAGATTTGGAAAAAATTATCGCTACCCCTTTAGTTTTATCCTCTGCGTTCGCTAGATAAAATGTAGGGAAATTATGGTGAATGAAAGAAGGACTGTATCTCCTGGGAAAGTGGGTTTCCTGTATTAAAATAACATCGCATTTAAGCGATTTATATTTGTCAAAGAGCTTTCTCCGTTTGATGGGGGAATTAAGGCCTTGAGTATTGTGAGAGGCTATTTTAAGGACCGGTATGGGTTTGTCAGCCATTGAGGGGAAGAAAAGAAATGCGAAAAATCCCTGCGACACTTACCTCAATCAAGACCGGACTCACAACAGCAAGCAGATGAGACGTCCAACTAAGAGTGAGATGCATACGGGGCTCCCAGAATATACCTGACAATAAACAAAAAAAAGAGATAAAGATGAAAATGTTCCCGTGGTGCAAGGGAAGGAGGGGGTAGGAAGGAGAGAAGTTGGAGAAGAGAGAAGAGAGAGAAATAGAATGAAAAGACAGAGGGATCACAGATAATCCCTCTGGGAGAGGCGGATCAGACTCCAGGAGGCACAGAGGTCCCCTAGAGCCAGATCCTATCAGTAAGGTCTGCAGAAAAAACTGCAGACAACCCATCTCACGGACTCCGAAGAAACCAAGAGATAGGTGGAGGCGCATGCAAGGTACTCAGCTCCCGGGCACCTAATAAAAACAGCAATAATATACATAACAAACAAAAAAAAAAAAAAAAAAAAGGGAAAAGCAAGAAAAAACAATGTTTTGGTATAATTAGAGAGTACTTATTGACTGAAGCCTAAGACCATCAGAGGGATAGATCAGTCCGTCATGGAGAGGAGTGTCATAACATCCCACCCATAGGGAGCACACCGAAAAAGGCACTAAAGTCTTATTCCCTTCTAGATCTTTCAGGTTTGAAGGACATCTTTCTGTTTCTTTGACTTCGTTTTGTTCCAAAGCGGGGTAAGCGGACTATTCGGAGAAGGGCGTTTAGCTGGGTTGAGCGGTTGGTTTGATGTGTCCATGGTAGCTTCCAGGGAGATTAACTTCAAAGAAAGGAGGATCTTCTCTCCCTCTTGAAGAGAGGAAAAAGAGTAGTACTTCCCAGCAAAAGAAAATTTGACGGCGAATGGAAAAGACCACCAATATTTTATGGCATTTTGAGACAGGACCAAAAGCAGAGGTTTCAGGGAACGGCGTCTCTGAATTGTGGATTGGGACAGATCGGTGAAAATTTGAACAGGATGACCCTGACACATAATTTGATTCGATGCTCTGGCTTGTTTCATTATTTCTTCCTTGACCAGAAAAAAATGGGGCTTTACGATAACATCCCTAGGAGTGCCATCTTTTCTGGGGGGTCCCAGAGCCCTATGGACCCTATCAAGTTCCAAGCGATGTTGCGGGATATTCGGGATCAGAGATGATATTAGCTCATGGGTAGCTTTCATAACATCCATTACAGTCTCTGGGAGACCCCTGATCCTGAAATTGTCCCTTCTGGATCTGTCTTCGAGTTCATCAATCCTGATAAGAGCTGAATCTAGTCTGTCCTGCAGTGCTTGTATATGACCAAAGTTCTGGTTAGTGGCGGAAACTGTGAGGTCAAGCTTGTGTTCTATTGATTCCATCCTTGAGCCCAAGTTCTGGAAATCAGCCTTAATGTCTGCAGTTATTTTAGCAGCTGTAGACGCCAGACCTCTGTCCAGAAGAGCTGACAATTTAAAGAAGAGATCATCAGAAAAAGGTTCTGGGGAAGACACATTGGGAAAGGGGCTCTCCTGTTGCATGTGTACTGACATGCCTGTTGAAATGTGGTCTGCATCACCAAAGGTCCGGCCCAACAGGGACTCGGTGGATGTTGGTGAGGGAGTCATTAGAGAGGGAACCGCAATCTGGTGAGCTGGAGTAAAGGACAGGGTTGCTGGAGCGATTACCTGTCTCGGCTCAGGGTGTCCCTCAACGTGTGCTGCGGAAGGCTGTGCTGCGGCGGCCATCTTGGATCCCCTGGATGGCTGGGCCTGATCGAATAGCGGCCCGAGATCCCGACGAACCGGGGCGTTCGTCATATAGGGGGATAGATCGGGTCGGTGGGAGTCTGGGGCACTCGATGGTGTGCGGAAAGGATCCCTCTGAAGGCTGCAGTCGGTGCCGCGGGAGCAGTGTACGGTGGAGCTCCGGATCACGCGGCCATCTTGGATCCCTCGCGCATGCGCACTCACCTGCATCCAATTTACATAGGTGTGAACCCAGCCTTAGTTGCACAGGTCCGATTGTACTCCATGGTTTGCCAGTAAAATGTAAAAATAAACTGACCTCTTATTAGGCATGTGTCATGCATACAATTGTCACAATAGTACTGATGTGAGCCCACAGGTAAGCAGGTGGCATGGGAACCCCCAGGGCATGGAATCTAAGGGCCAGCCAGTATTCTGCCAGGGACCCCCTGACAAGGGTTTGGGCTTAGCTGCGTGCTGACCCCAGGTCACAACCCCCTGGTTTACCCTGTTTGCGAGGAGAGTACCATAAGACCCAGTCAGACATGGATGGATGGATGAAGCAAAAGGAGAGCTAGACAGCGAGCCACGGTCAGGGCAGGCAGCAGACAATGTAATCAGAAGAACTAGCCAAGTCTGTACACAAGAGATCAGTTCACGAGAAGTCAGGTAAAACAGGTAACAGGAAAGGTGCTCAGAAACACCTGGTGCTCAAGCAACCAGAAACTGGTCTGAGTGGAATTTAACCAGCGAGGGCTGGACAGGAAGTAGCAGGAAGGAAGAATTTATTAAGCAACAAGTGAAGCTGGGGGCACCCATAGCTGCTGAGTGCAGCCAGAGCTGAACACAAGCTTGTGGTACAACAGGTGCCAGCCGACCTACAGCAGTAAAGGTAAGACACAGATCAGCTCTGTAGCTGATCTGTGACAACAATGATGTAAAATAGGGATGAGCTTCACGTTCGATTCGAACGTATGTTCGACTCAAACATCGTCTGTTTGTACGTTCGTCGAAATTTTAACAAAACGGGTCTTTCGTGCCAAATTCGAGTGGCGCGTCATGGCCCATAATTCACTGGGGCATTGCACGCTGATGATTGGCCAAGCATGCACTATGACCCGCATGCTTGGCCAATCACACCATGCAAAAAACAGAGAGCCATAATTGGCTATATAAAGGCTGCCTGCAAGACGGCCTCGTGTAGTGTGTTGCAGCGTTGTTAAAAAGATCAGTCCTATAGAGAGAGAGAAAGAGAGAGAGACAGTGCCAGACAATCCCCCCCTAACCGAGGTTACCCCGTCTTCTGAGGGAAGAGCAGCCAGGAGACAGCTCAATAAAAATTTCCCAAAATGAGACCCGGTGGATATTCCAGCTAAACACATTACAACCGGCTGGAATGAATATAGACCTTGATCTGAACTGTTTCCTGACAAATTTTTAACAGCATTCAGTAGATCAAACTGTAATAGGCTCGCCTCTTAGTCTGAATTCTACATTTTTATGATTTTTAAAACATTCTTCTATAGTAAACCTTTTCATTTTAATGTTATCCCCAACTGTATGTCATCTTGCCGAAAGTGATGGTATGATTAAAGCACTAATTTTTTAGGCCTAGAACTATCCAATACAAATGGCCAATTCCTTTTTGCATTTCTCCCAATCATCCCATATTTGGGTTCCCTCTTTATTTTACATTCAAATTCTATACTTTATTCACATTTTTTACAATTTTACTTCCCAGTTTCACTTCACTAGCACATTTAAATTATAATACTTATATGTAATTTTTATGACAGCCACAAGAGGGCGCCATATATTTAAAACACTTAGAAATTATATCTTAGGAGGGTTCCTTTCATAATTGTAACAGAAATGCACTAAGTCTGTTTTATTGGTATATGTCATATTTTCACATCTTCATTTTTATACATTTGTATTTCGTATAAACCACATGTAACAATTAAGCTGAGACATGAATGGTGGTGTCCTCTGGAATTACAGACATTCTGCAGATATACATGTTTTAGTATTATTAGCATAGTTTTTACTAGGGGTCTTTTACCTTTATCTTTATTTTTATTAACAGCAACAGCTTGTTTTTAATATATACGTTTTAGTATGTGTAACGAGTCTCCATTGCACCAGCCATAATATAGAGTATAACATCTATTTAATAACACTATCAGGCTTCGGTCTGAAAAATCTCCAACAAAATGGCGCCGAGCACTAGTCATCCTAGTGCCAGGACTTCTGTCCTCGGATTAGCCTAATACAGTGGACGTAGGGCAGTGCACAATGAGAGAGCACAGATTCATGCATAAATACACAGAGATTTGCGACGGAGACACGCTCCAGATGATGTCATTAGACGAAACCGGTCGAGCAGCACAGCATCCAGACGCAAAACACTCGTGAGATATCACATACGCTTGATTTTAATCTTTTTAATGTGAGTACCTGACCTTTTATGTAAAATTATTTTTTATCAACAATACTACACTATGTGGGCATTCTCTATCTTCTGAGCTATATGTCAGACTGAAGGGGTCCAAACAAGTGGATACTTGCCAGAGAGCAACACAGGGCTAATACTGTGAAGGCTTCTTACCCTTAATTGGGTACCTGGATCTGGTGAGTGAGGGACCCAATAGAGCATGAAAAGAGGGATCACAGAGTGAACACTGTCATCTGCAATATACTATATGAAGCACAAAGCACCTTTTTTTGCATGGACTGTAAAAAATAGTAGCAGTTGATTTTCACGGCACAGAGCACTTTAACTGTTCATTTATTTATTATTTATTTATCATATTTATTATTTTTATTATTAATTAATTTTTTTCCTGAACCACTACTATGGTCACTTTGTTTACAAGTCTTTTGGTTCAATACATGGTTTGATTCACACACCAATACCAAGTCCTATGTGGACCTCACTATAAGGATATATTGGATAAGCACTTTATGTATTTTTATTTTTTAATTTTATTTACACATTGTAATTCATTAATTGAGAGGCGCCATCACCTACTATCTCATCCCCATTCACTTTCCACTTTCCACTTCGGTGGAATTACATGTAGGGGCAGCCACTTAATAACATATACATCTATATTAACACCACTGGCACACTTAAAAATATCAGGTCCGTAGCGTGGGTTCTACCTACCCCCTTCAGGAGACAGCTCACATTAGGCATCTTTGCACGTTAAACACACACATTAATCATGGCACAATGAGAATGCATGCATGCACACCACTGTGGTCCCTAGCACAGACACATCACATCCTCATCAAATTGGATTAGCACAAGCCCACCATGCTGGACTTGTGAGCAGCAACGTCACGCCACGGCTCCAATTATGTCACTGTACATTCATACACCATTCACACGGACCTGGGGATCACTTCTCCCTGGTGCTCGGGAACCCTTCTCCACCAAAACTGAGGGTGACAACCCTTTTCCGGCAGGAATATCACCCCCGCATTCCAAAAACATTCACAACACAAAAAAAAATAATTGTCCAGCAAAAAAAAAAAAAATCCAGAAAAAAAAACTGAAAAAAAGGGGGAAAACAAATTAATGCCGCTGGCGTGAGCCACGCCTGGGGCACCCACGGCCCCGGCTCCTCAGGGGAGACTCATGGGGAGGGGGGGTAATCCGGGGAAGGAGGAGCAGCCCCTGGTCTCTGCCCACCTGGCGGCCTGCCCTCCAAGGCCACGGAAATTCTGGTCAGGCCAGCACTTAGTGTTGCCGTGTTGGCCTAGATAGCCTGGGTGAGGGCCCTGACATCCTGCCCAACGTCTGCTGTTGTAGTCTGCAGTACGTTTAGACAGTTTGTAAGAGCCCGGGAGTGGCAGTCCAGGTCCCCAAGCGTATCCTTTATGGAGGACAGGCTCTCCTCCATCCACACCAAAGTCTGGCTGACCTGTCCCAGATGGCGGGTCTGAAGGGCCCGTTCCAGCTGAGGCTTGTGGCTGGGGAGAAGGGAAGCCCCTTGGGAGGGGAACCCTGTTGAGGGAGGAGTGGGAGGGGCTAGCCCTTATGGAGGGCTGGCTGCTGCCAGCCAGAGAGGAAGACTCCTCCAAAAACAACAATCCACTGGCTGACATGACATCCTCCTTCCGGGTCTCCCCCCCCCCCGCTGCATTCACCTGGTCAGTAATGTGCTGCAAAATTTCCCGTCTCCTGGCCGGGGTGGTGTTGGCACTCTCCCGGCCGTGAAGAAAACGCCCATATTGGGTAATGACCCAGGCAATTATTTGTTTCTCACCCAAAGTAAAATTCAACTTCCTCTTCCTCTCAGTCATACTCATACAACAACTCTCTCCCAAACAATCCACAAAAATCACTCAGAAAAACAAGCAGGAAAAATCAAGCAACAAAACAAACAAACCAAAATCTATTAACCAAAAAGTCTCACAAGCAGTCACCAAAAATCACTTTCAAATATCTTCTAACAAACACTAGATCAAACAGTCAACAAATATCACAAAGACAAGTCACAACGCAACAAACAACAGAACAAAAGCACCTTGCTGTATAGGGAGGGATACAAAGGGATGTACTTTTGCAAAGGAAGTGCGTTTGTGTCTGTCTATTTATGCTGTCTGCGTAGTTCACAAAGTTGCCCGGGTCCACTTCCAATTTCACTGATTGCGCCGTTCCCGAGTTGTGAGCGTGCGCACAGAGGTGCTGACCATGGTCTGCTTCATGCGCGCATGCGCGAGCCGTCCGGCCCTTCATTTGCATGGGGTCACGGCTCATTTCAATGTAACACGCCCACGTCCTTCCCAATTTGAATTACTCCGCCTTACGCCTCTGAAATTACGTTGCACCGGTGCTAATTTCTGCGCAAATCAAACGAGAATACAGTGATTGCGCCGCTACATTGCGGCAGTCTAATGTAAAGGAGGTGCGCTACGCCAGTCAAAAAATGCACCGATGTACGTGAATCTGGCCCTTTGTTTTTATTCTCTGTAAGAGTCCACTTTTATTTATTAAAGTATCCCCGGTTTTAAAACCCACTTCACCATTGGAGCCATCCGTTCTTTCTTTTCTCCTTCTCCCTCACTGCGCCTGCTCCTTTGGATCGCTGAGCCTGGATGGTCTGGACGGCCCATAGCAGCTAGAGTGAACTAGTTTAGAAAGGAGTGAGATCCACATCGTGGAGGAACGATACTATATGCCCAGATATAGCACCGTGAAGGTAAGGGAACTACAAGACCTGTGTGGATACCTTGATTTACTACGGCCATTATAGTGAAGAAGATAACCGTTCAGCATACCATCAAACCCATTTGCATAGACTTATCTGTTTATTGTCACCTGGCACTTAGATGCACTTTGGCACATTTTTGGTCGAGTTGACCTTTCAGTTTGGACTCATTTGCACCAATTGGTCGCTACAAGTGTAGTCACTGTATTCTTTCATCACTTATATTGATTATTGCTACACTTTGAGCTTTCCAAGTGTAGCTACTTCATTCTTTTATCACTCATATTGAATATTGTTTTATATATATTTTTTTGTTGTGGTTATCCATTCCACATCTGAAGCGCTTATCACTATATTTATTTTATATATTTTTGTGTACTGTGAACACTTTAGATATAGCTGCCTCAGATTCACGATGTTTATTTAAGTTACTTTATCTGTATACTCACAGTAGCGCATTCGATTTTTTTCTCACTTTATACAGTAACAGGCTTAGTTTCCACCCAGAGACTGATCACATTAATCAGCCTGCAGGTGGACAGACAGACAAGGAGAGTGCAATAGCCAAAATCCTGAATGCTGGAATGAGGAGCCCCCAGACCCTTAAAGACAAGCACAGGACCATCCTGCACAGGACCATCAGACTGGGCAGAGTTTGGTGGATCTGCAAGGTCAGGTTGGTTAGCAGGTTAATTGTGACAGGGTCAAGCTGGATAGACGAAAACACAAACAGAATGCAGAGAATCCTGAAAAAAGGTTGAAAGCTCCACCTGGCCGAATGAGGCAGTCTATACAAAGGATGGATAGAACTTCTTATATAGGTTTGAATGGATGTAGAAGAAATAGGGTGTTTCTAGGTTACAGAAAGTCCAGAATATGAAGCATGAGACTCAATGGGCATGGGCTGGGCTGGCATAACTGGTGCAGAGGCTGACTAAATCGCCAGGTGTAGCAACTGGCTGAATCACATCGCCAACTGTAGCGACAGTGGAATTTGCACACACATTAGCCTGGCTGTGCATCCTAGGGAGATTAGGGATAGGCAAAGGTAGGGGTAATCCAGGGGTCTTGACTTCTAAGGACTTCTAGGAAGTTTCCAAACAGGGCTCAAGCTGTGAGACAGCGACAATGTTTGCCTTTTAGGAGGAGAATATTCAGGCTGTGGAAATTGGCAGTAGAGGTGGCCTGTAGAGAATTCAATAAACTTGACAGCATTTTTTGCTTTAACAAATTTACATAAATGCACATGGTTATGCAAACTAGAATCACATTTGGAAAAGTTGTCATGATCAGGATTCAAATAGGACTGTAATAAAGGCACATGACTGGTACTAGCCACACAAGTTGGTCAGCAGTTTTAATGCAGTTCTGGATGCAGGTCTGGGACCAGGACCTAATCTCCTCTGTAGCCCAGTCTATGTGTGGGTTATGAAGTTTAAGCCAGGGATACCCTAAGATAAGGGGATAAGCAGAAGATGAGATCAAGAAGAAGCTGATTGTCTCCCTATGAAATTTCCCAATGGTCAGGGTAATAGGTACAGTGCACAAGGTGACTAGGCCCATGGACAAGGGAGAGTTATCAACAGCTAAGACTAAAAAGTGTCTGTGCACCTTAGTCACAGGAATCTGTAGATAGAGTGCCAGGTCCCTATCAATTAAGTTGCTAGCAGCACCAGAATCTAAGAAAGCTGAGAGGTGACGAAAATCTTGGAACAACTAAGTTGTGCAGGAGCAAATATTTTATCTTTGAGGGAAACTATCTATAGAAGCAGACACCACCCGCACTAGACTCTTGCCATTTTTTGGGCAGCTGGTGACAAAGTGGCGGTGGTTTCCACAGCATAAGCAGAGACCCAGGAAGGGTTGACGACGAAGAAGAAGTAGGCCGTGTACTGGGGGGCAAAGAAACAAATCTCTCTGTACCCCTTTCCCGTAAACAACTTAATGGATGGCTACTTGCATAGCTTCATTCAATGACTTTGGTTCAGGGTATTGTACTAAGGAGTCTTTGATGGAGCCTGATAAGTCTAACCTGAACTGGCTTCTTAGAGCTGGGTCATTCCACCCCGAGTCAGGTGTCCAGTGGTGGAAATCAGAACAGTATTGTTCAGTGGTGCATTTACCCTAACGTAATGACCTAAGGTTGGCTTCTGCTGAATGGGCGCGGTTAGGATAATCATAGAGTAAATACATAAAAGAAGAATATTGGGACTTCAAATGAGGTATCTACCAAACAAAACAGTGTATAGAGTATGTATATAGCAGTGATGGCCCGTCCATAGGGGGCGCACGGGTGCTGCCCCCCCTCCCAGGCAGTCAGAAAAAAATAGTAATAGTTTAAAGCTGTCCCTTTCAAGGTCCTTAAGTTCTCTGTTACCGGGCGACAGACGCAGTGCACTGTGGGAAGCACCACGTCTATGCAATCATGAGATTGCAGATGAGGCGCTTCATTTGCAGGCTTTAAACCCGCCCTACAGCGTATTCCATCACACTGATCAACATCCGGCCATGCCATAGTATGTATTACTACGGCCGGGTGCTTTGATTGACACTAGCGTTAAGTCACTTCCGGTTGTCAGTGTGCCAAAGCGAGGAAGCATGAGGAGCGCACTCCTCCACTGCCACTGCTACCTGCTGCCCAATAAAGGAGATGAGATACACAGGAGCAGGGGCAGACTGACAACTCATGGGGCCCCCGGGCAATAGAAGATTATGGGGCCCCCGGCTTACAGATGGCCACCATGCCAGGAGGCAGTGCAGAGGCAGGGCAGTTAAAATCTCTGGATTTTCACATCAAAAGCATGTCGGTTTTAGACATATCAGGGACAGATGTAAAAAAAACACAGTGTTTTCTGATTTTTACATAGCGCTGCTGGCTTTCTTCCTCTGTGCTATGTGGGGATCTGCTACATAGTTTTATAGAAAGCTGAGTAGGCTGTGTCCTGCTTTTGGCAACCTGTTGAATCTCTCTCTGCCTTTGCCATAAACTTTACACATGCCAGGGGAAACTTCTCCTCCCCTCCCCCTAGTTATCTCTGGCAAGGAGGAGAGATGGAGGTAAGAAGCTCTCTGCCTGCTTCTCCCTGGCTCTGGACCTCCACCCTCGGGCAGTGCCATGTTGTAGTGCACAAGCCAGAAAAGTTCCAGAAAGGGGAGAATGGTCAGGTAGAGTCAGGGATGTTATTAGTGTAGCTAAAAAATATGCTGCCCAAAAAAGAAAGTATATAGGTGAATAAATATACTGGACACCAAGCATTGGTGGATGGTATAAATTTAAAATAAAGTGAAACAGGAGAGGCAAAATCAAAATCACATATGTGAACCACCTGTCCTATAAACACCCGAAAAGTGTTGGAGAACAGTGGGGGCACCTCCACCTCTATATAAAATGGTGCTATAAGTGTTAATAAATTTTTCTGTCCTCAGTCCACCTCCCTTGTTAGCCACATCCAGAAGGGAAAACTCATAGGGCTGGGCGTTTATTAAAATAAAAATAAAACCTGCGTTGTAAAATTAAGGAGCTCAATATTATCGCTCGTCCTTCCGGAGAGCTGTCAGCACGCCGCTCTTCCCTACTGCTTTCTTCCTACGAGCGGCGCGGTGTTTAACCCCTCGGAACGCAGCGCTGCTGGATCCTCCATCTTAAAGAGGGATCTTCCTAATAATAGATTCTCAGCTGCAAGCCGATCCAAAACTATGTGGGGATCAATGCGATAAAGGTTAAAGATTACTAAAGTTAAAAATAGTACGATCCTTCAGTTAGAAAGCATATCTACTAAGTAAAAATTAACAAGGTCATGATGAGAAGCCAATTTATGATAAATACAAACATTTTGTTTAAACAGCCTCTTCAATATGATAGGGGACTATATATAGGCTGAATAAAAGATTTTATATAAATGTGATCTTAAAATTTATTTTATCTCAAGTTAGCTGATTCAATCTCTTTTGCTATGAGCTTGTGGCACAGCTAGGAAAGGAACAGACTAAAATAGATAAATTAGGAAAAATAGCTGTTGAATCTTGGTTTTCTAAAGGAGGGGGCCAATTTAATAGTAGTAGTCTGAAATCTACCTACCACCTTTGCCGGAAGGGTTATAAACAGTATGAGTCCCGGATTAGGGCTGGTTCACACTGCCTGTCTCATTCCCAGGGCCTGCATTTACATCTACAAACTTCTCCTACGGGGTATAAGTCCCTTTATGAATCCCCCTGGACAGTGATCAATGAGCATCAAATTTATCAATGCAAGGGTCCCCTCTGGTTGTTATCTCTAGTTGCAAGGAGGAGACCTGATGGAGGTAAGATCTGCCTCTTAGCCTATATACTCTCTGTAATAAATACACTACACCCTGCTAAACGGCTCTATTAGATGTTCCCTGAGCAAATTTGAGGGTTTTCTAGAGGTCACTTTATTTAACTTACATATTTGACCATTGATGGTCCATGCCTCTCTGAAAAAAAGAGACTGGGAGGATCAACTACATTGCTATTTTGTCTCGCAGCAAGGGCACACCTCTGATAACTTGTCGGGGGAAGAAAGGTTTTGAGGATATATGTAAATATGCTTGATTATTTTTTTGATGCATGTTGTAGTGCAAATGGTACCACCGGACCACTGCTAGGGGCAGGAAAAGTTTGCGAAAGCCACTTCTTTTATAGTGAGTGGGGGTAACCCTTCTCTACCAATCTTTTTCTTGATTTCTGTTTAAGAAAATCATCAAGGGTGGTGTTCCTCCTCAGACTGGCTCTTAAAGTTCAGGATTCAGAAAGTCTTTTTAAAAAACGTTTTGGAGCACCCACATCCTTCAATAAGGTGAAATTAATCTTTTCCATCCGCCTCGTGTGTGGAGATCCCCCTCTCCAGCCTTGTTCTGCTGGGGTTTAGGCCATTCCATAGGAGGAGATGTCGTCAATATACCTTGCCCAAAGTTTGATATGCGGACTGAGGTTTATTAGTGTGCCTCGATCCCCGCTGGGGGTGGGAGGAATTCCTGTCAATGTGTCCTGTGAGCCCCAAGGTGGGGGGTGTTATCAGTGTGCCTCGATCCCCGCTGGGGGGGAGGAATTTCTGTCAGCGTGTCCTGTGAGCCCCAAGCCAGTGTGCTGTGATCCGGGGGAGGGGTGTGCTATTATTGTGTCCTCCACAAGTGTGTGGGTGCTGACAGTGTGCTGCGGATGAGTGTATGTGATGCTGCTGATCTATATACCCTTTATGTGATGCTGCTGATCTATATACTATGGCCCGGATCCACGTACCGCGGCGTATCTTTGTGCGGGCGTAGCGTATCTTATTTACGCTATGCCGCCGCAACTTAGAGAGGCAAGTGCCGTATTCACAAAGCACTTGCGTCCTAAGTTACGGCGGCGTAGCGTAGATGGAACGGCGTAAGTCCGCGTAATTCAAATTAGGCTGGAAGTGGGCATGTTGTATGTAAATGACGCCGTCAATGCTTTAGACGTGAACGTAACTTATGCACAGCTCTATTCGCGTATGACTTACCATGTTTTCTGGCGTATCTTGCTTTGAGAATCGGTGCAAAGATACGACGGCGCACATTCGAAATTACGGCGGCGTATCTGGCTGTGAACGTATCCCAGTGCGCATGCTCCAAATTACGTTGCAAAGAGTCATTGAAAACTACCTGAACGTAATTTACGTCCAGCCCCATTCACGGACGAGTTATTTTGAAAAATTTGACGCGGTCCCGACGTCCATACTTAACATTGGCTGCGCCATCTTTTAGTTGGAATATCTTTACGCCTGAAAATGCGACGCCGGGCGTACGTTTGTGAATCGGCGTATCTAGCTAATTTACATATTCGATGCGTAAATCGACGGAAGCGCCACCTAGCGGCCAGCGTAAATATGCAACTAAGATACGACGGCGTAGGAGACTTACGCCAGTCATATCTTAGCAAGATTTAAGCGTATCTCATTTTGAGAATACGCTTAAAGATACGACGGCTCAGATTCTGAGTTACGTAACTCTACGTGAATCTGGTCATATATATATATTTTCTTTATAGGGTGTCACGTTTTATATATTGCTATATATAATTTTGTCCCATTGGATAATTTGATTATATACCATTTTGGTTTTATTTGATTAGCACTGATTCTAGACTTGTATATTAGCGCTGCATGGTGTATTATCGAATTTAGGGAAGTGTGGGGAGTACAGGCAGCTGATAATAGTTTAAGTTCATTTAGGTGTTTTAGGTTTAGTGGGGCAGCTCACAGGGTTTTTTCTTATGATCAGATCAAAGATATCGATTCGTTCAGACACTATACTACTTAGGGAGGTGTATGGTGCGTGCGTGGGTGTTAGCGCTACTGGCACTAATCTAACGCTGCCTGGGACAACGCAGACCTTAACAGACGCTAAAACCTAACTGATATCACCCGCCAGATGATTAGGGGGTTAAACCTTTTATTAGGTAATATGCAGCGGGTTACGCTATAAAAAAATAACTAATACAGTGATCACTGGTGACAGCTGGTGAAAGGGTTAACTGGGGGATATCAAGGGGTTAAACCATTATTAGAGGGGGTCCCTAGACCTATCTAGGGCTACTACTTAGTACCCTAACACTGATTATTGTCACAAATGACAACAGTACAGGGATCAGAGAAACATATGAACACTGCACTGGGTGACACTGTCACAAGGAGTGAATGGGGTTAAGTGGGGGGGGGGGGCGATCGGGGATGACAAGTGTACCTACGTGTACTAGTGTCAGTGTAATGTTGGTGCAACTTACTGTGAGATGTCTTCTCTTCTCTCTCTGGAACGGAAAAGAGTTCCACGAGGGGAGATGACATCACTTTCCCTGCCTGTGTTTACACTTACAGGCAGGTGAAGGATTTCATTCACCAGAACCGATCACCAGGTCCAAGCCAGAAATCATTGGCCTGGGCCTGGAGACTGAAGCAAATCCGATCATCGTGGCCATCGTACAGCTACGACGATTCACCCAGCCGAGCCAACCTGCCGCAGTATAACTGCGGAGGCTGTTCTGCAACTGGTAAAAAGTCTGTTTTCTCAACAGATGTAAGATAATTTACTAAACTTTCATATGAGGTTTAATTCTCATATAAGCTTAAACATTGTAATGCAACTTCAAAAGCTGTTTTTATACTTTTTTGAATTTGCATCTTTAAAAAAGTCCTATTTTAGAGGACTTTAAAACACAATTTATTGCTGAAAAAAATAAACACAAACAACTTTGGTTTAACATTTCCTTGATTATTGTGTCTGCGTTTAGCAGCTCTCCTGAATTTACTATTAATGGCAAAGATACAAGATGATCTGTGAGATATATGGAACTTAATGACTGAAAAATAATTAAACACAATGCGGTATTAGTATTTTTAAAATTAGGTTACTCACATGTATTGCTTTTAGGGAATACTTTTTTTCCAGGTATGTATATATGGAGATGGCTTAAAGGGGTTGTAAAGGATTTTTTTCCCCTAAATAGCTTTCTTTACTTTAGTGTAGTCCTGCTTTACTTACCTCATTCTTCGATTTTGCTTTTAAATGTCCTTATTTTTTCTGAGAAATGCTCACTTCCTGTTCTTCTGTCTTTAACTACACACCATAATGCAAGGCTTTCACCCTGGTGTGGAGAAAGCCTCTTGAGGGGGGAGGGGGCGAGCAGGCAAGTCAGGACACTCTCTACTTTGCAGATAGAGAAAGGAACTGTATGTTAGTGGGCGTCCTGACACTCCTGCTCACCCCCTCCCCCCTCAAGAGGCTTTCTCCACACCAGGGACAGGGAGAAAGGCTTGCATTTCTGTGTGTAGTTACAGGACTGCAGTAAGGTAAAGGAAGCTATTTAGGGGAAAAAATGTTTATTTCACAACCCCTTTAATAGAGCTCTGTATGTCCAATAGCTGACAGCAAATTTGTAGGATAAAATTATTCTCTAATCATATGCACAATACTTGTAAACACTTAACTTATTGGAGACCCTTCTTTACTGCTTGCTATAATGCGTGTTAAACAGAAAATGTATTCTGCTAACAGCAGCAGTAAAAATGTTCTCTAAAGCACAACATTTTGTTCTTTATTTTCACGCTTGTGAACTTACTCACGTAACAATATGCAGAGTTTAAAAACCCTGAAATGTGAGGTCATGAATGAAGGAGTTTTGATTTCTATTATTTCTGAAACAGGCTACATTAAATACCAGCAGACATTTGATGGCACAACAGATGCAATTTTCAGCCAATAAAACAGAACCAAGTTAATTAACAGATGGAAACAGAATCATTTAGCACTTTGTCCATTGACAAATATATGTAAATGTGATCAAAAAGGTTCAGAAAACTGCAGAAAAGCAAAATATATACAAATAATATTTTAGCAAAGATAAAGCTGCAGCAAGTTCATCCAGTCAAACAATCATCAGTGGTCCACAATAGTGTTGCTCACGAATATTCGCATTGCGAATATTCGCTACGAATATTGCATATTCGAGTATTCGCGAATATCTCGAATATCGCGGCGAATATTCGCTATTTCGAATATTCGATATTTTTCAAATTTCGCAAAAAAATTCGCAATAAAATTCGCAATAGCGAAAATTCGCAATTTTTTTTTTTTATCAAATATCACGAATATTCGATATTAACGAATATTCGCAACCGCATATGTGAAATTTCGCTTTTTTTTTATATAAAATATACCGAATATTCGTAAATATCGAATATTCGTGATATTTTATAAAAAAAAAATAAAAAAAAAAAAAAATCGCGAAATTTCACATTAGCGAAAATTCGCATTAGCGAAAATTCGCATTGGCGAAAATTCGCAATTTTTTTTTTTATAAAATATCACGAATATTCGATATTAACGAATATTCGCGAATATTCTTCGAAATATTCGCGAAATATCGCGAAATCGAATATGGCGTATTCCGCTCATCACTAGTCCACAACAGAATCAGCTACCTAGGTTACTGCTAAACCTCTGGTGCATATGTCTGTACTCCTGTCTCATTCTTTGTCCTCATCATTACCATCCAACTGGTTTTGACAATTGCTTGGTATATAATTATGATGTGTTATCTTTTGGATTTGTTTTGGTCATCCCGACTTTGTCTTAGGTGGCTTGGTTTGCATAAAGCACTTGCCTTACATCTATAATGCCATGAAATAAAATGTTGCAACATTTTCATCCTATGCCTAAGGCCGCGTACACACGATTAAATATATCTGCTGACACTGGTCCGCAGACCAGTTTCAGCGGACAGATTTGATCGTGTGTACGGGCTAGCAGACAGGTTTCCAGCAGACAAAAATTTTAAAGCATGCTTTAAAACTTGTCTGCTGGAAAGCCATCTGTCGGATATGTCCACTGGTTAGTATGCCTAACCAGCGGACCGAAATCTCCCGCATGCGTCAAATGGATTTGACGCATTCGTGGAAGTATTTTGCTTCCTGGTTCGGTGATGTGGTGGCGTCACCGCCACGTCACCGTGCTGTCTGTCTGCGGGGATTTTGGTTTGATCGTGTGTACACAAATCAAACCAAAAATTTGTGTACGGGGCCTAACTTGTCAGTGCATAAGACAGTCTACGGTTTTGTCTACTCAGTATTCTTTGTTATCATCCTACTTTTTTAATTTATACAAAATATATCTAAAATGAGTAGAAACAACAAAGAATAGAGACATTGTAAGAGGGCAATAGGAGAATTGAACGACCTACATCTGAAATAGATGGAGAAAGTCTGACAAAAGTTCTAACGATTCTCCACTCTTATCAATCAAAGGCTTCAATTGCTGGATATAACCGTGTTGAGGAGAATTTCTCTTAATTTTTGTTTTGTTGATCATTGTCACTAGGGCAGAAATTATTAAGAAAATGTAATAACAATAAAAAAAAATAAGGATAAAAAAGACAACAGAGAAAAAAAAAGAAAAAATATAGCAGGGGATCTAAAAATTCTCAAAAGAAAAATGGTTAAAATTCCATTTTGATGTAAAATTAGAACAGTATTTTGGGCAAATGTTAAACCAAATTGAAGAAAAACTAAGCGTGTGTACCTTGTGTATGTCAAAATTTAAGCAAGGTCCTTTCTTTAAATCTAATTTAGGTTTGTCACTTCTTGGTTAAAAACAATTACAAGAAAATGAGCAAAATAAACATAAAGGCATAGCATAGGACTGTGATTGTAAAAATTATTGCCTTAGTACAGTATACCACTCTTTCCATAAATCAGCTCCAAATCCATCCAAAGATACATTTTTCCAAAACACTGGATTTACCAGAAATATTTTTCAGGGAAATACTATTCATAAAAAAGGATTTGTAATGTTTTTCAAAGATATTTTAATTGTTCTATTATTTATTTTTTCTGCAATTCATATGAAATACTGGGGCAGATTCACATAGATGTAATCTTCCGCTGCGTAATCGAAATACGCTACGCTGCCGTCTATCACCAGACTCTACGCCGAATTCAGGTAGTTTTTTTGCGCGTACGCTATTGTATCGTATTTTTTTTCCGCCGCGCAATCGAAATACGTGAGTAGGGGGCGTGAAGCATTTAAATTAAGCGCGTCCCCGCGACGATCGAACTGCGCATGCTCTGTTCAGGAATTTCCCGCCGTGCATTGCGCGAAATCACGTCGTGACGTCATTCGTTGTTTGAGTAGCGGCGTTTACGAACATTCCTATTCCCGGACGACTTACGTTAAAAAAATAAAAGAAATCGAAAAACGTTGAAATTCGACGCGGGAACGACGGCCATACTTAACATGGGCTGTCTAATATTAGACCAGCAAAAAGCTGGTATAGTGAAACGGAAAAAAAAGATGACTAAAGGTGCCGTAAGAGATTGCGTTTGAAGAGCGAAATTTTGTGGATTCCAGGCAAAAGCTCATTAGCATACCATGAAGGTGAAAAACAACAGGAAGTCCGCCCAGTGGCCGCAATTTTCAGGCAGCGTAGATCTGAAGGCGTACTAACACGTAATAAAGTCGAAATTTAGCACGCAGGTGTCTTTTCATGGTTTGAGGATTTCGACTAGCGTAAAAACGCTCGTAAATCGAAATTACTCCTGTCTAACAACATTTACACAGGCGTAATCGCTTTGTGAATCTAGGCCTTTGCTTTTAGATGCAGTATTTAAACCACATTTGCTGTAAATAGTTTTTATGAGGACCGCTTAACTAAGTTTTATACCATTGTGCTTCTAAATTATGCATTATCCTGTATGTCTTTGGGAGATGTTATGAACACTAGTGTTGCTCACGAATATTCGCATTGCGAATATTCGCTACGAATATTGCATATTCGAGTATTCGCGAATATCTCGAATATCGCGGCGAATATTCGCTATTTCGAATATTCGTATTTTTCAAATTTCGCAATAAAATTCGCAATAAAATTCGCAATCACGAAATTTCGCATTCGCGAACTTCGCAATAGCAAAATTTCGCAATAGCGACATTTCGCAATTTTTTTTTTTTTTTTATAAAATATAGCGAATATTCGTGATATTTTACAAAAAAAAAAATCGCGAAAATTCGCAATTTTTTTTTTTTTTATAAAATATCACGAATATTCGATATTAACGAATATTCGCGAATATTCTTCGAAATATTCGCGAAATATTGCGAAATCAAATATGGCGTATTCCGCTCATCACTAATGAACACCCACACTTGTGTTCTTTGTAAAATGTATGGGCTATTTTTGCTTTCAGGGATCATTGCTATATTAAAGTCTGGTCATAGCAGACTGTGGAATATAAAGCCTGTTACTGTCTGACAACAACTACTGACATTTATAGTACAGCTCCTGAGGGCTATAATGACCATAATGTCAAGTTGAATCTACTATTCATGTACCTCACTGGTAAAGATTGAACGTTATGTCGTTTTTTTTATCTGCAGTAAGAAAGCGTTATTACTCATATAAACTTTAAGTACAATTGAGTTATTAGAGGTTATGTAATAGAGGATAAAATAAAATCAATGCCTGACTGCAAATTGTATAGTAAAGATAAGTGAAAACAATATTTATTTTAAAAATGATATCTTGTGAAACCTTTACTCCCTACATACATGTAGTTTGCTTTAAAACATATGTTCAATAGATATCTGTAGGTGATACCAAAATGAAATATTTGCTGCTGTTAAATGATACATTTAGTTAATTTGTTGTACTCTTTTAATAATAAATAGGTACCGTCCATGCTTGAATCACTTTCAATTAAATTTAATTTAATTTAATTTAATGGGAATGAAAATGTCATTGTGCTATTAATATATGTTACAAAACCACTAATCTATTTTGCAGAACAATGTCATTATAACTGTAAAGACACAATTATTGCTTACTATAAAATAATCTAAGAACTTAAAATGGAGAGTGGTTTGCTGCCATTATTATTTTTTTATTATTCCTCTAACAATGTCTCTCTTGTCAACATCTTCATTAGCACAATGGCCACCATCATCGTCATCATGGGATGTTTTATAACTATTATAAACTTTAACTGATAAAAAAGGAATCCCCACATGTTATATCAAGGGTCAGCTTCAATTATTATCAAAGACCTCTCTGAGGCCTCTTTCACACTACTGCAAATTCAAAGTCACACGATTTTACAGCAATTTCACTGCGCAATTTTTCCCTGAAATTCACGGCCGCGATTTTGCCGCGATTTCAGGGAATGCCTGTGTAAGTGGTATCAAAATCGGACCAAAGTAGTGCAGGGACTACTTTGAAGTCGGAAGGACTTGAAGTCGTACTAATAAGAATGGTTGTCATTCGAAATCATAGGAAATGACTTGTCATGCTGCTTTGCCATTACAAATTGTGGGACAAGTCGTATAAGTGTGAAAGGGGCCTAATTAGACTGAGTCACACGCCAGCTTCATCAATGTCTTGTTCCAGAATGTAGCATTCCCTTACAGTTGAATGTGCAAATTTCAGCTGTAATTTTCTACTGCAGGTTGGAAAACGAAACACAGTATCTGTTTGCAAATGATTGCTTACCCTTGATTGGACATCTTTTTTTTTTAACAGAAAAGTTTTTATTTGCTTCCAAAAGGAGAATTATAAAGACATAAAACATACAGCAAACAAATCAAAGGAAAAAGAACATACCATACATACAGGATAGGCAAAATCATGTACAAAATGACATATGATACCGTTGGAAACCTGGAAAATCACCTAGCATGTTCATATCATGACATCATGGACATTGGTGTAGAAAGAAATAGAACACATAGTGGCTTTCAAAATCAGATGATCCAGGAGAGACAATAGAGAGGGGAAAGGGATGAATATGGAATAAGAGGGGTGGGGCAGAGGAGGGAGGGGGTATAGGAGACCAGGCAGGGAAGGGGAGAGATAGAGAGCCCCACAGAGGTGGCACGTGAGCCCATGAGTTCACCTCTTAGTCCAGGCGCCCCATACTTTGTCAAACTTCTTAGGGCATTTACGGTTCATATACATAAGCTTATATAGGGGCAGTGTGGCATCCACCAAGACCTTGCACTGGGAGACCGTTGGGGGCTCCGTCTGCTTCCACTTAAGTAGGATAGCCTTTCTAGCATAGAAGGAGGTAAAAATACAAATAGCCTTTTGTGTGTGTTGGGTATGACATTGTCACAGACCCCCAGGAGCAGTATAATTGGATTCAGGTCTACATGCAGATTGCCCACTGAATTAATGATGCCCACCACCTCCGACCAGAATTGTTGGATAACAGGACAAGCCCACACCACATGTATAAAGGTACCCAAGTCCGTAGCACATTTGGGACATCTATCTGTTTGGGACGGGTAGATCCTAGAGAGCCTCAGGCCGCGTACAGACGAGAAGACATGTCCGCTCAAACATGTCCGACGGACCGTTTCCAGCGGACATGTCTCCTCAGATTTTGGTCCGATGGCGTGTACACACCATCGGACGAAAATCCCCTCTGACTGAGGACGCAGTGACGTGGCGGTGACGTGGCGGTGACGTTGACGCTGCCACGTCACCACTCCTGGAAGTAAAATACTTGCGTTAGGCGTACTAACCAGCGGACATGTCCAACGGACAGGTTTCCAGCAGACAAATTTCAAAGCATGCTTTGAAATTTGTCCGCTGGAAAAACCTGTCTGCTAGCCCGTCCACACGATCGAATCTTCCTGCTGAAACTGGTCTGCGCTGTACCTCGATCCCAAGGTATCTGAACCTGGAAACCAGGGCCAGTGGTTGGGGACAGGGAGAACAGAGTGGACTTGGTCCAATTAATCTGAATGCCCGAGAAGGAGCCGTATTGGTCAATAAGCTCCAGAGCCACTGCCAAAGAGGTAGAGGCATCTGGGAGGTATAGCAGTGCATCATCTGCATAAAGGGAAAGCTTCTCTGTCAACGGACCAATCGGAATGCCGCCAACCGCCGGGGACTCCCTAAGTAAGATAGCCAGAGGCTCCATGGCCAGGGCAAACAGCCCCGGAGACAGTGGGCATCCCTGCCTAGTACCTCTCCCCAGGCCAAAGGGAGGGGAGAGCAGTCCATTCATACAGACTCTTGCAGAGGGATTCCTATACAGTAGTGATTGGACATATTCACCTTGCTTATTTTAGTTCAGCCCTCTAAGACATTTTCTCATGACTGCTAAGAAGTTTTGCCCCGAGAAGCAACTTAAGGCTTTAGGCTGATATACACAGGACAGAAATTGGCCAGTTTAACAACTGGCTTCTGTTAAACATTCCTGCTGAAAAATCATTATTTGATTAGTGCATGCAGCCAATGGCTACAACACTGATCTGTGAACTCTGATGGAGGGAGTCCAACATAACAGTATCACAGTGGGGGAGATCCCTGCATCCACATCTCTTGTGTGGATTAGGGATGAGCTGAACACCCCCCAGTTTGGTTCACATCAGAAAATGCAAACAGGGGGGGCGTGGCTTGCGCGCGAGCGAGATGGCAGCCTAGACACTGAGCTCCAGCCAGCCGGAGACAAAGCGACGACCATCGGACAGTTTTCTGGCCCTACCGAGACTCCTATCCACACGGTGGTTACTCTGGGAACGTGGAGACGCGATGTCCCGCAAAAGGAAAGACGATCGCTTCATTCAGAAGCTTACGGCCTTCTCGTTCAGGCCGGCGCTGAGGGGAGGACTTCAAGATGGCGCCGACGGCACCTCGCGGCGTGCACCCGCCGCCTATACAGATCTCCCCAGCAGCGATCCTGATGGAAGCACGGAAGGTCTATCTTCCCCACCCCTGGTCGGCACCCCACCGCTATCCCCTGACACACGGAGCCCGGCGAAAGCGCGGATGCGCTTGGATGTCCAGCAGCACGCCGCAAACGTGAGTACCAATGCACGAGGCACTGACGCCATCTCCTCACTACAATCTTCTATAGCGGCCTTCCCAACAACGGGCCAGCCAGTTTTAGACACCACAATGAAGGACATGTTGATGCTCCTCCAGTCCTCACTAATGTCTAACCTCTCATCCCTGATACACAAGGTCTCCATTGATGTGCAACATATGGGGGACAGGGTCTCTTACATGGAAGAGAAAATGGAGGAATGCACTGATGTTGTCAACAGTCTGGTTGACGCCAATGAGGTTCAAAGGGAAGACACTGACTGGATCAAATCTAAACTAGCGGACCTCGAAGATAGATCCAGACGCAATAACATAAAAATACGCGGCGTCCCAGAATCTGTACTCCCAGCTGACCTCCGCTCCTATACAAATACCCTGTTTTCGAACTTACTGCCTGACCTGTCCCCCATAGAACTGACCATAGACCGCATCCACAGATTACCTAAGCCGCGTCATCTTGCTGAAACAGTTCCGAGGGATGTGCTGCTGCGCATTCATTTTTACCAAGCAAAGGAACAGATCCTGGCCAAATCCCGCGAACTTAGAGTCCTTCCCGCTCCTTATGAGAACATACAACTGTATGCAGACCTGTCCCAATTTACACTCCAGATGAGAAGGAAGCTGAGTACCGTGACCAAAGCTTTATCAAACCACAAGATAGTCTACAAATGGCGTCACCCTGCCACTATTCTAGTGTCTCACAATGGCATTCCACATACCATATCCACTATGGAAGGGGGTACCAAATTGCTACTGTCATGGGGCATAATTCCAGATCCTCCAAATGCTTACGCTGACCCACGGGGAAAACCTCCCCTGCCTCGCAGGAACCCCCGGAACAATCCTCATACTGATGACCACCACCCAGATACTTCGCGCTGATTCCATATGCCTGTTCCTGTCTACAATAGCCCACCGTTTAACCCGGCTGGCTGCTCGTTATGCTCCATTTGTTGCACTACTGCTCCTTGAGCCTGAACTGTACCCCAAGTTTGCTCAGCATCAGGATATCCTCCGACTTGCTGATTGTTATTGTTTTACATTAACCCTTCTCTTTTATTCTTTCGTTATTTTGACCACCCAGTGGATGGAGCTCTAGCAGAGAGACTTTCCCGCACGCCAAGACTCCGATCTACTCATCACAAACACCACGTATCCAGATCCCAAGCACTCCGCTTCTTCAACCATCCTACCAGGAGATCTACCGCTTAGCGACAATCCGTTGAGACTACTTCTCCTAACTGTAAGTTGTATCCATACACCTTGCACACCTCTCACCGCATCATGTCCTTTACCGTTCTGACCCTAAATGCTAAAGGTCTAAACCATCCGGTTAAACGTTCGTCCTTATGGAAGTCAGCTGTTTCGCTCAAATGCGACATCCTCTGCGTCCAAGAGACTCACTTTCAGCAGGACTCTCACCCCCGTTGCCAGAACCACCAATTCCCCCATGTTTTCACATCCTACTACAAGAAAAAGCAGAGGGGTGTTATGATAGCCGTCCGGAACACGGTATCTTTCCAATTACAGACACTCGTAGCTGATCCGGAAGGTCGCTATATCATTTTGGTCTGCTTGATTAATAATGTTCCATATACGCTGGTTTCCTTGTACGCTCCGAATCAACGCCAAATGCCTTTTCTTAAATGTGTTATGAAAAAAGTCAAAGCCCTTCAATCAGGGTATCTTTTAATGTGTGGCGATTTCAATCTTGTCCCAGACAATGACTTAGATTCCACAGCATCCACTAAGAGACACATATCTCCTCTGAACAAATTTATCTCCAATAGTGACCTATATGATGTGTGGAGGTGCTGTCACGCGAGCGAGACTACACTTTTCTCTCGCCGCGCCACAATACCTACTCACGCATAGATTTGTTCCTAACAGATAGGCCATTGCTACAACGGATCTCGGCCTCGGTGATCCACCCCACCACCTGGTCGGACCATGCCCCTGTTAGCATCTCCATAGATGCAATCACTCCACAAACTAACTCATACCTCTGGCGAGTCAACAATGCCCTGATTAGAGACCCATCCACAGCAATCCTCATACATCAACGTTTGGAGGAATACTTCTCCATAAACTCAAATTCCGTATCTGACCCGGGGGTGGTGTGGGCCGCCCACAAGGCCCTCATCAGGGGTGTGTTTATCCAACTAGGGGCTAGGATCAAAAAATCCAGAACGAAAAAAATTGACCAGATTACAGCTGACATTGCCCTTCTTGACTCACAAAACAAATCTCGGCCCTCGCCCTTACTGCAAGCCACTATCTTTAACCTAAGACACAAACTCCGTTTGCTCCTATTAGAATCCTTTGAGAGGGCATGTACAAGGGTTAGGGCCACCACATATGCTACAGGGAACAAAGCAGGCAAGCTACTAGCCCTAAAGATAAAGGGGCGGAGGATCAAATCCAAAATCCCTTACATATATCACCCTCACACAAAAGAAAAGTTAATGAAGCCACAGGAGATAGCTAATGCTTTCAGTACTTACTATGCCGGGTTATATAACATACGCGACGACATCTCTACACATCAACCGACGCCACAGGACATTGAGACCTTTTTAGGAAAGATTAGCCTCCCTTCTTTATCTGACGACCAATTGAAAACTCTTAATTTACCTTTCTCAGAGACTGAACTGGACAGAGCTATAACCAATCTCCCCAACTCTAAATCCCCGGGACCTGATGGGTTCACTGGGGAGTACTACAAGAAATTCCGACACATTCTGAACCCTACCCTCTGCGAAGTTTTTAATTCGGCCGCGTCTAACGCATCCTTCCCCTCTGACATGCTAAGAGCAGTAATTGTCACTCTCCCGAAACCGGGCAAAGACCCAACCACTCCCCAAAACTTCCGCCCCATCTCTCTCCTGAATGTGGACGCTAAATTATATGCCAAATTAATAGCGACTAGACTGACTGATATCCTTCCCACACTGATACACAGGGACCAATCGGGATTCACCAAAGGCCGGCAGGCTTCAGATGCCACAAGGCGAATGATCAATGTCATACACCAGGCGACTCTCTCAGGCACCCCCTCTGTACTCCTGTCCCTTGATGCTGAAAAAGCATTTGACAGAGTGCATTGGGGGTTTCTATCCTCGGTCCTTTCTAAATTTGGCTTTACTGGACAGATTCATAGAGCAATCATGGCCCTTTATTCCAATCCCTCGGCCCAAGTATATTCAGCGGACTCGTTATCACCTCCCTTTGATATTACGAACGGAACTAGACAAGGCTGCCCCCTTTCCCCTCTGATTTTTAATTTACTGATGGAAACCCTGGCCCAATCCATCCGATCAAACCCGCTTATTACAGGTATCACCATGGGAAGCAGTGAGCACAAGATCAGCCTATTCGCTGATGACGTCATACTAATACTATCTGAGCCATCCACATCACTCCCAGCGGTCCAACGAGAGCTAGCTTACTTTAGCAAAGTGTCCTACTATAAAGTTAACGAATCTAAAAGCCATGTCTTAGACCTAGGAGTCAACACCCCCACCAGCTTATTGTTACAGAGCCAATTCCCATTTACATGGGCTGACCTAAGCATCACCTATCTGGGTATCCAACTGACCAAATCACCCGAGCAGCTCTTCCACCAAAATTATGTCCCTTTCCGGAATAAACTTCAGGCCCAACTCCAACATTTGGGATCTCAAGAACTGTCTTGGACAGGCCGCTTAGCGGCGTTTAAAATGTTCCACTTGCCCCAACTCCTCTATCTTTTTAGGACTTTACCAATCCCCATTCCCGTCTATTTTTTTAAATCACTCCAATCTATCTTATCTTCCTATATCTGGCAAGGCAAGAGGGCTAGATGTGCCCATACCACCCTTGTTAAAACACGTAAGGCGGGCGGCACGGGATACATAGACTTCCACCATTACTACTTGGCCTCGGTTCTCACCCAATCTAGAGAATGGTTCGCGACCTCACCACGAACTGCCTGGACACAGATGGAATCTGCCCTGGCACCTGGTAAGGGCCTTTCTCCATGGCTACTCTCCACCACTTCATCCACTAAGACCCCTTCATCAATATCTCCTACGATGCTGGCTACCATTAAGTCATGGAACAAATTTATCTCCTTAACCCATGACCACCCTGATAAAGTTAAACTGAAAATCCCGATTGAGTCCCTGCAACACCACATAGACCTGATTTCCTACAAACAGTGGCACGAACATGGCATACTCCATGTCAACGACATTCTGGTTGATGGAATCATTGAACCGTTCCCAATCCTGCAAAAAAAGTACAATCTCCCTGATAGTGATTTTTACCTATATCTTAGAACCAAACACTTTTTATCTACATACCCCCACTGGGAACGCTACATGGCTCGGTCCACTTGGCTCTTCCTACAAAACCCTTCCCCAAGGGTGAAGGGCATATCACTTTTTTATAATACTTTACAGCAGAAATTAATCTTCATAAAATCACCCCCTCTACTTAACCACTTAAAGACCCCCGCACGCACATATACGGCCACAACATGGCTCGTACAGGCACAAGGGCGTAAATTTACGTCCCCGCCTGAGTGCGGTTCGGGGGTCCCATCGGGACCCCCTCCGCGGCGTGCGGGGGTCTCCCTACCTCTGGGAGCGATCCGGGATCTGCGGGCGGATGTCCGTGTTTTCTGCCCCCCCCGCGATCGCTCCCAGCCAATGGGAGCGCGCTCCCAGCCTGTCACTTCCTCCTCCTGTGTTTACACAGGAAGGAGGAAATGATGTATTCTCTCATCGCAGCGCTGTTTCCCAGCGCTGCTGATGAGAGAAGACATGCCAAGTAAGTGTGCACCAACACAACACTGACACACACTCACATAGGCATATTAACCCCTTGTGATCGCCCCCCCCACCCCCCTGTCACAGTGTTACTGAATGCAGTGATTTAATCACTGCATTTAGTGTCAGTGTGACAGGCACTGTAAAAAACAGTTAGTGTTAGGTTCAGGATAGCCCCCCCACCCCCCCTAATAAAGTTTTAACCCCCTGATCACCGCCCTAGTTAACCCTTTCACTCCCTATTGCCAGCGTCACTAAGCGATCATTTTTCTGATCGCTGTATTAGTGTCGCTGTTCCCGCTAGGTAGCTATTTTTTTTTATTGCGATTTTTTTTTTTTTACTAAAGACATGTGGCTAAATAAATTTTGGCCTAAATGTTTGACTAAAATTTAGTTTATTTGATTTTTTTTTAACAAAAAGTAAAAAATAGTGTTTTTTTTTCAAAAATGTCGCTCTATTTTTGTATATAGCGCAAAAAATAAAAATCGCAGAGGTGATCAAATACCACCAAAAGAAAGCTCTATTTGTGGGAAGAAAAGGACGCAAATTTTGTTTGGGAGCCACGTCGCACGACCGCGCAATTGTCTGTTAAAGCGGCGCAGTGCCGAATCGCAAAAACACCTTGGGTCATTTACCAGCGTATTGGTCCGGGTCTTAAGTGGTTAAATGGGAATCAGATCTTGGAAGCTCCTACTCAGACCAACAGTGGGCCAAAGCTTGCAAATCTGTTTACTCTGTTACCAGCTGCTCTACCCTTTGGGAACTATCCACAAAAATTATGTTAAGATGGTATCTGACCCCAGCAAAGCTGTCCAAATTTGGCACATTGCAGAGCGACAGATGTTGGAGAAACTGTGGCTCCCAGGGGACCTTGCTCCACACACTCTGGAGTTGCCCCAAACTAGCACTGTTCTGGTCATCAACCTTCCAAATAATCTCAGAAACCTCCCACTTAATAGCTGATCCCCAACCTGACCTAGCCCTTCTATCGCTTGATCTAGACAAATTCCCTCATGAGTCGAGACACACTGTCCTGCATATTCTGTTGTCAGCTAGACTGTCCATAACAAGGAAGTGGAAAAACCCTCTACCACCCACCATTGGGGAAGTTATACAAACTACTCACCTACACTACACATACGAGACCACACTGGCGCTCAAGGATGCAAATAGAGATAATGCTCGTAAGAAATGGCTTGGGTGGACATCCTGGTACGATAAACATTGCCTAACTCCAATTGTCCTACCTTGAAATATCTGGCTTCGTTACACTCGGAGGGGGGCCATTCCGAGCCTTGGCCACAGTCTAGTCCCCATGTGGGGTGGCCGGGACACGGGTGGGTCCCGTCCGCTGGAGACGACCTCTGACCCCCACAAACAAGTTTCTCTACACTCTATCTCTACATTCCCACACTCTATCCCCTGGGTACAAATTAGTCAAACTGGTTACTGTTTCTGATATTAAGCTGTTATATTTAAGGCGTTGTTCTACCGCCGCAATGTTCTTTGAATATATCTACGACCTATTAGAACTACCTCTTCGGAGGAAATGTAATGTTTGTCATTATGTGTAATTCAAAAATTCAATAAAAATCTATTGATTAAAAAAAGAAAATGCAAACAGGCAATACATTTGTTCAAATATCCGAACACCATTAAAGTCTATGGGACTCCAACATGAAAAATCTAAAGTGCTAATTTTAAAGGCTTATATGCAAGGTCTGGTATGGATTTTAAGGGGAACTCTGAGCCAAATAAAAAAATGGCGTTCCCCCCAAAAATCCATACCAGACCCTTTATCTGAGCATGTAACCTGGCAGAGGAAAAGAAAGGGGGACAAGAGCGCGACCCCCTCCTGAACCGTACCAGGCCACATGCCCTCAACATGGGGAGGATGCTTTGGGGGGCCTCATCCCCACAACCCTTGCCCGGTGGTTGTGGTGGTCTGCGGGCAGGGGGGCTTATCGGAATCTCGAAGATCTCTTTAGTAAATAGGACCCCCAGATCACGCCCCTCCTATGTGAATTGGTAAGGGGTACATTTTACCTCTACCATTTCTCAAAGAAAATGTACAAAATTTAAAAAAAATAAAAAAAAGACACATTTGGGATAAGTCATTTATAAAAATAAAAAAAAAGATTCCAGCGGTAATAATCCACTCTCGGTCTCCACTCCAGCACTGTCGGTATCCTGTGATGGATGATCTCCTCTCCAAGGCTCCAGCGATGATGTCCAGCACAGCGAGAAACAGCATCTTGTCTCCACCGGAAACACCCAGGAATAAAGTTGCGGCAGCCTGACAGGTCTCTTATGTAACTGAGGACGAGCCCACCTGTCATGTGACCCCACCCCCCTCTGACGCAAAGGGAAACCCAGGCTTACCCAGTGACATGACGGGTGACGCCGCTCCCTCTGATGTAACGGGAAACCTGCATTACATCAGAGGGGGGCGGGCTTCAGTCTCTGCTCATTTGCAAGTATTGAATGGTCAATCTTCAAATCTCTTTAGGAGTGCCTCCATGTAGTTGGGTCCTTGTATTTTAGGTAGGACCCTCTGAAATGCATATTCCTTGTCCCCAAAAATGTTAACTTACTTCCTTTAGATGGAGAATAAAGCTAGTCCAATGCTTTAAATGCCTTTTTCTGAAGTTTAATTACAGACACACTTGTAAAAAATGTTAAAGTGAATAGAGGTTAAATTTAGATTCTACTGAACATGAATTTGCAGCACATTTTCAGGATCCAAATTTGATTTGAACTGACAAATTGTGGTCTAATTTCTGATTGGCAAATTCTAGTGCTGGCCCAAAATGCCCTGCACAACCATTTGCTTTGCCTAAGCCTAGGACCAGCCGAAATGTTGTCGAAGCTGTCTAACTGAGCCCTCACTACAAAACTGGGGTAGAGATGTGAGAGGCCACAGTGTCATCGTGTTAAGAGCACAGGAAGAACTGGTTTACTTCATAGGGGAGATTAGTTATGTGCATCAGTTAACAATTTGTGCTTGTGTTCTGCGGATTGCGGTGATAGGATACATTCTCTTCTGTGATCCCCTCCCTCACCCATTGTGTTTAGTTGTCAACCTCTTAACTGAATGGTATTTTCATTTTTTTTATAACAGTTTATTTTTTATTATTTAAACCTAGTTCATTTTAGAGCAGCAGTCACTTTTATCGCTGTACTTCTTAATACAAAGTTGGGGTGGCATTTTATCTTTAGACATTTTTTAAGGCATAACTAAGGGCAGAACTTTTTCTTAGTTTTGGAAAAAGTGGAGTATTAGAACACTTGTTTTTATTGCTATCTCTGTCTCTATTAGGGAAATTTACCCTCTCTATTTGTCCTGATTACCATTGTCACCAAAAGTGAAAGTAAAAGCAAATACCAAATTTGGGGTTGACACTGGAACAGTAATAAAGAGGAAATCTTCCTTTGGGGATAACAGTTCTGGTGGCTTGGGGGGCCCTTAATTTACAGGGATTTCCTCTCAATTTCTGTTTTGGCTGGCATAGAATATGAAGGTAAATCCCATTAATGGGACACATATGACAAAGAAAAAACATGGCTGGGGTTATGATGTTTGCTTTCTCTATCAAAAATAAAAAACGTTTTGCCTATAGTTCTACTTTAAGCTTATGATTATCAAAGCAGAGCAGTCTTTTCATACTGAGTATCCACTGGTAAGTTGACATTTGTTCATAGCATGGCAGTGCATTGTTTAAAAAAGAAAATACATTTTTTTTGTGGATGCCACTGTTCATTACATTTATAAAAGAAAATGTTTTAATTTATTGAATTTCAGACCCACTTTACAAGAAAGGGACCAAGCATGTTTTCTTTTTGTTGCTGTAGCTGCTTTATACGTTCATGTAAACCTTAAGGGTGCTGCCAAGCACCAATGTTGCTGCCTCCTGGCATCTCTCACCTTCTCCCCAATAAAAAAAAGTCCATAAAATCTCAGTGGTGAAATCTTTACTATTTTTGGAAGATACCTCTCTGTGAATTCTGTCTACACATTTAGGCCTGTTGGCACTTCCATGAAACTGTGGTGCAGCAGTTTCCTATGCATGCATCTCCTTTTCCATTGCAAGCAAACTGTGGTGCTATAAGGCATTTTTAACCACCTGAAACTAGTGAATGTACCGTAGCTCTAATTTAAAAATAAATAAATACCTGTCTGAAGGTTGTCTCCACTTTTAGGTCTGTTTGCACTGCCATCAAACTGTTACGATTACACCCCTTGATGGTAGATGTGGGCTCACCTGGGATACAAAGTCTAGTACTAGTTGATATTCACCCCAAGTTTTGGAGATGGGTTTCACTGTGTTAGGTGCAGGAACAAGGGGATTGGGGTGCAGAGACATGAGACTGTAGTGTAGTCATGTTCAAGCAAAGGGTCTTGGTGGAAAGAAAAAAGAGAGTATTCAAACAGCTTGGGTCAGCAACAAGTAAGCAGTAAACTAGGCTAGAGTTAAAAGAGTAGTCGCGTTCAGGAAGGGGTCTTAGACTGTAGCCAGACAGTTGAGATCAGCAATGAATTGGGCAGAGTACAAGACAGGAGATGATAGGAAAGTCATGCAATCTAGGTCAACAACAGGAAACAATGCTTCTGTATTTTAGCTCTGTGGTGCCAGTATTTTACCAGTGGTGCTATAAGCCAATTCTTACCCACTTAAATCAAAGGGTTGTAGCTAGAGATGTGCACTGTCGAAAAAATTGTTTTTGTTTTGTTTTTTTCATTTTTCGGGTCATTCTGTATGATTGAAATTCATTATTTCTAATAAATTCAGAAATTCAGAAAAAAATGTAATTTGTTACGTTCCATTCATTTAGAGGCCGTTTTCGTTATTTTGATAATTAAAAAAATCTGAAAATCTGAAATAACAACTAACTACGAATAACGAACTATTAAATTATAGGTATTGGAATTTCCTTTCAAATTTGGCTGTTAGTGAACGTAACAAATACAAATTTATCCGAAGTTATGAATTATACGAAATAATGAATGCCGCTTCATCTAAATGAATGGAATGTAACACATTGATAATAATAAATAATAATAATACTTGTTTTATTATTAATAATATTATTTATTATTAATAATTTGTTATTTTTTTCTGATAATTTAATTTCAGATAAATTTGTATTCGTAACGTTTGTTACGTTCACTAACAGACAAATTTGAAAGGAAATTCCAATACCTATAATTTAACACTTAGTAATAGTCATTAACATTAGTTAGTTAGTTTTTACTTTAGTTTTCAAATTTTCAAATTTTCAAATTTTTGGATTTTCTTATTTTCTAATTTTAAAAAAATCAGAGTTTTCAAGCTTTCGCTAATTTGAACATTTTTGAATTTCCGAATTTCATCAAAAAACAAATTCAGAATTAAACTAATTGCACATGTCTAGTTGTAGCTCTATATTTTGTAGAAAGATTGGGGATATTGAGGGGGCATTCAGGAAATTTGGGAGTGGTGGTCTGGAGTGATTTTAATGGACAGCGTCTTTATTGTTTTTTTATCTTTTAAAAAAATGTAGTGTGATGCAAAAGGGAGTTAAAAAACGATGCCATCAATCTCCAGTTTCGCTAGCCAACATATCACCACAAGTGCCAAAGGCATTTGCAACTATGGGCCAGATTCAGGTAGATCAGAGCATCTTTGCTCTGGAGTAACGCTTCTCATTTACGTTACTCTGCCGAAATTTTAGGAGCAAGTGCTGTTATTCATGAAGCACTTGCTCCTAAAGTTGCGGCAGCGCATCGCAAATGAGCCGGCGGAATTCAAATTGGGCGGGTACGGGGCGTGTAGTATTCAAACTAAGCGCGATCCCGCGGCGAACGTACTGCGCATGCGTCGAGTGTCAATGCATCCCAGTGCGCATGCTCCAAATTCTGTCAGTGAACGTCAATGACGTCACATCCCCATTCATGAATGTTTTACGCAAGCGACGCGATTTGTTTTTTTCCGACGCGATGACGACGCCTATACTTAACATAGGATACTCCACTAGGGGGCTGCTTTATCTATACGCCGCGTATCGCTTCCGGAAACGTCGTAAAGTCACTGCGTCGCGCCCGAAAAAGATCGTGAATTGCCGATTCCCGCGCCATTTTTAAGTTGAAGTAACGATGCGATGGCGAAATTCAATTGCGCCGATCGCATCGGAACTCCAACCCGGCGTTTCTTGTTTTCTGGTTACAGAAAACAAAAACGCCGGCTTAAAGTGACAGTTAGGCTGGCGGATCCATTGATCCGCCAGCCTAACTCTACCTGAATCTGGCCCTATATGCAGTGGCGTAACTAGAGACTTCAGGGCCCCGGTGCAAGAAATCATGAAGGGCCCCCCCTCCACAGTGGCATGACAGTCAGGTGAACCCCTCACACTGGCAGGCGGCAGTCGGGCACCTCAAATGGGCAGACTTGGCGGAATTACAGGGCCCAGTCGCAACGGCGACTGCTGCGACCCTGATAAATCCGCCATTAGTTAAAGGTGTGTTACATGCAGAGTTCAAGGTGTGCTATGTACAGAGTTCGGGGTGTGCTTCATACAGAGTGCAGGGTGTGCTACGTACAGAGTCCGTGGTGTGCTACGTACAGAGTCCGTGGTGTGCTACGTGCAGAGTCCGTGGTGTGCTACGTGCAGAATCCGGGGTGTGCTACGTGCAGAGTCCGGGGTGTGCTACGTGCAGAGTCCGGGGTGTGCTACGTGCAGAGTCCGGGGTGTGCTACGTGCAGAGTCCGGGGTGTGCTACGTGCAGAGTCCGGGGTGTGCTACGTGCAGAGTCCGGGGTGTGCTACGTGCAGAGTCCGGGGTGTGCTACGTGCAGAGTCCGGGGTGTGCTACATACCGAGTGCAGATTTTAGAAGTGCCACATTTCTGCGGAAAAAAAGCCTGGAGTAAAAGTATACAGTGCAAACACTGACTACAGCCATGAAACATACAGCCACAGCACCTGTGATCATCATTATCATGCTGATAATTACACTGTACTTCATGTGACTGTACTGTATATAGCCTATATACAGTACAGTCACATGAAGTACAATATAATATAGGCTGTACAGTGTGATCATCACTCAGCATGATAATGATGATCACAGGTGCTGTGGCTGTATCTTTCATGCCTGCAGACAAAGTTTGCTCTGTATACTTTTACTTTATTATACTATAGCAACCACTGCAGTCTGAGTCTCAATACATGGACACTCACATACATACATACATATTCACATGCACACACACATTCATACATACATGGCATGCACACACACAGTAGATAAAAAACGGCAGTCTTTTACCTTAGCAGCTCTTCCTGCCGGGTACTGCACTGTAGGGGGAGACAAAGAGCACACACTTTGCTTTCAGTTTGTAATGACTGTGACGAGCTCCCCGCACAGTGCCGATTACAGTTCGGCTTGGGATCGGGGAACTTGTCTGTGCTCCTTCTTTTGAAGCACTGTATACAGGGGGCCCTCGGGGCCCCCTCCAGCAAGGGGCCCGGTCACCATGGCGACCTCAGCATCCCTATAATTCCGCCACTGCCTATATGTCAAATGAGGTTTAATGTAGAAAATGTAAATTTGGTGACAAAAATATGAATGCAATCTATACACTGGCGGGAGATCTTCTGGGGAAATCTAGGATGGAAAAGGACCTGGGGGTCCTAGTAGATAATAGGCTCAGCAATGGCATGCAATGCCAAGCTGCTGCTGACAAAGCAAACAGAATATTGGCATGCATTAAAAAGGGGATCAACTCCAGATATAAAACAATAATTCTCCCACTCTACAAGACTCTGGTCCGGCCGCACCTAGAGTATGCTGTCCAGTTCGGGGCACTAGTCCTCAGGATGGATATACTGGAAATGAAGCGAGTAAAGAGAAGGGCAACAAAGCTAGCTAATAAAGCTTCTGGAGGATTTTAGTTATGAGGAAAGGTTGTGAGCACTGAACTTATTTTCTCTGGAGAAGAGACGCTTGAGAGAGGATATGATTTCAATTTACAATTACCGTACTGGACTGGTGACCCCACAATAGTGATAGAACTTTTTAGCGGAAGGAAGTTTAACAAGTGAAAGAAAAAATTGCGCTACTAAATATAACTTGGTGAAGGAGCAGCCTGCATTAACGACAGAACCATATCGTAACGAAAACAGCAAATACAACAAATGCGGCGCTTGAAGAGAGATATTGTAAACCACTAATGAGTGGAAAAATATCCCATAACCTGAAATGAATGTGACAATCAAAAAGGTAATAGGTGCAATAGGTGCAAATTAAGATGACAAAAAGGGCAACCAGGTCTTCATGCAGATCATGAACATGGGAAATAAATTCCTTGTAAATTCATGCACTAAAGAATAAGTCCAGAATTGCTTCCGTAAATAAAATAATTATATAGTGTCTTGATTGATCCAATATGGACATGTGAACAGTGAATCTTTACTTCCCAGTCAGGGATGGAAGGAAAAACATCCACAATGTACTCCTGTATACTCAAGAAGATGGAATATTCTTACCAGATCCGGTGGACACACTGACCAGTGGTAGCATGTCAATAGGGCAGGTAATGGATCCTCAGCCTGGTTAGGTTCATAGAAGAAACATCCAACGGCACCAAAGGGAATCCAAAAATCATATTCGTATATCCAAGCGTCCAAAGTAGCAAGCAGATTTCTCATAGAATTGGGATCACACGGAGGCACATGTAAAAAATTAGAGGAGGCTCACATAGCGCAGTTAAACCCAATAACAGGGAAGAGCGATTTTAATGGTAAAGCAGGTAGGTATACAATACCATACAAGTATAAAAAATAATTTAAAAATTTAAAAAAACGTTCAAGGTACAAGCCAGGTGAAGGAGCAAGTACAAGTGATCACATAGAATAAAGCGTGGTGGATAGATTTGCGGTTGCAGGCTATGTACCCTACAGGTTTCGAGTTAGAAACTCTTCAACTGGGGTATGGGATATTTTTCCACTCATTAGTGGTTTACAATATCTCTCTTCAAGCGCCGCATTTGTTGTATTTGAAGTTTAACAAGACACATAGCCACTCATTAAAATTAGAAGAAAAGAGATTTTGTTGCGTATGAGATAAGACCAGAATTGCGTGGACTGCAACAGAGGAAACCCATAAATACCCTTAAGTATAAAGGCGACTGCCTGAAGAAATGATAAGTCATTAAATCTTCAATACATGCACAAATTTATATTGAGATGTTGGACACTTTTCTTCTTCCATCAATTGAAAGAATGTTTGGTGATGATGACATAATTTTTCAGGATGATAATGCATCTTGCCATAGGACAAAAGCCATGAAAAGTTTCCTTCAAAAAAGACATACAGTATAATGTCATTGGCATGGCCTGAAAATAGTCCAGACCCAATTTAAAATCTGTGGTGGAAATGAAAGAAAATGGTCAATGACAAGGCTCCAATGTGCAACTTCAGTGAGAGAAAGTTGGAGTCGGATTGATGAAGAATACTGTTTATCAATAGTTAAATCCATGTCTCTGAATTCAAACTGTTATAAAAGCCAGAGGTGGTGCAATAAAGTACTATTGGTGTACTGTAGTGGGTTTTTTTTCATAATATTTTCTTCAGAATAGAGTGATTCCATGTTTTTTCCCTCTGTTTGATCTGCAAAAACAGTTGCAATTGACTACAGTTTTCTTTCCTTTTAAATGTTTTAAGTGTTTCTTAAAGCCATAAGGTTGTGATGTTAAACTACAATAGTCTTGATGCATGTCTGTGATTAGTTATTTTTTTCTCCACAATTAAACAATAGAATAAAACATTTTCAAATGTGGAGATTCCATACTTTTTGCGAGTTGTAAAGGAGTGAGGAGGTGATACAACAACTGGGATTTTTTTTAACCTAATGCAGTGAATGCATTAAGGTAAAACAATGTTGTGCTTTTAGAACCACTTTAATTAACCACTTGCCTACTGTGCACCTACACCCCCTTCCTGCCCAGACAAAATTTAAGCTTTCGGCACTGCGTCGCTTTAACTGACAATTGCGCGGTCGTGCGACGTGGCTCCCAAACAAAATTGGCGTCCTTTTTTTCCCACAAATAGAGCTTTCTTTTGGTGGTATTTGATCACCTCTGCGTTTTTTATTTTTTGCGCTATAAACAAAAATAGAGCGTTAATTTTTAAAAAAATGCAATATTTTTTACTTTTTGCTATAATAAATATCCCAAAAAATATATAAAAAAAATATTTTTTTCCTCAGTTTAGACTGATACGTATTCTTCTACATATTTTTGGTAAAAAAAAAATGCAATAAGCGTTTATCGATTGGTTTGCGCAAAATTTATAGTGTTTACAAAATAGGGGATAGTTTATGGCATTTTTTTTTTACTATTAATGGCGGCGATCTGCGATTTTTTTATTGGGACTGCGACGTTATGGCGGACATTTCGGACACTTTTCTGACATTTTTGGGACCATTTACATTTATACAGTGAACAATGCTATAAATATGCATTGATTACTGTATAAATGTGACTGGCAGTGAAGGGGTTAACCACTAGGGGGCGGGGAAGGGGTTAAATGTGTGTCCTATGAGTGTTCTAACTGTGGGGGGAGGGGGGGTGACTGGGGAGGTGACCGATTGTGTCCCTATGTACAAGGGACACAATCGATCTCCTCTCTCCCTGACAGGGACGTGCAGCTCTGTGTTTACATACAGAGCTCCACGTCCCCGCTCAGTTACTGAGCAATCGCGTGTGCCCGGCGGCGATCGTTGCCGCCGGGCACTCGCACGGGATCCCCGCAGAGCGGCGAGTGCGCGTGCGCGCCGCCGGCGACGCGCGCGCGTCCGCCCGCGGCTTTAAAGGGACATCACGTAATATGACGTAATGTCAGGATAATGGAGTCCTCTGCCCGCCGTCATTTGACGGCGGGCAGAGGACAAGTGGTTAAAGGATTTTTAAAAATTATTACAAAGCAGTATATCTGACTCACTAAACATTTAATGGTGGTGAATCAATCACTTAAGCCCTGTACACATGATTGGATATCTGATGGAATCTAATCTAATGGATTTTTTTGTCGGATATCCGATAAGCTGACTTTCATTAGTGTTGCATACACACTATCAGACTAAATTCCGACCTTGCCAAAACGCAGTAACGTAAAACACTACAATGAGCTGAAAAAAATTAAGTTCAATTCTTCCGAGCATGCGTCGACTTGATTCTGAGATGCGTGGATTTTTGGGCCCCACAGATGGGGCCCACACACGATCGGTTTGTCCGATGAAAACAGTCTGTTTTCATCAGACAAACTGATCGTGTGTACACGGCTTTACTGATTCATTTGAAATTTTGTATATATTTTATTTAATGCAAAACAAATATAAAACAAAGTGACATTACAGGCGTACCCCACTTTTAAGTACACAATGGGATTTATTTACTAAAGCTGGAAAGTGCAAAATCAGGCTCACTTCTGCATAGAAACCAATGAGCTTCTAACCCCAGCTTGTTCAATTAAGCCTGGTAATAAAACCTGGAAAACATGAGCCTGATTTTGGGCTTTCCATCTTTAGTAAATAAACCCCATTGTGTACTTAAAAGTCGGGTATGCCTGTATATGCAGATCGAAAAAATTATGTAGTGTAATACGTTGTAACTATAATACTTTGCAGCATATTTATCCATGAATGTGAAGTTGTCATATACCCTTTGTTAATCTCATTTGCAAAAAAAAAAACACCAGGGGGGAGAGGCGCCTCTGGGTGTAGAAGTAAAGCAATTTAATAACAAAGTATATGTACAGGCCACTCACATATTAGAGTGATAAGTAAGACTTGTATGAAAGGCGGTCCCAGACATCAGATCTGTCAACTGCTCCTGCTTGCTGGGGAGCTGGTGCTGCTTGCTCCAGGAAACCGCTGGAGACATGAAGAAAGCTGGCCGCAGTTGGACTGGATGCAGAGCGAGGCCCAGAGCGCAGATGTTGTGCAGGCGAGGGGGGATGACGTCACTGGTTAGCTAAGCGTTTCACGAGCGTACAGGCTGAGATGGCGTGACAGCCGCGCTCCTTCATTAAGCTCAAGTGTTAATCTCATTTGCACAGAAGCTGCTCTCTGTGCTCTGGCAACACAAAGTAGACCTGGCTGTTGTTTGGACGGCTGGTACTAGTAATTTTGGCAGGTACATCGGCTATGGTGGCAGAGGAAGACCAGGAATAGTGAGCTACTCCCAAGTATTTTGAATATATTTTTTCTTATACATATAAGGTCCACAGCTAATTTAGAAAAGATTTAAAGTAACAGTGTACACTAACCTGCCTATTCAACAAATCACCCAATGAAACCCTATAGGCCTAAAATAAGTTATGTGCAGTATATTGTGACAGTGCTATGCCCTGCCACTGTGTTGGAAGATATAAAGAACACAGGGGTTGATTTACTAAAGCTAGAGAGGCGAAAATCTGGTAAAGCTCTGCGCAGAACCCAATCAGCTTCCAGGTGTTCTCCTAAAGCTTAATTGAGCAAGCTGAAATTAAAATCACCCATTGTGTTTGTTATGATTTGTTTTTACAATTTGCGCTATCACTTTTATTGAATTTACGTTATAGGGTGCTGTGTATGCATTTTTGTGTTTGCTGCATATTGTCACTGATTTCTGGATAGACTTATTTAGTAGCGCAGAAGTCCCACTTGATTGAATTACTTATTTACACTTTACTTTTGCTGCTATTATGGATGTTTTCACCTTTGTTAAGAGCAGAAATGTCAATTTAGATGAGGTTTTTAACCCACAGAACAAGACACATAACTTGGACCTACAAAGCTTGATTAGAAAGCTAGGTCACCACATGGATAAAAAAGTATGCCTGTGGTGGGATATTAACACCTTTGATAGGTACATTAGAGAGGGTATAGTACCTCGCAAACTGCGTTGGGATTTACCCCCCAACGATGGCCTTATTGGCAAAGAAGCGATGGATGAATGGTATGATTTTTTTAATAACAAAAGTGTAGAAGGCCTCAAATTTTTGCTGAAACGCAAACAGCGGAAATTGAGAGCATTAGAGAAACAGATAGAGGAATTAAAAATAAAAATTGAACCCCATAAAGAAACGGGGGATTTCAATAAACTTACTACCCAGATGAACAAAGATCTGATCGCCAAGGATCTAGAAGTACAGTTGCGAAAAATGAAGAAATATCAACGAGACACGGCTGACTACAAAGCGCAACAGGTTTTCAAATGGCAACTGAAAACTGAACCAGCCCAACCAGTCTCCACCTATTCAACCCCCGAAAGGGAGGTAAGAATACAAGAACCTGCAACATCGTATGTGAGACAGGATTCGAGATCTGAAAGAAGGGACTCACGCCTTGAAATGACAAGGCAGGAACCAAGATATGAAGGAAGGGACCCGTACCATGGGATGTCCAGGCCACACTATGAACCACCATCTAATAGTTATCAAGGGCCTCGTACTCCAAAAAATACCAGGAAGAAACCTTTCAAAAAACGCTTCAAGAAACCCCAAAATGGTGGTAATGGTAATGATAGGAATTATAGAGAACAAAAGGAGGTTCCCTGTTATGATCAATATGGAAGACCTTTGAGATCACCAATCTCCACCTATAATAGGTTTGACCCTATCAGATACCAGCAAGAACCATACCCCGCAGATTATCGGCAATATCAGTACGACTATAACTCCCAACGGTCTTTTTTAGACAGGGAGAGGAGGGACTACTCCCCCCAACGGACACAAGAACAATATCGATCCCCAAGGACCCGCCCTCAAGAAATCAGACCCAGTGCCGAACTAAGAGAGGCACTAGAGCGGGAAAGAGATATAAAAAGAAAAAGAGAGGATGTGGAGAGAACGTCGTAAACATTAGCGGGTGCACCATTTCTGCAGAAGAACTAGCAGTCTTGGACAAAGGCCTGAAATATGCACCAATGAAAAATCTCAACAAATTTGAAACCTATATAGGCATCCGGAAATATATAAGGAAGTTAAATATTAAAAAATACTTCCTTAGTAACCCTTCAAAAATCACATACCCTACCATCAGCGATCCGACACTACCCATGCATAGTAATTTGAGGAATCAATCCTTGTTCAATCCTCAGGTCACGAATAATCAGCATAATGATGTATTCAAAAAATGAGTATTGAAAGACCTAGAATCTTTGAAATTAAAACCCAAATCAGATCCTGGATATATCAAAAAAGGAATCAAACTCCTCACCCAGAGGAAGGATATCGTGATTCGTCCAGCTGATAAAGGGGGGGCCGTGGTGGTTCAGTCTAAACAACAATACAAAGACGAATTGGATAGGCAACTGCAAGATGCAGACACCTACTGTAAACTGCTCGGAAATCCACTTTGGAAGTACAAGAAAGAAGTACAAAGAGTTATCAATTTGGGAGCAAAAAAGGGTATCCTAAACAAAAAGGAGGCCAAATATCTAATTCCTGAATCGTGTAGGGTACCGGTAATATATACCATCCCCAAAATACACAAGTCGAAAGAGAATCCCCCGGGCAGACCGATTGTCAATGGGATTGACTCTTTGACATCAAGACTTGGTCAATATATAGACCACTTCATGCAACGAGCTGTCCAAAAAACCAACGCTTTTTTAAAAGATACAAAACATATCTTGCAGCTATTGGACTCAATACTGGTATTAGAAGGCAGAACAATCCTTGCAACTGCTGATGTCTCTTCGTTATATACGATAGTCAAACATCACGAGGCATGTCATGCCACCAAATGGTTATTGAGGAATTTTAGTGATCTTATATGTCCACAACGAAAATATCTCATAAAGTGCCTTGACATATGCTTGAAGTATAACTATTTTTGGTATGACCAATCATATTATAAACAAACCATTGGCATCGCGATGGGAGCAAAATTTGCCCCTAGCGTAGCCAATGCGTTTATGGCACGCTGGGAGGAGTCAGCAGTGTATGAGGATATGCCAGCCGAGCTTGTTCTATACAAGAGGTACATTGATTACCTCATCATTATCTGGAATGGTAGTAAGAAATCTCTGGAAAATTTTCTGAATAAGCTGAATACCAACGAGCAGAACATTAAATTAGTCTGGAAGATCGATGAGAAATCTATTGATTTTCTCGATCTAAATATAAGTATAGAAGGCGATAAGATTACTACGAAAACTTTTTTCAAGAATGTGGACACCAACAACTACATATCAACCGATAGCTGTCATTTCAAACCTTGGTTATTCAACATTCCAAGGGGTCAACTGGTTAGAATGAAGCGGAATTGCACAAAGGAAGAAGATTATATGAGTCAAGCCCAGTTGATATGTTCACGATTTACCAGTAAAGGGTATGATGAATCTTCCATAAATAATCAAATCAGAGAGGTTTTGGATAGATCAAAGATGCTACAATCAAAGACTCCAATACAGAAAGAGCAGAAAGCCCCCTCTCTAGTTTTGAACTATAATTCCCAACACAAAGATGTGGCTAAGATTATCAAAAAACACTGGTATATCTTACAAAGTGATAAAGATCTTTGTACTATACTCCCGGAGAAACCACAGATCATATACAAAAGAGCTCCCACATTCAAGGATCTAGTGGTCAAGATCCACACCGAAGGCCCCATTTTCATTCTTTACAGGAAAGGGTTTCTTCCCCTGCAGAAATTGTTTTGCATGTGAAAAAACAAGAAAACCACAAAAGAAACAAACTCAGTTTGTAGCAACGAATACAGGAGAATCCTTTGATATTAAGGAATGTATAGGATGCTACACTGAGGGGGTGATATATGTCCTACAGTGTAGTTGTAATTTACAGTACATTGGTAGGACAAAGAGAGCCCTGAAAGTCCGAGTTAAGGAGCATGTAAAGAACATTATCAAAGGTTCCTCCAAACACAATGGGGCTGATTTACCAAGCCTGTGCGCCAAGACTCATGGTGCACAAGCAGGAGTAAACCTGTTTTTGACATTTACCAAAGAAACACGCTGCTAGTGCAGCGTGTTTCCTCATTTACTAAAGTGCCTAATGCGCCCAGAAGAGGGCGCACAGCACGCCAGTACAGAGCTGGCGTGCGGCATTTAGTTATGTAAACATCGGGGATTCGGGCGGGAGTTTATGAGGGGAGGGAGGGGGGTGATGCAGGGGAAGTGTAGTGACATGTGTTTCAACTTGTGTGGCGGGCCGATTTGAAAGGGAAAGTGACTTTTGGGACCCGATCCCCGGGCGCTTGCAAAGTACGCTAGAACCTCGGAAGGTTCACTTGCATACTGGGCATGCGCAGAGGGAAAAATCGGAGCTCACCGCGCGCCTCTTCAGAACGCCGGGAAATCCTTGGTAAATACCAGGCGGCGTAGCAGTGTTTGCACTGCCTGGAGCGGCGTACGGCAAGCTCCGAGCTGTTCTCGGGCTGCGCTGACACTGAAGGGGAACTCCGCGCCAAATTTCAAATGTGAAACCGGCGCGGCTTCCCCCCCAGGGGTACAATAGGCTCTCCGGCTTGGTCCGGAACGTGAGGGGTTAACCCACGCCAAAATCGGCGTGGGGTTCCCCCCCAGATCCGTACCAAGCCCTCATCCCAGGCATGCAGTCTGGCCGGACAGGAATGGGGGTGGGGACGAGCGAGCGGCCCCCCCCCCTCCTGAGCCGTACCAGACCACATGCCCTCGACATGGGGGAGTGTGTGCTTTGGGGGAGGGGGGCGCTGCCCCCCCACCCCAAAGCACTCTTGTCCCCATGTCGAACGGGACAAGAGCCTCTTCCCGACAACCCTAGCCATTGGTTGTCGGGGTATGCGGGCGGGAGCCAATCAGAATCTGGGAGCCCCGTTTAATAATGTGGCCCCCAGATTTCGGGCCCCCACCCTATGTGAATGAGTATGGGGTACATCGTACCCCTACCCATTCACCTGGTGAAGGTGGTTTGAACTTTGAGGGTCTTCTGCCGCCGCCCCCTTCGAATTTTTCGGCCTGGACGGGGGTCGCACATCCCATCCAGGACTTGGACGTGGCGGGCTTCTCGTCGCTGTCTTCTGCCGCTGCCCCCTTCACCACGAAGCTCCGTGCTTGTTTGATGAGGGCAGCGGGCTTCCGTCGTCTTCTCCGGGGCGAGGGTCGTACATCCCACCCCGGATTTCCTCGCCGGCTTCTGCCTGGCTCCTACTGGGGGCCAGGCCTTCTTTTGCCGTCTTCCGCCGGAGGGCGCCACTCTCCGGGCTTCTCGACGTTGTCTTCCGCCGCGGGGGCCAGGCCTTCTTCTTTGCCGCCCCCTTCGATTTTTTCGGCCTGGACGGGGGTCGCACATCCCATCCAGGACTTGGACGTGGCGGGCTTCTCGTCGCCGTCTTCTGCCGCTGCCCCCTTCACCACGAAGCTCCGTGCTTGTTTGATGAGGGCAGCGGGCTTCCGTCGTCTTCTCCGGGGCGAGGGTCGTACATCCCACCCCGGATTTCGTCGCCGTCTTCTGCCGCTGCCCCCTTCACCACGAAGCTCCGTGCTTGTTTGATGAGGGCAGCGGGCTTCCGTCGCAGTCTTCCGCCGCGGGGTGACACTCGCGGGCTTCTTCTTCCATTCGATGTTGACACGGCGAGGTCCGGCGCTGAAATGCCTTCTGAGCGGCGGGCAAGGACTTATATTGGCATTGGGCGTGGGCGTGGTTATGCCAACATGTGACCTTAACCCATGTGACAGTGATGTCACGTCACATCACTGTCACATGGGTTAAGGTCACATGTTGGCATAACCACGCCCACGCCCAATGCCAATATAAGTCCTTGCCCGCCGCTCAGAAGGCATTTCAGCGCCGGACCTCGCCGTGTCAACATCGAATGGAAGAAGAAGCCCGCGAGTGTCACCCCGCGGCGGAAGACTGCGACGGAAGCCCGCTGCCCTCATCAAACAAGCACGGAGCTTCGTGGTGAAGGGGGCAGCGGCAGAAGACGGCGACGAAATCCGGGGTGGGATGTACGACCCTCGCCCCGGAGAAGACGACGGAAGCCCGCTGCCCTCATCAAACAAGCACGGAGCTTCGTGGTGAAGGGGGCAGCGGCAGAAGACGGCGACGAGAAGCCCGCCACGTCCAAGTCCTGGATGGGATGTGCGACCCCCGTCCAGGCCGAAAAAATCGAAGGGGGCGGCAAAGAAGAAGGCCTGGCCCCCGCGGCGGAAGACAACGTCGAGAAGCCCGGAGAGTGGCGCCCTCCGGCGGAAGACGGCAAAAGAAGGCCTGGCCCCCAGTAGGAGCCAGGCAGAAGCCGGCGAGGAAATCCGGGGTGGGATGTACGACCCTCGCCCCGGAGAAGACGACGGAAGCCCGCTGCCCTCATCAAACAAGCACGGAGCTTCGTGGTGAAGGGGGGCAGCGGCAGAAAACGGCGACGAGAAGCCCGCCACGTCCAAGTCCTGGATGGGATGTGCGACCCCCGTCCAGGCCGAAAAAATCGAAGGGGGCGGCAAAGAAGAAGGCCTGGCCCCCGCGGCGGAAGACAACGTCGAGAAGCCCGGAGAGTGGCGCCCTCCGGCGGAAGACGGCAAAAGAAGCCCTGGCCTCGTGCGGAGCCAGGCAGAAGCGGAGGAGCCCGAGGTGGGGCGACACCCCCGTTGTTCTCCGCTGTTTTCGGCCGGCCCCCCCCGGATGTAAAAGAGCTTCATTTTGGGGTGGGGGCACAGTCGAGCATGGCGGAGAGCATGGGTGGGTGTTTCCCCCCCCCGGCAGAAGACGGCTAGAAGACCGAGGAGTGGCGACGCCCCCGTTGTTCTCCGCCATTCCCGCCGCCCCCCCCCGGATGTAAAAGAGCTTTGTTTGGGGTAGGGGGCCTGGCCGACCATGGCGGAGAGCATCGGTGGGGGTCTCTCTCCCCGGCGGAAGGCGGCGGCGAAGACCGGGGGGGGGGTAGGTGTACCCCCCCGGCGGAAGGCGGCGGCGAAGACCGGTGCGGGGCTGGAGCCCCCCCGGCAGAAAACGTCTGGAAGACCGAGGGGCTCCGCCCCCGTTGTTCTCTGCTTCTTTCGGCCGGCCCCCCCCGGATCTGAAAGAGCTTATTTTGGGGTGGGGGCCTGGCTGGACATGGCGGAGATCATCGGTGGGTGTCCCCCCCCGGCAGAAGACGGCGAAGCCCGGGGCCCAATGGGCTGGTGGTGGGGGGTCCCGGCAGAAGACCCCCGGAGCTGACTAATAAATTATTTTTTTCTGTGTGTTTTTTTTTGTTTACACTTTTCCACCCGGTGAATGGGTAGGGGTACGATGTACCCCATACTCATTCACATAGGGTGGGGGGCCAGAATCTGGGGGCCCCCTTAATATAGGGGGCTCTCAGATTCTGATAAGCCCCCCGCCCGCATACCCCGACAACCAACGGCCAGGGTTGTCGGGAAGAGGCTCTTGTCCCTTTCGACATGGGGACAAGAGTGCTTTGGGGTGGGGGGGCAGTGCCCCCCTCCCCCACAGCACACACTCCCCCATGTCGAGGGCATGTGGTCTGGTACGGCTCAGGAGGGGGGGGGGGCGCTCGCTCGTCCCCACCCCCATTCCTGTCCGGCCAGACTGCGTGCCTGGGAGAAGGGTTTGGTCTGGATCTGAGGGGGAACCCCACGCCGTTTTTTGGCGTGGGTTTAACCCCTTATGTTCCAGATCAAATCTAAGAGCCTGTTGTGCACCAGAAGGGGGAACCCCACGCCGTTTTTTTTTTGTAATTTGGGGTGGAGTTCCCCTTTATCCCGGTCCTGTCAGGGGGGGGGGGGGGAATGCCTGCTCGTCTGTCCCTACAATGTATGAACAGCGATCTGTCATTTCCCCTACACAGTCCCACCCCCTTTACAGTTAGAACACACCCAGGTAACATAATTCAACCCCTTCCGCGCCCCTAGTGTTAACCCCTTCCCTGCCAGTGTCATTTTTATAGTAAGCAATGCATTGATATACCATTGCTCGCTACAAAAATGCCAAATCTCACAAAAATGTGTCCGCCACAATGTCGCATTAGACAGAAAAAACAAATGATAGCCACCATTACTAGTAAAACAAAAAATTATTCAAAAAAAACCCATAAGACCAACCCCTACTTAGAACTTTTGCCCAAACCAATCAAACGCTTATTGTGATTTTTTGCAACCAAAAATATGTCCAAGAATACTTATCGGCCTAAACTGAGGGCAAACATTTTTTGAATATATTTTGGGGGAGATTTATTATAGCAAACCGTAAAAAAGATGTTTTTTTAGTTACCAAATTGTCGCTATATTTTTGGGTCAAGCAAAAATATGAAAAAAACGCAGAGGTGATCAAATACCACCAACAAAAATAAAAAAAAATAATTTTTAGGGGGGGGGGGGGAGGATGAGGACGCCCAATTTTTTGGGGGGCCACGTCGCACAACCACGCAATTGTCAGTCAAAATGACGCAGTGTTGAAATGCAAAAAATGGCCCCGTCAGTGACCAGTAATATGCTCTGGGGCTCAAGTGGTTACAAATTAAGAATACACTAAAGTTAGCCCAATTTATGGCCATAATGTGAAAGATGATGTTACACCGAGTAAATAGATACCCAACATGTTACACTTTAATATTGCACACACTCATGGAATGGCGCCAAACTTCAGTACTTGAAAAAACCCATAGGCAACGCTTTTTTATGTGTTTCAGGTTACCAGTTTAGATTTACAGAGGAGCTCTAGTGCTACAAGTATTGCTCTCGCTCTAACGTACGCTATGATACCTCACATGTGGGGTTTGAACGGGGGTTCAATATGTGGGCGGGGCTTACACATTTAAGGCCCGCCCCCATATATGGAAACATTCTTCAAACCACACATGTGAGGTATCATAGCGTGCGTAACAGCAAGAGGAATATTTATAGCACTAGACCTCATCTGTAAATCTAAACTGGTAACCGGAAACAATAAAAATGCTGCTTGTTCCCTTCTGACTGCGAGCTACTAGGGACAGGGGCGTTTAAATTATTACTATTTAGGTTTGTTACGTAAAAATTCTATAAGACCTCCCGTTCAGCTTGTAAAGCATCACTTCATGGGGACCAAAAAAAAATTTAACACCTCTAATGCTTTCATCCGCCATTGCAGATTTGATTCTGGTACTGCATTTCGAGTGAACTGGGCATGCTCGAACAGTTAGAAAAAGAAGTTGGAAGTTTCATCCTGAAAATGACTTGCATCTTTCTGAGCATGCTCAGAAAGCTCTTTTTTTGGCTTAGTAATTTAAGGACATCCTTAACAGGTGTAAGCAGTTCCAAGTGCACACAAACTAGAGGCTGACATTTCTTCATGTGTTTCCAATTGGTTCATTAGCACACATGTTATAAAAAGCGTGGATACTGCACGTGTCAGCTGCCCCTCAGAGGGGGCAGATTTGCTGGCTGGAAGGAATGGCGGAGTGAAACAGAGATGTTTTGGAGCAAGTTTTGTATTTTTTGATGTTTTCTCTGCTACATAATTTTGCTAAATGTTTCTCAAGATGTTAATGACTAATGTTTTAATCCTGTGGGTCTATCCTGTTATTTCAAAAGCATGATTTATTTTCCAATGACTGTGAAATAAACGTTGGTCTTTTTTGTTTTTAGGTGTTTGTATATATTTTTGGTGTGTTTATTTGTAATTTTTTTTTTGCTTTCCTTGTTTTGTGGACCAATAAAATTACTTTCAAATTTTGAAGTTTGTTTTGTGATATTTTTTTCATGCTATGGATTTCAACCGCTGCAGCTGAACTAGTTTGGGCCTAAACCATCAAGTGTGATTTGTCTCTAAGATCTTTCCTGGTGTGTATGCATGAAATGTTTAGTCACCAGAAAAGGAAGGACAAAGCGGTAAGTAATGTTTCCTAGAACTGATGTCCAGACTGACTTTTTAAAGCACATGTGCAAGATGTAGGAAAAGCTGCAAACAGGGCCTGTTGGAGGGGGGGGGGGGGGGTGGTGTGTTTTTTTTGGACAGGCTTGAAGTGCTGATTTACAGCGCTGTGCTTGAAACTAGCACAAGACAATCCTATTCTAATTGTGGGTTGTTTGAGGGAAGCCAATTGAGTGTTAGAACCCCTGCTAGTGTTTTTAGGTTGGGCTTTGTGTCCCTTTTCCTAAAATTGGCTTCACTTCCTGTCACACAGCTGAACAGGAAGTGAGGTTAAAACCCTACCAATGGTCTTTTCTTCGGGGCACAGGTCAATCTAACTAGTGTCACCATTAAGCAAATTGCACTGCAGTGTACACCCCAAATGATTGGTTACTTTGGGGTTTAGTAAAGGCAAAGCCGCTCTGCAGTAGAAGCGTAGGCAATGAAAATCAGAAGGGAAGCACTGATGGTTTTTACTTCCAATCCCGCCAAGTTTTGAGTTTTCTTCCTTGCTTGTCCACTTGTAGTGCAAAGTGGATTTGCCTTTAGTAAATGGACCCCAAAGTCCAAGATTCCTACTAATTTGGGGTGTACACAGCAAAATGCCATTTCCAAAATGGGAAACTATTTATATTGATCTGTGTGTCCCCAACAAAACATTACTCAGGTGTTTCCCTCACTTCCTGTTTGGCTGTGTGGCAGGAAGTGAATGAATTAAGTAGAAAGTGACAACATTTGTGAGGTGTCTTTACCCTATCAGGGGTGCAGGCATCCCCAAAACAAACATGAAAATAGTTGATTTAACATTGGGTGGTGTTTGTGGGGGTCCCTAACACACATTCATACATATTAGCAACGCTGGATCGTGGCCTATTGGCATGGTTATATTTTCTTAAGCCTCTCAATAAAATGATCTGAAATTTGGGGTTAAACTGGAACAATAATCATCACTTTTATTTTTTGGATTTCTTTCATTTTGGATAGAGTTGGTGGGGGGGGGGGGGGGTTAGAAGCTCTGTCAGTTTATTTTGTATTATCCCTGTCCGTTTGGGGAGATTGGCCTTCACTTCCTGCCCCATAGCCAAACAGGAAGTGATCGAAAAAGTAGGCAAATTAAGGGCCCCCCCAAGTCCCCCCCCACAGAACTTGTGTGTGTCCCCTGAAAATTCCTGGGTGGGTCATAAAAAAACAGGGTGTGGCCTTGACAGGAAGGGTGGGTCATTTTTCTATTAGGGGGGTGCCAAAATTTGGTCAGGCCTAGGGAAGCACAAAACCTAAATATCCTACTGCATATTAGGGCTTATTTAGACAGGATCCAATTTACAGCATGTTTTTAGATTGTGGGAGGAAACCCGGACAGGGAGAACATGCAAACTCCAGGCAGATAGTGTCACGGGTGGGATTCGAACCAGCAACCCTTTTGCTGCTAGGTGAACATGCTACACACTACGCTACTGTGCTGAACGAACATGATTGCAGCTGAAAGCATGAGATGTTTTTTTTTTTACCAATTCCATGATTTCCAGCCTGGAGGACAGATGTGGGGTCTAATTGACCCCGCCTTTCTCTATAAAGAGGACCTGTCACACACTAGTCCTATTACAAGGGATGTTTACATTCCTTGTAATAGGAAGAAAAGTGAAAAATAATACAAACAAAGGGACAAACAAGTGCAAAAAATAAAATATTAAGTAAAAAAATAAAATAACAAAGGAATTTAAATGCTCCTGTCCCTAGTAGCTCGCACTCAGAAGCGAACACGCATGCAAGTCCCACACACATATGTAAACATCCTTCAAACCCCACATGTGAGGTATCATAGCGTGCGTTAGAGCGAGAGCAATAATGTTAGCACTAGACCTCCTCTGTAACTCAAAAGTGGTAACCTGAGAAAAAAAGTCAAGCGTTGCCTATGGAGATTTTTTATAACGAAGTTTAGCGCCATTCCATGAGTGTGCGCAATATGAAAGCGTGACAAGTTAGGTATCTATTTACTCGGTGTAACATCATCTTTTACCTTATCCCTAAAAATTGGCCTAGCTTTACTGCTTTCTTATTTTGTCATTCATGAAACAGGTTTTTTTTTTGGAAAGCCAAAAAAAAAAAAAAACGTTAGAACATTTTTGGCACAAATACTGTTGGAAATGTGTCCGAAAAAATGGCCGCCACTTTATTCCCTAGGGTGTTTGTTAATAAAATATATATAATGTTTGGGGGTCCTGAGTAAGTTTCAAGGAAGAAAATATAATTGTTACATGAAGGAGAGAAGTGCCAGAATAGGCGCGGTATGGAAGTGGTTAAAGTGCACCAATAAAAGTGAAAAATTCCTTGAAATTTCGTACCATGGGGGGGGGGGAGGCAATTAGGGGCGCCATCAGGAATTATGGGGCCCCTTACACAGCTTCAGGCATGGGCCCCCTGGAGCAGAGAATAGGGGGGGGGGGGTGCCGCCTGATATTAAGAAGGGGGGGGGGCTGCCGCAATTTGATAAGCGGGGGGTTCCTTTACTAAAAAATACATATAGAAAAATATATATTAAAAAGGGTGGTAGCCATCCGGGGGCCCTGGGGACCACTGGGCCCTTTAATAAAAAGAAACTTCTGGGCTCTTTAATGAAAAATAAATTACAATATCTACATATATAAAATAATAAAAAAGGGGGTTGCCTTGGGAGCTCTGGGCCCTTTAATAAAAAATAACTACCAAAAATCTAACAAAAAAATCACATTGGGTGGGAGCTGTGGTGGCTCAACGTGAATGGCACTGCGCTGACAAGCCGTTCACCTCTGCAGCCAAGGGTTCGGATCCCGGTCTCGGCTACATATGAATTGAGTTTGGTGGTGTCAGCCCGGCTCCCGGTGGGTGTGCTATGCAAGGTACGCCTGTGCTTAGTATGCCCACCCCCCCCCCCACAAAAAAAACACCACACTTGCACACACTTTGGCCATGAGGTCTCCTAAAATAAAGGGAGGTGAAGGACCTACAGGGCTGGCTGGGTGGGCTACACTCCTTCATAGGGGGAGTCCCTCTGTCCCATCGGGCTCCCAAGTGTAGCAGGTGGGGTGAGTGGGAGGCCCCCCTCACACCCACCATTGCCACCGGGGCCATGGAGAAGGATGGCGATTGCAAGTCCAGCTCCTCTCTCTCGACTTCACGCACAAAATACACTTTAAAAAAGAAATTAAAGTAAAAAGTAACAAACCTGGGGAAAATGTTTATAACATTTTTAGAAGCAAAAAGGTTGTCATCTGGGGCCCTCTGGGAGCTTTCAAAATTATATTATATATATATATGTTTAAAAAATAACCAAAAAATATATCATATGTTTTTTTTTTTTTTTTTTTTGTAAAGGTGGGGGGTTGTCATCTGGAGCCCTGGGATCTCCGGGCCACTGGGGACCAGGCCACTGGGGACCTCCAGACCCCTAAACCAAAACATTGGCCCTTTAATAACAACAAATTTGGGGGGTTGCCACCCGGGGCCCTGGGGACCTCCAGACTGCAAAAAAATATTAAATTCCAAAAATTGGCCCTTTAATAAAAAATCCTACAAAAACCAACTAACAAATATATATACAAAAAAAAAAAGAGGGGGGTTACCATCTGGGGCACTGGGGGGCCTCCAGGCATCTGGGCACCTCCGGACCCCCGGGCCCCTTACAGGTGTACAGGGCCGCCATCATGAATTTTGGGGCCCCTTACACAGCTTCAGGCATGGGCCCCCTGGAGCAGAGAACCGGGGGGGGGGGGTGCTGCCGTATGAAATTGAGAAGCGGGGGGGGGGGGGTGGTGCCGCAAATTGAGGAGCGGGGGGGCCCTTTACAAAAATTTTGACAGAAATAAGAAATAAAGAAAAATATATATAAAAAAGGGGGGTAGCCATCCGGGGCCCTGGGGACCTCTGTGCTCTTTATCAAATAAAAATACAAAAGAGAGAAAATACATATATATATATTTTTTAAATATAACATTTATCGAAAAAAAGTTAAAAAACAAGGGGGTAGCCTTCCAGGGCCCTGGGGACCTCTGGGCCCTTTCCTTAAAAAAAAAAAAAACAAATATATTTAAAAAATATATATTTTTTTTTAAATATATATATTTTATTTAAAAAAAAGGGCTTGCCATCTGGGGCCCTTAGTGGCCTCCGGGCCCCTGGGGACCTTCGGAGCCCTTAAACAAAAAAAAAAAAAAAAAAAATAGTTTTTTTTGTTTTAGGGTGGTTCCCATCCGGGCCCCTGGGGGCCCCTGGGGACCCCCGGGCGGTGTAATGCCTGTACCCCCCTAATGGCGGCCCTGCAGGTGTACTGCCTGTACCCCCCTGATGGCGGCCCTGGGTGTAATGTCAGCATGTGAAAAATGACATTCTGAAGGAAAAAAGCCATTTAAAACTGACTCGCGGCTATAATGAATTGTCAGCTCTTGGAATTTGCAGGAGAATTCATTCATTAAAAACACCAAAAAAAAAGCGTGGGGGTCCCCCCAAATTCAATAACCAGACCCTTTAGGTCTGGTATGGATATTAAGGGGAACCCCGCCATCAATTTTTAAAAAAAATGACGTGGGGTTCCCCCCAAATATCCATAACCAGACCCTTCAGGTCTGGTGTGGAATTTAAGGGGAACTCCACTCCAACTAAAAAAAAAAATGGCGTGGAGTCCCCCCTAAAATCCACACCAGACCCCTTATCCGAGCACGTTGACCTGGCCGGCCGCAGAAAAGAGGGGGGGACAGAGCGCGGCCCCCCCCCTCTCCTGAACCGCACCAGGCCACATGCCCTCAACATTGGGAGGGTGTTTTGGGGTGCCCCCCAAAACACCTTGTCCCCATGTTGATGAGGACAAGGGTCTCTTCCCCACAACCCTTGCCCGGTGGTTGTGGGGGTCTGCGGGCAGGAGGCTTATCGAAATCTGGAAGACCCCTTTAACAAAGGGGCCCCCCAGATCCCGGCCCCCCCCCTGTGTGAAATGGTAATGGGGTACCTTGTACCTCTACCATTTCACGAGTAAAAAAAATGTAAAGGGTTAAAAAAGACAAGAGCCGGTTTTTGACAAGTCCTTTATTATCTTCTTTCTTCTTTCCTTCGGGTTTCTTCTTCCTCCTCCTTCTTCTTCCTCTGCTTCTGTCTTGGGTCTTCTATTCCCGCATCTTGCCCGGCGTGTTCTTCCATCTTCTTCCGCTGTCCTTCTCGTCCGCATCTTCTTCTTCTTCTTCGCCGGAGCGGCCGCTTCCAATTGAAATCCCCGCTGTCTGCCGGACCACGCCCCCCCCTCTGACGCCACGGGCAAGCTCTTAGGAGTGTGCTGCAAGTGCGTCAGAGGGGGGCGTGGTCACATGTCAGAGGGCGGCCAATTCAATTTGAAGCTCGTGCGCGGCTTTTTCTTTGCCAGAGTCGCCGCTTCCAATTGAATTGCCCGCTTTCTGGAACATGTGACCACGCCCCCCTCTGACGCACTGGCACCACACGGGGACTTTCCTAAGAGCTTGCCCGTGGCGTCAGAGGGGGGGCGTGGTCCGGCAGAAAGCGGGGATTTCAATTGGAAGCGGCCGCTCCGGCGAAGAAGAAGAAGGAGAAGGTGCGGACGAGAAGGACAGCGGGAGGAACAGAAGATGGAAGAACACGCCGGGCAAGATGCGGGAATAGAAGACCCAAGACAGAAGCAGAGGAAGAAGAAGGAGGAGGAAGAAGAAACCCGAAGAAAAGAAGAAAGAAGATAATAAAGGACTTGTCAAAAACCGGCTCTTGTCTTTTTTAACCCTTTACATTTTTTTTCTCGTGAAATGGTAGAGGTACAAGGTACCCCATTACCATTTCACACAGGGGGGGGGGCGGGATCTGGGGGGCCCCTTTGTTAAAGGGGTCTTCCAGATTTCGATAAGCCTCCTGCCCGCAGACCCCCACAACCACCGGGCAAGGGTTGTGGGGAAGAGACCCTTGTCCTCATCAACATGGGGACAAGGTGTTTTGGGGGGCACCCCAAAACACCCTCCCAATGTTGAGGGCATGTGGCCTGGTGCGGTTCAGGAGAGGGGGGGGGCCGCGCTCTGTCCCCCCCTCTTTTCTGCGGCCGGCCAGGTCAACGTGCTCGGATAAGGGGTCTGGTGTGGATTTTAGGGGGGACTCCACGCCATTTTTTTTTTAAATTGACGGCGGGGTTCCCCTTAATATCCATACCAGACCTAAAGGGTCTGGTTATTGAATTTGGGGGGACCCCCACGTCATTTGAATAATTATTTAAAAATTCGTACCATGGGGGGGGGGGGAATGTCAGCAGGTGAATAAAGTGCACTTTTCCTGCGGTTAGAAATATGTCTCTGCACAAAATGACATTCTGAAAAAAAAAAAAAAAAAAAAAGCCATTTAAAACTGACTCGCGGCAATAATGAATTGTCAGCTCCTGGAAATTGCAGGATAATTCATTCATAAAAAAACAAAATCAAAAAGCGTGGGGGTCCCCCCAAATTCAAGAACCAGACCCTTTAGGTCTGATATGGATATTAAGGGGAACCCCGCCGTCAATTTATTAAAAAAATGACGTGGGGTTCCCCCCAAATATCCATAACCAGACCCTTCGGGTCTGGTGTGGAATTTAAGGGGAACTCCACCCCAAATGTAAAAAATAAATGGCGTGGAGTCCCCCCTAAAATCCACACCAGACCCCTTATCCGAGCACGTTGACCTGGCCGGCCGCAGAAAAGAGGGGGGGACAGAGCGCGGCCCCCCCCTCTCCTGAACCGCACCAGGCCACATGCCCTCAACATTGGGAGGGTGTTTTGGGGTGCCCCCCAAAACACCTTGTCCCCATGTTGATGAGGACAAGGGTCTCTTCCCCACAACCCTTGCCCGGTGGTTGTGGGGGTCTGCGGGCGGAAGGCTTATCGAAATCTGGAAGACCCCTTTAACAAAGGGGCCCCCCAGATCCCGGCCCCCCCCCTGTGTGAAATGGTAATGGGGTACCTTGTACCTCTACCATTTCACGAGAAAAAAAATGTAAAGGGTTAAAAAAGACAAGAGCCGGTTTTTGACAAGTCCTTTATTATCTTCTTTCTTCTTTCCTTCAGGTTTCTTCTTCCTCCTCCTTCTTCCTCTGCTTCTGTCTTGGGTCTTCTATTCCCGCATCTTGCCCGGCGTGTTCTTCCATCTTCTTCCGCTGTCCTTCTCGTCCGCATCTTCTCCTTCTTCTTCTTCTTCGCCGGAGCGGCCGCTTCCAATTGAAATCCCCGCTGTCTGCCGGACCACGCCCCCCCCTCTGACGCCACGGGCAAGCTCTTAGGAGTGTGCTGCCAGTGCGTCAGAGGGGGGCGTGGTCACATGTTCCAGAAAGCGGGCAATTCAATTGGAAGCGGCGACTCTGGCAAAGAAAAAGCCGCGCACGAGCTTCAAATTGAATTGGCCGCCCTCTGACATGTGACCACGCCCCCCTCGGACGCACTTGCAGCACACTCCTAAGAGCTTGCCCGTGGCGTCAGAGGGGGGGGCGTGGTCCGGCAGACAGCGGGGATTTCAATTGGAAGCGGCGCCTCCGGCGAAGAAGAAGAAGGAGAAGAAGATGCGGACGAGAAGGACAGCGGAAGAAGATGGAAGAACACGCCGGGCAAGATGCGGGAATAGAAGACCCAAGACAGAAGCAGAGGAAGAAGAAGGAGGAGGAAGAAGAAACCCGAAGAAAAGAAGAAAGAAGATAATAAAGGACTTGTCAAAAACCGGCTCTTGTCTTTTTTAACCCTTTACATTTTTTTTCTCGTGAAATGGTAGAGGTACAAGGTACCCCATTACCATTTCACACAGGGGGGGGGCCGGGATCTGGGGGGCCCCTTTGTTAAAGGGGTCTTCCAGATTTCGATAAGCCTCCTGCCCGCAGACCCCCACAACCACCGGGCAAGGGTTGTGGGGAAGAGACCCTTGTCCTCATCAACATGGGGACAAGGTGTTTTGGGGGGCACCCCAAAACACCCTCCCAATGTTGAGGGCATGTGGCCTGGTGCGGTTCAGGAGAGGGGGGGGGCCGCGCTCTGTCCCCCCCTCTTTTCTGCGGCCGGCCAGGTCAACGTGCTCGGATAAGGGGTCTGGTGTGGATTTTAGGGGGAACTCCACGCCATTTTTTTTTTAATTTGGAGTGGAGTTCCCCTTAAATTCCACACCAGACCCGAAGGGTCTGGTTATGGATATTTGGGGGGAACCCCACGTCATTTTTTTTTTAAATTGACGGCGGGGTTCCCCTTAATATCCATACCAGACCTAAAGGGTCTGGTTATTGAATTTGGGGGGACCCCCACGCTTTTTTTTTCCTTTTTTTAATGAATGAATTCTCCTGCAATTGCCGGGAGCCGACAATTCATTATTGCCGCGAGTCAGTTTTAAATGGCTTTTTTCCTTTGAAAAATGACATTTTGTGCAGAGACATTTCTAACCACGGGAAACATGCGCTTTTTCACATGCTGACATTAGAGACCCCCATAGTACGAAATTTAAAGGAAAATTACACTTTTATTATTGCACTTTTAGCATTATTAAAATCACTGCTCCCGAAAAAACGGCCGTTTTAAAAAATAAAAAAAGCATTGGTACATGTCCCCTGGGGCAGGACTGAGGTCCCCAAACACTTTTTAGGACAAAACTTGCAGATTAGCCTTTAAAATTCACTATTAAGATTTCCCCCATAGACTTATACAGGGAGTTCGGCGGCGGCTTTAGTTATCAATCACATCGCGCTGCTGCTGCCGCCGGTTCATGCGCCTAATTAGGGATTCATCCAGCGCACTAATTAAGGCATGTACCGGCGCAGCGCAGAGTCATTAGTAAATCAGCCCCAATGTGTCGAGACACTTCGACAAAGTACACAATAAGGACCCCACATGTTTGGAGTTTTGGGGGATTGACAAATATACGAAAAATTGGAGGGGTAGCCATAAAATAAAGACTATTAGTCAGAAAGAGTCCCAATGGATCCACAAGATGAAGACTTTAACTCCTGGGGGGATGAACGTTGATTTTGATTTAAATTGTTTTTAAGAAATGTTTAATTATATTTTTATAATTTTAAGATGTAGAGTATTTCAGTTATGTCCAGCACATTGCTACTGAGTCGTTCCCCAGTTCCCAAGATTCTGAAGAGGGGAACTACCGGTTTATACTGTATGTACAATTTGCAAAAGATAATGGTACCATTGTAATACATTATCGACTGTGGTCATTTTTACACTGTTCAGGATCTTCATCAAGAGATATTACCTGGGAACTGAACATTATGTAAACATGACACTCAGATGCACGATCACCCCAATGTGTGAACAAAAATCTTTATTGGTTCACAAAGATCCTAAATCTGTCGAATAATACGTTGCAATGCCTAAATACAGTTGCTAGATGGCGACGTATAAGGCAAATCGAAGTGAGAAGCACATAGGTGTTTCTAGATACAGGTTAATCCTGTCCACAAGTTGTAGTTTTTTTTTTTTTATATACATATTTTAATCCTTCCATTTTAACACACATTCACAATTGTTATTACATATTGCTGTGTGTAGTAGCATTTTTGAAATTCATTCGCAGACACATATAGCTCCCGCATACTGCCCTCGAGTATGGCGGGCTACAAGAAAATGGCGGATGCGAAACTTCCGGTCTGCATAAATACAATGAAGTCTCACACGGCCAATAGCATTCCCCAGATGAAGACACGTGACCCTGTGTCGTAACGCGTAGGGAAGGGAAAGACATGCAGTGAGTGACGTGCTACAAGCTCTGCGATCACCGTTGTTTACATGCAAATTTTATTCATTTTACCTGTAAGTGCAATTCCTTATTAAATACTTTTATACCAAGGATAATACACGATTGGAGGCTTTTGTCCTTCCCCCTCCTCTCTTTTCCACTGTCATCTGAGATCTTAGGTACCTATCTTCCCACCGATCCGTGGTGGTGAACAAGACCATCCAGGGAGGTTTTCACACAGAGGATTACCCTATATGCCTGTTTTTACTTGCTGGAGGTGAGAGTTCTGGGAGACCAGACGCGCTGTGTGGTGGTGTTTTTCCTCACATCTCTCTGATCAGTGGACATCCTTTCACACTGTTTTCACCATTATGGAACATTAGTGCACATATTCAAGTTTTGGCACTTTCTTTGGACTTATTTTTGTCCCTGATATATACAATTTTTGTGTTTGGCACTGTACTCTTTTGTGCACTTTATATATCACCCATTGTGTTTGTTATGATTTGTTTTTACAATTTGCGCTATCACTTTTATTGAATTTACGTTATTGGGTGCTGTGTATGCATTTTTGTGTTTGCTGCATATTGTCACTGATTTCTGGATAGACTTATTTAGTAGCGCAGAAGTCCCACTTGATTGAAATTAAAATCTGAATGGCTAGTATGCTACCATCAGCATCAGATTTTGCACTTTTCAGTTTTAGTAAATCAACCACACAGTGTTCTCTTGGTTGCAGGTTGAGAGGCTTCAGAATAGTTATTCTGAATAGAGAAAATTGTTCAGTCCCGGATTGAGTTCTGGTGTGCAGAGGCTTTGAAGAGTCTTGGGAGGGATACAGTCTCCAACCATGGGTTCATATTTTATTGGTGACCAGCAGCCTGATTGTGCAGGTGTGTGAAGCCCTTTTTGGCAAGGAACTGTCTATATTTCAATGTTCATTTTCCCTGGGAGACAAGCTCATACAGTGTATGAGTGTGCAAACAGACACAGGGAGGGTATCTGTGCTAGCCTCAAAGTAGAGGCCATTTTACCAGATTATTGACTGAGGGGTATAGAGAGACTATGGGGGAGATTTACTAAAACTGGAGCACATAGAATCTGGTGTAGCTGTGCATAGTAACCTAAAAGCTGCTACCTTTAGCCTATTGAGTTAAGCTCTGATAATAAAACCCACAATCTGATTGGTTACTATGCACAGATGCACTACATTCTGTGAGCTTCAGTCTTAGTAAATCTCCCCCAGTGCAAGCAGGAGCCTGTGCAGCCCAGGTGGGACTGTTTTTGTTGTCAGAGCGTTCACTGAGACAGCATGGTGAGTCTGAGACTACAAAGTCTGAAAGGCCAGGAGGTTGAACACTGTGGGGTTGATTTACTAAAACTGGATAGTGTAAAATCTGATGCAGATATGTATAGAAACCAATCAGCTTCCAGTTTTTTTTTTGTCAAAGCTTAATTGAACAAGCTAGAGGTAGAAGATGACCGGCTACCATGCACAGCTGCACCTGATTTTGCACTCTCTAGTTCTAGTTTGTTACCCCTTTGTGTTCTTTTGTAGTGATGCAGAAACCCCCTGCAAGGACAACCCTGTTATTTCTTTTGAACTTTTTTTTTTTTTTAAATAGGTCAAAAAGCCCTATGTAACGGTCACCACCGCTTACGACCTTCCATCCAACCACGACAAGCTTATCTGACACACTCCGACAATACTACATACACGATCCATATCAATTCCCATAATCAAGACGAGACTACTGCTCTGCACTTGCTTCCAAAGATATGAACACTTTAATGGTATTTTCTCAGCTTCTTATACAGTTTAAAAGCATGTGGCAGTAATCACAGGACAATACAATCTCCACCCCCCTTCACACCATGGGGGGGCTTCAATCACATTCTAAAAGGCATTCAGGTAAGCTAATTATGTAGACATGTCGGCACCGCACCATCAATAGACTTAACTCAGAGAATGACATTGCTGTAGATAAAGACATGCTAATTCAGTACATCTGAATGGAGGATTTAACACATTGTTTTAGACACAATGAATCACAGAATCAAAAGGTCTTTCAGGCCCTGATGCAATTAACACCTTTCAAAAGCATCTGTGCCCATATTGAGTAGGCAACCGCTTGTGATATCTCAAGACATCCACTTTGTAATATTCCAGTCCTGCAATATGAATTATTATTAATGTCCCATCTCATGTAATACATGAATTATGATTCTTTGTCACCCTATGGACCTAGTGGACATAAGGTGACCCTAGACATAGGAGAATCTCAGTCTGTCACGGTTCATTCCGTTACACCCTAAAACTGTATTACTTGGCTGAACTGGATACGATTACAAGCACTTGAGTAAAACCCCAACAATATCACAAATGGAGAATCTCTGCCTAAAATAGATACACCCTCTTGCTCAGATTTTAGATTTTCTCCATGTGTGCAATTGTTTTTTTGTGTTTTACTTAATAGCTGAATAGTTCTCGGCAAAGCCTTTGAGAGACAGAAGTTTCAACAGATGATGTTATCAAATCCCCTGATTCAATTACATTCCCTGGTGTGTCAGAAGACTTCACTCTTAATCTGCAAATTATTAGAATGAAAAGAACAAGAAAAGGCAAATGTTAAAGAAAACATATAAGTACATTTTTATTTATATTATTGCTAACACATTTAATCCATACCCCATAGTTGGATTTTTCCTTTACTATTCAACCCCATAAAAAAAATAAAAAAAACATATTAAACTTGGTTTAGTTTGACTTCTTATCCTATTTCTCTTCAAAGCAAAAAACATAAATTTAATGACACAGCTATACAATACAGTAAAAGAGATATTACTAAATATTCTATTTATTTTGTAACTATCCAAAACATGTATCTAGTATCAAACATTTTGAATCATTAGATAATTTTATCAGTGGTGAGTCAAGGTAGTTGGAATTTGTTTACAAAAGTCAACATCTTTCAACTGCAGTAACAGTTATACTGGTGTCCATTCTATTGTTTATTGACAAATTAGCAGTTCTATGGCCACACATACTGTAGTGCCAATTTAGCATTGATATTTGTTATATTTATTACATTTATTTATATGGCAATAAAAGACTTTTGTAACGATGTGCAAAGCAGACAGTCATTAATATCAATCCCTACAGAAGAATCTAATTTTAATGTCTCTATTAGAATTCAATGAACTTTATAAACATTGCTCCAATGACAATTTACCACTACCTCCAATCTGTCTAAAAAAAAAACTGTGTTTGCAAATCTATTTGCAAATCAAAATGGAGTTATATCTTTTGTGGCTATTGACTAATATATTTAAATCAGAGTCTTTGTGCCTGGAGTTCAGCTTTATTCACCCAAAAATGTTCTTTGTTGTTTATTTTCCTTGCATTGGATTTACAAGTAAATTTGCAATTAATAAGCTAAGTGAACATGTAAAATGGAAATTCACTTGGTAAAAAGAACATGTTAAAAATGCCTCTAGTAAATCAGGATTAAAATATAAAGTATAGTCCCTAGCTTAAGAAAGTTGGTTCCTCCACACCTCACAGAGTTAATGCATGTGGAGGAGACATCTTATCTGGCGTAAAGTGATGTGGAAAATACACTTTGAATGGTGGGGTGTGTCAAGCTGTGGATCAGCTCAATAAGTATCTCTTCTGCAAAAGTCTGCAAGTATTCCAATGTGCATTCTAAAATTAAGGACTGGACTATGTTGGGAAAGTAGACTAGCGAAAGTGACCAGTTGGGAGGAGATGTAACCCATAACAAATAACACACCTTGCTGCTCTATCACAATGCATGTCTTTAAACTGCCCTGGAACATGTTTTATTATTGGTAAACTTTTGCCTTTGAATCTGGTATTGGTCAAAGCCCAGTGGCATATCAGTGGGTTGCTTGTGTCTGTCAGCTGAAGGGTTTTGTCTATGAAAGTGTCTTGTCATACAGAGAAGAGTATTTAATACATTCTCTGGGATATGGACTAGACAATTTTAAGATTAGAAATCACAGATCTGGAAGGTCTTTGCAGAGTGGATCTAGGATTAGAAAATAAGGGGTGGGGAGAGGAAACAAAGAGATCAGTGGTCAGAAACATTCTGCAAACTCTGAACCAGACTTTGTGCAGGGTTCAGCACACTTCCAACAATGTTAATGCCAAACCAAAAACTCAATAAAATAAATGGTAGTTGAATCTTTCAAATTGAAAAAGTAAATTTTCTGTTCTAATAGGCGGGGGGGGGGGGTCATAAATAGCACAAAGGGTGGGATTTGCCATTGGGAACAAGTACCAAAAAAGAAAATAAAGTCATTTAAAAGAGACCCCCCCCAAATACATACCAGATCCTTTGAGTCTGATATGGATTTTAAGAGAGCCCCCCAGAAAATCCATACCAGACCTAAAATCTGGAGGTGCCCTTGAATAATAAGGGGGCCCCCTGATACCACCCTAAATGTGAGTGATTTTGGGGTACATACTCAAAAGAAGAGAAATAAAGACATGTAAATGTTTAACAAATCCTTTATCAACCACTTGCTTACGCTGATAGACGGCGGCAGAATGGCACTTCTGCACGAATTGCCACACCCATACAGCGGCTCTTTTAACCACTTAAGGACTGCCTAACGCCGATATACGTTGGCAGAACTGCACAGCTGGGCACAATCACGTACCTGTACTTGATTGTTTAATGCCCAACCGTGGGTCGCTGGACCCGCGGACCCGATCGGAGTCCCCGGAGCTGAAGAACGGGGAGAGGTGTGTGCTGAAGAACGGGAGAGGTGGGAATTAACCACTTAACACCCGCCCACCATCAAATTACGGCAGCCGGAATGCTCTATTGTTCTGACATGACGTCCTGTCATTTAAAGTCGCTAGGGGGCGCGCGCCCGTCGCGTTGCTAAGAACACAGTGCGCGTGCCCAGCAACTGAGCAGGGACGTGGAGCTCTGTGTTTACACACAGAGCACCATGTCCTGTCAGGGAGAGAGCAGACCGATCTGTGTCCCTTGTACATAGGGACACAATTGGTCACCTCCCCCGGTCACCCCCCTCCCCCTACAGTTATAACACTATTAAGGACACACATTTAACCCCTTCCCCACCCCCTAGTGGTTAACCCAGGCCAGATTCACGTACATCGGCGCATTTTTTGACTGGCGTAGCGCACCTCCTTTACGTTAGACTGCCGCAATGTAGTGGCGCAATCACCGTATTCTCGATTGATTTGCGCAGAAATTAGCGCCTGTGCAACATAATTTCAGAGGCATAAGGCGGAGTAATTCAAATTGGAAAGGACGTGGGCGTGTTACATTGAAATGAGCCGTGACCCCATGCAAATGAAGGGCCGGCCGGCTCGCGCATGCGCACATGAAGCAGACCATGGTCAGCACCTCTGTGCGCATGCTCACAACTCGGGAATGGTGCAATCAGTGAAATTGGAAGTGGACCAGGGCAACTTAGTGAACTACACAGACAGCATAAATAGACAGACACAAACGCACTTCCTTTGCAAAAGTACATCCCTTTGTATCCCTCCCTATACAGCAAGGTGCTTTTGTTCTGTTGTTTATTAGCGTTTGTTTGTTTGTTTGTGACGTGTCTTTGAGATATTTGGGGACTGTTTTGCAGAGTGATTTTTGTATTTTATGTGTTTTCTTTGTTGTTTTTTTTTTTTTAATTAGATTTTTGCTGGGCATTTTTTATTTTTGCTGGTCAATTATTTTTTTTGGTTCTGTTTGTGAATGATTTTGGAATGTGGGGGTGACATTCCTGCCGGAAAAGGGGTGTCACCCTCATTTGTGGTGTAGAAGTGATCCCCAGGTCCGTGTGAATGGTGTATGAATGTACAGTGACATAATTGGAGCCGTGGCATGGCGTTGCTGCTCACAAGTCCTGCATGATGGTGGGCTTGTTCCAATCCAATGTGTTGAGGATGTGATGTGTCTGTGCTAGGGACCACAGTGGTGTGCATGCATGCATTCTCATTGTGCCATGATTAATGTGTGTGTTTAACGTGCAAAGATGCCTAATGTGAGCTGGCTCCTGGCTGCTCTTCCCTCAGAAGACGGGGTAGCCTCGGTTAGGGGGGATTGTCTGGTTCAGGGGTCAGGTCATCACTTATGTCAATCTCCAGGCCCTTTCTCACTGCGAAGTTGTGCAGCATGCAACATGCACCGATGATCTGGCATACAAATTTTGGGGAATACAACAGGATACCATGGGGGGTTCCGTATAGGAGTCATGAGATGGGGTCCCAGTGCATATGCAGAGTCACCCTGAAGGGATAAGACAGGAGGATGTTAGTAGTGCATGTGCCCCTTGTGATTTCAGCATCATGATGCTGGGGGGGGACAGTCATGCCTGCCACCCATGTCACTGGGGGGGGGGGGCAGTCATGGGGGGGACAGTCATGCCTGCCACCCATGTCACTCACCAACCAGCCAGCTGCCCCTATACATGTTCTGTTCGAAATCTGTGGGGATGGGGCTAGGATTGTATATGTAGCTGTCATGGGTGTCATGGGTGGTGTCATGTGTTGGGCTGGTGATGTCCTCCTGCAGGTTTGTGGTTAATTCCAGGATGGCATGAGGGGTGAATCTGAAGATGCGAGACACCTCAGAATCACTCATGCCAAAGATGTCTATGCATGTGTGATATATCAAGTGAAGAGTGAGGGGCTTGTTTCAGATTAGATTATTATATCCATCAAGTTTTTTATTTTTTTATTTTTGCTATTCACATCAGCTTATATCAATCTTGTGAGACCCACTCATATTTGTGGCTTTAGTCGTCTCTACAAGCTGGTTTGCATCATCTGTGAGCCTTTACCCTCTTTTGCAGAGTCTAATTTTGCTATGTGCGATAGTTAGTTTTTTTTTTTTTTTATAAATTATTGTTGTTTTGTTTAATATATATCATGTGTATAGTTATTCATATTTTCGAACTTCAGCTTTCGACTCATACATCGAAAACCCTCCTTTGGACCCCCCCCCCCACCCCCCCCCATACCCTCCTTGTGGCTCCCAGGACTCCAAATTCGATTTCTATCTCCGGTTTGTGTTTATTATAAGCTGATCCGAATGCTGAACTAACCTTATTAGGGTCTGAGCTCTTGATTGCCCTTCTCTGTTAAGAGTCTACTCCTCTATTTGTCTTCTACTTCTTATACCGGGGCCCTCAGTCCCTCTACGTAGCTCCAAGTTTTTTTGTAATCCCTCCATTTAAGCCATCTAGCCCGAAAGTCACCAGTGGTTCCCAAAGCGCTCTCCTTCAGCTCTTCCATCTTGTAGGTCTCATCCACAGCATCCACCCACTCCCATATCTGTGGGCTTCCAGTATCCTGCCATTTTCTTGGGATCAGTTTTTTTTGCTGCGTTCAGAAAATGGGGCAGAAGTGACTGTTTATACTTTTTAATCCCCTCACCGTTACAATGGAATAGCACCGCCCAGGGGTCTTTCTTGACCTTAATGTGAGTAATCTTTTTTATTTGAAACAGTATGGAATCCCAGTATCTTTGAATTATCGGACAGGTCCACCATAGGTGGGCCATCGTGCCTCTCTCAGCACATCCACGCCAACAGTCTGCAGATTGGTCTATTTTGAATTTGCTGATTTTAACCGTTGTAATATACCAGCCCGAGGTACACTTATAGTTCATTTCTGCTGTCTGTGAATCTATGGCGGAAGAATGTGTCAGTTTCATTATCTTAATTATCGTAATAACACCCCTAACAGTGCCTAGCTCCCTTTCCCATTTTTCTACTAAAGGTGCTGCTCCTTGTGACCCAATCTTGACCAATATCTTGTATAATTTAGAAATCGTGCCTTTAGTATATTCCATTGTGCAAACCGTTTCTAGTGGTGTCAGCTCCTCTCCCGAACGTAATGGTTGGGGGAGTTGCCGCACAAAGTGACCTAGCTGCGAGTAATGCCACCCATCTAGGTTCCAAACATCGTGTCTAGATTTCAGCTCCTCGTAGGGGGCTAACTCGCCATTTTTTATCATATCTCCTAAATAAACGCTGTCCTTTTTAATCCAGTTTCCTCCTACTTCTTTTTCACCCGGTGCGAAATATGGGTTTTCCTTTATATTTATAAGTGGAGAATTAAATTTACTATTAAGAAGTGTCTGTACCCGATCCCACATTTTCAACGTACTTTTTGTCAAATCAAATATGTTGTGCTTCAGTGTTCTATATTGTGCAGGTATCCATAAAATTTTACTTAATTGAATTTTATCTTGTGATTTTTCAACTTGTACCCATATTTTCCCTTGCATATCTCTGACCCATTCCACTGCCCTAGAGAGAACTGCCGCCCTATAATAGCTTTTAATATCGGGAACAGCTAGACCACAGTCCTGTTTATCTTGTTTCAAAGTTGACAGGGATATTCTATGCTTTTTATTTTTCCAAACATATTTCATCAGTACCGAGTTCAAAGTGTTTAGATACTGTGGGGGTAACGCGATTGGAGGTAGTTGAAATTTATATAGTATTTTGGGCACAAAAATCATCTTTAATATGTTAATTCGTCCCATCCATGAGATGGGTTTGTTTGTTATTTTTTTTTAGTTCATTTTTGATGTCATTTAATAAGGGAATATAGTTGATCTTATAAATCTTCTTATACGTGTTTGCAAGTTTTATACCTAAATAGTTTAACTCCTTTCTCCAAGGAAAGGCACATATCTCTTTGACTAACCCCACTTCTGTTTTATTTAAATTGATGTTTAATATTTCAGATTTGGCTACGTTAACCTTAAAATTAGAGATGGCCCCATATTGTTGCAAAGTATGTAGTATTTTAGGGATGGTCTTCGCCGGGTCTGTGATGTAGAACAAAACGTCATCTGCAAAATTCGATAATTTGTGCTCTTCCTCGTCGACCCGAATTCCTTTAATGTCGGGGTCTTTACGAATAACAGCCAGTAAGGGTTCAAGGGAGAGGATGAAAACAAGGGGAGAGAGGGGACAACCCTGTCTTGTCCCATTCTTCATCTTAAATGGATCCGATAGGGTGCCGTTGATCTTAATTCTTGCTGTAGGTTGATGGTACAATGTTTTAATCCATTTTATGAACCTATTGCCTATTCCTAGTGTAGCTAGTGTCTGCAACATGAGTCCCCAGTCTACCCTGTCGAAAGCTTTTTCAGCATCAGAAATAGACTGGGGACCCCTTCCCTTTCAATCCTCTGCATCAGGAGTAGGGCTCTGATCGCATTATCCTTTCCCTCTCTTCCGGTCACAAATCCCACCTGATCAGGGTGGATCAAGCTCTGCATCCCTCTTTTTAGCCGTTCCGCCAAGACTTTTGCGAAAAGCTTCGTATCTATGTTTAATAGGGATATGGGTCTGTAGCCGGAGCAGAGGGAGCTATCCTTCCCTTCTTTTAAAATAATTGCAATCACCGCTGCTGAGGCTTCTCGGCTTAGTTCATATTTGCACCCCAGCCCATTGAAGTAGCTACATAATCTAGGTATTAATATTTCACTAAATCTCTTATAATAGAGAACAGTAAAGCCATCGGGGCCAGGGCTCTTCCCACCCGCCATGTTTTCCAGGGCTTTCTTTATTTCCCCTTCTGTTATGGGACTATCCATGTTTGAGCTTTCGCCCTCGCCTACCTTTGGTAGCCCTGCCCTCTCCAGGTAAGCCCGAGTCCTATCCTCCATGTCTCCAGCTTGTCCCTCCGGTTGTTTGATATTATACAATGCTTCATAGTAATTTTTAAAAGCATCAGCAATATCGGCGGTTGCATAAACCAGATCCCCGTTTTGCATTTTAATTTGTTCGATATAATTCCTAGTCTTCTTTTTATGTGCCATTTTTGCTAAGTGTTTACTGGATTTGTTTCCCCATACAGTATATACATCTCTCTAGAGATATTATTAAGATTTTTCCTAACTTCCTGTTCCATGATCTCTTTTAGTTCGTTTCTCTTTGTTATTAGATTAAGATATGTCTGTTTTTGTCCCTGTTCTTTATGATTTTGTTCTAAAAATACTATTTCCTTTACTAAGGATTCCTGCTTCCTGTTTCTCTCCTTTTTCCTTCGTGCCCCTTCTGATATTAAAATTCCTCTAATGTACGCCTTGTGCGTCTCCCAAAGCTTTGCTTCAAAAAATTCCTCCAGTATCGTTAAGTGCAAAAAATTGTTTAAGTTCATCTTCTACCTTCCCTGCTCCTGCCTCGTCTCGTATCAAATAGTCATTGAGGCGCCAGCCTCCTGCTTGTTGTTTAAATGCGCCGTCTTTATTTTTATAGTTATCGGGGCATGGTCTAAAATGGTCATTATGCCTATTTCTGCATCAATGACCGAATCTAGTAACCTATGATCGACTAACGCGTGATCGATTCTGGAGTATGTTCCATGAGGGGGGGAGAAAAACATAAACCCATTTGTATTGGGGTGCAAGGCCCGCCATGCATCTACCACCTGGCATTCCTTCATTTTTCGTTTGATTTTTTGTAGCTGTATACTGGTCTTCTCCCTCCCCACGGAAGTGCTGTCTTCTTTCGGATTCATGACAACGTTTAAATCCCCCATCAATATCGTATACCCTTCCGCAAATGTTTTTAGAATATCCAGGATTTTTCCTAAGGTATTTTATAGGATGAACATTCGGAGCATATATGTTAACGAGAGTATACTCAGTATTGCCAATTTTTCCCCTCAGGAATAGATATCTGCCCTCGGGGTCGGTCAACCTTGCCCCGAGAGCAAAATCCACCCCCTTGCCGAAACCAATGGCCACTTCTCTGGCACGATTTGAGATGGCATCTCCATAGTACCAGGTTGGGTAGGTAGGAGAGTACAATTTTACATTAGAATTTAAAGTTAGGTGGGATTCCTGGATTGAAACCATGTCTGCCTTATATTGTTTGATTTCCTCCAGAATCTGAAGTCTTTTACTCTTAGGCCTTGTACACACGAGGGAATAAATCCACTGAACATGGTCCGACGGACCATTTCAGCCGAAAAATCTGCCCGTGTGTAGGGGCAAACAGACCGTTCTGGCCGGATTCCTCCGGCGGAAAAATTCCAAAGCATGCTTTGGAATTTTTCTGCCTGGAGAGCTGTAACATACTCCGTCAGATATGTCCGCTGGTTAGTACGGCAAACCAGCGGACATATCTGCCCGCACATGCGTCGTATCCTGTGAATGGATCCGACGCATGCGCGTGGAAGTGTTTACTTCCTGGTGCGGTGATGTGGCGGTGACGTGGCGGCGTCAACGTCACCGCCGCGTCACCGCGCTGTCCGCAGGCGGGGAATTTGATCCGATGGTGTGTACAGCCATCGGATCAAAGCAATCCGGCGGACAGATCCGATGGGAACGGTCCGTCGGACCGTTCCCATCGGATTTATTCCCTCGTGTGTACAAGGCCTTAAAGTTCAGGCCTTTTACGTTGTATGATAGAAACTTCAGTTCAGCTATTTCATTTTACCAAGCTTAAATTTTCTTAAGGAATCACTGGGAGACACTTTCTCTCTACCTCCCCCTCCCCCCTTGCCCAGCCTACCAACCCCCACCCTCCCCCTCCCTCTCCCCTTTCCCCCCCCCTTCCCGGCCTAAGATATGCCTCTGAACCGTGGGGGTCATCGTGCCCCATTTCCCACCGATTCTCCTTTTGTGAGGTGTTACTATCCCGCGCCCTCACCCCTGCCTCGACCCTTTCCCTCCATCGGGCCTAGATCTTAACAAGGCAGGGTTGCAACCTTCCCTCTGGGGGACTCTTGATCTTCTTTCTTCCCCTCCACCCCCCTCCCCACAACCCCTCAGAGCATCACGTTATCACCCTATCCTCATTCTATCCATTCAGGGATTTCCACCCCTTGCATATCTAGTTTAATGCAAAAGCCTGGGAGGTCTTCTGGAAATACTAATTTTGCAGAAATTCCATCTTTCTGAGTGTGCAGGCATGCTGGAAAACCCCATTGGTAATTTATGTTATGAGTCCTCAGCTGCTCAAGAAGGGGTTTAAGAAGCCTCCTCCTTGCTAGAGTTTCCCAGGCCAAGTCGGGGAAGATTTGTAGCTCTGTGCCCCCATAGCTCAAAGGTGGCTTTCTCCTCAATTTTGTCCAGATCTCGTCCTCATAGTGCCTGAATCTGACTATGATGTCCCTTGGCCTTTCGCTCACGTTGTCCTTAAATCTACCTAAGCGATGGACCCGCTCTATTTTAAGAGGTTTCCCTCCATTGTTTTCGAGGAGAGGAGAGAACAGATTATTCAAAATGAGTCTTAAGTCTTCCCCCTTTTCTTCCTTGATAGATCGGATCCTAATATTTTGTCTTCTGTTGCGATTTTCCTGGTCCTCCAGGCGATATTGCAAGTTCCTTTGAGGTTTTAAAGGGCTATTGAAAGATAGTGAGACCGTGATTGTAATTTGTATGTATGTTATGTATTGATGAATGAAGAACTTATATAGCGCAGCACATGCGAAGTAAATCGCCTCTGGGCGCTTGTTGTTCCTGTCTCCTTTGAGATCAAAAGAGATGCGTCTTAATCTTTCTCCTGAAGACTAAATAGTTCTCCTCCAGCCGAATGCTGGCTGGTAAGGCATTCCATAGTCTGGGACCTTGGACAGCGAATCTCCTGTCTCCTTTGGACTTGTATCTGGCTTTCGGTATCTGAAGCCGATTTTGATTGGTGGATCGTAGAATACGATTGGGATTGTGAACTTGTAGTTTTTCGCATAGATAATGGGGAGCATTCCCATGGATACATCTATGCGTTAGACAGAGAGCTTTAAAGGAGATTCTGTCTTTAACTGGTAGCCAGTGAAGGGATCTCAGTGAAGGTGAGATTGACTCCCAGGGTTTTTTCCCAGTCACAAGTCTGGCGGCCGTGTTTTGAACGACTTGAAGACGAGCGATCTGGTACTTGGGGAGTCCGAGGTAAAGGGCATTTGCATAGTCCAGTCTGGAGTTTACAATCGCTCCCACCACGACCGCTATGTCTTTCTTGGGAATTAAAGGCGTGAGTCTGCGTAGTAGGCGCAGCAGATGGTGAGATCCGCTGACTACTGACCCTATTTGTGCGTTCATTGTCATGTCGGAGTCAAAGATGACCCCAAGACTTTTGACTTTGGCGCTAGGGGTGATGATTTTGCCCAGAATGGGCGGCGGGATCCAGGTTGTTGTCGATAGATTCCTACGCTTGGCGTGAAACAGAAGAAGTTCTGTTTTAGCTCCGTTGAGTTTGAGATAACTCTTTGTCATCCAGTCCTCTATCAAAGAGAGGCATGTCTCTAGATTGAGGTGGTGATCCTTTTTATTTCAAATGCGGAAGTACAGTTGCGTGTCGTCTGCATAAGAGTGATATAGCAGTTTTTGGCTGCTGATGATTTCGAAAAGAGGACGCACATAGATGTTGAATAACATCGGCGACAGGGGAGATCCTTGAGGGACCCCGCACGATAATGTGCGTTGTTCCGAAGTGAAGGGTCCAAGCTTCACTATTTGCGATCGGTTTTCCAAAAAAGAGGAGAACCAGGATAGATCGCTTTCTGCGACTTTAGCTATTTTAGCCAGCCGAGTCAATAACAGCTTGTGATCAACTGTATCAAAGGCTTAGGTCCAGCAGAACCAGAAGAGAAGATTCTCCTTCGTCTGCGGCCTCGAGAACGTCGTCCCATATCTTAAGCAATGCTGTTTCCGTCCTGTGTCCGGGACGGAATCCTGATTGAAATGGGTCGAGTAAGTTGTGGGTATCTAGATGCTGTTGCAGCTGCTGTACCACTGCTTTCTCCATTACCTTGGAGAGAACATTTAGGCCTGTTATGGGGCGCCAGTTGAGTGGATCCTTAGGATCCAGGGTGGCTTTCTTCAAGATGGGTTGAATGAAGCCCTCCTTCAACTGAGAGGGCATTATGCCCTCCCTGAAGGATTGGTTGATAAGCTGCGTGACAGGAGGTGCCAAGATGTCGGCGCATTCGTTCAGCAGTTTGGTGGGGATAATATCATTTGGCGCAGTGCTGTTGCGCAGAGTGCCGATGATATTTTTAGTGGTCTGAATGGAGATGTATATATGTATGTATTTTTTTTGTAAAAATGTTTATAAAAGCAAAGAAAACATTTTTGGAAAAAAAAAAAAAACCTCTCCCGTGCCCTCCTCCTTCTTTGCTCATCTAAAGTCAGTAGTATAGCTATGAGCATGGATGCCACTGGCATGTTGGCATACAGTTTGTTGGGCAGCAAGTGTGACTGCTCAGCGCCTCACTAACAGTGTTGCTTTAGCTGACATGTAGACGGATTGTCTAATTTTATACCACCTTTTATATGGTCTAATTTTAGACAGGCCGTGCAGCTGTTGCACACAGCGCGTAGCCTGCGCTGCACCAACGTTCTTTTGTGTATCCCCGTAACTCCCTCATTAGCATATTTGAATAGCAAATCAATGGTGTGTCTAGCGCAGTTTTGCGCGGACGGATGCGCCTGTCTATCGAAATTACGCCGGACAAAAAAAAGTAGATTTCTTGCGTATGTCGTTTTGGGGATGCGGAGCATTGAAACGCATGCGCACATTTAGACTTACGCCGCGCATCTCCTGTTACGCCGGCGTAATCGCTCTGTGAATCTGGCCCATTGTGGGTTTTTTTTCAAAATGTACGCTCTTTTTTTGATTATAGCCCAAAAAATAAAAAGCGCAATTGTCAGTTAAAGCGACGCAGTGCCGGAAGCTAAAATTTTGTCTGGGCAGGAAGGTGGTGTAGGTGCACAGTAGGCAAGTGGTTAAGGATGGTGCATTGTCCTTGTAATGGGGATCCAGCAGCGTGTCTACCCAGTAATCAGCACCTGTTAAAATGTGGGGACATTGCAGCATGTAATGGCTCATGTGTGCCAGGCTACCCAGAGGCAGCAAAAAGCTGTCCTCTGTGGGAGGTGTATCATCTGTATTCCCCCAGCCACGCACCAGTGATGGCCAGTGATGGCCATGAGCTGGTCTGGGTGCCACCCTGCTGTGTACATGGTTCCTCCTCCTCCATCTCCTCCTCCTCATCCTCCACTTCATCATCCTTCAGAACTGTGCCCTTGCTGGACCTGGCGTTTGTTGGTGCAGGAACCCACCCTCTGAGCCACTAGTAGTAGGGAGAAGAGAGAGTGCAGTCCTACTGCACCTAATCCTAATCCCAAGCTGGGAAAAGCAAGCTGGGAAAAGCAGTGCCTTTAAAATGGGCCACAACAGCAGGTCATCTGTGAGCCAACAATATAAGGACAGTGTGCATGAAAATTAATGTAATGTAAAATATGCACAGGGTGTGCAACCTCTAGTTGAAAAAAGTGTTGTAAATTATGAAGACAAAATGTCTGTGAACACCGTGTATATATGTACAAAAACAAGCGCAAGCTTATGCGCCAGAAAGTGGGTCATAAATAGGTATGGGTGCTAAAAATCACTGTGAATATTATAGGAGTAATGTGCAAAATCTGAGACCTCCTATTGGAGACCTATAAGGAAGTTGTATATAATCAGGTTCAGACAATATCAATGGCATGTGCACTGACCACTATGAACATATCCAACATTAATAGCGTCACCAAGTGTATATATAGAAAACCTTTCAATACTTAAAAAGAAAAAGAAAAAGAAAAAAAAGTGTCCAACATCAAACACCAAAAAAAAAAATATATATATATATATATATAGTTCATTGTGGTGAAAAACATATAAAAAGTCCAGAAAACAGCAATCACTCCTATGTGCAACAGTCCTTGGTGACTAGGTGGTTAATTTATGCAGTAAGTGCTTCCGCTGTGGTTCCGGTGCTCCCCCACCAGGGTCCCCACTCACCAGAGACACTCACCCCTGCAGGGGTAAAGTGCATATAAATCCACACTGTGGCACTCCGCTGATCGTATCCTACCGTTATCTGTCGCTCAGCGCCAAAGATCCAGTGCGTGTAGCGGGACAATCTCCAATGTTCCAAGGTCCTGGAGCTCCACAGTCCGCACACACAGTATTGCCAGGTTTATGGGCCAGCTCCAGGAGGGCTCTTTTGTTCCTTTCTTTGTGAATGACTACCCTCCTCATGTGCCACATCCTCTTCCATCATTGCCCAAAGTGTTTTTTCAAGGAGGCATAGAACTGGGATAGTAACGCTGAGATCACCGTCATCGGCACTTGCCATGTTGGTGGAGTACTCGAAACAGTGCAACAAGGCACACAGGTCTCGCATGGAGGCCCAGTTATTGGTGGTGAAGTGGTTCTGTTCCACAGAGCGTCTCACGTGTGCGTGCTGCAGCTGAAACTCCACTAGCGCCTGCTGCTGCTCGCACAGTCTGGCCAGCATGTGCAAGGTGGAGTTCCACCTTGTGGGCATGTCACATATGAGGCGGTGAGCGGGAAGGCCGAAGTTACGCTGCATCGCTGACAGGCGAGCAGCAGCAGGGTGAGAATGCCAAAAGTGCGCACACTTTCTGCAGCAGCTGTGGCATATCGGGGTAACTTTTAAGGAACCTCTGCACCACCAAATTCAGCACATGCGCCAGGCAAGGGATGTGTGTCAAACCGGCTAGGCCCAGAGCTGCTACAAGATTTCGCCCATTATCACACACCACCAGGCCCTGCTTATGGCTCACTGCCGCCAACCACTCATCGGTCTATTGTTCCATGTCCCTCCACAATTCCTGTGCGGTGTGGGGTTTTTCCCCCAAACAGCAAAATTTTAAAACTGCCTGCTGTCGTTTATCCATGGCTGTGCTGATGTTGGTGGTGAATGTGTTACGCTAACCGGATGAGGAGGCGGTAGAGGATGAGGAAGCAGAGTAGGAGGAGTTAGCAACAGGAGGCAAACTGAAGCGCCCTGCAATACTCAGTGGTGGGAGGACATGCGCCAAACTGATATCTGCCTCAGGCCCAGCCACCACTGCATTTACCCAGTGTGTTGTTAGGGAGATATAAAGTCCCTGACCGTGCTTACTGGTCCACGTATCCATAGTTAGGTGGACCTTGCCACAGATGGCGTTGCGCAGTGCACACCTGATTTTGTCCCCCACTTGGTTGTGCAGGGAAGGGATGGCTCACCTGGAAAATAAGTGGCGGCTGGGCAGAACATACTGTGGGACAGCCAATGCCATCAGGCTTTTAAAACTCTGCGTCTCCACCAGACGGAATGACAGCATTACAAAGGCCTTTCCCTAAACTATCTTGCAGAGTATCTCAGAGTAACATATGCAGTGCTGGTGTTTCAGAAGCAGGACAGTCTGACTCCTACCTAAATCTCTCCCTACAAGCACAATGGGGAACATTTCCCTAAACTATCTTGCAGGGTATCTCAGAGTAACATATGCAGTGCTGTTGTTTCTGAAGCAGGACAGTCTGACCCCTATCTAAATCTCTCCCTGAGAGCAGCAGCGGCAGCCTTTCCCTACCCTAGCTAAAGCAGAGTGACGAGCTGTGCTGTGTGCATCTAGCTTCTATAGAGGCTGGATCACATGCTGCACAGGCCAATCACAGCCATGCCATTAGTAGGCATGGCTGTGATGGCTTCTAGGTCATACGAGTAAAACAAATGGTGATTGGCTGCCATGCAGCGCGCCATTACATTGCCGAACACCAAACCCGAACCCGAACTTACAGCAAATTGTTCAGGTTCGGGTCCGGGTACAAAAAAAACAAAAGTCCAGTACTTTGCAGTTCGGGTTTGCTCAACCCTAGTTAAGAGCCATAGCAGGCACGCTGCACAGCGGGGGACCCGATGCGTGTGGCCGGCGGGTGCGCTCATCGACGGCCACCTGCGATCACCAGCATGAGAACCAGAATGGTGATTTGTGTGTGTAAACAGAGTCTATAGACTCATAAAGTCTATGGGACTCGAACGTTCAAATTCAAAAATGATCATTTTAAAGACCAATATTCAAGATATTGTTGGAAAACGTCTATGAGAACCCGGGTCTTGCCCCAGGGAACATGTATCAATGGAAAAAAGTTTAAAAAATAGTCGTTTTTTCAGGAGCAGGACTCCTGAAAAAATTACAGTTTTTAAAACTTTTTTTTCCATTGATACATGTTCTTTTGGGCAAGACCCGGTTTCTCAAAGACGTTTTCATAGGCAAACTATAGACACCCAGCAGGTACAATATTTAAAGGAATTTTTCTTTTTTTTTTTTTTTTAAAGTTAAGCATCATTAAAATCACTGCTCCAGGAGCAGTGATTTTATTGATGCTTAAATAAAAAATAAATAAAAATTCCTTTAAATATTGTACCTGCTGTGTGTCCATACCTGTGATAACGTCTTTAAATAGCACAATCACCTGCCTGCCAGTAAATTAGGAAGTACTGATCTATCTAAGCTATACAGTGTATAAATATATGTACAACTTCTAGGGATGTATATATATCCTCTACACATTGTAAATTAAGATAAACTGACTAGCCTACCTGCCTGCTCTATCTAGCTATCTAAAAAGATAATCTCTCTGTCTCTCCGACTGCTTTCATTAACAAGCCGGAACACACTACACAAGGCTGCCCAGCAGGCGGCCTTATATAGTGTGGGGCGTGTGCTAAAGCCCTGAGCCATAATTGGCCAAAGCCACCCAGGCTTTGGCCAATTATGGCTCTTTGTTTTTTGAGCGCTGTGATTTGCCAAGCATGTGGGACATACAGCATGCTTGGCCAATCATCAGTGCGCATTGCCGCAGTGAATTATGGGCCGTGTTGCGTCACTCGAATTTGTCGCGAATGACCGCTTTTGTTCGAATTTCGTCGAACGTACGAACAGACAATGTTCAAACGCAAAGCTCATCCCTATTCCTGATTAGGATCTCCAATTTTGCCAGTTTTTTATTGTTTTTTACTTATTTAATCAATTACTCCCTAGTAAGTCTTGTTTGAGGGTTTTCCTTTATACACTGCTCAAAAAAATTAAAGGAACACTTTGAAAACATATCAGATCTCAAAGGGCAAAAATCTCATGCTGGATATCTATACTGATATGGACTGGGTAATGTGTTAGGAATGAAAGGATGGCACATCATGTCAGGGAAGGCAGGGTGCAAAAGCAAAGCGTCCGTCCCCTAGACAGTACGCCTGCTACTGCCCAACACAGCAAGGGACTGAGCACACCAAAGCCAGGTCCAAGGAGTTCCCTAGCGTGGCAGTTCTTCACACAATGTGCTGATGGCAAGACACGACTGGTTTGCACGCTGTGCAATCAGAGCCTGAAGCGAGGCATAAATGTTCTCAACCTGAGCACAACCTGCATGGCCAGGCATCTAAGTGCAAAGCACGAGCTGCAGTGGACTAGACACCTCAAAAACCTAGAAAGGTCTCTGGCTCCTCCTGCTTCCTCTTCTGCTTCAGTGTCGGCCTCTTCATCCACCTCTGTAGTGTCAGTGGCACCTGCCACCCCGCAATCAGAGGATCGGCAAGCAACACTACCACCTGGGTCACCAACAATCTTCACAATGTCCCATGGAAGCGTTCAGCTCTCTATCTCCCAAACACTGCAGCGGAAGAGGAAGTACCCCCATACCCACCCGCGAACCCTGGCCCTGAATGCCAGCATTTCAAAATTCATCATATGATTGATTGTTATCTATTTTTAATCGTTTTTAAAAGGAATCAGTTAACTATTATGTCTCTATACCCTGTAAACAGTAATTTCAGCAAAACAAATATTTTCCTTTACAACTCCTTTAATGGGAAACTCAGGCTTCTTATATACAGTTAGAAACCACAATGAACAATGACTGAACTCCACCCACAACATGATACAATGAGCCCCAATACACATCTTTTAGTCAGACTTTCTGGCACCAGGTCTGACATAATTACCATGAGCTAAGTACTACTGCTGACAAGTCAGACATCATGACTCTGGCTTCTCTCACCTGCTATACAATACACATTCCTTTAGTAGACATAAGTCAGACATCTGACCTTTAGACTGTGCTAACTCACAATACACATCTATCATCAATAGGGATTCACATAATACAGTGTCAATTAGCATAACACAATTAATTGTCTTTAGAAACCAGACTAAGGTTTGTTTACATGACAATAGCAGACTTAATTACCCCCTTAACAGTCTGTGTTCCCACATGAATGAGTCACTCTTCTATTGACCTGTTGGGTTCAGAATCAACATCCTTTAATTAGTTCTTCCAGACATTCTTGAATATATTGTGGAATACATTGCTGCCCCATCTCATGTAATCCAAGATCATTTCTCAGGCATCCTATGCCCCTGGTGGACATAGGGTGATTTTGGACACAAGAGTCATCAGTGAAGCTGAAACAGCAGTACCCCACACTCTGCAAGAGCCTCTGGGTCCCACGGGCCTTCCCGTTACAATATCTTTAGTTCCCCAGTAAACTATTTTATTGTTTTGACACTGTGTATTTGCTTTCTCTAACATTAACAACCTTACAACCATGTTGCAGCATCAGATCATGGGACCTGGTGATGTCTAGTAAAGCATAGAACATAAAATGTACTGTGAATATCTTACCAAATTATATAATCCAGTAAATCTTTTTTTTCAGCCATTACCCTTTGTTGAAATGTAGCTCAGCACTATCTAATGTCTTTACTTCCCTGGGAAATAGACCTAATTTATTACTAGTGAAGCAAGACTGTCATGTTATCATTACCCTATGAACAGCCAGAGGTGAAAGTAGCTGAACTATTAAACTTGGATCATGCAGAACCTCACAGTTTCTCATTTACATAGTACTGATTCTAACAATACACCTAATCACGTGCAAATTGCCCCATAATTTGCAGAACATTAGCCAATAATAGCCTCATAAATGTATTTATTTTCAGATTTTACTTTGTGAACATCTGCTGTTCTTAAAGTAAACCTGTCACTGAGAAAATACTTTTCCTATTTGATGAATTAAAACACTAAGACACTGGAGATTATTAAAAACAGTATATAGCAATACAAGCATATCAAGTAAGAGTCGGTTTACACTGGGGCAGCACGACTTGCCGAGCGACTTGGCAAGGCGAACTGCCCACGACTTCAGAGGCAACTTGCAAAATGACTTCTGTATTGAAGTCAATGCAAGTCGCCCTGAAGTCATCCCCAAAGTAGTACAGGAACCTTTTTCTAAGTCGGAGTGACTTGAGTCGCTCCTATTAGAACGGTTCCATAGTACAGAGCGGAGCGCGACTTGTCAGACGACCCAGTTGCCTGATGAGTCGCCCTTGTGTGAACCGGCTCTGAATACAACTGCTTGACAAACTTGTATATCTATTTTTTAAACAACTGATAAAAAATATTTTAGCAAACTATTATATTAAATCAAAGCAATATAGCAAAGTTATGGAAAGTTATATACGTTACAGCAAAGTTTACTATAATCTGAATGACTGGGAACCAATCATGGAAGTGTTCACATACCTACCCATGAATCAAGATTTCGAGCATGTTAGCTGCTGTTGACCCTCCACTGTTTAAAGCTTTTCATCAAACCACATAATGGGTACATACCGTATCTCACAAAAGTGAGTACAACCCTCATATTTTTGAAAATAGTTTATTACAGTATATCTTTTCATGTGACAACACTGAAGAAATTACACTTTTCTACAATGTAAAGTAGTGAGTGTACAGCTTATATGACAGTGTAAATTTGCTGCCCCCTCAAAATAGCTCAACACACAGCCATTAATGTCTAAACTGCTGGCAACAAAAGAGAGTACACCCCAAATTGGAATGTCCAAATTGACCCAATTAGTCATTTTTCCTCCCCAGTGTCATGTGACTCATTGCTGTTACAAGGTCTCAGGTGTGAATGAGGAGCAGGTGTATTACATTTGCTGTTATCTATCTCACTCTCTCATACTAGTCACTGGAAGTTTAACATGGCACCTGGTGGCAAAGAACTCTCTGAGGATCTGAAAAAAATAATTGTTGCTCTACATAAAGATGGCTTGGGCTATAAGATTGCCAAGACCCTGAAACTGAGCTGCAGCATAGTGGCCAAGACCATACAGTGGTTTAACAAGACAGGTTCCATTCAGACCAGGCCTCGCCATGGTCGACCAAAGATGTTCAGTGCACAGGCTCAGCATCATATATCCAGAGGTTGTCTTTGGGAATTGGATGTATGAGTGCTGCCACCATTGGTCTACATGGCTGTCATTCCCAGAAGTAAGCCTCTTCTAAAGGTGATGCACAATACAGCCCACAGTTTGCTGTAGACAAGCAGACTAAAGACATGGATTACTGGAACCATGTCATGTGGTCGAATGAGACCAAGATAAACTTATTTGGTTCAGATGTTTTCAAGCCTGTGTGATGGCAACCAGATGAGGAGTACAAAGACAAGTGTGTCTTGCCTACAGTCAAGCATGGTGGTGGGAGTGTCATGGTCTGGGGCTGCATGAGTGCTGCTGGCACTGGGGAGCTAGAGTTCATTGAGGGAACCATGAATGTCAACATGTACTGTGACATACTAAAGAAGAGCATGATCCCCTCCCTTTGGAAAATGGGATGCAGGGCAGTATTCCAACATGATAACGACCCCAAACACACCTCCAAGACAACCACTGCCTTGTTAAAGAAGCTGAGGGTAAAGGTGATGGACTGGCGTAGGTGTAGGAGCACAAGGTTTCTAACATCCACTAGCTCTGTGATGTCATCAGGGAGGAGTGGAAGTGGACTCCAGTGGCAACCTGTGAAGCTCTTATAAACTCCATCCTCCATTTCCAATAATGGTGGCCACACAAAATATTGACATTTTGGGCGCAATTTGGACATTTTCACTTAGGGGTGAACTCACTTCTGTTGCCAGCGGTTTAGACATTAATGGCTGTGTGTTCAGTTATTTTGAAGAAACAGCAAATGTACATTGTTATACAAGCTGTACACACACTAGTTTACATTGTAGCAAAGTGTAATTTCTTTAGTGTTGTCACATGAAAAGATACAATAAAATATTTACAAAAATGTGAGGGTTATGTTTCACTACATTCTGTGCTAACTTATAGCTTTTACAATTATTTATTGTTCCTTTATTCCCACCATAACACTGATTTTTCAGTGTAAGTAAACACAGTTTTATTTCACCAATACTGTGCATAATTGAAAAGAAATAAAAATACTTTCAAGCTAAACTCCAGAAAAGTAGCTAAATGCACAATTGACTTACCTTTTAAAAAATGTTAATCTTTACATGCAGTCTTGTGATCCAAGCAAGACTACAAGGGACCTTCCCCAAAAAAATTAAAATAAAACAGAATTTTTGAAATGTATGATTTGCAATAGATAAATTCATGACAAATAAATTGAGGCCCTCATTTATATGAATCCCTGGAGGAACAGATGTTTCCTGTCACTAATACCTTTGTTGCTTGTCACTAATTCCTTTCTACAGTAAAATGGAAATTTAGAATGTGCTTGTCCTGTTTCCCACCAAACAGCAAAATGTGATGCAGGGCTTGGGCAATAAATGCATTAATGCTTTACAATGTATATAATTAATCTAGCAAAGCTTTCTGTCAATGTCATCTCTTTTGAAACATATTAATTACTCATATAATACTAAAACACTCCTAAGTGAATTATTCTGTTTCTCCTATAGTGCTTCTAATATTTATGATCTACTTTGATCTAAACTTGAAATCTATATATACAGAAAGTTAGTTTACATACAAAATACTGTAGTAATTACTATTTCCTAATCCTTTATAATGACATGGTCTTAGGCCATTTACTGGAAGGAATTTTAAAGGTAATATTGTCATCAGTTTAATTTGCGGGCTATTGGTCAAAACTTGTAAAATCTGAAAATTGTGAACCTAATCACAGTGAAGTCAATTGGAGGCAATTTTTTTAATCAATGCTGCCAAGGCTAATAGATTATCTGAAGCTGGGCACTGCTTTGGAAAGAGGGAGATGCCTTTAAGCTGTTTGTGGTTTTATGGAACAGGAAAATTCACACCAACACCATATTCTAGCAACACATATATTGCGCATGTAATACACTTTTTTTTTAAATTACTGCTTGGCTTGAATGCAATAACAGTGTCCTAACATGATTTATTGTAGTTAAAAAAAAATGTCAAACCAGTTAACTTTTAATTAAAAAAAGAGTACAACAAATTAAAGTACAACAAATGTGTATATATATATATATATATATATATATATATACACAGTGTACTAAACTCCCCCTTCCTAATTTAACCTAAATTAAACCTAACTGAAAGCAAAAATAAAAATATGCAGGTATTGAATATGTAGCGCTATATAGACCTCATATAGAGAGGTGTGTGCCTTTCCAAATCATGTCCAATCAACTGAATTTACTACAGATGAACTCCAATCAAGTTGTAGAAACATCTCAAGAATGATCAGTGGAGAGTTGTAAAGGTTGCGAAGGTTGTAAATACTTATGTACATGTATGTGATTTTTTTGTTATTTATTTTTAATAAATATGCAAAGATTTCAAACAAACTTCTTTCACAATGGCATTATGGGGTATTGTTTGTAGTATTTGATGAAAATAATACATTTGTTCCATTTTGGAATAAGGCTGTAACATAACAAAATACTTTCCGCATTCACTGTATGTACCAAACATTTGACCCAACATGGGGAGACAAGCAATGGCAGCAGCCATGATTATAGTCTTAAAAATATGTTTTTATTTTTTTCCCAGGCAAATAGTCTTAAAGAAGTAATATCTTATAAATATTTAAATTATAACTAGTGGCAAAACCTTTTTTTTAAATTTTGGATAGACCAACCCTTGTCAATTTTTTTGCCATCAGTGTCTTCATTGAAGGATTTCCGCTCGATTTCTCTTCTGGTGAAAACCCAACATTTTAGATTTTCTTTCACTTTCACTTTTGGTGATAACGGTAAACATGACAAATAGAGAGGGTGAGTGTCCCATGGGGTCACAGACTGCAATAAAAACCTGAAAGGTGTTCTAATCCCTCTTTAACCACTATACTACCAGCCGCCGTCAATTGACGGCGGCAATGTAGCTCAGTTATTCTAACAGGATGTCATATGACATCCTCATCTTTTAAAGCTGCTAGGGGGCGAGCACGCGCTCCCGTCTCGTTACTGGGAACACGATGCGCGTGCCCGGTGGCCGCGATTGCCCAGTAACTGAGCAGGACCGTGGATCTCTGTGTGTAAACACAGAGATCCACGTCCTGTCAGGGAGAGGAGACCGATGCTGTGGCCCTTGTACATAGGGACATAGATCTGTCACCTCCCCAGTCAGTCCCCTCCCCCTACAGTTAGAATCACTCACTAGGCTACACATTTAACCCCTTCCTCGCCCCCTAGTGTTAACCCCTTCCCTGCCAGTCACATTTATACAGTTATCAGTGCATGTTTATAGCACTGTTCATTGTATAAATGTGAATGGTCCCAAAAATGTGTCAAAAGTGTCCTATAATGTCGCAGTCCCAATAAAAATCGCATATCGCCGACATTCCTAGTAAAAAATGGGATATTTATTATAGCAAAAAGTAAAAAATATTGTGTTTTTTTTTCAAAATTGACGCTCTTTTTTTGTTTATAGTGCAAAAAATAAAAACCGCACAGGCGATCAAATACCACCAAAGAAAGCTGTATTTGTGGGGAAAAAATTACATCAATTTTGTTTGGGAGCCACGTCGCACGACCGCGCAATTGTTAGTTAAAGCAACACAGTGCCGAAAGCTAAAATTTCGTATATGTGCACAGTAATCAAGTGGTTAATTATACTTTAGGTTTTGCATTTAGTTATACTTTAAGTCTAAATATGTTGCAAAATGTTAATTTTAACGGTTTTATCTTTTGACACCCCTGCACAATTTGTGGTTTTTGTTTTTGAAATGCAGTGTAATGTGGAAGTTTTTTGCCAGGAAAGTGTATGTTAACTGGGTCTGCCTTTCAATTTACCATTATTTTATGTATTTTCTAATTTTGGTAATTATTCCTATACTAGAGTAAAGAATAAGTATGATGAAAATAGCAGGGGAAACAATTACTTTTGGAAATGGGGCATTGTGATAGGATAATGTGGTTGTTGTGGTAACAGCTCTGAATGATAACATTTGGTGAAAAGACAGAAGTTTTCCTCAAAGACTAAATGATTAAAATGGATATTTATGAATCAATTGCTGTTTCTTCTTGTAAGCACATAAGGTCTCCTAGGCTGTTGTCTGTGAGAAGCTCAAAGGCTAGTGATAGCAAACTATGCTATCATTTCATAATTTATATAACATCAAGAGGATTTAGACCCCTTTTGCACTGAAGCATTTTTACAGTGTTTTAGCGTTAAAAATAGTGCTATTAAAACGCTCAAAAAACGCTATCTCCTCCGCTTACATAATATGATTTTTCTTTTCTGATGCTCTTGTTGGGCACACATATTTTATGTTTATTGCTAAAGGGCCAAGTACTCCTCCTTTTCTTCTTTTTTTTGGGGAAGAGGGGGATATTTTGAGGTCTACCCAGGCTCTTCCTTGCTATGGACTGGTTAATGATCAACTCTTGCAATGTTATTTTTAAGTTTTATGTTCGTGTTAGGCCTCGTACACACGATCGAATTTGTCCGCTGAAAACGGTCCGATGGACCGTTTCAGCAGACATCTCCGATCGTGTGTATGGGCTAGCGGACAGATTTGTCCACCCGACAGATTTAAAAGCATGCTTTGAAATCTATCCGGTGGGAATCTGTCCGCCCGACATGTCTGCTGGTTAGTACACTTACCAGCAGACATGTCGTCCTGCTCCGCCGCCGCACCGCCGCCGAATGGATTCGGCGCATGCGCGGAAGTGTCTTACTTCCTGGTACGGTGACGTGGCGGCGTCAACGTCACCGCCACGTCACCGCCACGTCAGCGCGCTCTCTGCTGGCGGGGATTTTGGTTTGCTCGTGTGTACACGCGAGCAAACCAAAATCCCAGCAGACAGATTTGTTCAAATCTGTCGGACGGACAGATTTGAACAAATCTGTCCGCTCGTGTGTATGGGGCCTGAGACTTCTTATAAGGTATAAGCAGAGTAATAGGTACTGCACTATGGTAGTGTAGTATAGTCACTGTCTACTTTAAAAGATCACACTATAGACATCTCCGATCGTGTGTATGGGCTAGCGGACAGATTTGTCCACCCGACAGATTTAAAAGCATGCTTTGAAATCTATCCGGTGGGAATCTGTCCGCCCGACATGTCTGCTGGTTAGTACACTTACCAGCAGACATGTCGTCCTGCTCCGCCGCCGCACCGCCGCCGAATGGATTCGGCGCATGCGCGGAAGTGTCTTACTTCCTGGTGCGGTGACGTGGCGGCGTCAACGTCACCGCCACGTCACCGCCACGTCAGCGCGCTCTCTGCTGGCGGGGATTTTGGTTTGCTCGTGTGTACACGCGAGCAAACCAAAATCCCAGCAGACAGATTTGTTCAAATCTGTCGGACGGACAGATTTGAACAAATCTGTCCGCTCGTGTGTATGGGGCCTGAGACTTCTTATAAGGTATAAGCAGAGTAATAGATATTGCACTATGGTAGTGTAGTATAGTCACTGTCTACTTTAAAAGATCACACTATAGTGGGATAGATAAAGGGAATGTAAAAAGGTAAGGGGTGCAACATTCTAAAAAGGAGATTGGGTCAGGGGGTTGGCAGGTTGTCCCCTGGCATATATATTAGAGAATGAGGATGTTTTGTAATTGTTGCCTAATAGGCCCAGTGTTTTTTTTTTTTTTTTAATATTATTTTAAGAAAAGAGCACAAGGGGATTCCAGATATGTATATTAATAATTGATATAGGATGATCTTTATTTTTTTGGCACATTGGATTAGGATATCATACAGTTTATGGATCATGATCTCTTGGGGGGGGTGTACTTTTTTCTCATTTGTGCACTTATATATAAAACAGAATATTGCAGGACACATGTCTGAATATGAGATCACAGTTTACATGTAGAGTTCTGGATTAGATATATGGATTATAAATTGGGGGGATTGGGGGGTTCTTTTTGGCAATTTTCTTCTTTTTTTTTGTGTCACATATATATCATCTGCATATGAGGTCACATATTATCTTTTTTATTGCACGTTAGCATTTTATTTTGTACAGAATTGTTTTCACTAAGACATGTGTGGGGGGTCATGATTGTTTGGTGGGTGGAAGGTGTATTGTTTTATTTTTTTTTATATTTTTATATATGATTTTGTTGTATTTAATTTATTTTTTTGCTCCTCTTGTAGGGAAAGAAAGGTGGTCTGTTTATGTGCCCTGCTGACATTGGAGATTTATGTGCATGTGGGGTCACTGCTTCGTGGCCATGCCAGACATTTGCCCTGGGTGGGATCCCATGCAGAATAATGATGTGTTTTTTTCTGACCAATAACACTCCCAATTGTACCTCGGGGGTGGTTTGGGAGTCTCATAAAGCGGTAACCACAGGTGTTCAGATTAAACACGTTGCTAGGATTAAACATGAGAGGGAAGCAAAGTTGGTATCTCTTTTATTAGATATACATAGTTTAGAGATACTCCATAAAAATACCTTCTTCCCTGATATGGAACGAGACCTCCATAGCCTTCATAGACAGGTCTTTGGCCTTCTCCTTTACAAAGCCACAATTTCACTACATGTAGGACAGAAACACATTTATGAGTCTGGTAATAAATGTGGTAGACTTCTTGCTAGAGCCTTGCAAGATCAACAATCAGTAACTTATGTTCCATTGATCCTAGGTACTAACAGGGAGAAATTCAATCTACCTAAACAAACAGCTCAGTCGTTTGGTGACTTTTATTTCTCTCTTTATAATCTACACTCAGGCCACGTACACATGAGGAGACATGTCCGCTGAAACTGGTCCGCAGACCAGTTTCAGCGGACATGTTCGATCGTCTGTACAGCCTAGCGGACAGGTTTCCAAAGGACAAAAGTTTCTAAGCATGCTTAGAAACTCGTCCGCTGGAAACCTGTCCGTCGGACATGTCCGCTGGTTAGTACGCCTAACCAGCGGACCGAAATCCTGCGCATGCATCAAATTGATTCGACGCATGCGTGGAAGCATTGAACTTCGTTGTTTGAGCATGTCAGTGTCTTCTACGTCACCGCGTTCTCTGTCCGCGGGGATTTTGGTCTGATGGTGTGTACACACATCAGACCAAAATATCCCTTCAGACATGTCTGATGAAAACGGTCCGCGGACCGTTTTCATCGGATATGTCTCCTCGTGTGTATGCGGCCTTAGATTCTCCTGTTCAGTTCATGATAGATGGTTATCTGGTGACTTCTGGAATGCCATTTCTTGCACCCCCTGTAAAGCAGGAATTGGAGTCTCCAATCACGCTAGAGGAATTATAGGCTGTGGTGGGCTCTGCAAAATTCGGCAAAAAGCCCCTGGCCGGATGACTTCACAGTCCAAAATTCTATATTTATTTTGCCTACCTTGGGACCTTACAGTATGTGGTTAAGATGTGTGGGAGACCAATCTCTCTTTTAAATATGGACTTAAAACTTTTTACTAAGATTCTCACTACGCAATTGCAATAACATTTACCTTTTTTGATCCATTTGAATCAAGTGGGGTTTGTCCTGCCGCAAGAAGCACAGGATAATACAACTACATTTTTGAACTTGATTCATGTGGCAAATATATCTAAGACCATGTGCGTATTCCTCGAAACAGATGCAGAGAAGGCCTTTGGCCAGGTCAATTGGAAATTTATGCTTTCTCTCTTGCAATATATAGGATCTCAAGCATTTATGCTTTGCTGGCAGCACAGGTTAAAGGGGTGGTTCACCCAAAAACCTTTTTTTAACATTAGATTGAGGCTCGTTATGTCAAGGGGAATCGGGTGTTTTTTTACAATCGAAGCAGTACTTACCGTTTTAGAGATGCATCTTCTCCGTCGCTTCCGGGTATGGTCTTCTGGTCTGGGCATTCCTATTTGATTGACAAGCTTCCGACAGGCTTCCGACGGTCGCATACATCGCGCCACGAGTAGCCGAAAGAAGCCGAACGCCGGTGCGGCTCTATACGGTGCCTGCGCACCGTCGTTCGGCTACTTTCGGAAAATCGTGATGCGTCGGAAGCCTGTCGGGAGCCTGTCGGAAGACTGTCAATCAAATAGGAACGCCCAGTCCCGAAGACCATACCCGGAAGCGACGGAGAAGATGCATCTCTAAAAAGTACTGCTTCGATTGTAAAAAAAACACCTGATTCCCCTTGACAAAACGAGCCTCAATCTAATGTTAAAAAAAAGGTTTGTGGGTGAACCTTTTTATCCCCCACATACTTTCGCTTAGTGGCTTGGTTCAATTCAAGAGATCTGACCATGCCTGCAGCACAGGTTGAACAAAAGCTGGTTCACACACACCCTGTCTAATCAGAGACTGCACTGAACCAATACAATCACATAACTTCTGCTGGGGACAAGAGAAAAAATGTTCATTAAAAGAAGCCGGATCATCCTCTATTAACCATACTAGGGATTCAACTTGGTCATGACTGAAGGGGGGAGAGAAATCACCACTTTCATTGGGAAAAAACGATGGGGCTGGCTTTCCACATAACCGGATTAACGGCTAAACATCATTAAAAGACATATAGCCCTGATCCACCAGGGAGTGAGCTGATCGGATGGTTTCCATCAGCTGGTCACTAGCCCACCCTTCTAAAACCTGGCGAAAATATTCCTTTTTTTTTTGTCAAATAGTTTTTATTGAAGGAAAAGTTTGTAAAACAGGTTACCATACAAGGATAAAATTAAGGAGACCAGGTAGATCAATTGTACAGCATTTCTCCACATGGGGACCAAAACTACAAAGGTACAATCACAAATTGAAAAGATAAAATTAACTTCCTGACATGGAATCATAAATGAAGTGCAAACTGGTTACCTTAAGAAAACGGGGAGAGAGGGGGAGGGGAATAGCAAAGGAAAGGACAAAGAAAGGGAAGAGGGGGAGGATGGGGGGGAGGGAAGGTTTGTCTGGCGTCTGATCAGAAATCATAATATAAATAACAAACGACAAATAGAGAAACAAATATACAAGGCATGCCTAAGGAGCATTTTGGAAGTGCGCAGTCCATACCTGCCAAATAGCGTCAAACTTCTGCCTGTTACCCCTCCTATTCGCTATTAAGGACTCGTAGACATAATGCGATCGCCAAAGCATCTGATGCATTGGGGGCCCTATCTGCTTTCCAATGTCTCGCAATTAGGGTTCTAGCCGCTAGCAGGATATGGGTAATCACTACTCTAAGATCAGGTGGAAACTTCTCAATGCCTACATGGAGCACTGCCAAGGCAGGGGTCGGGCGAGTCAAGAATCCAGTGATCCTAGAGATGTAGGAGAATATGGAGTTCCAGAAGCTTGTTAGGTGTTTACACAACCAAAACATATGTAGTAGGTTACCTGATTCTCCACAATTCCTCCAACACAATGGGGATCCAAGATGTATAAACTTAGAAAGTCTATAGGGAGTCATATACCACCTGAGGGCAATTTTTTGGGCTAGTTCCCAATGGTTAACACAACTAGATGCTTTGTATATTGAACGGAAAGCTTGTTGCCATTGACCCTCTGATATAATTTCTCCCAAATCCTCCTCCCACCTTTTAAAAGGTTGAGATTTTATGAAAATCATCTTGTGCTGGAAAAAATTATAAAAAAATGAAATACCTTTAGGTGGGACTGGGTGAGAGGTGTAAAAATTCCAGACTTCCTTGTGGAAACATATTTGGTGAGAGGGGAGGGACCTGAGAAAGTGAGCAACTCTGAGGTATGTGTAATAATCCGTAGTTTGTAAAGCAAATTTGCTTTGAAGTGAATTGAACGGGAGGAGGGTGTTTTTGTGGTAAAGATCTCCAACATTAAGAATACCCTTGTCCCGCCAGCCAGACATTGCAGGGTTTGGGATAGCCAGGGAAAGAATCTGTATGGGAACAGGAATCGTTATATACCCAGAGGGCAAGGAGGGTGCATCACGCAGCTCCCTCTAAGCCGCAAGGGAGGCCTGAAGTGTGAGCGGTAAGGTGTGTATGGAGAATGGTTTCCAGGCATCTAGCAGCAGGAGGAGCCTAAGGTTGTTAGTCGGGCAGAGGGATGTTTCAATGTCAGCCCAGATAGAGTCTGAGCCCGAGTCGGACGGAATAGCCAGCCAAGACCTCAGTTCTGTCAGAATAGATGCCCGAAAGTAATCTCGGACATCTACCAGTCCCATTCCTCCCGCCGTCTTGTGTCTGACTAGCAAAGCTCTTGCGCAACGTAGCCGTTTTGCTTTCCAGACAAATTTGGATAGAATCACATTGAGTGCATTGAGATGTGTTGGGTATGGGAATGGGAAGTGTTCTAAAAATATAAAGCATCTGAGTGTGAATCATCATTTTAAACGTGGCCAGGCGTCCAGTCCATGACAACTCAGTGTTGGAAAGTCGTTTAGTCTCTGAGATCAATTTGTCGATAAGTGGTAAGTAATTAGCGTCTGCAAGTTTGCTCGTGTCCGCCAAAACCTTGATACCTAAATAAGTGATAGAGGACTTGCTCCAAGTGTAGGGAAAAGTCTTCTGGAGATGGGTCTTCACAGATGGCGATATTCCCAAGTCAAGAATGATCGATTTTGTGAAGTTCATCTTATAGTAGGATATGTTACTAAATGCTGTTAGGGTGTCATGGGCGTGCGCTAGGGAGATTGAAGGGGAAGAAAGAAAAATAATAATGTCATCTGTGAACAGATTAATAGTGTGAGACCTGCCTTGAATAGGGAAGCCTGTGATACCTGGGTGGGATCTGATCCTCTCCGATAGGGGTTCTATTAGGAGATTAAAAATTGAGGGGGACAGGGGGCACCCCTGCCTCGTGCCATTAGAAATAGAAAAAGCGTTCGAGAGCAGATTGGACATATACACCTGGGCACAGGGGGAGGAATACAAAGCAAGTATGGCTGAAAAAATAGGCCCCACAAAGCCAAATGTCCGCAAAGTATGTCTCATATATCCCCAATGTATCCTGTCGAACGCCTTCTCCGCATCCAAGGACAGCATCAGAGAAGGAGTCCGACAGGATCTAGCATACTGCACAACACCAATCACCCGCCTGGTGGCATCCGATGCCTGCCTCCCTGGGGTGAAACCCGACTGGTCAGAGCTGATAAGAGTCAGGAGAACAGGCAGAAGTCTGTGAGCTAGTATTTTTGCATATAACTTAACATCAGTATTGAGCAATGATATTGGTCTGAAGTTAGCTGGAGCAGTAGGATCCTTCCCCGGTTTGGGGATCGTGACCACATATGCCTTGAGCATTTCAAAGGGGAACGAGGCGGAGGACACAACTCTGGCAAAAACAGCCTGCAGGGTGGGCGTTAGGCTATCGTGAAGGGCTTTATAATAATCATTTGGCAAACCGTCAGGGCCCGGGGATTTACCCAGCGGAAGAGTTTTGATGATTTGCCTAATCTCAGGCTCCTCAATAGGTGCATTTAAAGACTGGAGTTGGTCCCCGAAAGGGAGGGGAGATTGATTTTGGCTGGATGTCAGCCTCTGAAGGCTGGGGAGTTGTGGGATCAGTGTTGAGATTGTACAAGGAGGAGTAATACTCCGCAAAGGAGTTTGCTATTTCTTTTGGATTGAGGATTTTGGAATTATTAGATGGGTGGAGTAGGAATGGGATTTTGGATTTATCCCCCCGCAGCTTTGAGCCTCTGGGCCAGGAACTTACCAGCCCGATTGCCCGAGGAGTAGTGGGTCAATTTCAGGTTTTGAAGATGTTTGTCATAGCGGTCGAGAAGCAGGAGCCTGAGATCAGACCGACACTGGGAGAGTTTTTGTGCCATTCGAGCAGTGGGGTTAGACTTGTTTTGGGCGTCTAGAGTTTTAATGTCTTTAAGCAGGTTGTCTAGTTTCTGTGTCCTCTGCCTCTTCTCCCTCGCACATATCTGCAGAATAATACCTCTAACAAAGGCCTTATGGGCACACCAAAGCATCGCAGGATCAGAAACTGAGCCTGTATTTTCAGCAAAGAAAATAGAAAAACTCTGAGCCAGCAAAGCCACATGGGAAGGCGACTGAAACACTCGGGAATTAGCCCGCCATACATACGCAGGACTAGGGGCGTGCCCCTCCACCACCGTAATTGAAACCGGGGCGTGATCAGACCACGAGATGTCATGGATGGTGGAGGAGGACACCGCCTGCAGGAGCATTTTATCAACCAGAATTAGATCTATCCTTGAATAAGAATTGTGTCTAACAGAATGGAAAGTGTAATCGCGCTCACTAGCATGCTGACACCTCCATACATCAAAAATGTCTTTGGCGTGTAACAGGTTTTGGATCTGGGGCGGGGGATGCCTCACCACAGAAGAGGAGTCCAAGGAGTGATTTACTGTCAAATTGTGGTCTCCACAGATTATCAAGGACCCACATTTAAGGGTAGCCTCTTTATGGTACAGTCTCTTCAAGAAGCGAAGTTGGTGGGAATTCGGGGTGTACAGGTTGACAATGCTAATAGGGTTTGTTGTTAAGTTCACTAAGTAGGATAAGGTAGCGTCCTGCAGGGTCGGCATGAGTCTCTATTAACTTAAAGGCAACAGTATCTTTAACTGCGATTAGGACCCCTTTTTGTTTAGTGGAAGCTGATGCCAAAAAGACATGCGGGAAGTTCCTGTGGTGAAAACGAGGCGGCTCCAGAGCTAAAAAGTGTGTAACAAGGATTATGTCCTTATATCAGTCACCTTCAGCTAGAATAAGGGTGAATGGATCGCTGTCTTCTGCTATCCCTATCTCTATTGGAACGCGCCAGGGATGTCCTCTCTCACCACTATTATATGTTATAACAATGGAACACCTTGCAAATGCACTGCGACAAAACGAATACATAACAGGCATCCAGGTAGGCCCTTTACTTGAAAAATTGGCTCTTTTTGCAGATGATTTATTATTATTTGTAACAAACCCACATATCTCTTTCCCATCTATACTTTCAGAATTTCAGAGATGTGGTGAAGTTAGTAATTTTAAAGTTAATTGTAATAAATCAGAACTTCTTAATATATCCCTAACACAAGCAAAAATGAAGCGAATATCGAAGAATTTTCCATTTAGGACAAGTACAGAGTCAATTCGGTATCTAGGGATTAATATATCAGCATCAACAGCACAACTATACTCCCTAAATTTTCTTCCGATGCTCAGTAAAATCCAAACGACTTTGACATCCTATGCATTTAAGAAATTATCATGGTTTGCTAGAATTAATACCCTTAAGATGGATATACTTCCTCGTCTTTTATATCTGTTCCAAATTCATCTCCCGGCTGTGTATTTCCGTAAAATTCATCGGCTATTTTCTAAGTTTATATGGAAATCAGCCCAGTCAAGAATTTGTTTTGGCATTTTATCTCTTCCAAAAAACAAAGGCGGAGTAGGGGTATCAGATGTTTCCATATATCATAAAGCAAGTATATTAACACGTATTATTGACTGGCTTCACCACTCTACATCTAAGCTATGGGTTTAACTGGAAGGTCACATGAATCCTATAGATTTATGTGCCCTCCCCTGGACGTCGTTTATTTTAAGAAAAGGCCTATCAATACCAGTAGATCTCACCAGACAAACACTGTATATATGGGATCGTCTGATACCTATCTATAAAATATCAAAACAACTGAGCCCTATGACCCCCTTTTTTGGAACGCCAGACTTTCTACCAGATTTTCCCCCAACTACATTTGGGCCTTGGCACAAACAGGAACATAGAAGAATTGTTCAAGTTCTTCAGACAGATTCGCTATCTATAGCAGAATCTCTATCAACAAAGACCGCTCATACATCAACACATTGGTTACAGAGACACCAAGCTTCATGCTATATACGATCAATTCTTTCAAAACAAGATATTTATGCAGAACCAACTGCATTTGAATCTTTGCTTCTGCAAGAAGAACCAATATCACATGCGATTTCGGTAGTATACTCTTTTCTGTTGTTATCAATACGTCCAGATCTCCCTCCGTTTACACGGAAGTGGGAAAAAGAACTTCAAGAGAATATAACTTTATCAGACTGGCAAAAAAGTTTCATCTTGATTCATGGGACGTCAACAGATACAAGAACACAAGAAAAGGTATATAAGGTGGTGAGTAGATGGTATAGATGACCCTCAACTATGCATCAAATTAACCAGGATATATCTGATATCTGTTGGCGATGTCATGAGTCAAGGGGTAACTTATTACATATCTTGTGGGACTGTCCTCCAGTGAGAAGGTTCTGGAAACAAATTTTTGACCTTTACGGTAAACAAGGAGATATACCAATCTGCGCATCACCCAGAGTGGCTCCATTAAACATGATCACAGGTCCTCTAAAGAAAGCAAAGGAGGACGTGCTCATGTACTTTATCGCAGCAGCTAAAGAAGTTATTCTGCGCTATTGGAAAACAAGGACAGTACCTTCCCTGGGGAAATGGGCAATGGAACTGGACTTTATTAAAGACATGGAGGGCCTGCTGGCACGGGAATTGGGGAGGGAAGAGCAATATTCCAATATATGGTCTGTATGGTCCATATTCCGAAATTCAGCCGAGTTCCCTACTTGGGCTAAAGGGCACCTTACTGCGGTGTAGCTATGGTGGAGGGAATACCCTCCCCCCTCTTTTTTTTTCTCTTTCCCCCCATAATAATTGTTTTTTTTTCTCTTCTTTTTCTTCCCTTTCTCTCTCATTTTCTTTTTCTTCTGTTGCCAGGAGAGGGTTATGTATTGTGGATCGGTTAAACTGTATAATGTATTCAATTAGTATAAACAGTTAGTGATTATAAATGTGTACCTGTAGAAAATAGGGGAAACCCCTGTAAGATGAATCTATAAAACAATAAAATAATATTGTAAACATAAAAAGTGTGTCTCCTAAATGCAAAGAACGTCAGCCTGGAGCTTAAGCGCCTCCCTCCAAACCGAGGCTCGTTTAGCCGGGTGGTGGAGGCCATTGACATTAAAAGAAAGTACTTTAAGTGCCATGGGTATGGTGCAGGTGCAAATGATAACAGTACCTTGCTCGTCGAGGTGTCAGGACATCCAAGTTCGTGGCTTCAAAGGCAGGTAGGGGAGCGTCGAGCGGTCCAGGCCAGGGTTGCGTAGAAAGAGTGACATCATCGCAGAGCAGACCATTCCAGGGAGGAGGAGGGTAGATAGAGGAGCAAAAACAATATCCAAGAAAAAGAAGAGAGAAATAAACAATACAATCCCTGCTCCGGCGCCAGGCCGCGACCCCTCGGCGGGTAAAACTCCTCCAGCTTCCTCGGCGCGGTCGTCTCCTTGCGCTTGTGGGTCATGCCACGAGTGTCCAGGGACCTGTGTGCGGTGATGTGTGGGGTTCACGGGTGCCGATCGTGCCTCTACTGCCAGCGGTTCCTTTGTCTGGAGCGGAGCTATGGATTCACGCGTCCATACAGCTCCGCGCTGTAGCCACGCCCCCCGCAACAATATTCCTCATCCTCTTCTGCCAGCAGAGAAAAGTAAACAACTTCATTGAAATCCATGTTCAGAAAAACGCACCACACCAGCATAGTTCCTCAATGCAGGCACGTCTGGTCAAGGAGTGGCCTTGGTATACTGTCAGGGAAGCTAGTAGACCAGATTGTGTGACTGCATAGTGGAGACCAGAAATGTATATAAGTGAAAAAAAAAGGTATTTATTAAAAAGGTAAAAAACAAACAAGTGAAAACAACCAGTGCACAACCCACAACAAATAATATATATAAATGCAGGGGAGATACAGTAAACGTAACAAGCCAGGCCAAGGTCATACACCAGGGGATATCAGCAGGATGGGGGACAAGGAGCCAGACGGACAGGGAGAGCAAGGATGGATAGGCTGTGGGGCAGGGATCCAAAGGAAACCAGGATACAGATGGGACAGGTCCAGCAAGGGCTTGGGATAAGGATCAGATCAGATCAGAAGCAGGGTCAGGATTGCAGGCTCAGGGTCAGGATTGCAGGCTCAGGGTCAGGCTTGCAGGCTCAGGGTCAGGAAGATAGATACAGTAGATACCAAGGAAAGGTATGCTTGTACTCGCCGGGTATAAGTAGAGGTATAGTGATTAGGTTCAAGTCACACGTGAGCATAGCAAGAGCTTTACGCTCCACACTGCTAGGATCCATCCGCTGGTGGAGACCAGTACTGCGTCCCAAAGGTGATATAACACCAGCAGGGAGAAGTTCTCCTGACAGTTCCAAACTGCCAGGAGACACCTGCTGGTGAAACGCAGTACTGCGAGCCAAACAATAATAATAAATATCACCAGCGGATGGAACCTTTCCTGACAGTCTCCCCTCCCCTTTGATCTTTCTTTGGAACCCTTTCTCTGTAAGGTCCATCTAAACTCTAATGCTGCGTACACACGGTCATTTTTTGTGATAAAATAAAATGACATTTTTAAAAACGTCATTTAAAATGATCGTGTGTGGGCTTCACATCGTTTTTTGTCATCTGGAAAACGACAAAAAAAGAATTCGAACATGGTTCAATTTTTTATGTCGTTTTTGAAAATGTTGTTTTTTGTGTTGTAAAAAATGATCGTGTGTGGGCTAAAACAACCTTTTAAATCCACGCATGCTCAGAGGCAAGTTATGAGATGGGAGTGCTCGTTCTGGTAAAGCTACCATTCATAATGGTTGTAAGCACATTCATCACGCTGTAACAGACCAAAAAGCGTGAATCGTCTTTTACTAACAAGGAATCAGCTAAAAGCAGCCCAAAGGCGAAGAGAACTTCTTTTTTACAGTGCCGTCGTACGTATGTACGTCACCACGCTTTGTTCATCATTTTTCAAAAACGATGGTGTGTGGGCAACATCGTTTTTAATGATGAAGTTGGAAAAACGTTGTTTTTTGAACATGCTGAAAAATGAATTTTTTTTTCATGCCGAAAAGTTATCGTGTGTACGCAGCATGACATACAGTGTTTGTTAGTTGAAGGGGTCCAGTATAAAGTTTTGGCTTATGCTAATGATATACTGTTTTCACTGATTAATCCAATGGTGTCCCTTCCTAACCTATTTTGTGAATGTAAGATTTACGTTCTTTATTTTATCCTAAGATTAACTTCTCCAAGTCAGAGGCCATGGGGAGACGAGTTTCTAACTCTTTACTGCAGACTCTGAAACTTAGTTTCAAATTTAAATGGACGGATTTAGCCCTAAAATATCTAGGCGATTTTATCCCTGCAGACCGTTCACACACTTTTGATCTTATTTTTTATCCACTTCTACATATAGTACAAGCTCATTTGGAAGTGTGGCTTTATTCCTGGTTTGGGCAGTGTAAAGTTATCAAAATGTGTATATTACTGAAATTTCTACAGTATATCTATTCACATTATACAAAAAAATTCACATCTTTCACATTATACAAAAACTTTACTGTTTTGTTATTTTTTCATTAACAAAACCGTTTTTTTTCCCAAAAAATAGGCGTTTGAAAAATTATTGCCCAAATACTGTGCGAGATAAAAAGTTGCAATGGCCGACATTTTATTCCCTAGGGTGTCTGCTAAAAAAACATATATAGTGTTTGGGGGTTCTGAGTAATTTTCTAACCAAAAAATTATGATTTATGCATGTAGGAGAGAAGTGCCAAAATAGGCACGGTATTGAAGTGGTTAACCACTTGTCATCTGCCCGCCGTCAATTGACGGCGGGCAGACGACTCCATTGTTCTGACATCACGTCATATGACGTGATGTCCCTTTAAAGCCGCGGGCGGGCGCGCGCGCGTCGCCGGCGGCGCGCCGCGCGCACCCGCCGCTCCGCGGGGATCCCGTGCGAGTGCCCGGCGGCAACGATCGCCGCCGGGCACACGCGATTGCTCTGTAAGTGAGCTGGGACGTGCAGCTCTGTATGTAAACACAGAGCTGCACGTCCCTGTCAGGGAGAGAGGTGACAGATTGTGTTCCTTGTACATAGGGACACAATCGGTCACCTCCCCCAGTCACCCCCCCCTCCCCCTACAGTTAGAACACTCATAGGACACACATTTAACCCCTTCCCCGCCCCCTAGTGGTTAACCCCTTCACTGCCAGTCACATTTATACAGTAATCAATGCATATTTATAGCATTTTTCACTGTATAAATGTAAATGGTCCCAAAAATGTCAGAAAAGTGTCCGAAATGTCCGCCATAACGTCGCAGTCCCAATAAAAAAATCGCAGATCGCCGCCATTAATAGTAAAAAAAAAAAAAAAAAAAATGCCATAAACTATCCCCTATTTTGTAAACGCTATAAATTTTGCGCAAACCAATCGATAAACGCTTATTGCATTTTTTTTTTACCAAAAATATGTAGAAGAATACGTATCGGCCTAAACTGAGGGAAAAAAAAAAAATTTTATATATTTTTTGGGGTTATTTATTATAGCAAAAAGGAAAAAATATTGCATTTTTTTAAAAATTGACGCTCTATTTTTGTTTATAGCGCAAAAAATAAAAACCGCAGAGGTGATCAAATACCACCAAAAGAAAGCTCTATTTGTGGGGAAAAAAGGACGCCAATTTTGTTTGGGAGCCACGTCGCACGACCGCGCAATTGTCAGTTAAAGCGACGCAGTGCGGGAAGCTTATATTTTGTCTGGGCAGGAAGGGGGTCTAGGTGCACAGTAGGTAAGTGGTTAATGACAGTGTTTGAACTTAAATGTTAAGGTCAAATGAAACAAAGGTAGTAGTAGTAGTAACTGTGAGGGACATGCTGATGGAGAAAGTAAACATACCATTTATTAGCTGGAGGCAGGATAGGCCTCCCTGAAGGGATGAGTTTTTAGGGATTGCCTAAAGGCAGAATTAGTGGAAGATGGTAGGACAGAATGGAGAAGGGAGTACTCAGGGATGGGATAGGCTTTTGAGAATTCCTGGAGATGAGCATGGGAGGAGGTAATGAGGCAGCTAGAGAGAAGGAGGATAGTTCATGTGATATATTAAGATGAGGTTGAGCATGTAGTTCAAGCAAAGTTGTATGTTGTTGTTAGCATTTTGAACTTTAGTTGTTGGGCAAGGGGAAGTGATGGAATATGAGATATAATAATTCACTACCAAGAGGTAACCCAAAAAAATGTAGACAAATATGAAAAGTTTTACAATTGGTTTTACAATATGGTGAACTGTATGTATTCCATTAAGGTTTCTGTAAGAAGAAAAACAAGTGAGTCCCATGAAGGCATGCAATATACTCGGATATACCCTTATGCAGGCTATCCCCCCTTCAGTCTATTATGAATGCTGCTGCTAGTCTAATACACCTCAATAACCGATCCGTGACTGCTGCTCCTCTCTGCCAATCCCTTCACTGGCTTTCCCTACCCCACCATATAAAATTTAAAATGCTAACCACAACATACAAGGCCATCAACAACATTGCCCCCAGCTACATCACCAACCTCATCTGCAGATATCGGCCAAATCGTCCCCTCCGCTCCTCCCAGGACCTCCTGTTCTCTAGCTCTGCCATCCCATGGAACTACCTGATCTGGTATGTCCGATCAGCCCCTAACCTGTTCACTTTTAGGAGATCCCTGAAATCTCACTTATTCAAGGAAGCCTATCCCATACCCACCTAACAACTGTCCCTGAGCCACCCCTATCAAATCATTCCCTGCATCTATTACCTTTTGTATCACCACCCCCTCCCTTTAGAATGTAAGCTCTACGAGCAGGGCTCTCCTGTCCCTTCTGTATTGAACTGTACTGTAATTGTGCTGTCCCCTTCTAAATTGTAAAGTGCTGCGTAAACTACTGGTGCTATATAAATTGTGTATATGGTAAACAAAGTATGTAAACAAACAATATTAATTGAGACAGACTTATTAATGTACTGTTAAAAAATGCTTTTGCTTTACAAAGTGGTAACCAGAATTATAGCTTTATTTAAAAAAAAAGTACATAAAACCAGCATTTACGTTAATAAATGCATCAAATTAAAAATGTGGGTGTAATAGAAATGACCTTCATTTGACATCATCATACATCATAATTCCCTTCTTGTCACTGGCTGGGACATAAATATCCAGATACATCTCTAATGGAGAAACAAGCAAATGTATCCTTAAAATTAAACCAGGGGCAAGCACACAAAGTTAAAACAGGTTGTTATATTACGGTCAAAAGCCAGTTTATTTTTTCTCACCCATATTATTGGTCTCTTCAAAGCAGTAAACCACTTTATCTTCTTGACAGAACAAATTGACTGGAAAATTACATAAACCCATCAGCAGATGTTCTTCTATACATTGTTTGAAAATTCCCCCAATTGCAGCATGATTTCAAAACCATTTACAGTCTATCTGGATATTGTTTACTCCAACCTGAAGGGTTCTGCAGATCATCACTTATTCTCTTGTGCTGAAACCCACATAATGTCTAAAATAAACAGTCTGCAGTATTGTATGCTTTTATAACTATATTGTACTTCTGTTTTATGTTCTTTAATATGATATGTAAATTCCATTGAATGAAAGTCAGCTTTTTTTTTCTAACAGCATAAGTCAAAGCACAGACCTCAAGAAATTATGTTTGCCATTATGAATGGCCCTTGGAGTCAAACCTGTCAGGCAACAAATAACAGAAAATAACACTATTCTGCTTTCCCGTCTCTGCAGTATGTCTGTAGCTGCTTGGAATACTAATCTGTACAAATCAGATGGCTTCTTCAAAATTACAATGCACAAGAGTGAGTTAAGCATCTGTATAACAATAAGGTTTGTCATCCATCATTTAGTGAATAGCATAAGGCAACTTATTGTCATTTAGTGCCAAGAAACATTCATCTATATTGTCTGCTTGTCCACCTAATAAAAAATATCTGCAGAGTCTCTGATCCATTTCTGAATTTCTCATAAATTATAACTTCAGTTTGCTGTTGAAACATAATGAAAAGTAATGTGGAAGACTATCATCCAATTCAGAATATAAGCATGCAAACCCTGAACAGTTATTGTTTACTATGGCTACACATCTTAATTCTACAAAATATGATTTTACATAGCATAAATTTTAATTTTTCTGCTTGTATTTGATATAATTTCTAAATCTGTCTGTTGGCTAAATGTACATTTTTACATAGAAAAAACCCCCTCTCCATGTTATGTAATTCAATCACATGAGCTCCTGTAAATGACACTGTATGTGATCATTCAGAGAAAAAACACCATGGGATTCAATGAAGTCTAACAGACACATTTCAGAAGTTAGATTTCTGAGCATCAAGATTTAGTAAAAACTCTTTTAATTAATATGTTGAATATGCTGTCTGTGCAAAGAAAATGGGATTTTACCATTGCTTTGTGTGTTTTGTTAACTCCTAAAATCCAAACAGCATAAAAATGTGTTATGTGTCTGGTCTTAGATACCCAGAAAGAGTCCATTTACTTTCTTCATTTTTTTTGTCAATACGCCTTAAATAGTTTGAGCTATGAACTGAGGAACCTTACAATGAATGTTTTTACATTCTTAGAAGCACAATGGTCATGTCATATTGATCTAGTATCATAGAAAAAGACTTTGGGCAACAGGTTGGGTGGAGTAAGTAAGCAGTCTCCTTTTCTTACTGCTCACTGTTTTGCCACATTATTAGGTGCTTTTTGCTGGGCTTATATCCAAGATTCTCACACAAGGCACCATGCAACTGACTTATGCCAACTTGGTTGAACAATATGGTTATTGAAAAAAAAGTATTGTAATGTCTCCACCTAAACACATCTCACATAAGAGGGAATAACTATACTCAAAAGGTGTATGTTATGCAAATATCATAAGGTAAAAATAAATTGCTTTATTACACAAGACACAATCTTAAAATCCTTTAAAAACTGCAGGACCATTATAAATGTGAATAGTTCTGCATAAACATGAGTATAAAACAGCACACAGTTCATTGCAAGTATAACAAGCTTTTCATTGACTTCTTATAAAAAATGTAATACTTATACATAAATTACAGTACTAAGGCAACCATAATATAGGAATTATAGTCACAGCTGTAGCATGGTATCTTCCCAACAGAACATTACTATATATAAATAAATAACCTGCCACTGTTAGTTTTAGATAGATGCCAGTCTCTGCTAGTAAACAAATCATCTGCTAGTTGTCCAACAGACTGAATTCTCCAAAAATCACCCTGATTTCAACAATATTTTTAAACAAAAAATGTAAACCACAGAAGTGATCAAATACCACCAAAAGAAAGCTCTATTTGTGGGAAAAAAATGATAAAAATTTCATTTGGGTACATTGTTGAATGACTTTGCAATTGTCATTCAAATAGTGAGAGTGCTGAAAGCTGAAAATTGGGAGTTTAAGTGCCCAGTAAGCAAGTGGTTAATATATTCGGGGGTGAAGATGTTTATGCAATTATTACTGTTTGATAGATCACTATGCGGTTAAAAATGTTTTATGGTTTATGTGTTTTGAAGATGGGTAATTTTTTTCAGGAATATTAATAAAATTCATTTTTATTCATATTTGGTTTTGTGAAAGGCCTGCATTTTTTTGACCACCTAAAATATCCTGTTTTAAAACAATTGTTTGTTTTTGGTAAATTTACTATTGGGGTGTGGTGCTGAAGCCCATTCATCAATCCAATTTATGTATTTTGTATATTCATGGTTCTGTTGATATACTGATTTTCTATTAGCATCTATAACTGAAGCTAGAGCCTCCAGAGTTCAATCATAGGGGATCCTTGCCTAGTATAGAAAAGCCTGTACCCTGCCAGCATGCTGCAGAGAAGAACAATTGCTCTTCACGTGGAAGCAGAGATCTCTCTGCAGAGGTCCAGCAGATCCCCTGTTGAGTTAAGCCGCGTACACACGATTGGTTCAAACCAATGAAAACGGACTGAAGTTAATTTTCTTCGGTACAAACCGATCTTGTGTAGGTCCCATCGGTCCGTTATCCTTTGGTCCAAAAACAGATGGCTTGCTTTAAAATCGAACCAATGGACGGCTATCCGATAGGTCAAAACTGATCGTTAGTACGCACGAGCATCGGTTAATAATCCATGCATGCTCAGAATCAAGTCGACGCATGCTTGAAAGCATTCAACTTCGTTTTTTCATCACGTCGTTGTGTTTTACGTCACCGCGTTCTGACACGATCGGTTCATGAACCGATGGTGTGTAGGCACATCAGTCCATCAGTCAGCTTCATCAGTGAACCGATGAAAACGGTCCGTCGGACCGTTCTCATCGGCTGGACCGATCGTGTGTACAGGGCTTTAGAGGTAAAGCTCTTCAATTAGCAGGGACTATAAGATTTACTGGAACATGAAAAAGACATATGGCATGTACGCCCAGTACATTATCCTCAAACAAACGCTTTATTAATATACAAAGTTTGGTAATATACTTATTTTTTTTTTTTTGAATAAAAGCATGTCTAGTTATTCCTCCACATGAGTCCATAAAATTGTCCACATTACATGGGATTGTCCCTGAAGAGGCATAGGCTAACATGTGTTGAGTAGTTTCTCTTCACCAGAGTCTGACAGACATGTCTAGCTTGTCTGCTTATATGTGCTGGGGGTGCGCCCTGTCACCCCATGGGCAAGGCCAAACCCCTACCAACCACAACACACCACATCTACTTTACCAGAATAAAAAAAGACATTTTAGTTACAATAAAATCAGTAATGTTATGCTATCTGGTTGCATATATAGCTGAGACATATATACTTAATATATATATATAGATCACAAAGGAAAGGAGCATTGAGCCAATGTATGTTAAGTGCTTATTTGAGCTCACGTGTGGAGCCACAGTATAGTGAAATAAAAAAAAAAATGCTGTTCCTGGTGAGAATTGCTGAAGGGATAAAAGACGAAAATATTAAAATTGTTATGTAAGACTCCTTTAAAACTCCTCAGGAGAACCCACTATATCCATAGAGCATCAACCTGCAGAGAGTGTGTGATGCGAGTGATGACAAATCGGACTTCCTAATCTTACAAACTCTCCACCAAAGTCTCTACCAAGAAGGAGCCTGTGCTGATCTAGAGATACTGTATCAGATTATATGCACAGAGAAATTTTATACACAGATTTTAAAACTAAGTCATCCACATTAGATACAAGATAAATATATACCAACATTTTATGAGATAGTGTTGGATGAAATTAAAAGAATATTCCAAAAATGTTATTACAACAGCAAACATGAATACACCTCAGGAATGAACTATGAAGTTTCAAAAAAAGTTATCAAGAAAATGAAACTTGAGGAAGACATAATTATTAGACAGGCCAACAAAGGAGGTGGTTTAGTCATCCAAGATCCAAGATCGAGAGGCGTATTTTAACAGAAGCACTGAGACTTCTAGGTTGAACAAGGAAGGACAAAGGTGGGACTTTAATTGAGATATGCACCCCAGGAGATTAACGATGACAATTGAAAATGGCAGGTAACTGATCCATTAGAACCAAACACATAACGTGAAAGCATTACATAACAACAATTGACAGTCAGTTATTTAATAGCGTAAAAATAAAACAGATACAATAGTAGCATGATAACCCTGGTACAATAGTCAAAGAATTTGATATTGCATAAATTGCAACAGTTCATGGTATCAATAATATGATTGGTTCATACTAGAAACAATAAAAAGAAGCCAATTCATTGGAACGTGTCTCCATGATATATAAATATAATCTTGATACATTGGTACAGTCTAATTGGTATAAAAAGAAATGGTTGGTAATTAAAATGTCATATATTGACCAAGGGGGCATCTATTGGCTACTAGTTATATGTAGTTGGTTCATAATATAGACATTGTACAAAACCAAATTAATTAAAATATCTCCTTAATAATTATAGCCATGATTAAATGATAAATTAATTAAATCGATATATAAAATGATAGATGGTACAGTAGCAGCGAATATGAAGGGGGACATCTATTGGCTCAACACGTTTCGTGGCTACTGTTCAGGAGCAAGGTATGAAGTAGAAGTCTGTAGATATTAAAACAATATAGTTTTAGGTAAGGATATATATAGTAGATCCAGTTAAGGAGAAAGGGGAAAGAAATATAGTAGTAATTATTCCCCAAGGTACTTACAGGTATGTCAATGACTATGGGCATGGGCTAGTGGGGCAGAAAGGTGGCCGGGAACCTTTCTGCCCTCTTAGCCCATGCCCATAGTTAGGTGTCCACTTAGTCCTTTTGAACAATCTTCTTTAAAACCTTCCACCACACCATAAGTGCTTAGTGACTCCACACCCTAAGGAATTGCGCTTACCAATAGGACATGCCTCACATTCACATGTTTGGCAATATCGCAGAATCTCCAAAAGCATCAAACGACTCCACCAGTGCTCCAGCACCTCAATGTTATTACACATGTAAAAATAAAAATGGCTCCAATAGTGAAGTATATCAAAATTATTTATTTAAAAACAGCACAAGAGGCCTTCACACATTGAACACATAAAACAAACAGAAGCACTTCAGCAGTGAACTCCAAAACCAGAGACAAATGTGCGGGAAAACCTTGATGTATTATGGTCTCTGCGGACACAATGTTTAACCATAGGTCTCACCCCCCGCTCCGATCGTTCTCCTCTTCACTTCAAAAACACTGCACATTTGATGGTCGGTGGTCTGAATGTAATGAAACGCTGTGTAACTGTTCTTAGACCAGTTTCGTCCCTCAGGACTTCTTCAATGTAATAGTTTGCAGAAATTTGGTTCTGAATAATACATCAAATAAGTGATTATTATTAATGAAATATATGCAAAATTTTCTCCTTGTAACTTAATAAAATATAAAAAATATTCTTCTTTTAAGTTATTTATCTTTATATATTTTCTCTTTTCTTATGGTCCTATCATGGTCAAATATCTAAATATGATTTTAATGAGCATGATCTGAATCTTATTTAATCTTCAGACCCCCTAGCCATCGCCAACATAGCCTTTATTGGGATCATGTAATGCCTCAAGAATTTGATCTTTAGAACATGCACTTAGACCCCTTTCACACCTGTGCATTAGCGGTAAAGTGCTGCTCGTTTGAGCTTGTATTAGCGGCTCTTTAACATTGTTGAATCGGTTCTAGCGGCCAAAGAAGGGGTTAAAAATGCCTATGTTGCAGCGCTTTCTAAATGCTTTCCATATGCTTTCAGAAGTGCTGTCCATTCATTGCAATGAGCAGGGGTGTTTTGGGAGTGCTGTTTACAGTGCTCCCAAACCAATTCTTCTTGCAGGACTTTTTCTATTGTCCCGCAAGTGCACCACCCCAGTGTGAAAGCACTCGGGCTTTCACATTCGAGCAGCATGGGAAACAGTTTTCAGTTGCTTTACATGTGCTATTTCTACCGCTAAAATGCCTGAAAACTGCCTCAGTGTGAAAGGGGTCTTAGAAAGTATCCCAGCTTTTTAAGAATTTGAACAGGTCAGTTATGATGTTTGCTTGTCTTTATATATTTGCTATTTAACATTTCAAAAATGCACACACCATTTGTTTTTTATTTTTTCATATACCACCACAAGTTGAAATTAGATGCAGTCATTAGTGTTATTATGTTTTTGATGCTGAGGAAGGCAAAATGTGTTTCACATTTCCCACAATTTTATATGTGGCAATCTAAAATTAAGGCTTGAAAATTGTATTCTATTGATTCACTCTACCACACAGATCTAAAAATGAATAGATGTAATTAGTAAAATGCAGATAAGAAAAAACAAGCCAAAATGAAAGAACTGCACAGACTGTAAAACTGAAAGTTTTATTTTTTTCCTATGCAGTTTTGTTTTTTTCCACTTCATTAAAAAGGTAGGATGGAATGATTTAGAGAAGGTAAAACAATATTTTATTGCGGAAGTAACCTACAATTAATCTAAACACTTGGTGATTGTAAAATTTTCATTTCTGGTTGTAATAGTCATCAGAAATCATAAAACTGTCAAAATTATTTGTATTATTTTTGCAGCTATGGAAATTTTAAATTTTGAACTTTTGACAGAAAAAAAAAGCATTACTTGAAAAAAATATGATAAATGGTGTTTAGATATTGAGTTAAACAGAAGGTTTCTGCTCTATAGGTTGCTTCCATAATTGTTTACCCATACAACAGAATAAGACTCTAGATTGACTTGAATTATTTGGTATTCATATTATACCTATATGTGTAAAAGCATGTGGACTGGATAAATGCCAATTTGACATTGATTTTCCGTTACAAATATAAATTCGTATTCTGCTGTGTGGCCATAGCTTGCACCAGAAAGTAAGTCCACTTTTTACATGTGGGCACCACCCCCACCATATGAGGTATGTACAAAAACACACCTGTATTGAAAACAGTTAAAATATATACTTACCCTACCCTCAGCTTTAACAGCAGGGAGTGATGTCTATATTTCTCTAGCAAGGTCCCAAGAAATGCTAAGCATCTCAAATATTGTCAGATGAAATTCCACCACAGTGGATGAACATTTTCTTTCATGAGTTTTGTGATTTTACCCGAAGGTGTTTTTTTTTTTACATTCATCATACAGAGATTTATAAAATGGATGAGGGCCCTGGTGTAACGATTAGAGATGGCTTTCCATCTTAAAAGGTTCATTTTACAGCTACCCTATTATACTAAATAATACAATTTTGTATTTGTGTCTTTGATGTAATGGTGAGACTTGCATTGTTTTCTGTGTTTGTGGTAGAAGCATTGGATTATTGTGCTTTCTTTGAATATTTCTCCCCATAAATTGCATGAGCAAATGTGAAATTCTTTGATAGCTTACACGTGGTGTATAAAATACTAATACATGTACATATTATTGGTTTGAGACTTACCTTTATTGGAAAAATTTGACATTTATGTTGCACACCTATACTTGCAACCAAAATACTTGCTTTAATATATAGGTGTAAGTAATATTAAAAAAAGAAAAGATGAATACTTTTAATTATAGGAAACTTATACTAGGAAAAATGGAAGCTGCCATTTCTGACTGCCTTCTAAAAGGAAAAAAAAGTTCAGGCTGTCTCTGACCTCAGTACAATATAAATCACTGATGCCGAACATGCATGCAAGAAGTGAAGTCATGCCTTCTGATCTTCATAGCAATTCCAGGTTTGTGACTAAGAAAGTATTGACATTTTTAGATCAGCTTTAAAAGCAATTTGAAGAGGTCAGTAGAAGGTACCCTCCATATTTTCTCAGTATAGGTTTTATTTAGGCCTTTTCCTGTATGAATGCAGGTGTTTTCTTACTTTCTCTTTACATTTTAGTTTTTTCTTTCTTCATTTTCAAATGGCCGTTCTGCTTCTGTGGCTCAACATGTGTAATGTGGCATCTCTACCATCCCTTATGTACAGCTGTGCCCATATAGTAGGGACCAAAATCATTCAGATACACTTTAACAGAAGGTTTAAATTAGAAATTAGGGAATCAAATTAGAGATATGATCTATTTTGGGCCAATTAGCAGACAGTGGAGTTTTGCAAAATTGACCTGACTGCATTAACCACTTGCCTACTGTGCACCTACACCCCCTTCCTGCCCAGACAAAATATAAGCTTCCGGCACTGCGTCGCTTTAACTGACAATTGCGCGGTCATGCGACGTGGCTCCCAAACAAAATTGGCGTCCTTTTTTTCCCACAAATAGAGCTTTCTTTTGGTGGTATTTGATCACCTCTGAGGTTTTTATTTTTTGCGCTATAAACAAAAATAGATCGTTAATTTTTAAAAAAATGCAATATTTTTTCCTTTTTGCTATAATAAATAACCCAAAAAATATATAAAACAAATATTTTTTCCCTCAGTTTAGGCCGATACGTATTCTTCTACATATTTTTGGTAAAAAAAAATGCAATAAGCGTTTATCGATTGGTTTGCGCAAAATTTATAGCGTTTACAAAATAGGGGATAGTTTATGGCATTTTTTTTTTTTTTTTTTTACTATTAATGGCGGCGATCTGCGATTTTTTTATTGGGACTGCTACGTTATGGCGGACATTTCAGACACTTTTCTGACATTTTTGGGACCATTTACATTTATACAGTGAAAAATGCTATAAATATGCATTAAAGGTATTTGTGTGGAAAATCTCGCGCCAATGTGGGGGAGGGGTGAGAAAATTAAAATAGAAAAGCTGCTCCCTGGATAAATCAATGGGTTGAATTATAACAATTGTGTGCGTGGAATAGGGGCGCTAAAAGAAAATTGAATAAATAGGTGAATAAATACAACCTATCCCAATATAAACATAAATCCTTATTGCAAACTATTTAAAAAAATGTGCAATTTACATATAAAGTCAATGGTAATGACAACACCTGCAGTGAAATAGTGTGCAATTACATATAAATAAAATATTGTTGAACAATATACAATATACAGTGAAATGTAAAGTGACCATAAATAATATTAAAGTGCTCCGTGCTCAAAATCCTTGTGGTAGGTTCCACCTTCACCAATAGGACACCTCAAGTGGGGATGGATGGCTCCTTACCAGATGATGTTGACCTAAACTAAGGTCAATAGAGCTTGGGTAACAACACCTTTCACATGGGGATTCCAATGTAGTTTGACGAGTATTGCAGATGTCATAAAGAAAAAGGAAGAACAGCTCCCATAGTGTAAAACTATTTATTACGATGTAAAATTGCAAATACACAGTGCCAAGTGGCCTCTTACTTGAATAAGTGCCCGTATCCCGGCACTGAGGCTGTAAGCTTGTAAGTATGGAGAGAGAAGCGAAGACCGGCGTGCGTTCCACTGCAGTGCGCGAGGAAACCAGATAACCGGATGTGGATAATCAATGCGTGCCCAGGTACCGCCTCGACGTACGTTTCGATATGATCGTCATCAGGAAGCGTCTGTATTTATTCACCTATTTATTCAATTTTCTTTTAGCGCCCCTATTCCACCCACACAATTATAAATATGCATTGATTACTGTATAAATGGGACTGGCAGTGAATGGGTTAACCACTAGGGGGTGGGAAGGGGTTAAATGTGTGTCCTATGAGTGTTCTAACTGTGGGGGAAGGGGGGGGTGACTGGGGGAGGTGACCGATTGTGTCCCTATGTACAAGGGACACAACCGCTCTCCTCTCTCCCTGACAGGGACGTGCAGCTCTGTGTTTACACACAGAGCTGCACGTCCCAGCTCAGTTACTGAGCAATCGCGTGTGCCCGGCGGCGATCGTTGCCGCCGGGCACTCGCACGGGATCCCCGCAGAGCGGCGGGTGCGCGCGCGCCGCCGGCGACGCGCGCCAGCCCGCGGCTTTAAAGGGACATCACGTCATATGACGTGATGTCAGAACAATGGAGTCGTCTGCCCGCCGTCATTTGACGGTGGGCAGATGACAAGTGGTTAAATATTGCATTGTTTGTGTTTTAGACTATTACTGGGTTTGTTTGGCAACATATGTTCTTCTCTAGAAAACAGTTATTTTGAACTGAGAGGGCCAAGGTGATAGGTTGTGCATCTTTAATTTTTCATAGCCCATGTTAGTTTTAACCACTTAAGACCCGGACCAATATGCAGGTTAAAGACCTGGCCCCTTTTTGTGATTTGTCACTGCGTCGTTTTAACTGACAATTGCGCCGAGGCTCCCAAAAAAATTGCTGTCCTTTTTTTCCCACAAATAGAGCCATCTTTCCTAGCACTTCCACCTGGTCCAGTGTGCATCTGTTTCTTATATGGACATCACCATTGCCCTGTTAAAGACTGTGATTTGATTCAGGGTGACCCCGCCCTCTCTGACGCCACAGGGGTTTTCTGCAGTTTTCCATAGCGTCAGAGGGGGGCGGAATCACACTCATACATGACAGGTAGCCCTGCCCTCAGCTATTTAAGAGCTATCATGGCAGGTGTAGTGTCATTCAACGGGAACCTCCCATTGAGACAGATCGTGGCAGAGTTTTATTTTTATTTTTTCGTATACTCGGGTCGAGATGGATGTACATCGTTGGAATTTTTTTCTTTTTTAATAAAGGACTTGTTCCGGGCTGTTTCTTGTGGGTTTTTTTTAACATTTATGACACTTTTTTGTGAAATAATAGGGGTACATTGTACCCGGTTTCTAATTAACATGGGGGGCCCCTTTGTTAATGGGGGCTTCCTGATTCCGATAAGACCCCTGCCCGCAGACCCCCACAACCACCGGGCAAGGGTTGTGAGGATGAGGCCCTTCCCATGTTGAGGGCATGTGGCCTGGTATGGTTCAGGAGGGGGGCGCTCTCTCATCCCCCCTCTTTTTCTGCGGCCTGCCAGGTTGCATGCTCGGATAAGGGTCTGGTATGGATTTTTGGGGTAAACACAACATTTTTTTATTTTTTTTTGCAGAGGGTTCCCGTTATGGATTTTGACGGGGACCCCTACGCCAGATTTAAAAAATAATTGGCACATGGTTCCCCTTATTAACCCTAGCAGACCTAAAGGGCCTGGTATGGAATTTGGGGGGACCCCCACGCATTTTTTTTTTCAATTTTGGTCTGGTTTATCTCAGCACCAGATGTGCACACGTCAGCTGGAGAGCAGCTACAACAGCACCGTTACGGACGAGCTGAGCAACCCCACTTGCAGGACAACACATCTGTCTGCCAACATGCCAAGGGCAGCCATGGTCATAGCACTACTAATGTGTCCACAGGCACGTAGGAGTGCATGGGAGAGGATATACCAAATGCGCATTAATGTTTTTGGCATGGGGGATTCGGAGGTGTATCGCATCTTCAGATTCAGCCCTGATGCCATCCTGGAATTAGCCACAGCCCTGCATGATGACATCACCAGCAAGACACACCGCTCACAAGCAGTGGAGCCACTAGTCACGGTACTGGCAACACTGCATTTCCTCGCCAGTGGATCTTTTCAGCTTACAAGTGGAGTAGTGGCTGGGATGTCACAATCTACCATGAGCAGATGTGTGCACCAGGTTGTCCCCTTAATCCTCACACGCATGTCCCACCACATCTTTAGACCCACCCATGAGCATCTGCGGCAAAAGGCAATGCAGGATTTCTACAGAATTGCCGGATTCCCACGCACCGTGGGGGCCATGTGGCACTACGCCCCCCCCTCCCGTGCCACAGAGCACATATACTATAATCGTAAGCAGTGGCATTCCATCAACGTACAGGTGATAGCTGATGCTCAATGCCTCATATGGCACGTCCGTGCCAAATACCCAGGTGCCAGACACGACAGCTACATATACCGTCAAAGCAACATCCCAACAGAATTCAAACAGAACATGTACAGGGACAGCTGGCTGGTTGGTGAGTGACATGGGAGTCAGACATGACTGTCCGACCCCATGATGCAGACATCACGAGGGGCACATGCACGGCTAACATCCTCCTGTCTTTTCCCTTCCAGGTGACTCGGCATATGCACTTGGGCCCCATCTCCTGACTCCATTCCGGGATCCCCAAACCAGAGGAGAGAGAAGATACAATGATGCACACATACGCACCCGTGCAGTGGTGGAGCGCACATTTGGCCCTTTAAAGTCCCGTTTCTGATGCCTGGATAAGTCCGGGGGGACCCTGTTGTATTCCCCAAACTTTGTGTGCCAGATCATCAGTGCATGTTGCATGCTGCACAACTACGCCATGAGAAAGGGCCTGCAGATTTACATATGTGATGACCTGACCCCTGAGCCACACAGTCCCCTCCTGCCCGATGCTACCCGGTCTGCTAAGGGAAGAGCAATCAGGAGGTGCCTCGTGGTGCACGTTAAACACACACATTCATCATGGCACACAGACAATGCAGGCATGCACACCACTTTGGTCCCTAGCTCACACACACCACATCCACCTCACATTGGATTAGCCCAAGTCCACCATGCAGGACTTGGGAGCAGCAACACCGCGCCAAGGCCCCAATGGTGTCGCTGTCCATTCATTCCACATTCACACGGCTGTGGGGATAACTTCTCCCCGACGACCCAGGGTGACACACCTTGCTGGCAGGTATGTCACCCCCACATTCACACATCAGTCACACTGTAGCCTGCACTACTGACCGTGTGCATACACTACAAAATAAATAAGCTCATGACCTGAGCACATAAAAAAAACATAAAGAAGCTCACACTGTGAGCACAAAAGAAAAAAAAAAGACATAAATTTGCCCTGTCGTGGGATGGTGCCATAGCTCTGGCTCCTCAGTTGCCTAGGAGGAGCCTTAGGTGGGGGGTGGGGCATCTGGAGGTGGCTCATTCCCAGGTCTGCCACTCCTGGCAGGTGATGGCTGCCTGCCTTCCAATGCCACGACAATGCGGCTTAGGACAGGGTGTCTGCCACCCGGTGCAGGTCCCCGGGTATTTGCCCCATATGGCGGGTCTGGTGGGCCTGGTCCCTTGCCAGATGTTCCTGTAGGGGATCAGGAACACCCCTGGTCTTCCGTGTCGCCTTCCTGGGGGCAGAAGAGGCTTGGGACCATGTGTAAGGGGAGGCCCTTGAGGGGCTTCCCCTGCTGGGGGCTGAGCCTGAGGGGTTTCCCCTGATGGGGGAGGTCTGAGAGGGCCCAGGCAAAACAGAGGACTCCTCGAAATAGAGTCAAACCTGAGC